>CM047005.1:61350392-62550392 GCA_025698465.1 Gossypium longicalyx
AGAACTAATGAAAACTCACCTTGCTTACCGCTGGGGATTCAGGAGATGAAAATCAGTTTTACCTTTTTCAACCAACGAAACCTTCTTCTTTCCTCGAAAAGGTATCGCTTTCAAAACTCTTCACATGATCCTTGCTAAAACTCGAATTACACAACAAAACACAAAAACAATTCTCACTTTTTCAAACCGCTTCCTTCACAAAAATGATAGATGATAGTGTCTCCATAGGTTGGTGAACTTTCGGAATCGGACATCTTTGAAATGATATTCCTGCAATTGAAGCGTATAAATCTATACGGGATCAAAGCATGAAGTTGATCTTACTCTTTTCGAGGATGAAACAAGAATTTCATAACCAACAGCACATAGAATGAACAAGGAACAATTTTAAGTTATAATCAAATCTTTAAATTTCATTTCCTTAGTCTTAGTCCAAGCATCAAGTAAACATAAATTATTCGCACAAAATTTAGGTTGCTTGAGTTCTTCCATATCAACCAAAATAACAAATTCCAGGTTTGAACACACGAAAGCTTGGTCACTCAATTCAACATGCAGCAAGAATTTCTTGATTTCCAATATCCCCATCTCACGCTAATCAAAAGAAGTTGGGATCAAGCAATCATTCCAATAATCATTAAACTCAAGTCTCACTAGATCAAACCCTACACAAGCATGCAGAAATTTATACAACAAGGAAGCAACATTACGCCACCATCACAAACATTTGGACTAGAGTTTACATGGCAACTTTTTAACACACAAATTCAAAAAAAATTTTTGTGGCAGATTTATACTTACTTCACCAACAAGCTCAGCTAAACACCACGATTTTCATAGAGTACGCTCTCCTTGCCATCATTTAAATAAAACACATCTCCATTAATCAAAAGAATGGCAGTTTGCCCATATCATCAATATATAATCACAAACTTGTTCAAATAGATTGAAGGAGACTGAAGCAGCTTTATAACACTTACCTTTCCTTACCTTGTGGCATGGGTGAATGGGATTACCTTTACAGCCAGCCATTGTGAATGGTCAAATCTCTCCTTTGGGAGGTAATGTAGATGAAACTTATTAATCAATTCTTCAGAACCTAGAAAAAAGCAATACAAGGAGAACTTGTAGGTTTGGTTAGTTGTAAGCTTTCTCCTTGCTTTTCTTGCTCTCGTTCTTCATTTTTCACTCGCTTCTTTTCGAACTCACTTTCTCTTTTAAAAACATTCATTTCTTGATCATTTTCTTTCTTTTCTTCATACTCGCTCTCATTTTCAATTTTCTTTTTCTTCACCACATTCTTTTCACTCTCGATCTCGATCTCGATCTCTTTTCCCTTCCCTTTTCTTTTTCACTTTCTTTTTCAATTTTATTTTGTTTTTCTTATTCTCTTTGTGCTCTTTCACACTCTTTTTCTTTTGTTTCTTTTTTCTTTCAAATTCTTTCTCACTTGCTTATTTATTTTATTACAAGAGGAAGAATACAAGAAGGAATTAGAATGAGAGACTTTTCGATTGAGAATGAGAAGAGTGGGTCTTCATACAAATCCGACGATCATCTCTTCGAGATTGATTCTTCATGGATGGATAACTTGGTGTACATGAAGATACAACTTGGACCTTCTCGATTCATCAAAGTAATAGGCACAAACTCAAAACTTGTTTGATTTCGTCTCAAATTCCTTGATGAAAAAGAATCACGCAGATAGGTCTACACAAAATAAATCATTGGATGATTGTATTCTTGATAGTCTTAAATCAGTCCTCAACTTGATGAACTTGGCTCTTTTTCGTTGGGTTCTTACTCAATGATCTCCCTTTTCTTGGATATTAAGATAAGCAATTTTGGTCGAGCATGCACTCCATCTCTTTCAACAAATACAGAAATTCAAATTCTGAAAATTCTTCTCGTAACATGATTAAAAATGATTAAAATAGAAAGATGAAATCCCTCTACAAACCTCACTTTCACTTGAAAAAAATAATTGATGAACACTCCACTCAGTGTTTGTACTCATTTTTTAGGCTTTTTCAACTCTCGAATGTTCTCACACTCCTCTAGCCTTTTACCACTCACACTTCTCTCGTAACCTTGTATTTTGCTTTTCTCTTGACTCGCCTTGGTGCTTTGGGTTCGAAACTTAACAAATTTGCCATTACAAGGATAAAATGTATGGGTGTCTAAGTAGGTTAAAAAAGAAAAATAATTTTAATATAGTGTGGCATTTGGGGGTACAAAGTTGATGAAAAGAACACTTGATGATTGGAACAAAAATATAAACAATAGAAAAGAACTTGATCACTTCACCTTTTTTTCTAAATTTCGTATATTTTTTTCTCTTTTTTCTTCAAGATAGCACTATTACAATAGAGAGAAATGAAAATTACAACTTGAATTTTTTTATTTTAATTTGATTTTTTTAATTCAAAATTTTTCTATGATCGAACCTATTTTGATCTTGATATGAACGTGTGACGCCTCATTTTACAAGCTTTGATACCAAATGATGTGATCAACAGCTCGAAGTGGTTGAGTCAAATTCACGTAGTTACCCCGATCGTGATTTGCGAGAGTCGATTCGTGCCTCAAATTTTAAGTAGAAGTGAATGGATAGGTTTGGATAAAGCGGAAGGTTTCAAAGAAGTGCCGGGGTTAGTAATAGGATTATTAGCATAAGTGCTTAAAGATGGATGTTGGATAGATGGTTCGGTTTGGTGATAACAAGAAAGAAATTCAAAAGATGGGGATGGAAAATGAACTTAACGCCAGGAATGATTCAACACTAAAAAGTCTCACCGGTTCAATGCTTGGAGGAATTATGTTCATGTACATGGAAGATTAATTACATGCATTGGATTATGAAGAATACAATCCTTTGGGACATTAATACATGCATGTATGAAGTGTATTTATTGCAGAAGTTCATGTACTTGACCAGATTCAAAGCTCCTTTCAAGTTCCATGCATGCCTGAATTTATGTGGGGAGAACTTTTTGGGGTTTCTATGCACCTATTCGGCCAAGAGCCACCTCTAGAAAGTTTCATGCATCCCATGGTCGAACCTAGACAAACTATTAAGTTTCCAAGTCTCCACATTCATCCAAGATGCTTTGCTTACACATGAAGCCGTCCATTGGAGTTCTATTGGCGAATCTAGCCTTAGCAAATTAAACAACTTGTTGTAGATTATTTCTATTGTGCTTCTTAGCCGAATTTGCTTAGCCTTTAAGTTAGTCAATTAGTCCGTTAGGACTACTACATGTTAATCTATAAATAGTTTACTCATTTCTTGTAAAAGGACTTTTTTTGCCAAATTTATAATCTGAACTTTTGTTCTTATGAGAATTTTCTTCTCTAAGTCTCGTTTAAGATTTTGTTGGCTTATGTACCTAGTAGTGGCATTAACTCATTTCTTTTATGAAACCAAACTTATCACTAATTTTTAGTGTGGCATTCAAAACCTTTCATAACGAGGTTCCTATCGCCTAGATAGTGGGTCAAGGTCCATTTTGTTTCAACCTGTTCCATCTTAAAAACTATTAAGTCTCGAATTCGATATTTGCTAATATCGGTTCAACTTGTTCTTAGTACCAATCTTATCATATTTTCGCCCAATACCCAAGTAACCCAATTAACCAAATTTCATTTTCTTTTCCGAACCAAAACAAATTACCCAATATCTTCACTTCTCTCTTTCTTGAACCTACACTTATTATCCATTCTCGAACCTAAACTTTGACATCCAAGCCTCTTTCAAAACTGAAATTACTTTCTCCATTCCATTCTCATCGACACTTTCTTGTATCGATTAGGGCAATTTACATACGACTAAATCAAGTCGAGGTATGAGCTCGTATCATTTAATTATGTCTTAGTCAACTCCAAATTTGTTAACTAGTTAATTTGTCAGGGTTTAGGACCAATTCTTAATTTTGCTGCACATTTAATTGTCCAACCTGATTTTGCTAATTAATTTGTCCCAAGCTTCAGCCAAATTAAGACATGTCCTAACCCTTGCACATTTAATTTATCTAGCTGAAAAAATGGTTTAAATGTGTCTTTGACTCACTTGAAAATAATGTGTCTAAATTAATTAATGTGCTAAATTAATTTATGTGTGCGGAGTACAATGCATGTGACAGCATTTAAGCAAATTAAAGCTACTAGGATTAGTTTCCTGTAAGCAATGAAAGTTCAGGTCAATGCAACAACCAGCCAACAACAACTGATGGTTGCTCTCCCTAACGTGGCTACTTAGTTTTCCAAGCTGTCATTAAAGGTTTTCACACCAGCAATTGACATTTTCTCATTAAGCGGACCGCCCATTGCTTTGTTTTCACACTTTTATGGCCACTAAGCTACTTAAGGAGGTCATTTAAATGTTAAGATCTATTCAACTCTTCCAAGCATCAGCTTAATTTAGTTCCCTGCCACCAGGTCGAATTTAATGAATCAAATCAGCTCCCAAAGCACTCAATTAATTGCTGGGCTGAACAAAACATTCTAGAAACCGCCCATTGATGTTCTCCATGGCCTAAGAAGTTTCAAAGAAATTTCCACAGAAAATCTAGAATTTTTTTAACTTACAATTGGAAGAAAACAAAAGGTTGTTCAACTAGCTCAAAGTTGGCTATTTGGCTAGCCTTCTAAAAACTATAAATAGCTAGCTTATTTCTTTACTTTAAAAACTTTTTTCAATTTATATGAACTTATATCAATTTGTGAGATTTTCTCTTCCATCAAATTTCATTTAGAGACTTGTTGGCTTATGCGTTGTCGATCAGCGTCCAACCTAGTCTCCATTTTCGAACTTATCACTCCCAACGAGTGTGGCGCTCAATCCACCATACCTTCAGTTCTTACCTTTGATGAGTAACTGGTCAAGGTCTTTTCTTTCTTTCACCAAATCACCTTAGGCCAAATAAGTTCTAAGTCAACCACTCTTTTAGTGTTGGTTCGATCTTGAGCTTAAGATCAGTTTTGCCATTTCCATCCTTCTATCACAGTCTGTTGTATTTTTCTTTGCACAACAAAACTATAAATAACCAAACTTATTTATTTGAACCTTTCTTTGATAACCCTTCTCTACCTTAGTCCATTTACAACTAAACTCCACAAACCGAATGATATTTCCTTGTTAGACGATCGGGCATCATATCGACTCAACTCACTAAGCCGAGGTGAGATCACATTATTAGTATCGAGCTAACACAAAATATGAAGTTTGGACGTCAGAGCAACCTCCTGAGTAGGTTCATAAAAAGTTATTTCGTGAAATTCAAGTATTACATTAAAATTATTATTTTGTAGTTAAAAAAAGTTGAAATTAAAAAAAAAGGTTTATACAATTTCTTTGTTCTTTGAACTTCGAAGCCCTTAAATCAGTATAGTTCTCGATCAACCTTTCTTTCTAATATTTTATCCATATAAACGCCACACTTTCTACCCAATCCAGTTCTTCGAACCCAACCCTAAGCCTATACGTATATCCGTTGTTTATCCATTTTGAAACTAACCTTGAACTTCGATAAAGCCTTAGCAAAGTCTTTACTACGAAATCACGAGAGGAGACAGTGTGTGAGCACATTAGAGAGGAGGTAAAAGCGAAAAGTGTGCAAACACGGTGGAGTGTCATTTAATTCTTTTCTTTCCAAGTGATCGTGAGGCTTTGATGTGAGAAGTAAACTTTCTATGTCTAGAAGTCCTAATTGAAATATGGAGGAAAGAGTTGAAAGGCAACCCACAGTCCAAAATATTCCAGATCTAAATCTTTAAGCCTTGTTGCATGAAGTGGAGTGATTATTTCGACCGAAAGCTCAAGCTCTATCCAAGAAAGGCTTGATCAAGTCAAGGAGAGAGAGAGCCCGAACGGGAGATCACCCCAAAGTCTTTAAAGAAACCGAGGGCGACAACGACTTAACGAAGATGTTTGTTTGACCCTAACGGTCGAGAATGATCAAGGGGTCCAACTTGAGTGTTTGGCGAGAGGGCAATGAAATCGAGGCCAAAGAGACCTGAGGCCGAGGAGATGATGACTTGAAAATATCAAACTATCAATCCCTCCTTCAAGGCAAGTTCGATCCAAGCCTATCTAGAGTGGGAGAAGAAAATTGAATTGGTATTAGATTGCTACAATTACTCCTGAGAATAAGAAAGTTAAGTTGGCGCGAATCAAATTTTCAGTACTACATTAATGATCCGTAAGATCAATTAACCACTAGCCCCATGCTAAATCGAGAGCGACCCATCACTACATGAGGCAAGATGAAAGCGCCATGCGATGATAATTTATTCCTTCTTATTACCATCACGGAGCTTCATCGAAACTCCAAAATCTTACTCAAGAGATTAAGAGAGTTGAAGATTATTACAAAGGAAATGGAAATCACAATGATTCGTGCGGATGTAGAGGAAGACCACGAAGTGACAATGGCCCAATTCCTAAAGCTAGTCTCAATCGAGACATAGCTAATGATGAACAGTGATCTGATCCATATCTGGGTGAGTCGAGTAGTATGCAAGTTTGCCCGATCATCTCTGAAGAAGTATCATTCGGTTTATTCAAAGGATGTTTTAAGTGAATAATGGCGTGAAAGCTATGTAAAAAGAGGTTCAAAAGATAGGTTTATGGTTACGAAGTTTATGTAGGCTCTTGGTTATAGAAAATAATAAAAGATGGAAATAAATATAAAATAATAAAAGATGAAATAAATATAGTAATTGGATAACTAACAACGGATGTAAAGTGAATTGATGGTTCGATTATGATAATATGAAAAAGATGGAATGGAATGGAATGGAATGAAATTGATCTCAAAAAACAAACACAAACCAATATTAGAAAATATTTAACCAAATGCTTATAAGTTTTCAAGGTGGTTGGATGGAGAATGAAGGAGAACCTCGACCGCCACTTAGCAAAGTAGGAACCTTGGTTTAAGGTGAGCGCCACACTATTTGATAGTGATAAGTTCGGGATAAAGAAGAAGGTAGGTTGACGCCACTAGTAACCTAGATAAATTTCATAACCATAAACCCATCTTTGAACCCTTTTACATAGCTTCGCCATTATTCACTTTAAAATATCCTTTGAACAAATCAAGCGATACTTTTGCGTAGAGACGATCGGGCAAAAAAGCTATTAAAGCGAGAATGCGATGTTCGTAGCATCACTGAAAGTTAGTTCGTAAGTAAGAAAAAAAACAAAAAAATTGCAAGTTGTATTTCATTTTGTTCATTGTATTTCATTTAGTGAAAAAAAAAGAGTTCAAAAAAAATCAAAAAAAATTGAAATTATAAAAAAAATGTGTTAAATTTTATTCTCTTTGTATTGATCATCCCGATCAGGTATGTTCGTTTTCTACCATTCACCTCTTACCCCAACACCGCAATACAAAACCATTTCCATCTTTCAGCCAACCCTTAATCCCTTATCATAATGTTTTGTTAAACCATTTGAAACCGACCCCTAAGCCTACGATGAGGCCTTGGTGAGTCTAAATACGAAATTACAAAAGAAAGTTTGAGAGGTAAAAGGCACGAGCATGTGAGACTATTCGAGCGGAGGTAAAAGCCAATCGAGTGTAAACACGAGCGTGAGTGCAAACTATTAATTTTTCTTTTCGAGTGAAATTGTGAGGAATTTAATTTTTGTTTTGCTTAACAAATTTCCTTTCAGCAATCAAAGATGTCTCGCGAAGAATTTATTGAATCAGAGTTCCAATATTTGGTGCAATAAATATGAATAATGGTGAATTCTAAATTTGATACATTGCACAAGAGATTAGACCTGATGTGATCCGACTCGGGTGATTGAGTCGAATTCACGTAGTTGCCTGATCGTAGAAGAGAAGGGTTGTTCGCGTTTTGGTCTTAGTAGAAGAAATTGGATAGATAAGCTTGATGGAAGCGAATGGGGTTCAAGGGAAGCAAGATGATGAAGATAGGTTCGGCTAAGGACAACAAAGATGGATGTTAAAGAGGTGGTTCAGTTTTGGAAATAACAAAGAAGTAATAACAAAAAGGTATAAATAGTTTGTATATTTCTTTGTAAAAGGACTTTTACCAATTTGTTAATGAAACTCTGTTTCTGTGAGGTTGCTTCCTCTCATATCTCGTACAAGTTTCGAAGACTTATCTAGTTGTGCTAGTGGCGTCTACCGATCTTGTTTGAACTTATCACCATTCTTGGTGTGGCGTTCACCTATCCTACTATCCCATTTATCCACCTTAACAATATAGGAACTGGGGTGACACTTTTTAGTGTTGAATCATTCTTGACGTTAAGTTCCCTATTCCATCCCCACCTTATATTATCTCTTTCTTGTTGTTTCCAAACCGAACCATCCATTCACCCTTCTTCTCATTACCTTATCTATCACTTCCTTTTACTTATCTTTGAAACCCTTCCACTTATTTGGACCTATCCATCAACTTATATTTCCGAGACCAAGTCATGAACGATTCTTCTCGATCACGATCAGCAACTACGTGAATTGACTCAATCACGCGAGCCGAATCACATCACTCACAAGTAGAATAAATCTCTCCAAAATCAGCATAGTTAGCATATAATTCTTTTGAGAAAGAAAACCCAAGCAACTTTGATTCAAGAGTAGAAAGTAATGTGTACCTTCACGATAAAGCATTAGCTACCACATTGTCTTTACATTTCTTATACTTAATTACATAGGGAAATGATTCAAGGTACTCAACCCACTTAGCGTGCCTCTTGTTCAACTTGTTTTAGCCTTTTATATGTTTCTGGTGGCTTTGTGGTCAAAATGGATCACAAACTCTTTTGGCCATAAATAGTGTTGCCACGTTTCAAGAGCTCTGTACTAGTGCGTACATTTCTTTATCGAGACCGGATAATTGAGTGGGGCTCCACTAAGCTTCTCACTAAAGTAGGCAATAGGTCATCCGTCTTGGGTTAAAATAGCACCAATTCCCACACCGAATGCATCGCACTCAAGTTCAAAGGTCTTCAAGAAATTTGGCAAAGCAAGTAAAGGTGCGTTAGTAAGACAATTTTTAATCTCAATAAAAGACCTCTCTTGCTTATCTCCCCAATGGAATGCGGAGTTCTTTTTATAACGCTTTGTTAAGTGTGTGGCCAATGTCTTGAAGTTGGGAACAAAGCGCTGGAGATAAAAGCTTGCCAACCCATGGAAGCTCCAAACTTGACTAATGGAGGTAGGCCTCAGCCACTCTTGAATTGCCTTTATCTTCTCTTGGTAAACTTCCAAACCTTGTGCATTAACCACAAAACTAAGAAAAAATAACTTTATCAGAATAGAAAGTACATTTCTTAAGATTAGCAAAGAGAGTTTCCTTATGTAATGTTTCAAGAATAGACTTGAGATGTAGTACATGTTCTTCCAAAGTCTTGCTATATATGAGGATATCATCAAAGTAAACAACACAAAACTTACCAATGAAGGATTTCAACACATGGTTCATGAGCCTCATAAAAGTACTAGGAGCGTTGGTTAAGCCAAATGGCATGACCAACCACTCATACAAACCATGTTTCGTTTTGAAGGCGCTTTTCCACTCTGTCGCTTCTCGCATAATAATCTGGTGATATCCGCTTTTTAGATCGATCTTAGAGAATAGTTTGGCTCCACTTAGTTCATCTAGCATGTCATCTAGTCGCGGAATCGGATGTCGATATTTGATAGTGATTTTATTCATAGCACGACAATCGACACACATTCGCCAAGTACCATCCTTTTTCGGCACCAAGAGGACTGGCATGGCACAAGGGCTAAGACTTTCTCTAATATAGCCCTTTTCCATCAACTCGTTGACTTACCTTTGTATTTCTTTTAGTTTCTTCAAGATTCGTTCTATAGGTAGGATGATTTAGAAATTATCGCTCTGGGTACTAAATTGATTTGGTACTCGATTCCTCGAAGGGTGGTAATCCATTTGGAGTCTCTTCCGGAAAACATCTTGGAAATCCTACAAAAGGTTCAAAATAGTGGAAGGTAATTCCTCAGACAGTTCGTTATGCTAAAAAGATACTCAAGAATGGTTTGTTTTGACAAAAACGCTTTCTGGACTTCTTTTTTTTTTGTAAACAAACTTTTTTTTCTACTTTCTTTTTCTTGCTCTTCTTTTCTTTTCTTTCTTTTCTTTTTTCTTTTACTATTTTTGCATTCCTTTTCTCATTTTCTTTTCTTTTTGGTTCTCTGTTCTTTCTTTTCACATCCATTCTTTTCTTTTTCTCTTAATTGATTTACTGTGAGAATTCATTCTCATTTGATCCTGAAAACTTCTTTGGCGTCAACTGAGCCAAAGTGATATTCTTTCCTTGATACTTGAACGATACTCGATTGGTATACCCGTCATGGGTGACTCTTCGATCGTATTGCCATGGCCTTTCAAGCAATAGATGTCCCGCGTGCATGGGAACAACATCAAAAAGTACCTCGTCCTCGTATTTACCGATTGAGAAAAAACAAGCACTTGTTTGGTTACCTTGATTTCGCCCCCATCATTGAGCCATTAGAGTTTGTAGGGACTTAGATGTTTGGTGGTGTTCAAGCCTAGTTTCTCCACCATTAAAGTACTTGCCACATTGGTACAGCTTCCACCATCGATGATCAAGCTACAACCTTTCCCTTGAACTTGACATCGGGAATGGAAGATATTCTCCCATTGTTGTTCATTTTCAGGACTTTGAATACTAAGGCTTCTTTTGATAACGAGAAGCTTTCTGGCATGCTCCATGTTAAATGAGAAGAATAATTAAAATCCTCACCACAAACCTCACTATTTCGCTCGAAAAGAAATAAGTGATGAACACTCCACTCGTATTTTCACTTGTTTAGGCTTTTTCAACACTTGAATGTTCTCACACTCTCTAGCCTTTTACCATTTAAACTTACTCTCGTAACCTCGTATTTTATTTCTCTTGACTCGTCTTGGTGCTTTGGGGTTGGCTTCAAAATGGTTACAAGGGATAAGATGTATGGGTGTACAAGTAGGCTGAAGGAAAATTTTTTAATGTAGTGTAGCATTTTGGGGGGTGCAAAATCGATGAAAAGAATACTTGACGATCGAAACAAAGGCAGAAAGAGTGGAGAAGAATTTTGAGTACTTCACTTTTTTTTTTAAATTTCATATTTTCTCTCTCTCTCTCTCTCTCTCTCTCTCTCTAGGCTTCAAATAGTACTATTACAATAGTGAAATGAAAATACAACTTGAATTTTTTTAATTCGATTTTTTTACAATGGACCTATTTCGATCTTGATACAAACGTTGGCACTTCTCAATTTACAAGCTCTGATACCAAATGATGTGATCTGGCTCAGGTGATTGAGTCAAATTCACGTAGTTGCCCGATCGTAGTCGAGAAGAATCGTTCGTGTCTTGGTCTCGGAGGTAAAAGTTGACGGATAGGTCCAAATAAGAGAAAGGGTTTCAAAAGATAAGTAAAAGGGAAGTGATAGTGATGTGATCCAGCTTGGGAGGTTGAGTCAAATTCATGTAGTTGCCCCATCGTAGTCAAGAGAGTCGTTCGCGTCTCAAATTTTAGTAATAGAAGTAATGAATAGAATAGGATAAGCGGAAGGTTTCAAAGAAGGGTAAGTTTAGTAATAGGTTCGGCTATGGGTAGCAAAGATGGATGTTGGATAGATGGCTTGGTTCGGTGATAACAAGAAAGAAATTCGAAAGATGGGGATGGAAAACGAACTTAACATCAGGAATGATTCAACACTAAAAAGTGCCACCCCGGTTCCTATATTGTTAAGGTGGATAGATGGGATAGTAGGATAGGTGAACGCCACACCAAGAATGGTGATAAGTTCAAACAAGGTCGATTGACGCCACTAGCACAAACTAGATAAGTCTTTCAAAACTTGTATGAGATATGAGAGGAAGCAACCTCACAAGAACAATGTTCATTAACAAATTTGGCAAAAGTCCTTTTTACATGAAATGAGCAAACTATTTATAAGCCTAAGATGCCTATTGATATTCGGCATCTATGATGTTCACACTAACTTAAATTCTGTTTACATTTATATTTAACATGTTCACACAAAAGCATTAAAATTCGGTTCATGCTTGGAGATGGTCCATGAATTGGCCGAACCATCATGTTGCTTCACTTGATGCATTCATGCATACTTAGCCTTGAAGAAAAGCCATAATTCATGGAATGTGCAGCCCTTTAATACTCCTACATCTCCCTTGGCTGAATGAGGCTTGAATGTACCTTGAGTACTTGATTGGACATCTTGGATATGCATGATACATGCATGAAACATCCCAATGCATGTTCTTCCTTAATTACGGTCCATGAATCTTCAAATATATGTACATAAAATAGCCCCCACTTGCATGAACGTCCCCAATACATGAATTCCTTCAAATGCCTTCCATTGAACACTAGTTGTGCATGCATCCTTCCATACGATGTATTAAGCCATGCATGTACTTGCATTAATGGCTCCTTCATGAATTCAGTCACTTTGTGAAACTTAACTCTTGGCCAAAAGGTTGCTTAGGGATCACCAATAGCCAGCCCACCATGCATAAATTCATTCATGCATGAACTCTCATAATTCATGTACCTGGTGGTGCATGAATCTCATTTAATGTACTCAATAAATTCGGCTGAACCTACAAGAAACATGAACTCATTAAATCCCAATGTATATTCGGCTGAACATGTTAAGAGCATGAACTAGACATCATAAATATCATATTAAACTAAACTAAACATATTAATTAAAGACTAGCTAGTAGCATTAAGTTCGGCTAGCTCAAACTAAGTGAAAACATTTAATGAACTTATTTGAGCTAGGATTTTCGTTATTGAGCTATAACAAACTAATTAGTATAAAACTAAAACTTAGTTTAATTTATTGAAATAAAGAATGAGCTAAAAGTAAGTTCGGTTGAGCTCAAATGAGCTGAAAGCTCGAGGAGCTGGAAATGAGCTAGGATCAGCTTCCCAACAATGCACGGGTTCTTTGGATAGTTGCTTCGAGCTGATTTTGTGAGCATTGTCCCTTGTTTCAAACCAAGGTTTTGCATTAGAAGCTAAAATAACTTCTAGAAAATGCTTAACACAAGCTCGAGTTATGGGGCCTTTTGTGATGTGATCTGGCCCGATCGTAGTTCGAGAGAGTCATTCGTGCCTCGAATTTTTATAATAGTAGTAAAAGAATTAGAATAGGATAGTGGAAGTTTTCAAGAAGGGTAAGTTTAGTATAGGTTCGGTTAAGGGTAGCAAAAATGGATAAAGGATAGAAGGCTCGATTTTGGTTAACAAGAAAAAAATATAAAAGATGGAAATGAAAATCGAACTCAACGTCAGGAATGATTCAACACTAAGAAGTGTCACCCCGATTCCTATATTGTTAAGGTGAAAGATATGGATAGATGGATAGGTGAACGCTACACCAAGATTAATGATAAGTTCAAACAAGAACGATTGACGCCACTAGCACAAGCCAGATAAGTCGTTCGAAACTTGTACGAGATATGAGAGGAAGCAACCTTACAAGAACAATGTTCATTAACAAATTTGGCAAAAGTCCTTTACAAATGAAATCAACAAACTATTTATACTAGTTTCTTATGCTAGCCGAATAGACTATTCATGAACTTAATGATTAAGTAATGAACCTAATTAAGACATGAACCTTCTAGAAAAATGACCAATGGTGTCCTTGTCCATGTTCGGCTGAATGGTAGGTGAGTGGGCAGCTTCATGTATGAGCAAGCTTTGGAAGCCAAGGGGATTGTCTAGGTTTGGCCATGGGATGCATGAAACTCCCAAAGGGTGTCTATTGGCCGAATAGGTGCTTAGGAAACTCCAAGGATCCTCCCACATGCATCGGTTGTACATGGAACTTGGAAGGGGCCTTGAACCTAGCCGTACATGCACTTGCATTAATTACCCTCTATTCATGCATGTGTGCCGTCCAAGGGAGATGCACCTTTCAATATGCATTAACCTTTCATGTACATGAATGTATGTCCTCCAAACATTGAACCGAACCATGCATGAATCTTGTTCAATGAACATTCCCGTTCATGCACCTTGCATTAAATGCCATGAATGTATCTTCCAAATTCGGCTTACCTACAAAATTAAATAACACACAACTATTCATATAATTGTAAATTAAAATAATAACTAAATAACTTAATAACACTAACTAAATTTGGACACAATAATTATAAGTCAACCTATAATAAATTCGGCTAGCTCAAATAGTCAAAAACACCTAGTGAGCTAAATTGAGCTAGGGAATTCGGTATGAGCTGTAACAAACTCAGTTATAAGCTAGATTAAAACTTAATTTATTGAAATGAAAAAGGAATGAGCTGAATCGAGCTAAGTTCGAGCTCAAACAAGCTCAAGTGAGCTGATGTGAGCTGAATGGCGGGTAAGGGAGCTGGAGAGGAGCTGAGATCGGATTGCAAAATAGTGCATGGAGTCATCAAGGAGTTGTTCTTAGCTCCTCCAACGTTATGGAGCTGGTTATCATCCCAAATGCGCATCACAAAGGCTGATATAGCATCTTGAAGTTGCTTGGTTCGAGCTCGAGTCATGGGACCTTTTGGAAGCTCGATTGATTCTTGGTGTGCATTCGAGGATGCCCCGGGTGTGCTCACATCATTCCCCCCATCTTCAAAGCGACTTGTCCTCAAGTCGGATTCTGCATCAAAAGGGGATAAATCGAATACGTTAAAACTAGCACTTATGTTGTATTCACCCGGTAAGTCAAGTTTATATGAGTTCTCATTAATGCGTTCAAGCACTTGGAAGGTTCCATCCCCTCGGGGGAGTAACTTGGAACATCGCTGGGCTGGAAATTGTTCCTTGCGCATATGGACCCAAACCCAATCACCGGGTTCAAATATGATTCTCTTTCGTCCCTTTTTTGCTTGCTGCACGTAAGACTTAGTTATTGCCTCTATGTTAGCTCGCACTTGTTGATGTAGCCTCTTCACGAAATCGGCCTTTTTCCTAGCATCAGAATGAATCAATTGGTTATTAGGTAAAGAGACTAAGTCTAAAGGAGTTATTGGATTAAATCCATAGACCACTTCAAAAGGTGTATGTTTGGTTGCTGAATGGACCGTTCTATTATAAGCAAACTCAATATGGGGCAAACAATCTTCCCATGATTTCAAATTCTTACGAATGATATCCCGCAGGAGAGTAGAAAGTACTCGATTGACCACTTCGGTTTGTCCATCTGTTTAAGGATGACAAGTACTTGAGAACAATAATTTGGTTCCGAGTTTACCGCAAAGAGACCTCCAAAAATGGCTAAGGAATTTTGCGTCTCGATCTGACACAATAGTTCGCGGCACTCCATGTAAACGAACAATGTCCCTAAACAAAAGGTTAGAAATATGTACGGCATCATCAATTTTCACACAAGCAATAAAATGTGACATTTTAGAAAATCAATCTACAACTACAAATATAGAATCCTTTCCCGTTTTGGTTTGGGGCAAACCGAGGATGAAATCCATGGATATATCTGTCCAAGGAGTTTCAAGTATTGGTAATGGCGAGTAAAGTCCATGGGGTTGAATCTTGGATTTTGCTCGTTTGCACACCAAACATCGCTCGCAAACCCGCTCCACATCTCGCCTCATCCTAGGCCAATAAAAATGTTCGTTAAGGGTAGCTAACGTCTTGATAACTCCAAAATGACCCATGAGTCCTCCACTATGTGCTTCTTGCACAAGCAAATCCCGAACAGAGCTTTGTGGAACACAGAGCTTACCTTCCTTGAACAGAAACCCATCAAACCTATAAAATTTCTCAAATGCAACATGCTCACAAGCAGAATAGATTTCTCCAAAATCAGCATCGTTAGCATACAATTCTTTTAAGAAAGAAAACTCAAGCAGTTTTGATTCAAGAGTAGAAAGTAAGGTATACCTTCGCGATAGGGCATCAGCTACCACGTTGTCTTTACCTTTCTTGTACTTAATTACATAGGGAAATGACTCAAGGTACTCGACCCACTTAGCGTGCCTCTTGTTCAACTTGTTTTGACCCTTTATATGTTTCAAGGATTCGTGGTCGGAATGGATTACAAACTCTTTTGGCCACAAATAATGTTGCCAAGTTTCAAGAGCCCGTATCAATGCGTACATTTCTTTGTCGTAGACAAGATAATTGAGTGGGGCTTCACTAAGCTTCTCACTAAAATAGGCAATGGGTCGTCCGTCTTGGGTTAATACAGCTCCAATACCCACACCGGATGCATCACACTCAAGTTCAAAGGTTTTTGAAAAATCTGGCAGAGCAAGTAAAGGTGCATTAGTAAGACAATTTTTAATCTCAATAAAAGACCTCTCTTGCTCATCTTCCCAATGGAACGCGGAGTCTTTTTTTATCACGCTTGTTAAGGGTGCAGCCAATGTGCTGAAATTGGGCACAAATCGCCGATAGAAGCTTGCCAATCCATGGAAGCTTCGAACTTGGCTAATGGATGTAGGCCTCGGCCACCCTTGAATCGCCTTTATTTTCTCTTGGTCGACTTCCAAACCTTGTGCACTAACTACAAAACCAAGAAAGATAACTTTGTCGAACAAAAAGTACATTTCTTAAGATTAGCAAAGAGAGTTTCCTTACGCAATGTTTCAAGAACAGATTTGAGGTGTATTACATGATCTTCCAAAGTCTTGCTATATATGAGGATATCATCGAAGTAAACAACACAAAACTTACCAATGAAGGATCTCAACACATGGTTCATGAGCCTCATAAAAGTACTAGGAGCGTTGGTTAAGCCAAATGGCATGACCAACCACTCATACAAACCATGTTTCGTTTTGAAGGCAGTTTTCCACTCGTCGCCTTCTCGCATACGAATCTGGTGATATTCGCTTTTTAGATCGATCTTAGAGAATAGTTTGGCTCCACTTAGTTCATCTAGCATGTCATCTAGTCGCGGAATCGGATGTCGATATTTGATAGTGATTTTATTCATAGCACGACAATCGACACACATTCGCCAAGTACCATCCTTTTTCGGCACCAAGAGGACTGGCACGGTACAGGGGCTAAGACTTTCTCTAATATAGCCTTTTTCCATCAATTCGTTAAATTGCTGTTGTAGCTCTTTAGTTTCTTTGGATTCATTCTATAGGTAGGCTGATTTGGAATTACCGCTCCCGGCACAAAATCGATTTGGTGCTCGATTCCTCGAAAAGGTGGTAATCCATTAGGAGTCTCTTCCGGGAAAACGTCTTGGAAATCCTACAAAAGACTCAAAATAGAAGACGGCAAGTCCTCGGGCAGTTCGTTAGTGCTAAAAAGATTTTCCTTGTACAGGAGTACAAGAATGGTTTGTTTTGATAGAAACGCTCTCCTAACTTCTCTTTTTTTTGCAAACAGAATTTTTTCTCTATTCTCTTTTTCTTTTCTCACTTGTTCTTTTTTTTCTTTTACTATTTTTGCATTCTTTTTCTCAATTTTCTTTTATTTTTCTTTTTCTTTTCTTTTTTCACATTCATTCTTTTCTTTTTCTCTCAACTGATTTACAACAGACTTCATTCTCGTTTGATCCTCGAACACTTGCTTTGGCGTCAATGGTACCAAAGTAATATTCCTTCCTTGATATTTGGATGTATATCGATTGGTATACCCATCATGGGTGACTCTTCGATCGTATTGCCACGGTCTCCCAAGCAATAGATGTCCCGCATGCATGGGAACAACATCACAAAGTACCTCATCCTCGTACTTACCAATTGAAAAAGAAACAAGTACTTGTTTGGTTACCTTGATTTCGCCACCATCATTGAGCCATTGGAGTTTGTAAGGGCTTGGATGTTTGGTGGTGGTGGTTTCTAATTTCTCCACCATTAAAGTGCTTGCCGCGTTGGTGCAGCTTCCACCATCGATGATCAAACTACAGACTTTCCCTTGAACTTGGCATCGAGAATGGAAGTTATTCTCCCGTTGTTGTTCATTTTCAGGACTTTGAATATCGAGGCTTCTTTTAACAAAGAGAAGCTTTTTGGCTTGCGCCATGTTGAATAATAAGACTAATTAGAATCCTCACCCAAGTCTCACTATTCACTCGCAAAGGAAAATTGATGAACACTCCACTCGTGTTTGCACTCGTTTTTTTAGGCTTTTTCAAACTCTCGAATGATCTCACACACTCTAGCCTTTTACCACTCAAGCTTACTCTCGTAACCTCGTATTTTGTTTTTTGACTCGCCTTTGGTGCTTTGGGGTCGGCTTCAAACGGTTACAAGGGTTAAAACGTATGGTGTACTGGGTAGGCTAAAAAAATAATTTTTAAAGTAGTGTGGCGTTTTGGGGGTAAAAGTAGATGAAAGAACACTTTGTCGATCGGATCAAAATATAAACAAAAGAAGAACTTGATCACTTCACTTTTTTTTTTAATTTCGTATCTCTTTTTTTTTACAACTTTCAATATAGCACTTTACAATGATAAAAAAATGAAAATACAAAATTTTTTTTGTTCGAATATTTTTTTCACCACGAACTATTTTGATCTTGATACGGACATCGGCGCCTCTCGATTTATAAGCTCTGATATCAAATGATGTGATCCAGCTCAGGTAGATGAGTCAAATTCATGTAGTTGCCCAATCGTAGTTCGAGAGAGTCGTTCGTGCCTTGAATTTTTGTAATAGTAGTAAAAGAATTAGAATAGGATAGCGGAAGGTTTCAAGAAGGGTAAGTTTAGTATAGGTTCGTTTAAGGGTAGCAAAGATGGATGAAGGATAGAAGGCTCAATTTTGGTTAACAAGAAAAAAATATAAAAGATGGAAATAGAAATCGAACTCAACGTCAGGAATGATTCAACACTAAAAAGTGTCACCCCGATTCCTATATTGTTAAGGTGAAAGATATGGATAGATGGATAGGTGAACGCCACACCAAGATTGGTGATAAGTTCAAACAAGAACGATTGACACCACTAGCACAAGCCAGATAAGTCGTTCGAAACTTGTACGAGATATGAGAGGAAGCAACCTCACAAGAACAATGTTCATTAACAAATTTGGCAAAAGTCCTTTACAAATGAAATCAACAAACTATTTATACTAGTTTCTTATGCTAGCTGAATAGACTATTCATGAACTTAATGATTAAGTAATGAACCTAATTAAGACATGAACCTTCTAGAAAAATGACCAATGGTGTCCTTGTCCATGTTCGGCCGAATGGAAGGTGAGTGGGCAGCTTCATGTATGAGCAAGCTTTGGAAGCCAAGGGGATTGTTTAGGTTCGGCCATGGGATGCATGAAACTCCCAAAGGGTGTCTCTTGGCCGAATAGGTGCTTAGGAAACTCCAAGGGTCCTCCCACATGCATCGGTTGTACATGGAACTTGGAAGGGGCCTTGAACCTAGCCGTACATGCACTTGCATTAATTACCCTCCATTCATGCATGTGTGTCGTCCAAGGGAGATGCACCTTTCAATATACATTAACCTTCCATGTACATGAATGTATGTCCTCCAAACATTGTACCGAACCATGCATGAATCTTCCCGTTCAATGAACATTCCCGTTCATGCACCTTGCGTTAAATGCCATGAATGTATCTTCCAAATTCGGCTAACCTACAAAATTAAATAAAAAAATTAAATAACACACAACTATTCATATAATTATAAATTAAAATAATAACTAAATAACTTAATAACACTAACTAAATTTGGACACAATAATTATAAGTCAACCTATAATAAATTCAGCTAGCTCAAATAGTCAAAAACACCTAGTGAGCTAAATTGAGCTAGGGAATTCGGTATGAGCTGTAACAAACTCAGTTATAAGCTAGATTAAAACTTAATTTATTGAAATGAAAAAGGAATAAGCTGAATCGAGCTAAGTTCGAGCTCAAACGAGCTCAAGTGAGCTGATGTGAGCTGAATGGCGGGTAAGGGAGCTGGAGAGGAGCTGAGATCGGATTGCAAAATAGTGCATGGAGTCATCAAGGAGTTGTTCTTAGCTCCTCCAATGTTATGGAGCTGGTTATCATCCCAAATACGCATCACAAAGGCTGATATAGCATCTTGAAGTTGTTTGGTTTGAGCTCAAGTCATGGGACCTTTTGGAAGCTCGATTGATTCTTGGTGTGCATTCGAGGATGCCCTGGGTGTGCTCACATCATTTTGGAAGCTTGATTGAATTATGAATTACATTTGAGGATACCCTGGGAGTGCTTACATCAGAAAGGTTCGGCTAAGGTAATGAGAAGAAGGGTGAATGGATGGTTCGATTTGGAAACAACAAGATAGAGATAATATAAGGTGGGGATGGAATAGGGAACTTAACATCAGGAATGATTCAACACTAAAAAGTGTCACCCCAATTCCTATATTGCTAAAGTGGAAAGGATGGATAGAAGGATAGGTGAATGCCACACCAAAAATGGTGATAAGTTCAAACAAGATCGATAGACGCCACTAGCACAAACTAGATAAGTCTTTGAAACTTGTACGAGATATGAGAGGAAGCAACCTCACAGAAATAGAGTTTTATTAACAAATTGGCAAAAGTCCTTTTATAAAGAAATGAGTAAACTATTTATAGTTTAACATGTAGTAGCCGAATGGACAATTTGACTAACTTATAAGCTAAGCAATTTAACAAGGAAGAGACTAGAATGATCTAGAACAAAGTCATTAGTTTGGCTAAGCAACTTCATGGTTAAGCAAAAATGACTTGGATGAATGTGAAGACTTGGGAGCTCATTGGACTTGTCTAGATTCGACCATGGAATGAATGGAGAATTCATGAAGTGTCTCTTGGTCGAATAGGCACCTAGGGAAGTCATTTGATCAGCCAACAATTCATGTATCAAGTTATGGATGCATTCTCCCATTCGATGAAACTTGCTATCCATGCATCTTCTCTTAATCTTCATTCATAAATTGAAGTTGGAAATTGATTATGCAGCTACTCCTTGGCTGAATAAGTACTTCGGAAACTCAATAGATCACCCACATTCATTTGGTCATGCATGGAACTAAAAAGGGTCTTGAATCTGGTCGTACATGAACATGCAATAAATGCCCTTCATACATGTATGTGTGCCCTCCAAAGGAGAAGTATCTTCATTAATTCAAATGCATGTAATTTACCATCCATGCACATGAACTTAATTCCCTCCAAGCATTGAACTATGTCGTGCATGAATCTTCTCATTCTTTGAACAAACCCGTACATGCACCTAGCCATTAATGTACCTCCACATTCGACTGAACCTACAAAGGAATAAACACATAATTAAATAAAATATAAATATTCTTATAATCATAATTTTAAACAGCAACTAGACAACTTAAATGACACTAACTAAATTCGGACACATTAATTAAAATTCAACTAGCATATTAAATTCGGCTAGCTCAAATAATCAAAAACACTTAATGAACTAATTTGAGCTAGGGAAATCAGCATGAGCTGTAGCAAATTAAGTTAAAACAAAGCTAAAAATTAGTTTATTGAAATGGAAAAAGAAACAAGCTATAAAGAAGCTAAAACAAGCTCAAACAAGCTGAAACAAGCTCAAGTAGCTGGTTGGAGCTGAATTGAGCTGGGGGGCTGGAGAGGAGCTGAAGTTGGTTTGCAAAAGAGTGCATTGAGTCCTAAAAGGAATATCCATAGCTTCTCCAACGTCTAGGGCCTTGTTCTCTTCCCAAATACGCATCACTAAAGCTGATAAAGCTCTTTAAAGTTGCTTGGTACGAGCTTGAGTCATGGGACCTTTTGGAAGCTCGATAGGATCTTGATATGCACTTGAGGATGCCCCGGGTGCGCATACATCAGGTCGTTCATGCACTTGCATGGAACATGTATTCTCATAAATAGGCACTTTAATGGCAAGTAGGTTAATGAACAGTAGCATGTATCTTGTAAATTCGTCCTCCCCATTGTGCATGCATGTTGTTAATTTAATGGGCTAAATTTATGTGTTAATTCCCCCTTGGACGTTCTTGAATTCATCCATGCATGTTGATGTGATCCAGCTCGAGTGATGGAGTCGAATTCACGATGTGCCCGATCGTCTTCAAGAAGAGTCATTTGCAAGAGGGCCTTAATTGTAGGTGTAGGCTAAATAGGCTTGTTGGTAGCAAAATGGGGTTCAAAGTGATAGGTTTATTGATACGAACCCAATCGTATCATGGTTTGACACAGCTCGACAACATCGAGCATGGCCTAAGCTCGAGGGGCCTAAGTGCAAAATGAGGCCTAACCTCAGCTTGATCAGCTCAATTTTTGCTCATCTCCAGCTCAATGAGTTCGTATGCTCAATTCAATGAGCTTGGTTCAGCTTAAATAAGCTCGTTTGAGCTCATCTTCAAATTCTAATTCTTACATTTTATTAAGCTAGAATAAATTAGTTATTTCAGTTTAATTAAGTTAGTTAATTAGTTAAGGTTTAATAAATTTGTTTAAATCTGGACATTTTAATTTAAATTATTAAATATGTCTTATATTAATACATAGTTTTAATATGTCTAGTTTAGGACATCAATTTAATGCATAGTTTTAATCTTGATCAGCTCAATTTTTGCTCATCTCCAGCTCAATGAGTTCGTATGCTCAATTCAATGAGCTTGGTTCAGCTTAAATAAGCTCGTTTGAGCTCATCTTCAAATTCTAATTCTTGCGTTTTATTAAGCTGGAATAAATTAGTTATTTCATTTTAATTAAGTTAGTTAATTAGTTAAGGTTTAATAAATTTGTTTAAATCTGGACATTTTAATTTAAATTATTAAATATGTCTTATATTAATACATAGTTTTAATATGTCTAGTTTAGGACATCAATTTAATGCATAGTTTTAATATGTCTAGTTTAGGACATTAATTTAATGTGTCTATCTTAAGGACAAATTTAATTAGCTGCTGATTTAATTTGTCTAACCCATATTGAATTTGTCCTAGCCGACTTAATGGTAGGTATTAATGTGTCTTAGCTCAAACATGTTCTTAATTTGTCTTTGTTGATTTTAATGAGTGTGTTCATATGTCTTAAGTTGCTACTAGTTTTAATGTGCTGAATTTTTAATGAGCTAATTTAATGTGCTTCATGCTTTAGATGAATTAGTGACAACTTGAGCTGAATTAATTTGCTTCATTAACTTGGTGCAGGTACATGCAATGGACGGCACATTAAGTGAGGGAATAGTCCAGCTTTTTCAAAGCTCCTTTTTCGTGAACAACAAAGGCATTAAAAGCTGCTGGAGAAAATATGCATGGACGAATTTAATGCAAGTAAGCACATGTATGAATCAGCCAAAGGAGGGAGCTGAATCAACATCCTTTTTCAACTGACTTTTTCGTGCACAGCAACAGCCATGAAGAATTAATTTGCTGACTTTTTCGTGCACAGCAATAGCCTTGAAGATTTAATATCCAGTTGCAGCAATTACACTCTTTTAAAGTGACGCCTTAGACATCTCAATGGTCATGCTTCTTCACTAAGATATCAGCTAAATATTGCTGACCATTGAAGTCTTCTAAGCTTATTTAAATGCCCCTTTGACCGTCCAGCTAACCAAAGCAGCACCTGGACTTGTTCACTCACTTGGCCGAATACAACAAGGGGAATTTTTAGCTCATTTAATTCTCCAGCTGATGAGGAAACTTCAAGGAACTTTCTTGGCATCTTCTAAGAAATATTCAACTCTTCTAGCTGAATTACAAGCTAACTATTTAGTTTTCTATGTGGCTGATCAGCTCACATTTATTTTAAATGATTCTAGCTGCATGAAGACACCTTGGAAGCTGTCCAAATACATTCTCAAGGCTGGAGGAAGCATCCTAGAATTTTTCTGAATTTTTTTGGAAATTTCAGCTCATTTAAAGGTTGAAATTAAGTGTCCATTTGGCTGCCAATTGTCCATTCGGCTAGCCTTAGTCTTTAGCTATAAATACTTTTTTTTAGATGTTGTAAAGGTTAGACATTTTTAGAATTTTCTACTTATATGAACTTAATTGTTCTAGTGAGAATTCAATTCTCTTTATTCACTTTAGGACTAATTTGACTTATCAGGATTTCATCTCGTAGCGTCTATCTTTCCTTTATTTTATTCCGAACTTATCACCTCCCGTGTGGCGTTCAAAATATATCTTTGGTTCCTAACTCTCTATAGTTAGCGGGTCAAGATTCTCTTGTCGACCTAGGTGCCTATTTTAAGATTCGGGTCAACTTTTCCTATAACGTTGGTTCAATCTTGGCCTTAGCCGATTTTCATCCACCTATCACCAAGTTTCCTTTAACCTTGTTTGAACCCTTTGATAGCCATTTATCCATTTCTCTTTCAGCCTTCTTGAAATCAAACCATCCACTCACTTCCAAATCTATTACAAAACTAACCATTCGAACCTATCTTCCTTTTTATCATTCCTAATTTTGCAAACTGTTCAAACTTACCCAATTTACCGATCGGGCAACTATTATGACTAAAATCATCCTGAGGCGAGTTTGTATCATTTGGTATCAGAGCTAATTAAATTGAGGTAAGTATCAATGTTTTTAAAAGTTTCGGTATCGTATCTTTAAAAAAATTGAAAAAAAAAGTCGTGAAAAAAAGAGAGAATATATTGATTTGAAGAGTAAAAGAAAAAAAAAGAAAATTCAGAAATAGTGAAAAAAATTCAAAATTAAAAAAAAAAGTTCTGTTGATAGTTCTGAAATTTGTATTCATCTTTTGTAAATCCTGATCATTAATTTTTTTTTGCTACTATCACCATCTACCCAAACGGCCACACCTTCACCTTTTATTTTTGCTTCAAGACCACCCTTGTCCCAACATCATTTCCAACCCAAACCGATTATATTTTTGTAAGCCGACTCCACACCGACGAGACCGCTAAGCCTAAGTAGTCCATCGTGAATCGAGAGAAGCAAATAGAGTGGAAAAAGTCACGAGTGTTTGGTGAGACTATTTGAGTGTGTAAAAGCCAAATGTGTGCAATTTTTTTTTCTTTTTGAGAGAATTTGTGAGGTTTTTATTGACGAAATTTTTCATTTTTGTTTTTAATCACTTTCCTTTTCCCTCACTAAAATCATGAACCAAGAAGTGTTTTCAGAATCTGATTATCAATATTTGATGAAAGAGATGCATAGAATTGTGAAATCCAGGTTTGACAAGTTGCATGAGCGTTTGGATCGAATCAAGGAAAGAGACCGACGAGAACGACTTTCTTCATGTCAAAATATGGAATCAAGGTCATCACGGAGACCTACATTCGATGATCATTCGAGGAGAGACTCATACCGAGATTTTTATCCAACAAGAAAGCCGAGACGATATGAAGCAATCCCTAAATCTAAAATCTTTCAAGATGACAAGCGAGAATGTAAGAAATCCTCTTCAAGTGACTTAAAGTTTTCATTTGAGGAGAAATCTTCACAAAGAATAGAACGTGTTACGTCTAAGTATTCACCTGCTGATAGTCATTCCCGAAGAGATTCTTACCATGATTTCTATTTGACTAGGAATACAAGACGAAGCAAAGCAAACTTCAAGTTTGAAGCCTATTACGGTGACGAACGAGAAGGTCCGAGAAAGTATTCATATGCGCAAGGATACTCATCCATGGAGGAACACTCGCGAAGAGATGATCATAATTCATACACGGATCTTTCATACTTTTCCCAACAAAAAGATTCTCATCTTGATTCTTCTATGTTATCTTCCTCTTGTAATGAGATCAAAAAATCATGTGAGAAAGAAAAAGAGAGTGAAAGAAAAGAAAAAGAACTTGAATGAGAAAAGAAAATTGAAAAAGAGATTGAGAGTGAGACTTTGAAAGAAACAATTGAAAAAGAGAAAGAGCTTGAACATGAGATTGTAAAAGACACGAGTGGAGAAGACAAGAGAGAACAAGAAAAAGCGAGGAGTGTTTGAACTAACCGTTCTATGAGTTCTCCTTGTATTGTTTCTTCTCAGGTTCCTGAAGATTCCAATGACAAGCTACAACTTCAATATCTTTTCAAAGAGAGACGATTTCGAATGATCGAGAAAGGTAATATCGAAAATGAAATTCTCCTTCAAGAGCTTAAAGGCAAGCAAGGTAAGGAGTCTTTAACAATTACATCACGAAAAACTGATTTGAACATTGTTGAAAAAGGTACCGATGACTTTATTTTCGAAAGTTCGCCACTCACTATGTCGATTAATTGCCATTCTCTGATTATTGATGATTTTGTTTTTAAAAGTGGTATGAAAAGTTTTTCTTGTAATGAGTACGGCATTGGCAAGCTTGTTGATGAAGTAAGATTAAGTCGGTACAAACAAAATTTGATCTTATGTGATAAAGAATTGACACGTAAAATGCCTAATTCATTTGTTTGTGATGGTAATGTGAATTCTCTATATCGTTGTGCATGTTTGTGTAAGTCTGATCAAATGGGAATTACGATGTATAAGTGTTTGAAAATATGCATGCTCAAATTTTCTTTGTCTCACTTGTATGGGTTGTTGATGAAAGAAAGGCCATTGTCACTTGTAACAATGAATGACCAAAATCGTGTGCTTAAGCCCGGAGCAAGTCATCTTAAGATATTGCCAAGCAAAGGTAAGCATCATAATTTCCATTTGAATAAATATGTGAACAACTTTTTCTTACTTGATGATGTGTTTCTAAATCTAAAAACAAATTTGTTGTACCATGATAATATGTGAATGCAAAATCAAATACTTGATTCTAGAAATTGCACTATAGTAGGATTTGAAGGATTCGAGCATGTCTTGCATGTGTTTAACTTGCAATTGTTCCATATTTCCCCTGTGTTGTTGTCCATGAAATTTTCAAGTTGAAAAGAAATGATAAGAGAAAACTTTTCTTCCGACGCTGGAGATTATTATTTTATATCATTGGGTAAAAAGTTGTTCAAAAGGGTTGAGTCAAGTACTTTTGTTGTCCAAAGTCATAATTCTCAAACTCTTGATGGTTCAATTCTGACATCTATGCTTGACCCTTGTATCCATTGTGAAACGGTACGGTCAATTTCCATTTTTGATCCCGGTATTGGTTCATTTGTTCAAGTTATGAATAAAAACTTGGAAAGTTCCTTTGTGCTTAACCTTCATCACTTCAATAACCTATTTTATTCTTTTGTAGGTAACAATGTGAGGTGGTACCCTCCTAAAGAGGGAGGGCGTGGAAATAACCCATTTCTTTCTCGAACCATTCATGGTTCCACGGGTTTTGGAAATAACTTTGCTCCAATCATGACCAAATTGGTTCGCGATTTTGAAAAAATTTTCTCGAGCAATTGGCCCGATTTGGGGACAAATCGTCTTCAAGGGGGAGGGAATGATACGAACCCAATCGTATCATGGTTTGACACAACTCGACAACATCGAGCATGGCCTAAGCTCGAGGGGACTAAGTGCAAAATAAGGCCTAACCTCAGCTCGATCAACTCAATTTTTTCTCATGTCCAGCTCAATGAGTTCGTATGCTCAATTCAACAAGCTTGGTTCAGCTTAAATAAGCTCGTTTGAGCTCATCTTTAAATTCTAATTCTTGCATTTTTTTAAGCTGGAATAAATTAGTTATTTCGTTTTAATTAAGTTAGTTAATTAGTTAAGGTTTAATAAATTTGTTTAAATCTGGACATTTTAATTTAAATTATTAAATATGTCTTATATTAATACATAGTTTTAATATGTCTAGTTTAGGACATCAATTTAATGTGTCTATCTTAGGGACAAATTTAATTAGCTGCTGATTTAATTTGTCTAGCCCATATTGAATTTGTCCTAGCCGACTTAATGGTAGGTATTAATGTGTCTTAGCTCAAACATGTTCTTAATTTGTCTTTGCTAATTTTAATGAGTGTGTTAATATGTCTTAAGTTGCTACTGGTTTTAATGTGTTGAATTTTTAATGAGCTAATTTAATGTGCTTCATGCTTGAGATTTAATTAGTGACAACTTGAGCTGAATTAATTTGCTTCATTAACTTGGTGCAGGTACATGCAATGGATGGCACATTAAGTGAGGGAATAGTCCAGCTTTTTCAAAGCTCCTTTTTCGTGAACAACAAAGGCATTAAAAGCTGCTGGAGAAAATATGCATGGACGAATTTAATGCAAGTAAGCACATGTATGAATCAGCCAAAGGAGGGAGCTGAATCAACATCCTTTTTCAGCTAACTTTTTCGTGCAAAGCAACAGCCATGAAGAATTAATTTGCTGACTTTTTAGGTACAGCAATAGCCTTGAAGATTTAATTTCCAGTTGCAGCAATTACACTTTTTTAAAGTGACACCTTGGACATCTCAATGGTCATGCTTCTTTACTAAGATATTAGCTGAATATTACTGCCCATTGAAGTCTTCTAAGCTTATTTAAATGCCCCTTTGACAGTCTAGCTAACCAAAATAGCACCTAGACTTGTTCACTCACTTGGCCGAATACAACAAGGGGAATTTTCAGCTCATTTAATTCTACAGCTGATGAGGAAACTTCAAGGAACTTTCTTGGCATCTTTTAAGAAATATTCAACTCTTCTAGTTGAATTACAAGCTGACCATTCGGTTTTCTATGTGGCTAATTAGCTCACATTTATTTTAAATGATTCCAGCTGCATGAAGACACCTTGGAAGCTGTCCAAATACATTCTCAAGGCTGGAAGAAGCATCCTAGAATTTTCCTAAACTTTTCTGAAAATTTCAGCTCATGTAAAGGTTGAAATTAAGTGTCCATTTGGCTGCCAATTGTCCATTCGGCTAGCCTTAGTCTTTAGCTATAAATACTTGTTTTTAGATGTTGTAAAGGTTAGACATTTTTAGACTTTGCTACTTATATGAACTTAATTGTTCTAGTCAGAACTCAATTCTCTTTATTCACTTTAGGAATGATTTGACTTATCAGGATTTCGTCTCGTGGCGTCTATCTTTCCTTTGTTTTATTATGAACTTATCACCTCCGGTGTGGCATTCAAAATATATCTTTGGTTCCTAACTCTCTAAAGTTAGCGGGTCAAGATTCTCTTGTCGACCTAGGTGCCTATTTTAAGATTCGGGTCAACTTTTCCTATAACGTTGGTTCAATCTTGGCCTTAGCCGATTTTCATCCACCTATCACCAAGTTTCCTTTAACCTTGTTTGAACCCTTTGATAGCCATTCATCCATTTCTCTTTCAGCCTTCTTGAAATCAAACCATCTACTCACTTCCACATCTATTACGAAACTAACCATTCGAACCTATCTTCCTTGTTTTCATCCCCAATTTTGCAAACTGTTCAAACTTACCCAATTTATTGATCGGGCAACTATTACGACTCAAATTTTCTCGAGGCAAGTTCGTATCATTTATGTTGAAAGATGCGACTAAGGGAAGTAAAGATGGGTGTTGAGTAGTTAGTTTGGTTTTGGAAATAACAAGAAGGAATAAAGGAAGGTGCAGATGGAATATTGAACTTAACGTCAAGAGCGATTCAACACTAAAAAGTGTCACCCTGGTTCCTATATTGTTAAGGTGAAAGATGAAATCAGAGGATAGGTGAACACCAGAGATGGTGATAAGTTCAAACAAGCTCGGTAGATGCCACTAGCACAACTAGATAAGTCTTCAAAACTTGTATGAGAATTGAGAGGAAGCAACCTCACAGAAACAGAGTTTCATTAATCAATTTGTCAAAAGTCCTTTTACAAAGAAATAAACAAACTATTTATAGCCTAACATGTGATAGCCAAATGGAAAAATTAACTAGCTTAAAAACTAAGTAATTCGACTAAGAATGCACTAGAATATTCTAGAACAAATCATTAAATAGGCCAAGTCTACATTCGGCTAAATATATCTCCAATGGGCAGCTTCATGATTAAGGAAAAATCATTTGAAGGATGATGAATGAACGACAACTTAATGGCTTGTCTAAATTCAGCCATGGAATGAATGGGGCATTCAAGAAGTGTCTCTTGGCCAAATAGACACCTAGGGGAGTCAACTGGTTAGCAAACAATTCATGTATCAAGATATGGATGCATTCTCCCATTCGTTGTAACTTACTGTCCATGCATCTTGATGCAAGCGCGCCCAGCGAACCTCTTCGAACAAGTCTCCCTAGTCGAGTTGTGACGTGTTGGCAAGCTGATCCCAGCTCGTTTCCAGCTCCACGAGCTCCATCCAGCTCAATTCCAGCTCATTCAAGCGCAATCTAGTTGCCTGAGCTAAATCGAGCTTACTCCTAGCTCATTTTCAACTCACGAGCTAAACCTTAGCTCACCTTCAGCTTAGGAGTTTAACCTCAGCTTAACTTTAGCTCAAGGGCTTAAGCTTAGCTCATTTTAGCTCAAACCCGATTTTTGACTTTAATGGATTAAATAAAATTCGAATATATTTATTTAAGCATTAAATTTGTTTTATATTAATATTTGTTATTAATATGTCATAGATATTACATATCTTAAATGTGTTCACATTATGCTGAATTTATGTGTGTTCACATGATGTCTTAAGAATTGTTTTATTTCTTGTAGGTGCAATGCTCATGGATGGCGCAATGAATGCTTGAAGAAACATCTCTTTTGGACATCCCACATGCATGAATGAACAACATTTAAGTAGGTGCATGCATGACCAGATTCAAGGTGTTTACAAGTTCATATATTTGTCAAATACATGAATGCACAAAATACATGAATGTTTGGGTTCAAATGCACATTCGGTTACATGAATGATGAAGATTCATGCACGAATGTATCTAGAAGATCCAATCCCTTTGGACAACACACATTCATGCATGGAAGGAAATTAATGCAAGTTCATGTAGGGCTTGGTGTAATGTATGGAAGAGGTGCATGTAGAATTGAGGTTCAATGGACGGCATTTAAGAGAGTACATGTATTGGAGACGTTCATGCAAGTAGGGGCTATTTAATGTTCATGTTTTTGAAGGTTCATGGATCGAATTTATGGAGGAACATACATTGGGACGTTTCATGCATGATCCATGCATTTTCAAGCTAACCATTAAGTATTCATGATGCATTAAAGCTTCATTCGGCCAAGGGGGATGATGGAACATCAAAGGGCTGCACATTCATGGATATTCATGATTTTTCTTCTAGAATTATCTAGGTGTTTATGGCCGAATTTCTTAGCTTCTAAGCTTGTCCATTCGGCTACTTTTATTTAGGCTATAAATATATGTTATTTCATTTGTAAGAGGTTAGACTTTTCACTTAATGAAACTTTGTTAAACTTTCATGGAATTTGTGAGATTTCTTTCTCTCATATTTCGATGAGGACTTCATTGGCTTATCTAAGAAGCCTAGTGGCGTCAACCCTATTCTTCACTATCATGAACTTATCACTATCAAATAGTGTGGCGTTCACCCATACACCGAGGTTCCTATTTTGTTAAATAGTGGGTCGAGGTTCTATCATTTTCATTTTCACCTTGAAAGCGTATAAGTACTTGGGTCAATATTTCCTAATATTGGTTCTTATTTGCTTTTAAGTTCACCATCTTCCATAACCATCATTTATTAAACTACCTTCAATCTATTTTTACTCTTTTGTTTCTTTTAAAACTGAACCTTTAATATTCATATTTAAAACCCTACCTTTGAACCCCTTAAATAGCTTTCGCATTATTTAACCTAAAAACATCTTCTTTAAAAGAGCCGAACGATACTTTCTCGAAGATGATCGGGCAAACTCGCATACGACTCGACTCACCTCGAGGCGGATCATATCATTTGGTATCAGAGCTTGTAAATCGAGAGGCACCGACGTTCGTATCAAGATCAAAATAGGTTCGTTGTAAAAAAATTTGAATTAAAAAAAAGTTCAAGTTGTAATTTCGTTTATCATTGTAAAAGTGCTATATTGAAGTTAAGAAAAAAAGAAATACGAAATTATTAAAAAAAAAAGAAAAAAAAAGTGAAGTGTTCAAATTTCTTCTCTGTTGTTGATATCATTGTTTCAATCTTCAAAATAATCTTTTATCAAACCTTGTACCCCCTATTCCCAAAACGCCACACTATACCAAATTTTTTTTTAGCCTACCCGTACACCGTAACATCTTATCCCTTGTAACCCAATTTTTGAAACTGACCCCTAAGCCTACGATAAGGCCTTGGCAAGTCCGAAAACAAAGTTGCGAGAGAAAGTTTGAGAGGTAAAAGGCACGAGCGTGTGAGACTATTCAAGCAGAGGTAAAAGCCAATCGAGTGTAAAACACGAGCGAGAGTGTCACTTTTTCCTTCTTTTTTCCGAGCGAAATCGTGAGGTTTGTGGTGAGGTACTTAAATTTTTGTTTTGATCTAACATATTTTTCCTTTCAGTAATCAAGATGTCTTGTGAAGAATTTACCGAGTCAGAGTTCCAATACTTGGTTCAAGAAATGTGAAGAATTGCGAATTCTGAGTTTGGCCAACTGCAAGTGAGGCTAGACCGATTGGAAAAACGAGACCAAAGTGATCGAGTTTCTTCAAGTCGAAAAACAGAACCAAAAACACCACGGAGATATACCGCCGAATATTACTTGAACAAAAGTTCCTATCGTGATTCTTTCTCGCCATTGACTTCGAGGCAAAGAGATTCATACTATGACTCCTATTCGAGAAAAGACTTCCAACGAGAGTATTTTTCATCAAGGAGTTTGAGACGACAAGAAGGCGACTATGATTTTGACTCCTTCCAAGAAAATGTGCGAAGAGATAGATATACTTCTTCCCAAACTTCAAAGAAATCATTCAAGGAGTGTTCTACACGAATTTTTGATTGTGAATCACATGCAAATAGTTCTTGGCCTTTCGAATATGATCTCTATTCTCATGATTCTTTTGTAACTTCTTGTAACGAGAAAACAAAGAAAAGAAAAGAAAAGAAAAAGCAAAAGAAGAAAAAGAAAAATGAAATAAAAAGAAAAGAGAGGCAAAAGGCAAGTAAGAGAGAAAATGAGCGAATCTTGAGAGAACTTGAAAAAGCCTTTGAAAAATCCTTTGAAAAACAAAATGAAAAAGAAAAAGAAAATGAGATTGAAAAAGAGAATGAAAAAGAGTTTGAGAGAGAAAAAGAATGTGAACAAGAAAAAAGAGTGGAAAAAGAAGTTGAGATAAAAGAAACGAGTGATTCAGAAGAAATAGAATTGAGTGAAAATGATGTTAGTGAGCAAGCGAGGATTCTTTCTACTAACACTTCTGCTCGATCTATTTGTGATCTTTCTTTTCAGGTTCCTAAAAGTCTGTGCGACCAAATCCAACTCCGATACCTTCAAAATGAGAGGCGTTTTTAGTTGTTTGAAAAAGGTAAGTCCGTGGACGACCGCCACCCATTGGAAATCGAAGGTAAGGAAGGTAAGGAATCTTTGTTTATCGAATCAAGGCCGCCTGATTTAAAAATTACTCATAAAGGTTTTGATGGCATAACTTCTGAAAAACTTCCATCTTTTGATTTGGCTAATTATTGTTCACATATTATTGTTAACGATGTTGATTCAAAATATGCCATGAAGATTCCGTCTTATGACGTGTTTTATAACGGCAATTCTGTTGATTCTGTTGGATTGGTTCATCTTGTGCAAATTGTGAATGTATGTGATAAAAGGTTTTCACATTTTGATAAGTATGGCTATGTAAATTCTTTGAATTCATCTTTCTGTTTAAATGTGCCTATTCAAATGATTTGTGATGGATTTGAATTTCTGAAAGGTCGCATGAACCCAACTTCTTTGCTCGATATATGCATTAAAAGATTTTTGCATGAAATATTTGATCTATTTGATTTTGCTCTTCAAGAGAAATCTTTGAATTTCTATGCGAAATTTCCATGTTTCGGACTATTTGTTCGACTAGGATTTGTGAAGCATGAATGCTTGTGTATTTGTCGTTTAAAGTCTCTTTGATTCACTTTTGTGACTTATCTGCGAAAATGAAATTTTTGTTGCAATTTGGGATAAGTGATCAAAATTGAGTCTTTAAGCCGGGAGTAAACCATTTCGAGTTGTTTCCAAGAATAGGTAAGCATTGTGATCTTGTTGTAAGTAATTTTGTTTTACCTACTCATCTTCTTCAAGTTTTATCTTTATTTTTGGAAATAAAGCATGTGGCTGGATTACAAAATCAAAACGAAGTTTTTAATTCTGAAAATTTTATTTTTAATCTCGAAATTGAATCAGATGTTCCATCTGTGAATAACACTTTATCCTGTCCTTTTAAGTACATTTTTCGTGGTGACCTTAACATTTTCTATTTATGTGGAACTTATATTTTGAAAAGCAAGAATTGTCTTTTTGACTTTTCACCTTTACAGGTTTGTTCGAGTTCAAATTATCGATTGCATTACCTTGCTAAGGAGCAAAGGTTTGATCTGCGAGAATGAGGTAAATTTGAACTTTCGTCATGTAACTTACAAAGTAAGTCACTAATGCCTTTACTTTGTTTAAAAAGAGAAGAACTCGGTGTTGTTAGTAATGATTTTATGGATAGAGGCCATATTATTCCATTTAATCGAATACGGCAAAATGAGGTTTGTTTTAATCCATTTGGAATGTTGTGGTTGAAACGAGGAATTCATTCTTGTTTGTTAAGATGCGTGATTGATCATTCCTTGTTTCCATTTTGTCCAATTAATCATATTGATGACATATCGAAATTGTGCGACAATGTGAAGTATCCATGTTATGAACGAGTAAAATTCTTGCCATATGACCTTTGGGCTAAGTTTTACATGTACCATCCGAATTTAAATACTTTCCACTTGTCATTGCCAAAATTGGTAAATCAATTCGGTAAGATATGATTAGTCTTTTGCTCAACATTCGGGTTATCTATTGGTTTTTATTGTCTTAACCCTCTGCTACTTATTTATAAAGGTGATGTGTTAACTTGTCCATTGGTGAATCAATTTCAGGTTTGCTTGATATCCTTTGTCCCATTCGACCGAGGAAAACCAAGCAAGAAAAAATATTGTCTTTTAGACAAACGGTTCGACTTGAGGACAAGTCGCCTAAAAGAGGGGGGAATGATGCGAGTGCGCCCAGCGAACCTCTTCGAACAAGTCTCCCTAGTCGAGTTGTGACGTGTTGGCAAGCTGATCCCAGCTCGTTTCCAGCTCCACGAGCTCCATCCAGCTCAATTCCAGCTCATTCAAGCGCAATCTAGTTGCCTGAGCTAAACCGAGCTTACTCCTAGCTCATTTTCAACTCACGAGCTAAACCTTAGCTCAACTTCAGCTTAGGAGTTTAACCTCAGCTCAACTTTAGCTCAAGGGCTTAAGCTTAGCTCATTTTAGCTAAAACCCGATTTTTGACTTTAATGGATTAAATAAAATTCGAATATATTTATTTAAGCATTAAATTTGTTTTATATTAATATTTGTTATTAATATGTCATAGATATTACATATCTTAAATGTGTTCACATTGTGCTGAATTTATGTGTGTTCACATGATGTCTTAAGAATTGTTTTATTTCTTATAGGTGCAATGCTCATGGACGGCGCAATGAATGCTTGAAGAAACATCTCTTTTGGACATCCCACATGCATGAATGAACAACATTTAATTAGGTGCATGCATGACCAGATTCAAGGTGTTTACAAGTTCATGTATTTGTCAAATACATGAATGCACAAAATACATGAATGTTTGGGTTCAAATGCACATTCGGTTACATGAATGATGAAGATTCATGCATGAATGTATCTAGAAGATCCAATCTCTTTGGATGACACACATTCATGCATGGAAGGAAATTAATGCAAGTTCATGTAGGACTTGGTGCAATGTATGAAGAGGTGCATGTAGAATTGAGGTTCAATGGATGACATTTAAGAGAGTACATGTATTGGAGACGTTCATGCAAGTAGGGGCTATTTAATGTTCATGTTTTTGAAGGTTCATGGACCAAATTTATGGAGGAACATACATTGGGACGTTTCATGCATGATCCATGCATTTTCAAGCTAACCATTCAAGTATTCATGGTGCATTAAAGCTTCATTCGGCCAAAGGGGATGATGGAACATCAAAGGGCTGCACATTCATGGATATTCATGATTTTTCTTCTAGAATTATCTAGGTGTTTATGGCCAAATTTCTTAGCTTCTAAGCTTGTCCATTCGGCTACTTTTATTTAGGCTATAAATATATGTTATTTCATTTGTAAGAGGTTAGACTTTTCACTTAATGAAACTTTGTTAAAATTTCATAAAATTTGTGAGATTTCTTTCTCTCATATTTCGATGAGGACTTCGTTGGCTTATCTAGGAAGCCTAGTGGCGTCAACCCTATTCTTCACTATCATGAACTTATCACTATCAAATAGTGCAGTGTTCACCCATATACCGAGGTTCCTATTTTGTTAAATAGTGGGTCAAGGTTCTATCATTTTCATTTTCACCTTGAAAGCGTATAAGTACTTGGGTCAATATTTCCTAATATTGGTTCTTACTTGCTTTTAAGTTCACCATCTTCCATAACCATCATTTATTAAACTACCTTCAATCTATTTTCACTCTTTTATTTCTTTTAAAACCGAACCTTTAATATTCATATTTAAAACCCTACCTTTGAACCCCTTAAATAGCTTTTGCATTATTTAACCTAAAAACATCTTCTTTAAAAGAGCCGAACGATACTTTCTCGAAGACGATCGGGCAAACTCGCATACGACTCGACTCACCCCGAGGCGGATCGCATCACATCTTCATTAAACTTCATCCATGAATGTAACTTGAGAATTAATTAGGTAGTTACTCCTTGGCCGAATAGGCATTTTGAGAAGCCAACCATCAGCTTGAAATGCATGTAGCAAACCATTCATGAACCCTCCTTAGCCTTGAACCTGGTCATGCATGAATCGTCCCATTCATTGAATAAAACCATGCATGCACCTAGCCTTAAATGCACTTCCATATTCAGCTGAACCTACAAACCACTTTTTGCCAACCGTTTAGATTTACTCAAATTCACGATCGGGCAACATTACGACTCAAATCATCATTGAAACAAGTTTGTATCATTTGGTATTAGAGCTAGCAAATTTGGAGTAAGAATCAACGTTTTTGGCATTACAGTATAGTATTTCTTTTGAAAAACAAAAAAATCAAAAAAAAATTATTAGTCTCCATTCAACATGTAGGAGTGAATATTTATCTTTGCAAAGTGAAAAAAAATTGTGAAAAAAATGTCAAGTTCTTCATTGATGAGTTTCTCCTAAAATTCTGCTCACTGCCAGAAATACCCAATCAACATCCTACCATCCGGCCAATCTTATTCTTTTCTTTTCTTGTTTCAAGCCTACATATAGTCCTACAACACTCCCTACCAAACTCGAAAATCAAATTTGCAAGCTGACCCACAACAACAACTTTTTAAGTTCAAAATAGTTTCTTAAGAACTTAGAGAGGAGGAAGTGAGTGGAAAAAGGCAAATGAGTAGTGATTCTATTCAAGAGTATAAAAGCCAAGTGTGTGTAATTTCTTTTTGAGCGGATCGTGAGGTTTTTTGTTATTGTGAATTCTTAAAAAAATGTCACGAAGTCTGGAAAAAAAATCTAAATGTGGAAGGCGGGTTCTGTCCTGTAAGAAATGTTGGAGGAGGTGTGCCAGATTTTACACTCCAAGCCTTCACGAGTGAAATAGAGCATCTATTTGATAAAAGGCTCAAACCCATCAAGGAAAGAGTAGACCGAGTTGAGGAAAGAGCCCAAGGGGAGCGAATTTCATCAAGTCGAGGGACAGAGATAAGATCATCACGGAAGCACACATCCAATGACTATTCGAGAAGGGGTTCTTATCGAGATTCCTATTCATCAAGGAATTCAAGACAAAATGAGGCGAGTTATGAGTTTGAAACCTTTTAAGGTGACAAACGAGAACGTAGAAATTTCACTTCAAGTGCATCAATTTATTCATCTGTGGGGGATCGCTTACGAAGAAGCAAACGTGTTTCAAAAGTGTCAGAGTACTCATCTACAGAGAGTCAATCATGAAGAGGTGATTGTGTTTCAAATGTAAATCCATCCATTTCTACCCAAAGAAAGTCTACTTTTTCTGAATCTTTTATGTTAATTTCTTCTTGTAACAAAAAGAAGCAAGAAAAAGAAATTGAGAGAATAAAAAATGAAATGATAGAAAATGAAAAAGAAAAAAGAAAAAGAGACATGAAAGAAAAAGAAAACGAAAAAGAGAAAGATTGTGAGATTGAAGAAATAAATGAAAGTGTGAATGGAGAGATTGATATTATTGAAAAAGAAAGTGAAATAAGGAGTGAGAGTGAGATTTTAAAAGAAAAAGAGATTGTGGAAAAAGAAAGAGAGCCTCAAAAAGAAACGAGTGAAAAAGATGAAAGTGAACAAGAAAAAGAGAGGATTATTTTTACTAACCAACTTGCGAGTTGTCCTCGTATTGTTTCTTCTTTTTAGGTGTCTAAAGATTCAATTGATGTGTTTCAACTTCAATACCTTCCCAAAGAGAGGCAATTTCAATTGATCGAGAAAGGTAAGGTCGAAGTTGACATTAAACCACAAGCGCTTAAAGGTAAGCAAGGTAAGGAGTTTTTAGCCATTGAATCACGTCAATCACATTTGAATGTTGTTGAGAAAATTGCTGAAGACTTAGTTTTCGAAAGAACTCATCTTGATTCAATTAACTGTCATTTTCTGATTGTTAATGATTTAACTCCAACTAGTGCCATGGAAAGTTTTACACCTATGATAAGTTTTGTGATGGAAATTTTGTTGATGTAATTAGGCTAAATCGGCATGTGCAAAGCCTGATTATTTGTGATAAAGAGTTTTCTGTGAAGCATTGATCTGTTTGATCACAATGGTAATGAGAATTCTCTAAGTCTTTGTGCGAAAACCTCAAGTAAGTATATTCATAATGCGAATGAAAGTTGAGAGGTTTAATTATTTGAAAGTTTGTATGTTTAAATTTTGCTTATTTGACATGTGTGAATTATCAATGAAAGAAAATTTTTTGCTGTATTTTGGAACAAGTGATCAAAACCATGTGTTTAAACCGGGAGCAAGTTTTTCTAAGTTATCATTAAGAGAATGTGAGCATAATAAATTTTATGTGAATCAAAGTATGAACAATTTTTGTTTGTTTGATGTTTTATTATTATGTTTGAAAACAAAGCATGTGAATTTTGTTGCCTTAAAAAGTCAAAATCCAATATTTGATTCCGAATATTGTTCAATATTATGGATTAAAAGATTCGGATTGTTCAATATTGTGGATTAAAAGATTCAGACATGATTCGCATGGTTATAACTTTGTTTTTGATCCCGGAGATTATCATTCTATACTATTGTTCAAGGGGTTTAAGCAAAGCAAATTTGTTTTCCAAGATTATATCTTTCGAATACTTTATGGTTCTGGTTTGATGCCATCTATGAATTTTTTGATTCATTATGGAAAGGTAAGACCGATTCCATTTTTGATTCCGGTATTGGTTTATATGTTCAAGTTTTGAATAACAATTCAGAAAGTTCTTTTGAGTTTATAACTTGTATTGTCACTAATTGGTTTCATTCTTATGTAGGTGACAAGCCAAAATGGTATCCTCCTAAAGATATGCAAATAACCTACTTCCCTTGCGAACCATTTGTGGTTCTCAAGATCTTGGAAACGATTTTGTCAGGTTCATGAACAAAGGTGTTTGTGATCTTGAAAGATTCTTCCCAAGCAAATGGCTCGATTTGAGGACAAATCATTTTCAAGAGGGAGGGTATGATGCGATCCCGACTGCATCATGTTTCGACACACTTCGACAACATCGAGATTGGCCTAAATGCGAGGTGCCCAAGTGCAAAATGAAATCTAATTCTAGTTTTTTAATTTGTGTGCAGGTCTTAATTAAGCGAACTTGGGTTGGAAACCATTGCTGGACTAATCGAACAATCAAGGATGTTCGATTCAAGTGTTCCATGCAATTTGCTACAAGCTCATTTAGCTCGTTCATAGCTCATGCAAGTGTTCTAAGTCCAACATTATTCAGTTTTAGCTTGTGCATCAATTTGCTGGAATATTTAATTTGGTTTTAGCTCAATTTTAGTTTTATTTAGTTTATGTGTTTTCAGCTAAATAATTGCTGGATTGAAATTTTAATATGTTTAGTTAATTAATTTAGTTGTTTTAATTGTTAAAATACTTAGTTTAACTAATTAAGTTGCTGGAATAAATTACTCATCTTAGTTAATTAAGTTGCTGGAATAAATTATTCATGTTAGTTAATTAAGTTCATCTTAGTTAATTTAGTTGCTGGAATAGTTTAATGATGCATTTGTTTTTTAAGTTTTAAGTTCATTTATTTAAGTTAAGTTTTTAATGTGTTTTATGTGTTTAAATGTGTTTAATATGTCTATTTTAATGTGTTTAATTTTAGGTGTCTTTTCAGCTGGAAACTGTTACATTCAAGGGCTGTTACAAATCGATTAAAGAGACTTTTCAAGTGAATTTTGGTTACATGCAAAGGGAAACATTATTCTTCATTAAAAGGAGTTGTTATCATCCATTAAATGAAGCATTACACCTTTTTAAATTCGGCAGCTAATGTAAGCACGCCCGGGGCAACCTCGAATGCAATTCATAATTCAATCGAGCTTCCAAAAGGCCCCATGACTCGAGCTCGAACCAAGCAAATTCAAGATGCCTTAATAGCCTTGGTGTTGCGCATTTGGGATGATAACAAGGACTATGACATTGGAGGAGCTAAGGACAACTCCTTGAAGACTCAATGCATTCTTTTGCAATCCGATCTCAGCTCCTCTCCAGCTCCAATCAGCTCACTTGAGCTCGTTTTAGCTCGTTTGAGCTTGAATTTAGCTCGTTTCAGCTCATTCCTTTTACATTACAATAAAATAAGTTTAAAATTTATTCTTAATTAAGTTTGCTACAGCTCATGCCGAATTCCCTAGCTCAACTTAGCTCATGAAGTGTTTTTGACTATTTGAGCTAGCCGAATTTAATTTGATAGTTGACTTATAATTAATATGCCTAAATTTAGTTAGTGTCATTAAGTTGTTTAGTTAATATTCTTAATTATGATTATATGAATAATTATTTTATTTAATTATGCTATTTAATTATGTAGGTTAGCTGAATGTGGAGGTTCATTCAAGACAAGGTGCATGTATGAGAATGTTCATTGAACGGGAAGATACATGCATGGTTCAGTTTAATGTTTGGAAGCCTTACATTCATGTACATAGAGGGTTAATGAATATTGAAAGATACATCTTCCTTGGACGGTACACATGCATGCATGGAGGACAATTAATGCAAGTGCATGTACGGCTGGGTTCAAGCCTCCTTCCAAGTTCAATGTACAACCGATGCATGTAGGAAGACCCTTGGAGTTTTCTAAGCACCTATTCGGCCAAGAGACACCTCTTGGAAGTTTCATGCACACCTTGGCCGAACCTAGACAACCCGTTGAGCTCCCAAAGGTGCACATTCATTCAAGTGATTAAAGCTCATACATGAAGCTGTCCAAACACATTCCCATCAGCCGAATCAAGACTAGTTAATTAATGTTTTCATTCTAGAACATTCTAGCTAGTTCATGACCGAATTTGCTTAGTCTTTAAGCTAGCTAGTTTGTCCATTCGGTTACTACATGATAGCTTATAAATAGTTTGCTCATTTCATTTTAAAATAACTTTTGCCAAATTATTGAATGAACATTGTTCTTGTGAGGTTGCTTCCTCTCATATCTCGTACAAGTTTTGAAAGACTTATCTAGTTTGTGCTAGTGGCGTCAATCGACCTTGTTTTAACTTATCACCATTCTTGGTGTGGCGTTCACCTATCTTTTATTCCATCTTTCCACCTTAACAATATAGGACCGGGGTGACACTTTTTAGTGTTGAATCATTCTTGACGTTAAGTTCACTATTCCATCCCCACCTTTGCATTATCTCCTTCTTATTGTTTCAAAATCAAACCATTCCTTTAACATCCTTTCTTGTTTCCTTAGCCGAACCTATCACTACCCTTTGCATAACTTTTTGAAAACCTTCAGCTGATTCAAACCTATTCTTTCAATTCTATCTTCGAGACCGAGGCACGAATGACCCTTCTCGACTACGATCGGGCAACTTCGTGAATTTGACTCAACCACCCGAGCTGAATCACATAATTTGGTATCAGAGCTTGTAAAACGAGAGGCATCGACGTTCGTATCAAGATCGAAATAGGTTCGTTGTAAACAAAAAAAATTTGAATTAAAAAAAAAGTTCAAGTTGTATTTTCGTTTATCATTGTAAAAGTGCTATATTGAAGATAAAAAAAAAAGAAGTGAAGTGTTCAAATTTCTTCTCTGTTGTTGATATCATTGTTTCAATCTTCAAAATAATTTTTTTATCAAACTTTGTACCCCCTATTCCCAAAACGCCACACTATACCAAAAAAAAACTTTCTTTTAGCCTACCCGTACACCATTGTTTTTAACCCTTGTAACCATTTTTAAAGCCGACCCCAAAGCACCAAGACGAGTCAAGAGAAACAAAATACAAGGTTACGAGAGTAAGCTTGAGTGGAAAAAGGCTAGAGAGTGTGAGAACATTTGAGTGTTGAAAAAAAAGCCTAAAACGAGTGCAAACATGAGTGGAGTGTTCATCAATATTTCTTTGCGAGTGAACTAGTGAGGATTTTGTAGTGAGGATTTTATTTCTATTTTACTTAACAATTTTCCTTTACAGCGATAACAATCATGTCTCGCGAAGATTTTACCGAATCGAAATATCAATATTTGGTGCAAGAAATGTGAAGAATGGTGAAAAATAAGTTTGAAAAATTGCACGAGAGGTTAGACCGTTTGGAGAAAAGAGACCAATGGGAATGATTGTCATCAAGTCGAAAAGCAGATTCGAGAACATCACGAAGATACACATCCAAAGACTACTCGAGAATAGACTCCGATCGAGATTCCTTTTCATTAAGGAATGCGAGATGAAGAGAAGACAATTTTGATTTTGAATCCTTTCGAGAAGATGTGCGAGATGAAAGATACACCTCTTCAAGAACTCCAAAGAAAACATCCACGGAGAGATTTTCACGAAGGATTGTTCATGAATCATATGTAAATGACTTTTCTTCTTTTGAACAAAATGATTATTCTCCTAACTCTTTTGTGTCCTCTTGTAGAAAGAAAACGTGAAAAGAAAAAGATGAAAAAAAGAGATCAAAAGAAAAGAGAGGCAAGAAAAAATTATGAGAGGATCTTGAATGAAATCGAGAGAAAAAGCAAAGAAATGAAAGAAAAAGAGTGTGAACGGAAGCAAGAAGAGAATGAGAAAAAGAAAAATGAAATTGAAAAAGAAAGTGAAAAAGAAAAAGAGAAGGAAAAAGAAAAAGGGATCGAGAGTGAAAAAGAATGTTAGAAGAAAAAGAAAATTGAAAAAGAGAGTGAGTATGATGAAGAAAGAAAGAAAAATGATCAAGAAATGAGTGTTTTTAAAAAATAAAGTGAGTTCGAAAAAGAAGCGAGTGAAAATGAAGAACGAGAGCAAGAAAAAGCGAGAAGTGTTTCAACTAACCAAACTACAAGTTCTCCTTGTATTGCTTCTTCTTTTCAGGTTTCTGCAGAATTGATTAATAAGTTCCATCTACATTACCTCCCAAAGGAGAGACGGTGATGTGATCCGGCCCGGGTAGACGAGTCAAAATTCACGTAGTTGCCCGATCGTAGTTTGAGAGAGTCGTTCGTACCTCGAATTTTAGAAATAGAATGAAAAGGATAGGTTTGGATAGCGGAAGGTTTTCAAAATTATGTAAAAAGGGTAGTGATAGGTTCAATTAAGGAAACAAGAAAGGATGTTGGATAGATGGGGGATGGAAAGACGATCTCAACGTCAGGAATGATTCAACACTAAAAAAGTGTCACCCCGATTCCTATATTGTTAAGGTGGAAAGATGAATAGAAGGATAGGTGAACGCCACACCAAGGATGGTGATAAGTTCAAACAAGTCGGTTGACGCCACTAGCACAAGCTAGATAAGTCTTCGAAACTTGTACGAGATATGAGAGGAAGCAACCTCACAAGAACAAAGTTCATTACCAAATTTGGCAAAAGTCCTTTACAAATGAAATCAACAAACTATTTATACTAGTTCCTTAGGCTAACCGAATAGACTATTCATGAACTTAACTATTAAGCAATGAACCTAATTTAATACATGAATATTCTAGAAAAATGACCATTAGTGTCTTGTCCATGTTCGGCCGAATGGGAGGTGAGTAGTTAGCTTCATGAATGTACATTGGTGTACTTGAATGAATGGTCTTCATACATGCATGGCTAAATTCGGCTAACACCTTAAATGGAGCCTTGAATTCATGTTGTTTCACCATGAGTGACTTAATTAATTAGGGATTCATGAAGAGTCAAAATTGGTGTGAACAAGGAGCTTGAGGAGACACTTGGGTGTGAACGTTCAACCGAAGGGTCATCATGGTGTGAACACAATGTGTGAACACATGGTCAATGCATGAACCGTCCAATGCATGTACCTTCATTAATTTGATCCATGTATCTTCAAATGCATGAATGTTCATCATGAACATTCATGTGCCTCTTGATTGCCGTCCATTGAATCCTCTCATGCATGCACCTTGCATTAAAGTCCATACATGAATCTTCCAAGTTCGGCTAACCTACAAAATTAATTAACAAAATTAAATAACACACAACTATTCATATAATTATAAATTAAATTAATAACTAAATAACTTAATGACACTAACTAAATTTGAAACAATAATTATAAGTCAACTTATAATAAATTCGGCTAGCTCAAATAGTCAAAAACACTGAGTGAGCTAAAAATGAGCTAGGGAACTCGGCATGAGCTGTAGCAAACTTAGTTATAAGCTAGATTAAAACTTAATTTATTAAAATGAAAAGGAATGAGCTGAATTGAGCTAAGTTCGAGCTCAAACGAGCTAAAACGAGCTCAAGTGAGCTGATGTGAGCTGAATGGCGCATAGGGGAGCTGAAGAGGAGCTGAGATCGGTTTGCAATATGGTGCATGGAGTCTTCAAAAATTTGTTCGTAGCTCCTTCAACGTCAGGGAGCTAGTTATCTTCCCAAATGCGCATCACAAAGGCCGATATAGCATCTTGAAGTTGCTTGGTTTGGGCTCGGGTCATGGGACCTTTTGGCAGCTCAATAGATACTTGATGTGCATTCAAGGATGCCCCGGGTGTGCTCACATCAGACGGTTCACATTGGTTGGTAAATGTAATCCTAGTCCACCCATGCCACAAAGTAAGGAAGTTAAGTGTTATAAAGCGTTTCAGTCTCCACCGACCTATTTGAATGTTTGTGATTATATTGATGATATGGCCAACTGCCATTCTTTATTAATGGAGATGTGTTTATTTTAAATGATGGCAAGGAGAGAATTACTCATAAAAATTGTGGTGTTGACGAGCTTGTTGGTGAAGTAAGTATAAATCAGCACAAACAATTTTTAAATTTGTGTGTTAAAAAGTTGCCATGTAAAACTCCTAGTCCGATTGTTTGTGATGGTGGCGTAATGTTGCTACCTTGTTGTGTAAATTTTGCATGCTTGTGTAGGTTTGATCGAGTGAGACTTGAGTTTAATGATTATTGGAATGATTGCTTGGTCCCAACTTCTTTGACTAGTATGAGTGGGACATTGGAAATCAAGAAATTCTTGTTGCAAGTTGAGTCGAGTGACCAAGCTCGTGTGTTCAAACCTAGAATTTGTCATTTTGGTTCGAAATGTGGGGAACTCAAGCAACCTAAATTTTGTGTGAATAATTTATGTTTACTTGATGCTTGGACTAAGACTAAGGAAATGAAATTTAAAGATTTTGATTATAACTTAAAATTGTTCCTTGTTCATTCTATGTTGCTGGTTATGAAATTCTTGTTTCATCTCGAAAAGGTAAGATCAACTCATGCTTTTGATCCTGGTATAGATTCATACGCTCAATTGGTGAATATCATTTCTGCATGTCCCTTCGAGTTCACCAACCATGGAGACACTATCATCTATCATTTTTGTGAAGGAGACACTTTGAAAAGTGAGAATTGTTTTTGTGTTTATTCTTCATTTCAGGTTTCTCAAGGATCATGTGAAGAGCTTTGGCTTCAATACCTTTCCGAGGAGAGAAGGCTTGTAATGGTAGGAAAAGGTAAAACTAATCCTTGTTTACCAGCTCAAGGTACGGTTTCTGGAATTTCTATTACATCTTTGTCCAATTCGATTGATGAAGAAAACAATAACGATGAAGATATAACTGTTTTGGTTGATGGACAAAAGATTCTTGGTATGCGTGACATTGTTGAGTTTGATGAGTATTTGTAATTTTTGAGTTGTTGCAAGAATTCTTGTCGAAGTCACTATGCTTTGCGAATACAATTTGAGGTGCCCAAGCGAATCACGAACATTATGTTCTTAAACCCTTTGTTCGTTAAATTTTTGAGTTATAATGAAACATGTCTATTTGATAGTGAAAATGAGATATTGCCACTGTCTTGTTGTGAATGTTTTAAGTGTAAGATGACTTGTTTCAATGACTATTTGAATCAATTTGTGCTTTATATTGATTCTAAATTGATTGCAAGTTCTAAGACGTTTTTGCAGCAAGGCATGATGCGGCAATTAAACATATTTATACAAGATCGAACAAGTAGGCATCCCTGTTTCAAAATCAACCGGCGACTCGACTTGAGGATAAGTCACTTTGAAGACGGGGGGAATGATGTAAGCACGCCCGAGGCAACCTCGAATGCAATTCATAATTCAATCGAGCTTCCAAAAGGCCCCATGACTCGAGCTCGAACCAAGCAAATTCAAGACGCCTTAATAGCCTTGGTGTTGTGCATTTGGGATGATAACAAGGACCATGACGTTGGAGGAGCTAAGGACAACTCCTTGAAGACTCAATGCATTCTTTTGCAATTCGATCTTAGCTCCTCTCCAGCTCCCCATGCACCATTCAGCTCCAATCAGCTCACTTGAGCTCATTTTAGCTCGTTTGACTTGAATTTAGCTCGTTTCAGCTCATTCCTTTTACATTACAATAAAATAAGTTTAAAATTTATTCTTAATTAAGTTTGCTACAGCTCATGCCGAATTCCCTAGCTCAACTTAGCTCATGAAGTGTTTTTTACTATTTGAGCTAGCCGAATTTAATTTGATAGTTGACTTATAATTAATATGTCTAAATTTAGTTAGTGTCATTAAATTGTTTAGTTAATATTCTTAATTATGATTATATGAATAATTATTTTATTTAATTATGTTATTTAATTATGTAGGTTAGCCGAATGTGGAGGTTCATTCAAGACAAGGTGCATGTATGAGAATGTTCATTGAACGAGAAGATACATGCATGGTTCAGTTCAATGTTTGGAAGCCTTACATTCATGTACATGGAGGGTTAATGAATATTGAAAGATACATCTTCCTTGGACGGTACACATGCATGCATGGAGGACAATTAATGCAAGTGCATGTACGGCCAGGTTTAAGCCTCCTTCCAAGTTCCATGTACAGCCGATGCATGTGAGAGGACCTTTGGAGTTTTCTAAGCACCTATTCGGCCAAGAGACACCTCTTGGAAGTTTCATGCACACCTTGGTCGAACCTAGACAACCCGTTGAGCTCCCAAAGGTGCACATTCATTCAAGTGATTAAAGCTCATACATGAAGCTGTCCAAACACATTCCAATCAGCCGAATCAAGACTAGTTAATTAATATTTTCATTCTAGAACATTCTAGCTAGTTCATGACCAAATTTGCTTAGTCTTTAAGCTAGCTAGTTTGTCCATTCGGTTACTACATGATAGCTTATAAATAGTTTGCTCATTTCATTGTAAAAGGACTTTTGCCAAATTATTGAATGAACATTGTTCTTGTGAGGTTGCTTCCTCTCATATCTCGTACAAGTTTCGAAAGACTTATCTAGTTTGTGCTAGTGGCGCCAATCGACCTTGTTTGAACTTATCACCATTCTTGGTGTGGTGTTCACCTATCTTTTATTCCATCTTTTCACCTTAACAATATAGGAACGGGGGTGACACTTTTTAGTGTTGAATCATTCCTGATGTTAAGTTCACTATTCCATCCCCACCTTTGCATTATCTCCTTCTTATTGTTTCAAAATCGAACCATTCTTTTAACGTCCTTTCTTGTTTCCTTAGCCGAACCTATCACTACCCTTTGCATAACTTTTTGAAAACCTTCTGCTGATTCAAACCTATTCTTTCAATTCTATCTCCAAGACTGAGCCACGAACGACCCTTCTCGACTACGATCGGGCAACTTCGTGAATTCCACTCAACCACCCAAGCCAAATCACATCAGCAGTAGCCTCTTTCATCTTCCATAACCGATTGATGATTAAAGTGATCACTTCATGATACGATCTGCCTCAGGGTGAGTCGAGTTATATGAAAAAAATGCCTGATCGTCTACGAGAAGTAATTGACAATTTAGTTTAGTGAAATTGGTATGGAATGAAGTTGTTTGACAAATTAGTAGTTGGTTTAAGAATATGTATGAAAAAAGGGTAAGATGTGAAAGAAGGAATTTATTTTAGTTCGAAATGGTAAGAAAAAAAATAGATTGAACCAAAAGTGCAAACAAGAACCAATACCGATTTGGTAATGACCCGTTGCTTATAAGCCCTTTAGTTCGGTTTAAGAATGGTTAAGGTGACCTCGACCCACTATCTAGTAAGATAGGAACCTTGGTATGTTTGAACGCCACACTACGAGTAGTGATAAGTTCAGTTTTCAACAAAGAAAATGAATGACACAACTAGAACACTAGGTAGCCAACAAATCTTTGAACGAAAACAGAGAAAAGTTTGCCTCACTAATTTGGCAGTATATCATTAACAAAAATATTCCAAAAAGTGTCCCCATAAAAAGGCTGGTTACATGAATTTATAGTGACCAAAGGAAGGCTAGCTGAATGGTCACTTTTAATGAAGCTAATAATGAGCTCTAATGAGCTGAATAAATTTAGTTTTAATGCTTGATCATTTAAAAGGTCGTAACAGCCCTTTTAATTCTCCTTTGGATAGCCGAATGGTCATCAGCCTAGAATGAGAATCTTTTGGCACATGAACGGTCCTCCTTGTGTAAATGCTGAATTTAAACAACCAAAAGTTTAAATGAATAGCCACCATTATGAAGAAAACATTTGGAAACTTATTGGTTTGTGAAAATAACTCCTTGTAACTCTTTTTGTCCATTAAATTTAGCTGCTGGCCTTCAATATGATTTACTTCTTCCATTAAATGGCTTGCAAAGTCTTTTGAAGTCTCCATGATCAACCGAAAAGACACCAACTTCATTAATTGATTAAAACAACTTCTTAATGATGTATAAAGCCTCTTTGTAACAGCCCTCTCCTTTGTAATCGAAATCTCTTCAAAAGTCACCTTATTGAATGCTTAACAGCCAATAATAATAAATGGGACCTAAAAAGTCACCTGCAATTAACACATGTAACTGTCACATTTATTCATTTATTAAAACTTAAAACAAATTAACAACTAACTTAAATGAATGAACTAACACTTATGCATCATTTAATCCAGCAACTAGTTTAATTAATAGAAGCATTATTAAATGAACTTTAACTCATGCATCACTAAATTATCCTAGTAACTAGTTTATTTAAAGAAGCATCTATTAAATCAAGTTCATAAAAAACTCAATTAATTAAACTAAGATGAATTGAATTAATGACCATCAACTCATTATTAAACTAAGATGCTTAAATGTAAGGATTTAAATGCAACTAAATGCAATGCTGGTAAAATAAAAAAATAAAATAAAAAATTCAATTTAGTTGGAACGGTTCAAAAAGTTGAAATTGAGCTGAAATCGGTTTGCAATATGTTGCAAGGAAACTTTATTGAACTGGTCCCAACTCGTTCTATTCCTCCAACCAAAGTCTCGTCCCACAACTGAAAAATTAAGGCCAAAATGGCCTCTTTGAATTGTTTAGCTCGAGCTCGCGTGATTGGTCCGGCAGCACCGTTGGATCCTTGCTCAAGCTTGATGCACTCCGAGACGCGATCGTATCACTTCATGAGTTAATTCTTCATTAAAGTTGCTGGTGACAATTCGGCTGACCAAGGAGACTTCAAAGGTTTTTCCTAAGCATTCAAGACCATTTATTTAGCTGAATTGAAGTGTATTAAAGGGTGGAGTTATTTAGTTTGGCATTCCAAGAGTTTTTGAGCTTTATTTCAGCTCATTATTAGCTCATTAAGATGATCATATGTGACTTTTCAGCTAGACCTCTTTGGTACTATAAATATGTGTAATCAGCCTATTGAAAAGGATCTTTTGCTGAATTTATGTTAAAATTGAGTATTGTGAGTTATCCAATTCTCTTTGTTCTTTTGGAACTGATCTGACTTATCAATCTGATATGATCTGCTTTGGGGAGAGTTAAGTCGTATGCTAGTTTGCCCCATTATCTACAAGAAGGTTTCGTTTAGCTTGTTTAGAGATGATACTTTTAAGTTAATGAATACAGAAGCTATTGAAAAGGGTTTCTAAGATAGGTTTATGGATATGAATTATATATATTTGATTAAAGAAAATAAGGCGGAAAGGCATATGAAATAGGAATGAAATGGATTTTAGGTTCATGAAAGGAATGGAAAATTTGACTAACAATAAAATAAAGGATAGTGATGGAATGGAGTGAAACGAACTCAAAAGCAAGTAAGAACCAATACTAAAGAGTATTGACCCAAATACTTATAAGTTTTCAAGGTGGTTGGATGGAGAATAGGAGAACCTCGACCCGCTACTTAGCAAAGTAGGAACCTTGGTATAAGGGTGAATGCCACACTATTTGATAGTGATAAGTTCAGGATAAAAAAGAAGGCAGGTTGACGCCACTAGTAACCTAGATAAGCTAACAAGTTCTTCAACGAAATTTGAGAGGAAGAAATCTCATAAATTTCATATAAGTTCAATAATGTTTTAAACTAAGCAAAAATATCCCTTTACAAAGGCTGATTTCACCTATTTATATTGCTAAAATAGGCTATCTAAATGGTCACAAACATTCAACTTATTGTGCCAATTAAAAGCTGAAATTAAACTCAAGTCTTTTCACATTCTTGAGCCAAATAACTCCAGCCTTGAATTCACTTTAATTCAGCTGAATGAATGAATTTAAGTGCTTGAAAAATGACTCTTGAGTTAGCCCTTGGTCAGCCGAATGGACACCATCTTCTTAATCAGCTTCTTAATGATGTTTGAATACTTGAAAAAAACCTTTGAAATGGCAAAAACGGTTGGTAGTGGAAAGGTAGCTGCCAAAATTAATTTGGATGATTAAATACTCATTCAACATCCTTTAAATGATGTATAAACCTTTTTTATAATAGCCCTCTTTCTTTGTAACCGAAAATAACTTGGAAAGCCTCTTTATTTAATTTGTAACAGCCTTTATTTGTAACTGTTATGACTTGAAAAGACTCCTGCAATAAACACAATAAAATAAGCTTATTAAACACAGGTAAACACTTATTAAACATAACAAACATTAATACTTAACTTAAGTAAATGAACTATAACATATGCATCAATTATTCCAGCAACTAGTTTAATTAAAGAAGCAACTATTAAATAAAGTTCAACAAAAACTCAATTAATTAAACTAAGATGAGTTGAACTAATGTCCAGCAACTCATTTATTAAACTAAGATGCTTAAATGCATGGTTTAAAATGCAAATTAAATGAACAAATGAATTACTTAATGCATGACATAATTAAATGCAGAACACATAATGCAAGTCATAATTAAAATATGAAGATCAATAATGCATGACATTAACTAAAGATGCATTTAATTAAACAAAACATAATTAAAGACTAAATTAACTAAAATAAATAAATCAAGTCCTTAACTAATTAACTAACTTAGTTAAAATGAATTAACTAATTTTATTCTAGCTTAATAAAATGCAAGAATTAAAATTTAAAGATGAGCTCAAACGAGCTTATTTGAGCTGAACTAGCTTGTTGAATGAGCACACGAACTCATTGAGCTGGATCAAACTCAAATGAGCTAAATTTGAACTGGACGGAGCTCGTGGAGCTGGAAACGAACTGGGATCAGCTTGCTAGCAATACAAGGCTCGACTAAGGAGACTTGACTGACGGGGTTCGCTGGGCACGCTCGCATCATTCCCCCCTCTTTTAAGCGACTTGTCCTCAAGTTGGGCTGTTCATCTATTGGAAAATATTTCCTCTCATTCAGCTTTCCTCAATCGAATGGGATGGAAGATATCACACAAACCTAGAAATGGTTTATCAATGGACAAAAAATGTAATGCCCGTACCCGAGACCGTTTCCGGAGTCGAACACGAGGTGTTAACAGACTTCATTCATTGCTTAAACAGCTCAAACAATTTAATTTTAGAAATTTCAGACAAGCTGGCTAACTGCGTCACAGTCGCTTAAAAATTCATATCTCGAGTTATGAAACTCAAAATCCAATCCCGTAAATTTTCCCTGAAACTAGACTCATATATATATTTACTAGTTTTTCTAGAATTTTTGGCTAGGCCAATTAGTACAGTTTATTAGTTAAAGTCTCCCCTGTTCCAGGGTTCAACTGCTCTAACCTCTGTGTATTACGAATCAGATATTTCTTTGTACAGAATTTCAATGACTATGAAGTTTGTTTCTCTTAAAACTAGACTCAATAAGAAATCTGTACATATAAATTATGACTTCTAATTATTTTTATACAATTTATGGTGAATTTCCAAATTCAGAACAGGGGATCCAGAAATCGCTCTGGCCCTGTTTCACAAAAATTTAAACATCTCATAAAATATAACTCATATACCTGTTTCATTTCTTCCATATGAAAATAGACTCATAATTATTCAATTCCATATTTTATTCATCATCTAATTATATCTCTACTATTTTTAGTGATTTTTCAAATTCACGTCACTCTCTGCTGTATCGAATCTATTTTATGGTAAATTTTACCTATTTCATGGTTTCCATGGATTAACTAGCAATTTGACATACATAACACCAAATATGATCATAATTAGCCATTCCAATGGCTAATCATTACCAAGCATTTTTATACTACTCAATAACCATATCATAAGACCATATATACAAAATGATTATAATGCTATACATGCCATACTCAAAATATACAAGCCATTATGCCAAGATGGTATACGGATAGTGTGAGCGTGCCTCCGACCGTTCCCGATTTTTTCGAGTGGCTTGTCAGCAGTACAAGGAATGAAAAGGAGAGAGTAAGCATAAATGCTTAGTAAGTTCACATGCAAATAGCAAGTAACATAACCATATAAGCAAACATAAAACATCATTTGCATAATCATCACCAAGACATTCATATCATATTTTCATTTATCATCTTACCATATTGTTGTTATATCGATTTTTCAACCCGAGGGTTAAGTACATACCTGTTCAAAGTATCCATTTCACAACACTTACCAATAAATCCCTTTCATCTTGAGTATTCCTCCATTTGAGTAGAACTTTACCCGTTGAACACATCGGAATATAATTCGGATACATGGAAAGTTTGCACATAAGTGCCACATATGTAGCCAAGCTACTATGTAACCTGCCCATAAGCGAACTCGGACTCAACTCAACAAGCTCGGGCGTTCGCATCCATAAGTGAACTCGGACTCAACTCAATGAGCTCGGATGCCTAGTTACATCTCATGAACTCGGACTTAACTCAACGAGTTCGGACATTCGCATCCATAAGTGAACTCGGACTCAACTCAACGAGCTCGGATGCCCAAATATCCCAGTGACATGTCACTTGTATCCTAATCCATTCCTAATGTTCAACGGGACCTTTTTCCCAATCATGTGTCTCAACCATCTTCTACGGAATACCGATACCGATACTCGGTAGTATTTCACATTTTTCAAGTATATCACATAATTTGACGTATTATCAAACAATTATCACGAGTATAATATTTCATAATAATTATCATATCATTTAAATAACATAAAAACATTTAAAATAATAACTATGTTACCAACATTTACATATGAACTTACCTAGTATGCGAAAATGGCTACTTTTACCATTTCGTCCACAACTTGGTATTTTCCCCCATTTTAGCTCGAATTTCAATTTTCCTTGCTCTATCATTTAAAATATAGTCTAATTAGGACTCACATTATACAAATTGACCCAAAATCATATTTTGGAAAAATTACAATTTTGCCCCTAAACTTTTGCATATTTACACTTTTGCCCCAAAGCTCGTAAATTAAACTTCAGCCTATTTTCTTATGTTTTATGACATGCTGATCATTTTTCCCTTCTATGGCAACATCAAATTCTCACTCTAACATGTACTTATGACTATTAGGTATTTTTACCGATTAAGCCCTTTTGCTCGTTTTCACTTAAAACCGAGTAGCACAAGTTGTCTAACATAATTTAAAACCTCATATTCTATCATAAAACACCAAAATACACAAATTTCACCTATGGGTATTTTTCCAAATATAAACCCTAGGTTAAATTATTGCTAGCATAAGCTAAATCGAGCTATCGGGACTCCAAAAACGTAAAGAACTTGAAAAACGGGGCTAGAATGGACTTACAATCGAGCTTGGAAGCTTGAAAAACCCTAGCCATGGTTTCTTCTTGCTATATTCGGCCATGGGGTTGAAGATGAGCAAAATTGGCTTTTAATTTTGTATTTTAATTCATTTTACCCCTAAATGACCAAAATGCCCTTACTACTAAACTTTCCAAAAATTCCATCCATGTCCAATTTTTGTCCATAAACTTAGAAATTGGTAAAATTGCTATTTAAAACCTCCTAATTAATATTTCAAAACAATTTCATACTAGAAACTTCTAGAATGCAAGTTTTGCAAATTATTCGATTTAGTCCCTAATTTCAATTTAAGCACTTTATGCATAAAATTTCTTCACGAAAATTTCACACAATCATGCAATCATATCAGAAACATCAAAATAATTATAAAATAATTATTTCTATCTCGAATTTTGTGGTCACAAAACCACTATTCCGACTAGGACCAAAATCAGGATATTACAACTCTCCCCCCTTTAGGGATTTTCGTCCCCGAAAATCTTACCAGAAAAGTGGTCTTCACTTTTAATCTCATATTCGCTGCCGAAGAACTTTCACTTAGACTGTACCTCCAATACATCTCTTTAATTTCTCATATGATCTGAAAACTTACATCTCAACTCTCAACTGTTCTTAAATTTTCAACCCTTCTCAGTTTCCCATGATATCATGACATAAAACCCGGATCTTAACTTGATTAATGGAGACCGAAATTCCAAGAAATCCAACAATCAAAGAGACCTGAATTTCCATGAATCTGATGAGTAGGAATTCATTCAATACAGATATGATTTATAGATCTAGCCAAACATTTAACAATAGGATACATCACATTTTCCTCTTTCTGCCATGGAAATAATTCTGATATGGCCTCAAGAATAATCCTTCTCATTTCCATCCCAATATCAACACTGACAAGGATAATTTTGATAGATCCCAATGCTCGGTTTTAACCCCTTTAACAACTACGATTTTATGTAACATCGAATGCTCTAAACTATCACATTACCTCACTGTCTTGAAACACATCACAATTCATACAATAGTATATTACTGAAAGTTAGGAAGTCTTTACTCAATGTAGACTAGTCTAGTTCAGACGCTTCGGTTACCAATATTCTCATCTATCCGAACTCCGTCAACATGTAATAAGCTTTTCAGCTTTCACAAGACGAAAACCTATTCATTCGTAGTAACTTTAACTAATATCCAACTCTTTCTAATGAATATACACTTCTCGTTCAGGCTATTTACTCTTTTATCCGTACAAAATGAAATTCTATTATCAGACTTGGGAAAAATAATCCTGAAATAATTGTCGCATGAAATCTTTCAAATAGATAATTCACCATACCGACTGAAACTCGGCCTTTTATCACTTATGCCTTTATCGATGTCAAATCCTTACACAGAATTTAGAAAAAAAACCCCAATACTAAAATCACCACATTACCAAGATCAAATTAGAAGTATAGTCATATTTGACATGATTATCACGAGCTGAAGAACGCACTTCGAACACGAATCATAATTGACAAATTATGGAACAAAGATAACAAGAAAACCGAATAAAGAAACCCAAAATAGAGAAATCCAGAATAAAGAAACCCAAGATACGATACTATGTTGGAGAATCGAAAACCAAGCCGGAGAATCGAAAACCAAACTCATAGAGAAAATACGGAATACCCCGATAATTCTTCAAAGAAAGAAAGTCCAAAAGAAAACATCATTTAATCCCACTGGAATCAAATATAACAAGAACAATATATCTTCCCATACATATATATCAAATGAAGCATCAAGTAGAAGAAACAGAATCATAACATCATATGTATTCTCTCATCAATTCTTATCAGACGAAATGAAATAGAATACTCGATGAAATAGAGCAATATAAATTATAAACCAGTCAGATTACCAATGCTTTCATCCAACACCAGGATTAAAAGACATTCCCATATAACAAGAATTTCTTGAGAAGATCAATAGCCATAAATATATTTCGAGAACGGGTAAACACATAGAACATCTCAAAAGAGATCGCTAAATCTGTCCAGTCCATATTGTCACACTCGAGATAGTTCACATTTCAAATATCATTTCCCCATTTCAAATATCATTTCCCCAACTAGTTCTGCCATCACAAATTTCATATTAAACCATTCACTAAAGAAGGCCAGTTCTGAATAAATTTCAATTTACACTTCTCTCAACCTTGCACCTGAGTAATTCGATTTACCAAAGAGAATTCCTTCTCTAATTGGGACAGTGCATAACTCCAATAATCTTTACGTCAATCTGATACTTTACTGTCTCTGACTTTACTTATCAGCTCATTTTCAATCTCTGATCATACTTATAATTATTCTATCACTGAACTCTTTGGGTTCTCAACCGGAAACTTATTCAATACAAATCTCATGAAATTCCATTATAAGTACCATTTCGGTAAGGGGGAGGGGTTGTAGGACCTCTGACTCGATTTTCTTATACATACACATATGAGACAACTTCCATCATCATAACAACATCATCAAAATCATGTCATTCATTCATGTTGGCTTACACCAATTTTCCTATTGTCCCATTTAAACAATATACTTATGCATACATTCTATGTTTTCTAGATAGCTTTACTTATCCATTCATTTAATTAAATTAAGTCATGCTCATGACATCATATAAGGCCAAACAAACATAGATATTTGCGCCACAATCATAACTTTCATTTCGTGCATCATCATGTACATATCATTACAATCATATAATTCAGTCCAACAATTTAACACAGATAAGTTCATTTCATTATAATCCTTTATCTCATAAAAATTATATATCATTAGCATTCATCAACATTCGACGTCCAAATCAAGACAAGGACATTTTCATTCGTATCACAATATTATGATCTTTATTCATACCTCTACTACTTTCTATTTAATCCGTTCATCTTATCAAGTAAGCCATATACACTACATCATACGAGCATTAAGCAAATATGAATATTTATCACATATGTATCATAAACCTTTATTCATACTTTTCTGAACCGAGACTTATCATAATCATAATTTTACTCAAATACCTTCACATAACATTGAACATGGTAAGCGTAGCTCAGTTGGAGAGTACCCTGTCCAAATAAGACGGTACTTATACGCGTCAGAAGACATCACACTATCACAGATCAGTGGCATGTATAGCTAAACTTTTACACATGCTAGGTTAGTCCGAGAACCGACTAAACCTGCTCTGATACCACCAAATGTAATGCCCCATACCCGAAACTGTTGCCGGAGTCGAACACGAGGTGTTAACAGACTTAATTCATTGCTTAAACAGCTCAAACAATTTAATTTTAGAAATTCCAGACAAGCTGCCTAACTGCGTCACAGTCGCTTAAAAATTCATATCTCGAGTTATGAAACTTGAAATCCAGATCCGTAAATTTTCCCTGAAACTAGACTCATATATATATTTAATAATTTTTTTCTAAAATTTTTGGCTAGGCCAATTAGTACAGTTTATTAGTTAAAGTCTCCCCTATTTTAGGGTTCGACTGCTATGACCTCTGTGTATTACGAATCAGATATCTCTCTATACAGAATTTCAATGACTATGAAGTTTGTTTCTCTTAAAACTAGACTCAATAAGAAATCTTTACATATAAAGTATGACTTCTAATTATTTTTATACAATTTATGGTGAATTTCCAAAGTCAGAACAGGGGATCCAGAAATTGCTCTGGCCCTGTTTCACAAAAATTTAAACATCTCATAAAATATAACTCATATACCTGTTTCATTTCTTCCATATGAAAATAGACTCATAATTATTCAATTCCATATTTTATTCATCATCTAATTATATCTCTACTATTTTTAGTGATTTTTCAAATTCACGTCACTACTGCTGTCTGAATCTATTTTATGGTAAATTTTACCTATTTCATGGTTTCCATGGATTAACTAGCAATTTGACATACATAACACCAAATATGATCATAATTAGCCATTCCAATGGCTAATCATTACTAAGCATTTTTATACTACTCAATAACCATATCATAAGACCATATATACAAAATGATTATAATGCTATACATGCCATACTCAAAATATACAAGCCATTATGCCAAGATGGTATACGGATAGTGTGAGCGTGCCTCCGACCGTTCCCGATTTCCAAGCTGGCTTGTCAACACTACAAGGAATGAAAAGGAGAGAGTAAGCATAAATGCTTAGTAAGTTCACATGCAAATAGCAAGTAACATAACCATATAAGCAAACATAAAACATCATTTGCATAATCATCACCAAGACATTCATATCATATTTTCATTTATCATCTTACCATATTGTTGTTATATCGATTTTTCAACCCAAGGGTTAAGTACATACCTGTTCAAAGTATCCATTTCACAACACTTACCAATACGTCCCTTTCATCTTGAGTATTCCTCCATTTGAGTAGAACTTTACCTGTTGAACACATCGGAATATAATTCGGATACATGGAAAGTTTGCACATAAGTGCCACATATGTAGCCAAGCTACTATGTAACCCGCCCATAAGCGAACTCGGACTCAACTCAACAAGCTCGGGCGTTCGTATCCATAAGTGAACTCGGACTCAACTCAATGAGCTCGGATGCCTAGTTACATCTCACGAACTCGGACTCAACTCAACGAGTTGAGATATTCGCATCCATAAGTGAACTCGGACTCAACTCAACGAGCTCGGATGCCCAAATATCCCAGTGACATGTCACTTGTATCCTAATCCATTCCTAAGGTTCAACGGGACCTTTTTCCCAATCATGTGTCTCAACCATCTTCTACGGAATACCGATACCGATACTTGGTAGTATTTCACATTTTCTAAGTATATCACATAATTTGACGTATTATCAAACAATTATCACGAGTATAATATTTCATAATAATTATCATATCATTTAAATAACATAAAAACATTTAAAATAATAACTATGTTACCAACATTTACATATGAACTTACCTAGTATGCGAAAATGACTACTTTTACCATTTCGTCCACAACTTGGTATTTTCCCCCATTTTAGCCCGAATTTCAATTTTCCTTGCTCTATCATTTAAAATATAGTCTAATTAGGACTCACATTATACAAATTGACCCAAAATCATATTTTGGAAAAATTACAATTTTACCCCTAAACTTTTGCATATTTACACTTTTGCCCCAAAGCTCGTAAATTAAACTTCAGCCTATTTTCTTATGTTTTATGACATGCTGATCATTTTTACCTTCTATGGCAACATCAAATTCTCACTCTAGCATGTACTTATGACTATTAGGTATTTTTACCGATTAAGCCCTTTTGCTCGTTTTCACTTAAAACCGAGTAGCACAAGTTGTCTAACATAATTTAAAATCTCATATTCTATCATAAAACACCAAAATACACAAATTTCACCTATGGGTATTTTTCCAAATATAAACCCTAGGTTAAATTATTGCTAGCATAAGCTAAATCGAGCTACTGGGACTCCAAAAACGTAAAGAACTTGAAAAACGGGGCTAGAATGGACTTACAATCGAGCTTGGAAGCTTGAAAAACCCTAGCCATGGTTTCTTCTTGCTATATTCGGCCATGGGGTTGAAGATGAGCAAAATTGGCTTTTAATTTTGTATTTTAATTCATTTTTACCCTAAATGACCAAAATGCCCTTACTACTAAACTTTCCAAAAATTCCATCCATTTCCAATTTTTGTCCATAAACTTAGAAATTGGTAAAATTTATATTTAAGACCTCCTAATTAATATTTCAAAACAATTTCATACTAGAAACTTCTAGAATGCAAGTTTTGCAAATTATTCGATTTAGTCCCTAATTTCAATTTAAGCACTTTATGCATAAAATTTCTTCACGAAAATTTCACACAATCATGCAATCATATCAGAAACATCAAAATAATTATAAAATAATTATTTCTATCTCGGATTTTGTGGTCACAAAACCACTATTCCGACTAGGACCAAAATCAGGATATTACAAGAAAGCACATCACCATCATAGATAAGTAACAGAGGGTTAAGACAACAAAAACCTAAAGATAAATCAAATGCTAAGCAAAAAGAAAACTGATTTTATTTTGCCAAAACGACTTATCAATTTTGACAATGACAAATGCAAAGTATTCAATTCCAAATAGCTCAGATAGAATGTAGTCCAAAGATCAAATGGTAATAATCTCAATTGGGCAAAGCAAATATACTTCAATTTATTGAAAAGTTTCTTTATTCCATCAATACAAACATGTGGATTCAATTGGATAAAAGGGTACTTAGTCATGAATATTTGCAAAAAGTTAAGCATACTAATCCACATCCAAAACTTTTCAATATGTTTATTCAAAAATAGAAATTTATTTGATTGTACATGCAAGGTGTACCATGGCCAACATCTTTCAATCATTTGCTTATTATCATGATTTATGTTAACATTATGTCCATTGTCACAATCCAACACAAACGAATCAATACTAGGCCAAAAACTACAATCAAACACATCATGATTCAAATAATTTCCAAACATCCAATCAACAAAATTTTCATCTTCATTTGAATAAAGCAAAGGTATTTGAAAACTTTTAGAGACTTTACCTTGACGGCCTTTAGTAGATAGAGTCTTATGAACAGTTTTACCTTTTTCAATCAGAACAAATCTTCTCTCCTCAGAAATGTAATGTAAAATAAACCTCTTATCTTGATCGACTAGGATGGATGATGAAACTCCAAGGCAGCTCGTGCTTCTCAAAGGGTGTCGTTCACAATATCGAAAAAGATTAGTATCAACAGAAATGATGGACTTAGAAAAAAATTAAATCATGTTCGTAATTTGATTCAAGTCCATATACATATGCCAACCTTACCTTTTCAAAATCGAACAAGTATTTCAAATGTGGCCAAGCAAAATGATTAAGGTTCAAAACAACATTGAAACCAAAGTCATTAAGTTTCATTGCCTTAATTAAAGTACGAATATCAATCAAACTTAAATAAGATGCACAACAAGCAAGTTGCTTGAAGTTTCTATAAAACAAATCAAAGTAACAAATACCAGGTTTGAACACACGAACTTGATCATTCGTTCCAACATGCAACATATTTTGAATAATTTCCAATGTCCACAACATGATAGAAAATGATGTAATCAACTCACTACAGGACTTAAATTCCACTCGATCAAGCAAACATGCAAAGTTGACAAAACCAAGCAGATCAAGATTTGGGAATCTCATATAAAAATTCAAAGTTTTATTTTGAAGGCCAAAATCAAACGGTTTGAACATTGCATGCGAAAGCCTTCTAACATGTATGTCAAACAAATACATGGTGAACATACAACTATTCAATGATTCAAATCTATCACAAACCAAATGAACAGACATGTTTAAATAGATATATTTAACACATGAGTTCAAAGAGTTTATATAACCAAAATTTGTATGTACAAAGCTTTTATTGAACATATCTAAAATTCGATTAGAGTGAGCCAATCCAATAGAAGGATCAAACGTGTCACAAGATAGAATTTTCTTGTTACTTTTCAAAGTAGGGTAATCAAGAGATGAACAAGGACTAATCAAATCAAATGATGGAGGCATGTCAGAAATTGAACCCATCAAAATCTTTATGAGCAATTTTTAAATCGGACGACCTTGATTTGATAAACATGGAATCCTTACCTTTCTTGCCTTCAATCAAAAATGGGTGGTCGTCATTTGCGTACTTACCTTTCTCGAATAACTGAAAACATCTCTTGTTTGTAAGGTATTGAAGCTGGAATTGGTTGTTCAAGACTTTAGGAACCTGAAAAGTTACATCACAAGAAAATCGAACAGGTGGGTTAGTGGAAACAATCCTTGCTTGCTCACTTTCTTTTTCACTTGATTCTTTTTTATCGAGATCTCTCATTTCTTTTTCCTCAATCTCTTTTTCCACTCGTTGTTCTTGTTCAACTTCTTTTTCTCTCTTAAACTCTTTTTATTCTCTTTTTCAATCTCATTTTCACTCTCTTTTTGTTCTTTTTCTTTTTCATCTTTTACTTTTCTCATTTTCTTTTTACAAGAAGATACAAAAGAATCATGAAAACAATGATTTTGTTTAAAAGAGGGAAAATTATTTGCATAAGAATCTTGATTAATGCTTCGTGAAAAATAATCTGAGTAGGATTTCTTTGAAGATCAGTTAGAGGTATGCGTATCTCTTCGGATGTCATCTTGTACCGGTTCAAAATTGAGGTCAAACTCTCGTCGTCTTGAATTACTTGATGAAAAGAAATCTCAATTGAAATCTCTTGGTCTCGAAGTCGATGACAAATAGGAATCACAATGGAAATCTTTTCTCAAATGATCATTGAATGTATGACTTCGTGATATTCTTGATTCCACTTTTCGACTTGAAGACATTCATTCCCGTTGGTCTCTTTTCTTCACACGGTCTAATCTCTTGTGCAGTGTATCAAATTTAAAATTCACCATTCTTCGCATTTCTTGCACCAAATGTTGGAACTCTGATTCAGTAAATTCTTCGCGAGACATCTTTGATTGCTGAAAGAAAATTTGTTAAGCAAAACAAAAATTGAATTCCTCACAACAAAATCCTCACAATTTCACTTGAAAAGAAAAATTAATGGTTTGCACTCACACTCGTGTTTACAGTCGATTGGCTTTTACATCCGCTCGAATAGTCTCACAGGCTCGTGCCTTTTACCTCTCAAACTTTCTTTCGTAATTTCATATTTGGACTCACCAAGGCCTTATCGTAAGCTTAGGGGTCGATTTCAAATGGTTTAGCAAAGGATTATGATGAGGGATTAAGGGTTGGTTGGAAGATAGAAACGATTTTGTAGTGCGGCATTGGGGTAGGGGGTGAATGGTAGAAAATGAACGTGTCTAATCTGGATGACAAGAAAAGTATCAATACAAAGAGAATAAAATTTAACACATTTTTTTTATAATTTCAAAAAAAAATTGAATTTTTTTGAACTTGTTTTTTTTTCACTAAATGAAATACAATGAACAAAATGAAATACAACTTGTAATTTTTTTTTGTTTTTTTTACTTACGAACTAACTTTCGGTGATGCTACAAACGTTAGTACTCCTTGTTTTAATAGCTCTGATACCAAATGATATGATCCGCTTTGAGGAGAGTCAAGTCGTATCCTAGTTTGCCTGATCATTTACGAGAAGGTTTCGTTAAGCTTGTTTAGAGATGATACTTTTAAGTTAATGAATGCAGAAGCTATTGAAAAGGGTTTCTAAGATAGGTTTATGGATATGAATTATATATATTTAATTAAAGAAAATAAGGTGGAAAGGCATATGAAATAGGAATGAAATGGATTTTAAGTTCAAGAAAGGAATAAAAAATTTGACTAACAATAAAATAAAGGATAGTGATGGAATGGAGTGAAACGAACTCAAAAGCAAGTAAGAACCAATATTAAAGAGTATTGACCCAAATACTTATAAGTTTTCAAGGTGGTTGGATGGAGAATAGGAGAACCCCGACCCACTACTTAGCAAAGTAGGAACCTTGGTATAAGGGTGAACGCCACACTATTTGATAGTGATAAGTTCGGTATAAAAAAGAAGGCAGGTTGATGCCACTAGTAACCTAGATAAGCCAACAAGTTCTTCAACGAAATATGAGAGGAAGAAATCTCACAAATTTCATATAAGTTCAATAATGTTTTAAATTAAGCAAAAAGATCCCTTTACAAAGGCTGATTTCACCTATTTATAGTGCTAAAATAGGCTATCTAAATGGTCACAAACATTCAACTTATTGTGCCAAATAAAAGCTTAAATTAAACTCAAGTCTTTTCACATTCTTGAGCCAAATAACTCCAGCCTTGAATTCACTTTAATTCAACTGAATGAATGACTTTAAGTGCTTGAAAAATGACTCTTGAGTTAGCCCTTGGTCAGCCGAATGGACATCATCTTCTTAATTAGCTTCTTAATGATGTTTGAATGCTTGAAAAAAACCTTTGAAATGGCAAAAATGGCTGGTAGTGGAAAGGTTGCTGCCAAAATTAATTTGGATGATTAATTGCTCTTTAAACCTCCTTTAAATGATGTATAAACGTTCTTTATAATAGCCCTCTTTCTTTGTAATAAAAAATAACTTGGAAAGCCTCTTTATTTAATTTGTAACAGCCTTTATTTGTAACTGTTATGACTTGAAAAGACTCCTGCAATAAACACAATAAAATAAGCTTATTAAACACATGTAAACACTTATTAAACATAACAAACATTAATACTTAACTTAAGTAAATGAACTATAACATATGCATCAATTATTCCAGCAACTAGTTTAATTAAAGAAGCAACTATTAAATAAAGTTCAACAAAAACTCAATTAATTAATCTAAGATGAGTTGAACTAATGTCCAGCAACTCATTTATTAAACTAAGATGCTTAAATGCATGGTTTAAAATGCAAACTAAATGAACAAATGAATTACTTAATGCATGACTTAATTAAATGCTGACATAATGCAAGTCATAATTAAACTAAAGATGCATTTAATTAAACAAAACATAATTAAAGACTAAAGTAACTAAAATAAATAAATCAAGTCCTTAACTAATTAACTAACTTAGTTAAAATGAATTAACTAATTTTATTCCAGCTTAATAAAATGCAAGAATTAAAATTTAAAGATGAGCTCAAATGAGCTTATTTGAGCCAAATTAGCTCGTTGAATGAGCACACGAACTCATTAAGCTGGATCAAACTCAAATGAGCTAAATTTGAACTGGACGGAGCTCGTGGAGCTAAAAACAAAATGGGATCAGCTTGCCAGCAATGCAAGGCTCGACTAAGGAGACTTGACTGACTGGGTTCGCTGGGTGCGTTCGCATCACAAGTATTGCTTGTGGCATCTATCTTTTCCTTGTTAAACTGAACTTATCACTTTTCTAAGTATGGCGTTCAACCTTACCTCGATTCTAAGACGAGCACACCCCGAAGCTCATTAAGCTTCGACAATGAGCTCCTCAAGCTATTTGGAGTTCTAATGAGCGTATTGCAATATAAATGTTTCCTAGGAGCTATTTTGGCTTCTAGTGCAAAACCTTAGTTCGAAACAAGGGCCAATGCTCACAAAATCAACTCGAAGCAACTATCTAAAAACCCATGCATTATTGGCAAGCTGATCCTAGCTCATTTCTAGCTCATCAAGCATTGTCCAGCTCAATTTAGCTCATTTGAGTTCGTTTTAGCTCATTCGAGCTCAACCGAGCTTACTTTCAGCTTGTTCTTTATTTCAATAAATTAAACTAAGTTTTAGTTTTATATTAATTAGTTTGCTACAGCTCATTAACAAAAATCCTAGCTCAAATAAGTTCATTAAATGTTTTCACTTTGTTTGAGCTAGCCAAACTTAATGCTACTAGCTACTCTTTAATTAATGTTTTTAGTTTAGCTTAGCATGATATTTATGATGTCTAGTTCATGCTCTTAACATGTTTAGCCGAATATACATTGGGATTTAATGTGTTCATGTTTCTTGTAGCTGAATGTATTGAGTACATTTAATGAGATTCATGTACGGCTAGGTACATGGATTATAAGAGTTCATGCATGAACGAATTTATGCATGGTGGGCTGGCTATTGGTGATCCCTAAGCAACCTTTTGGCAAGGAGTTAAGTTCCTCAAGGTGACTGAATGCATGAAGGAGCCATTAATGCAAGTACATGCATGGCTTAATACATCGTATGGAAGGATGCATGCACAACTAATGTTCAATAGATGGCATTTGAAGGAATTCATGTATTAGGGACGTTCATACAAGTGGGGGCTATTTTATGTACATGTATTTGAAGATTCATGGACCGTAATTAAGGAAGAACATACATTGGGACGATTCATGCATATCCAAGATATCTATTCAAGTATTCAAGATACATTCAAGCTACATTCGGCCAAGGGAGATGTAAGAGCATCAAAGGGTTGCACATTCATGAACTATGGCTATCCTTCATTACTAAGCATGCATGAATGCATCAAGGAAACAACATGATGGTTCGACCATTCATTCATCATCTTCCAAGCACTTTTCCTTATTCATGAAGCTGACTATTGAAGCAACATTCAGCCAAATTTGGACCTTGTCTTTTAATGGTCTTCTTCTAGTTCATTCTAGAATTTTCTAGAATTTAATTAGCTTTTAAGTCTATGCATTATCCATTCGGCTACTCCAAACTAGGCTATAAATAGTTGTTTACTTTCATTTTGTAAAGGTTGTTTAACTTTGATTATTGTTTCTTTGTTAATGAAACTATTTGGTGAGATTCTTTTCTCCCTAATTTTGTTGAAGACTTGTTGGCTTATCTAGGATGATACGAGCACGCCCCGTGAACTTTACCGTACAAGTCTGTCAAGCTGAGTATTGACATGTTGGCAAGTTGATCCCAGCTCGTTTCCAGCTCCACGAGCTTCGTCCAGCTCAAATCCAGCTTATTTAAGCTCAATCCAACTTGCCTGAGCTAAACTGAGCTCACTCCTAGCTCATATTCAGCTCACGAGCTAAACCTTAGCTCAACTTCAGCTTAAGAGTTTAATCTCAGCTCAACTTTAGCTTAAGGGCTAAAGCTTAGCTCATTTTAGCTCAAACCCGATTTTAGACTTTAATGCATTAAATAAAATCTGAACATAATTATTTAAGCATCAAATTTGACTTATATTAATATTTGTTTTAATATGTCATAGTTATTACATATTTTAATTATGTTCACATTTTAGCCAATTTAATGCATGACATTAATGTGTTCATATGATGTATCATAATTTGATTTTATTTTTTTTGTAGATACAATGACCAAGGATGACACAATGTATGGATGAAGAAACATCTCTTTTGGGCATTCCACACTCATGAATGAAGAAGTATTAAATGCTGGTGCATGTACGGCTAGATGCAATGTTTCTACAAATTCATGCATGTGTCGAATGCATGTAAGGACATTAAAGGCTAGTCCATGAATGGATCAAATGTATGGGATGATAGAATGCATGAATGGATTAAGTGCATGTATGGTGGCTGTCCCCTAACTTTCCAAGGCACTTATTCGGCCAAGAAGTAACTGCCAACTAATTCTATGTTGACCATAGAGCTCCTTGAACATGTTCACACTTTGAATTCACCTATAGTCTACTACACATGCATGGATGGGTTCAAGAACGTCCAAGGGAAGGAATTAACTCAATAATTCAACACATTGATTGAATTAAGTGCATGCACAAAGGGGAGAACGAATTTACTAGGTTCATGCTGCCATTTATGAACCTACATGCCATTAAAGTGTTTAATTATGAAGATACATGTTCCATACAAGTGCATGAACGTCCCAAGGAGATGAATGCAACCTTTGATGCACATACAAGTCACTTGAAGCCTTTCTTTATGACTAAGCATTCATGCACAAACCAAGGGGGAAGAAAGTGTCCATTCAGCTAGTGCATGAATCTGCCGAATTTATGAACTATTTTAATACATTAGTGTGAACGTTTTTATTATTGTGTGAACAACTAGATGCCGAATTTGAATGGTCATCTATGTGCCTATAAATATTTGTTTTCTTTCATTTGTAAAGGACTTTACTTTTTGCCAAAAATTTTATTGAATTTAATCTTGTGAGAATTTTCTTCTCTAAACTTTGTTTGAGACTTTGTTGACTTATCTACCTAGTAGTGGCGTCAACCTTGTTCTTCCTTGAACTTATCACTCAACCGAGTGTGGCGTTCACCCTTATACCGAGGTTTCTACTTTGCTAAGTAGTGAGTCGAGGTTTATCACTTTCATCCTCCACCTTGAAAGCCTATAAGCATTTGGGTCGATATTTTCTAATATTGGTTCGTGCTTGCTTTTAAGAACCCTTTCTTCCATATCCAACATTAAACCATTATACATAGCTTCCGTCCTAATTTTCCTGTCAACTTCATTCCAAAAGCCAATTGAATGATACTTTCTCGTAGACGATCGGGCAACTCAGCATACGACTCGACTCTTCCCGAGGCGGATTGTATCATAGGAAGCCTAGTGGCGTCAACCTATTTTTCATCTATCCTGAACTTATCACTATTCATAGTGTGGCATTCGAAACTATACCAAGGTTCCTACTTTGCTAAGTAGTGGGTCGAGGTTTACCTTCTTTCATCCGATCACCTTAAAAGCCTATAAGCAATTGGGTCAATACTCTCTAGTATTGGTTCGTGCTTGCTTTTGAGTTTCTTTCTTTCCATACTTACATTTCATCTTATCCAAACCAAACTATCACCTTTTTTTCGTTCTTTTATTTCCTTTAAACCAAACCTTTTATATTCATATTTTAAACCCTAACTTTGAACCCCTTGAATAGCTTCCATATTATTTACTTAAAAACATCCTTTTGAACAAACCGAATGATACTTCTTCGTAGACAATCGGGCATCTCACATACTACTCGACTCATCCCAAGGCGGATCATATCAGGTTCCTATCAACCATTGATAGTGGGTCAAGGTTGATACGAGCACGCCCCGCGAACTTCATCGAACAAGTCTGTCAAGCCGAGCATTGACATGTTGGCAAGTTGATCCCAACTCATTTCCAGCTCCATGAGCTCCGTCCAGCTCAAATCCTGCTTATTCGAGCTCAATCCAACTTGCCTGAGCTAAATCGAGCTCACTCCTAGCTCATATTCAGCTCACGAGCTAAACCTTAGCTCAACTTTAGCTTAGGAGTTTAATCTCAGCTCAACTTTAGCTTAAGGGCTAAAGCTTAGTTCATTTTAGCTCAAACCCGGTTTTAGACTTTAATGCATTAAATAAAATCTGGACATAATTATTTAAGCATCAAATTTGATTTATATTAATATTTGTTTTAATATGTCATAGTTATTACATATTTTAATTATGTTCACATTTTAGCCGATTTAATGCATGACATTAATGTGTTCACATGATGTCTCATAATTTGATTTTTTTTTGTAGATTCAATGATCAAGGACAACACAATGTATGGATGAAGAAACATCTCTTTTGGGCATTCCACACTCATGAATGAAGAAGTATTAAATGCTGGTGCATGTACGGCTAGATGCAAGGTTTCTACAAATTCATGCATGTGTCGAATGCATGTATGGACATTAAAGGCTAGTCCATGAATGGATCAAATGCATGGGATGATAGAATACATGAATGGCTTAAATGCATGTATGGTGGCTGTCTCCTAACTTTCTAAGGCACTTATTCGGCCAAGAAGTAGCTGCTAACTAATTCTATGTTGACCATAGAGCTCCTTGAACATGTTCACACTTTGAATTGACCTATAAGCTACTACACATGCATGGATGGGTTCAAAAACGTCCAAAGGAAGGAATTAACTCAATAATTCAATACATTGATTAAATTAAGTGCATGCACAAAGGGCTGAACGAATTTACTAGGTTCATGCTGCCATTTATGAACCTACATGCCATTAAAGTGTTTAATTATGAAGATACATGTTCCATACAAGTGCATGAACGTCCCAAGGAGATGAATGCAACCTTTGGTGCACATGCAAGTCACTTGAAGCCTTTCTTTATGACTAAGCATTCATGCACACACTTGGGGGGAAGGAAGTGTCCATTCAACTAGTGCATGAACTTGCCGAATTTATGAACTATTTTAATACATTAGTGTGATCGTTTTTATTATTGTGTGAACACCTAGATGTCGAATTTGAATGGTCATCTCTTTGCCTCAAAGTCAATGGTGAGAAAGAATCCGATAGAAACTTTTGTTCAAGTAGTATTCGGCAGTATATCCCCGTGGTGTTTTTCGTTCTGTTTTTTGACTTGAGGAAAATCGATCACTTTGGTCTCATTTTTCCAATCGATCTAGCCTCACTTGCAGTTGGCCAAACTCAGAATTCGCCATTCTTCGCATTCCTTGAACCAAGTATTGGAACTCCAACTCGGTAAATTCTTCACAAGACATCTTGATTACTGAAAGGAAAATATGTTAGATCAAAACAAAAATTTAAGTACCTCACCACAAACCTCACAATTTCACTCGAAAAGAAGAAGGAAAAAGTGACACTCTCGCTCGTGTTTTACACTCGATTGGCTTTTACCTTCGCTTGAATAGTCTCACACGCTCGTGCCGTTTACCTCTCAAACATTCTCTCGTAACTTCGTTTTTAGACTTGCCAAGGCCTTATCGTAGGCTTAGGGGTCGGTTGCGAATGGTTTAAAAAAGGATAAAGATGAGGGGGTTAAGGCTAGGCTGAAAAAAAACAATTGGAAAGGTTTTGAGTGTGGCGATGGAGTAGGAAGTGAATGGTAGAAAATCAAACATACCTGATCGGGAATACAAAAAAAAATCAACAAAGACCATAAACTTTCACACACTCTTTTCTTTTTTGATAACTTCGAATATATTTTTTTAACATTTTTTTTCGATTTTTTTTTAACTTTGATTTTTTTAACACCTTTTTTTTTGTATTTCTTCAAGATAGCACAATTACAATAGAGAGGAATGAAAAATACAACTTGAATTTTTTTTATTTTTTTATTTTTTACCACGAACCTATTTCGATCTTGATACAAAAATCGTCGCCTCTCATTTTATAAGCTCTGATACTAAATGATACAATCCAGCTGGGTAGTTGAGTCAAATTCACTTAATTGCCCGATCATAGTTGAGAGAATTATTCGTGCCTCGAATCTTAGAAAGAGAAATGGATGAATAGGGTTGGATGAGCGGAAGGTTTTAAGAAATATAGAATTAGCAATAGGTTCGGCTAAGGATAGCAAAAAGGTGGGTGAAGGATAGAAGGCTCGGTTTGGTTAACAAGAAAGAAATTTGAAAGATAGGGATGGAAAATGGTGAGCTTAAAAGCAAGTAAGAACCAATATTAGGAAATATTGACCCAAGTACTTATACGCTTTCAAGGTGAAAATGAAAAGGATAGAACCTCGACTCACTACTTAACAAAGTAGGAACCTCGGTATATGGTTGAACGCCACACTATTTGATAGTGATAAGTTCGAGATAGTGAAGAACAGGGTTGATGCCACTAGGCTTCCTAGATAAGCCAACGAAGTCCTCATCGAAATATGAGAGAAAGAAATCTCACAAAGTCCATGAAAGTTTAACAAAGTTTCATTAAGTGAAAAGTCTAAAAATTCAGTAACCTTTACAAAGTGAATAACATGACATATTTATAGCCTAAATAAAAGTAGTCAAATGGACAAGCTTAGAAGCTAAGAAATTCGACCATAAACACCTAGATAATTCTAGAAGAAAAATCATGAATATCCATGAATGTGCAGCCCTTTGATGTTCCATCATCCCCCTTGGCCGAATGAAGCTTTAATGCACCTTGAATACTGGAATGGTTAGCTTGAAAATGCATGGATCATGCATGAAACGTCCCAATGCATGTTCCTCCATAAATTCGGTCCATGAACCTTCAAAAACATGAACATTAAATAGCCCCTACTTGCATGAACGTCTCCAATACATGTACTCTCTTAAATGTCGTCCATTGAACCTCAATTCTACATGCACCTCTTCATACATTACACCAAGCCCTACATGAACTTGCATTAATTTCCTTTCATGCATTAATGTGTGCCGTCCAAAGGGTTTGGATCTTCTAGATACATTCATGCATGAATCTTCATCATTCATGTAACCGAATGTGCATTTGAACCCAAACATTCATGTATTTTGTGCATTCATGTATTTGACAAATACATGAACTTGTAAACACCTTGAATCTGGTCATGCATGCACCTAATTAAATGTTGTTCATTCATGCATGTGGGATGTCCAAAAGAGATGTTTCTTCAAGCATTCATTGCGCCGTCCATGAGCATTGCACCTACAAGAAATAAAACAATTCATAAGACATCATGTTAACACACATAAATTCAGCACAATGTGAACACATTTAAGATATGTGATATCTATGACATATTAATAACAAATATTAATATAAAACAAATTTAATGCTTAAATAAATATATTCAAATTTTATTTAATCCATTAAAGTCAAAAATCGGGTTTGAGCTAAAATGAGCTAAGCTTAAGCCCTTGAGCTAAAGTTGAGCTGAGGTTAACCTCCTAAGCTGAAGTTGAGCTAAGGTTTAGCTCGTGAGTTGAAAATGAGCTAGGAGTAAGCTTGGTTTAGCTCAGGCAACTAAATTGCACTTGAATGAGCTGGATTTGAGCTGGATGGAGCTCATGTGATGTGATCCGCCTCGGGGTGAGTCAAGTCGTATGCGAGTTTGCTCGATCATCTTCGAGAAAGTATCGTTCGGCTCTTTTAAAGAATATGTTTTTAGGTTAAATAATGCGGAAGCTATTTAAAGGGTTCAAAGGTAGGGTTTTAAATATGAATATTAAAGGTTCGGTTTTAAAGGAAACAAAAGAGTGAAAATAGATTGAAGGTAGTTTAATAAATGATGGTTATGGAAGATGGTGAACTTAAAAGCAAGTAAGAACCAATATTAGGAAATATTGACCCAAGTACTTATACGCTTTCAAGGTGAAAATGAAAATGATAGAACCTCGACCCACTACTTAACAAAGTAGGAACCTCGGTATATGGGTGAACGCCACACTATTTGATAGCAATAAGTTCAGGATAGTGAAGAATAGGGTTGACGCCACTAGGCTTCCTAGATAAGCCAACGAAGTCCTCATAGAAATATGAGAGAAAGAAATCTCACAAATTCCATGAAAGTTTAACAAAGTTTCATTAAGTGAAAAGTCTTGCTCCTCGAGGGGTGGAATTCACAAAAATGAGATTGGTTAGTATTAACGAAAACTATGGACTTAAATGGAAAAGAAAAGTTGTCATAGAGATTTGATTCAATTCCAAAAACATAGGTTGGTCTTACCTTCTCGAAATGAAATGAAAATTCCAGATGTGGCCAAGCAAGGTGATTAGTAAACAAATCAAAATTGAAACCTAAATCATTGAATTTCACCTTCTTATCAAAAGTTCGAACATCAAGCAAACATAATTTGAATGCAAATGATGCCAAGTGCTTAATGTTTCCATAAAATGAATTCATGTAGCAAATATCAGGCTTGAACACACGAACTTGGTCATTTGATTTAGCAGGCAGCATGTTAAATAAGAAAAATATAATCAACTCATCGCATGATTCAAATTTCACTCGTTCAATTAGACTTGAAAAATTGGCACAACCAAGCGTATTCATTTTATCACCAAAGAAACGATGCAACATGTTATCATGCAAGTACATCAAAGGAAACTTAAACATGCAAATACTCGAACAATCTTGCATCGTAATTTCTACTCGAATAGTTAGATCAAAGCATGGAAATCTCGCACAAAATTTCAGAGATTTATCTTGAAGAACAAAGTCAAATAGATCAATTATTTCATGCAAAAATATTTTAACACATATATCGAGCAAAGAAGTTGTGATCATACGACCTTTCAGAAATTCAAATCCATCACAAATCATTTGAATAGGCACGTTTAAACAGAAAGATGAATTCAAAGAATTTTTATAATCAAACAAATCAAAACGTGAAAAACTGTTATCACACACATTCACAATTTGCACAGGATGAACCAATCCAACAGAATCAACAGAATTGTCATTATAAAACATGTCATAAGACAGAATCTTCATGGCATCTTTTGAAACAACATCGTTAACATTAATATGTGAACTGTAATTAACCAAATCAAAAGATGGAAGATTTTCAAAAATAAGGCCATAAAAATCTATATGAGCAACTTTGTATTCAAACGGCCTTGAATCAATAAATAAGGAATCCTTACCTTTCTTACCTTCAATTACAAGTGGGTGGCTGTCATTCATGAACTTACCTTTTTTGAACAACGTAAAACACCTTTCTTTGGAAGGTAATGTAGATGGAATTGGTCGCACAAACTTCTAGGAACTTGAAAAGTTAAGTCACAAGAAGATCGAACAGGTGGGTTAGTCGAAATAATCCTCACTTGCTCACTTGTTTTCTCACTCGATTCTTTTTCTTCTGAATCACTCGTTTCTTTTGTTTCAATTTCTTTCTCTTTAATCTCTTTTTCAATTTCTTTTTCAACTTCTTTTTCACTCTCAAATTTCTTTTCATTCTCTTTTTCAATCTCATTTTCTTTTTCTTTTTCTTTTTGCTTTTCAAAGGCTTTTTCAATTTCTCTCAAGATTCGCTCATTTTCTCTCTTACTTGCCTCTTTCCTCTCTTTTCTTTTTATTTCATTTTCTTTTTCTTCCTTTGCTTTTTCTTTTCTTTTCTTTGTTTTCTCTTTACTCACAAAAGAATCATGAGAATAGAGATCATGTTCAAAAGGCCAAGAACTATTTACATGTGAAAAACTTCGTGTAGAATACTCCTTGAATGATTTCTTTAAAGTTCGGGAAGAGGTATATCTATCTCTTCATATTTCATTTTGGACGTCTTCTCGAACGGAGTAGAAATCATAGTCGGCTTCTTGACTTCTCGAATTCCTTGACGAAAAAGAATCTCGATAGTAATCTCTTGGTCTTGAAGTCGATGTCGAATAGGAGTCACAATGGGACTCTTTTCTCAAGTAATAATTGGGTGTATATCTTCGTGGGGTTCTCGACTCTATGTTTCGACTTGATGAAACTCATTCTCGTGGATCTCTTTGTTCCAATCGATCTAATCCCTCATGCAATTTATTGAATTTGGACTTCACCATTCTTTGCATTTCTTGTACCAAGTATTCGTATTTCGATTCGGTGAACTCTTCGCGTGACATGATTTTTGTTGCTGAGAAGAAAATGTTAGATCACAAAACAAAATAAAAAATTAAGTACCTCACCACAAACCTCACGATTTCGCTCAAAAAGAAGAAGGAAAAGGTGACACTCTCGCTCGTGTTTTATACTCGATTGGCTTTTACCTCCGCTCGAATGTTCTCACTCGCTCGTGTCTTTTACCTTTCAATCTTTCTCTCGTAACCTTGTAACAGACTTAGTATGACTTGATCTCTAATATTGTGGATCGGTTTCAAATGGTTTTACAAAGGATAACAAATGAGGGGTTACGGGTTGGCTGAAAGAAAAGGGAATTGGGTTAAAAGTGTGGCATGTATGAGATTAGAACAGCAGATGGATCGGGAACTATATCAAATCAAAGCTTGATGATCAAATAACAATTGAATTGCATAAACACTTTTTTTCGGATTTTTTTTAAATTGTATAACTTTTTTTTGTACTATATCAGCAAACTAAATACAATAGGAACACCTTTGTACACGTTTTTTTTTCTTCGGCTGCGTAGATTTTTGTTTTTATAGCAACAGCAACAAACTAATCAAAATGAGAAAACTTTGGTATATGAATTTTTTTTTTGGATCCTACTTACTTGCGTACACTTGGACTAGCTCGGGGATGATTTCGTCGCATGAACTTCTCATTTTAGTAGCTCTGATACCAGATGATACGATTCACCTCGGGAAGAGTCGAGTCGTATGCTAAGTTTCCCGATCGTCTTAACGAGAAGTTTCGTTCGTAACTTTAAGGCTTAGGCGATAAAGGATGGAGTTGTGTTGGTTGCTAATGTTGGACAAGGGTGATCGTAGGGTATGGAATTGGGTAGCTTAAGAACAAGTAGAACCGACACTAAAAAGTGACGACCCAAAACTCATAGTTTCTTAAGGTGGATGGTAAAAATGATAAAACCGCGACCCACTATCTATGAAGATAGGAACCTTGGTATAGGCTTGAAAGAAATAGGATTGACGCCACTACTAGGTAGATAAGTCAACAAAGTCTCAAACAAAGTTTAGAGAAGAAAATTCTCACAAGATTAAATTCAATAATAATTTGGCAAAAGTCCCTTACAATTGAAAATAACCAACTATTTATACTAGTATCTTATGCTAGCCGAATAGTCCATTCATAACTTAACAATTAATTAATGTACCTAATTAAAACATGAAACTTCTAGAAAAATGTCCAATGGTGTTCTTGTCCATGTTCGGCCGAATGGGAGGTGAGTGGAAAACTTCATGAATATGCATTGATGTATTTGGATAAATGTTCTTCATGCATGCATGGCTAGATTCGGCTAACTCCTTTAATGGAGCCTTTAATTCATGTTGTTTCACCATGAGTGGCTTAATTAAATGAGGCTTCATGAAGGATCAAACTTGGTGTGAACAAGGAGCTTGAGTAGACTCTTGTGTGTGAACGTCTAATCGAATGGTCATCATGGTGTGAACACAAAGTGTGAACACATGATCAATACATGAACCGTCCAATGCATGTTCCATCATTAATTTGATCCATGAATCTTCAAATACATGAATGACCATCATGAACATGCATATGCCTCTTGATTGCCATCCATTGAACCTTTCTATGCATGCACCTTGCACTAATTCCTTACATGCATGTGCCGTCCAAAGGGATGTACCTACATGAAATAAACAAGTCATTAAGACATCTCATGAACACTCATAAATTCGGCATGATGTGAACACATTAATGTCATGCATTAATTCGGCTATGTGAACATAATCAATTTGTATAATGACTATGACATATTAATAACAAATATTAATATAAGACAAGTTTAATGCTTAAATAAATATGTGTAAATTTTTATTTCATGCATTAAAGACAAAACCGAGTTTAAACTAAAATGAGCTAAGCTTTAGCTCGTGAGCTAAAGTTGAGCTGAGGCTAAACTCCTAAGCTGAAGTTGAGCTAAGGTTTAGCTCGTGAGTTGAAAATGCGCTAGGAGTGAGCTTGGTTTAGCTCAGGTAATATGAATTGAGCTCGAATAAGCTGGATTTGAGCTGGACGGAGATTGTGGAGCTGGAAACGAGCTGGGATCAGCTTGCCAACATGTCAATGCTCGGCTTGATAGACTTGTTCGATAAAGTTCGTGGGGTGTGCTCGTATCATCGTGGAGCTGGAAACGAGCTGGGATCAGCTTGCCAACATGTCACAGCTCGACTAGGGAGACTTGTTCGAAGAGGTTCGCTAGGTGCACTCGCATCATTCCCCCCTCTTTTAGGTGACTTGTCCTCAAGTCGAACTGTTTGTCTAAAAGACAATATTTTTTCTTGCTTGGTTTTCCTCGGTTGAATGGGACAAAGGATATCAAGCAAACCTGAAATTGATTCACCAATGGACAAGTTAACACATCACCTTCATAAATAAGTAGCAGAGGGTTAAGATAATAAAAACCAATAGATAACCCGAATGTTGAGCAAAAGACGAATCTTATCTTACCGAATTGACTTACCAATTTTGGCAATGACAAGTAGAAAGTATTTAAATTCGGATGGTACATGTAAAACTTAGCCTAAAGGTCATATGGCAAGAATTTTACTCGTTCATAACATGGATACTTCACATTGTAACACAATTTCGATATGTCATCAATATGATCAATTGAACAAAATGGAAACAAGGAATGATCAATCACGCATCTTAACAAACAAGAATGAATTCCTCGTTTCAACCACAACATTCCAAATGGATCAAAACAAACCTCATTTTTCCGTATTCGATTAAATGGAATAATATGGCCTCTATCCATAAAATCATTACTAACAACACCGAGTTCTTCTCTTTTTAAACAAAATAAAGGCATTTGTGACTTACTTTGTAAGTTACATGATGAAAGTTCAAATTTACCTCATTCTCGCAGATCAAACCTTCGCTCCTTAACAAGGTAATGCAATCGATAATTTGAACTCGAACAAACCTATAAAGGTGAAAAGTCAAAAAGACAATTCTTGCTTTTCAAAATATAAGTTCCACATGAATGGAAAATGTTAAGGTCACCACGAAAAATGTACTTAAAAGGACAGGATAAAATGTTATTCACAGATGGAACGTCTGATTCAATTCTGGGATTAAAAATAAAATTTTCAGAATCAAAAACTTGGTTTTGATTTTGTAATCCAGCCACATGCTTTATTTCCAAAAATAAAGATAAGACTCAAAGAAGATGAGTAGGTAAAACAAAGTTACTTACAACAAGATCACAATGCTTACCTTTTCTTGGAAACAACTCGAAATGGCTTACTCCCGGCTTAAGGACTCGATTTTGATCACTTATCCCAAATTGCAACAAAAATTTCATTTTCGCAGATAAGTCGCAAAAGTGAATCAAAGAGACTTTAAACTAAAAAATACACAAGCATTCATGCTTCACAAATCCTAGTCGAACAAACAGTCCAAAACATGGAAATTTCGCATAGAAATTCAAAGATTTCTCTTGAAGAGCAAAATCAAACAGAACAAATATTTCATGCAAAAATCTTTTAACGCATATATCGAGCAAAGAAGTTGTATTCATGCGACCTTTCAGAAATTCAAATCCATCACAAATCATTTGAATAGGCACGTTTAAATAGAAAGATGAATTCAAAGAATTTACATAGCCATACTTATCAAAATGTGAAAACCTTTTATCACATACATCCACAATTTGCACAGGATGAACCAATCCAACAGAATCAACAGAATTGCAGTTATAAAACATGTCATAAGACGGAATCTTCATGGCATCTTTTGAATCAACATCGTTAACAATAATATGTGAACAATAATTAGCCAAATCAAAAGATGGAAGTTTTTCAGAAGTTATGCCATCAAAACCTTTATGAGTAATTTTTAAATCAGGCGGCCTTGATTCGATAAACAAAGATTCCTTACCTTCTTTACCTTCGATTTCCAATGGGTGGCGGTCATCCACGGACTTACCTTTTTCAAACAACTAAAAACACCTCTCATTTTGAAGGTATCGGAGTTGGATTTGGTCGCACAGACTTTTAGGAACCTGAAAAGAAAGATCACAAATCGATCGAGCAGAAGTGTTAGTAGAAAGAATCCTCGCTTGCTCACTAACATCGTTTTCACTCGATTCTATTTCTTCTGAATCACTCGTTTCTTTTATCTCAACTTCTTTTTCCACTCTTTTTTCTTGTTCACATTCTTTTTCTCTCTCAAACTCTTTTTCATTCTCTTTTTCAATCTCATTTTCTTTTTCTTTTTCTTTTTGTTTTTCAAAGGCTTTTTCAAGTTCTCTCAAGATTCACCCATTTTCTCTCTTACTTGCCTTTTGCCTATCTTTTCTTTTTATTTCATTTTCTTTTTCTTTTTCTTCTTTTGCTTTTTCTTTTCCTTTCTTTGTTTTCTCGTTATAAGAATGTACAAAAGAATTATGAGAATAGAGATCATGTTCGAAAGGCGAAGAACTATTTGCATGTGATTCACAATTAAAACTTCATGTAGAACACTCCTTGAATGATTTCTTTGAAGTTCGAGAAGAAGTATATCTATCTCTTCACACATTTTCTTGGAAGGAGTCAAAATCATAGTCGCCTTCTTGTCGTCTTAAACTCCTTGATGAAAAATACTTTCGTTCGAAGTCTCTTCTCGAATAGGAGTCATAGTATGAATCTTTTTGCCTCGAAGTCAATAGCGAGAAAGAATCACGATAGGAACTTTTGTTCAAGTAATATTCGGTGGTATATCTCCGTGGTGTTTTTGGTTGACTTGAAGAAACTCGATCACTTTGGTCTCGTTTTTCCAATCGATCCAGCCTCACTTGCAGTTGGCCAAACTCAGAATTTGCCATTCTTCGTATTTCTTGAACCAAGTATTGGAACTCCGACTTGGTAAATTCTTCACAAGACATCTTGATTACTGAAAGGAAAATATGTTAGATCAAAACAAAAATTTAAGTACCTCACCACAAACCTCACGATTTCGCTCGGAAAGAAGAAGGAAAAATTGACACTCTCGCTCGTGTTTTACACTCAATTGGCTTTTACCTCCGCTTGCATAGTCTCACACGCTCGTGCCTTTTACCTCTCAAAATTTCTCTCGCAACTTCATTTTCAGACTTGCCAAGGCCTTATCGTAGGCTTAGGGGTCAGTTGCGAATGGTTTAACAAAGGATAAAGATGAGGGGGATAAGGGTAGGCTGAAAAAAAATTTGGAAAGGTTTTGAGTATGGCGATAGAGTAGGAAGTGAATGGTAGAAAATTAAACATACCTGATCGGAAATACAAAAAAAATCAACAAAGACCATAAACTTTCACACACTCTTTTCTTTTTTGATAACTTCGAATAATTTTTTTAACATTTTTTTTGATTTTTTTTAACTTTGATTTTTTTAACACCTTTTTTTTTGTATTTCTTCAAGATAGCACTATTACAATAGAGAGAAACGAAAAATACAACTTGAATTATTTTATTTTATTTTTATTTTTTTCACCACGAACCTATTTCGATCTTGATACGAACGTCGATGCCTCTCATTTTACAAGCTCTGATACCAAATGATGCAATCTGACCTGGGTAGTTGAGTCAAATTTACTTAGTTGCCCGATCGTAGTCGAGAGAGTTGTTCGTGCCTCGAATCTTAGAAAGAGAAATGGATGAATAGGGTTGGATGAGCGGAAGGTTTTAAGAAATATAGAATTAGCAATAGGTTTGGCTAAGGATAGCAAAAAGGTGGGTGAAGGATAGAAGGCTCGGTTTGGTTAACAAGAAAGAAATTTGAAAGATGGGGATGGAAGATGGTGAGCTTAAAAGCAAGTAAGAACCAATATTAGGAAATATTGACCCAAGTACTTATACGCTTTCAAGGTGAAAATTAAAATGATAGAACCTCGACCCACTACTTAACAAAGTAGGAACCTCGGTATATGGGTGAACGCCACACTATTTGATAGTGATAAGTTCGGGATAGTGAAGAACAGGGTTGACGCCACTAGGCTTCCTAGATAAGCCAACGAAGTCCTCATCGAAATATGAGAGAAAGAAATCTCACAAATTCCATGAAAGTTTAACAAAGTTTCATTAAGTGAAAAGTCTAAAAATTCAGTAACCTTTACAAAGTGAATAACATCACATATTTATAGCCTAAATAAAAGTAGTCAAATGGATAATGACCCAAGTACTTATACGCTTTCACGGTGAAAATGAAAATGATAGAAACTCGACCCACTACTTAACAAAGTAGGAACCTCGGTATATGGGTGAACGCCACACTATTTGATAGTGATAAGTTCGAGATAGTGAAGAACAGGGTTGACGCCACTAGGCTTCCTAGATAAGCCAACGAAGTCCTCATCAAAATATGAGAGAAAGAAATCTCACAAATTCCATGAAAGTTTAACAAAGTTTCATTAAGTGAAAAGTCTAAAAATTCAGTAACCTTTACAAAGTGAATAACATCACATATTTATAGCCTAAATAAAAGTAGCCGAATGGACAATGACCCAAGTACTTATACACTTTCAAGGTGAAAATGAAAATGATAGAACCTCGACCCACTACTTAACAAAGTAGGAACCTCGATATATGGGTGAACGCCACACTATTTGATAGTGATAAGTTCGGGATAGTGAAGAATAGGGTTGACGCCACTAGGCTTCCTAGATAAGCCAACGAAGTCCTCATCGAAATATGAGAGAAAGAAATCTCACAAATTCCATGAAAGTTTAACAAAGTTTCATTAAGTGAAATGTCTAAAAATTCAGTAACCTTTACAAAGTGAATAACATCACATATTTATAGCCTAAATAAAAGTAGTCGAATGGACAAGCTTAGAAGCTAAGAAATTCGGCCATAAACACCTAGATAATTCTAGAAGAAAAACATGAATATCCATGAATGTGCAGCCCTTTGATGTTCCATCATCCCCCTTGGCCAAATGAAGCTTTAATGCACCTTGAATACTGGAATGGTTAGCTTGAAAATGCATGGATCATGCATGGAACGTCCCAATGCATGTTTCTCCATAAATTCGGTCCATGAACCTTCAAAAACATGAACATTAAATAGCCCCTACTTGCATGAACGTCTCCAATACATGTACTCTCTTAAATGCCGTCTATTGAACCTCAATTCTACATGCACCTCTTCATACATTACACCAAGCCCTACATGAACTTGCATTAATTTCCTTTCATGCATGAATGTGTGCCGTCCAAAGGGTTTGGATCTTCTAGATACATTCATGCATGAATCTTCATCATTCATGTAACCGAATGTTCATTTGAACCCAAAGATTCATGTATTTTGTGCATTCATGTATTTGACAAATACATGAACTTGTAAACACCTTGAATCTAGTCATGCATGCACCTAATTAAATGTTGTTCATTCATGCATGTGGGATGTCCAAAAGAGATGTTTCTTCAAGCATTCATTACGCCGTCCATGAGCATTGCACCTACAAGAAATAAAACAATTCATAGGACATCATGTGAACACACATAAATTCAGCACAATGTGAACACATTTAAGATATGTGATATCTATGACATATTAATAACAAATATTAATATAAAACAAATTTAATGCTTAAATAAATATATTCAAATTTTATTTAATCCATTAAAGTAAAAAATCGGGTTTGAGCTCAAATGAGCTAAGCTTAAGCCCTTGAGCTAAAGTTGAGCTGAGGTTAAACTCCTAAGCTGAAGTTGAGCTAAGGTTTAGCTCGTGAGTTGAAAATGAGCTAGGAGTAAGCTTGGTTTAGCTCAGGCAACTAAATTGCGCTTGAATGAGCTGGATTTGAGCTGGATAGAGCTCGTAGAGCTGGAAACGAGCTGGGATCAGCTTGCCAACATGTCACAGCTCGACTGGGGAGACTTGTTCGAAGAGGTTCGCTGGGTGCGCTCGCATCACATGCTGAAATGATATTCACCAAAGGATCAAAAGCATGAGTTGATCTTACATTTTCGAGATGAAACTAGAATTTCATAACCAGCAACATAGAATGACCAAGGAACAATTTTAAGTTATAATCAGAATCTTTAAATTTCATTTCCTTAGTCTTAGTCCAAGCATCAAGTAAACATAAATTATTCGCACAAAATTTAGGTTACTTGAGTTCCCCACATATTGAATCAAAATAACAAATTCCAGGTTTGAACACACGAGCTTGGTCACTCGATTCAATATGCAATAAGAGTTTCTTGATTTCCAATGTCTCACTCATGCTAATCAAAGAAGTTGGGATCAAGCAATCATTCCAATAATCATTAAACTCAAGTCTCACTTGATCAAACCTACACAAGCATGCAAAATTTACACAACAAGGCAGCAACATTTGATACAATCCGCCTCGGGAAGAGTCGAGTCATATGCTGAGTTGCCCGATCGTCTACGAGAAAGTATCGTTCAATTGGCTTTTGGAATGAAGTTGATAGGAAAATTAGGACGGAAGCTATGTATAATGGTTTAATGATGGATATGGAAGAAAGGGTTCTTAAAAGCAAGCACGAACCAATATTAGAAAATATCGACCCAAATGCTTATAGGCTTTCAAGGTGGAGGATGAAAGTGATAAACCTCGACCCGCTACTTAGCAAATTAGGAACCTCAGTATAAGGGTGAACGCCACACTCAGTTGAGTGATAAGTTCAAGGAAGAAAAAGGTTGACGCCACTACTAGGTAGATAAGTCAACAAAGTCTCAAACAAATTTTAGAGAAGAAAATTCTCACAAGATTAAATTCAATAAAAATTTTGGGAAAAAGTCCTTTACAAATGAAAGAAAACAAATATTTATAAGCACATAGATGACCATTCAAATTCGGCATCTAGGTGTTCACACAATAATAAAAATGTTCACACTAATGTATTAAAATAGTTCATAAATTCGGCAGATTCATGCACTAGTTGAATGGACACTTTCTTCCCCCCAAGTGTGTGCATGAATGCTTAGTCATAAAGAAAGGCTTCAAGTGACTTGTATGTGCACCAAAGGTTGCATTCATCTCCTTGGGTCGTTCATGCACTTGTATGGAACATGTATCTTCATAATTAAACACTTTAACGGCATGTGGGTTCATAAATGGCAGCATGAACCTAGTAAATTCGTTCACCCCTTTGTGCATGCACTTAATTCAATAAATGTGTTGAATTATTGAGTTAATTCCTTCCTTTGGACGTTCTTGAACCCATCCATGCATGTGTAGTAGCCTATAGGTCAATTCAAAGTGTAAACATGTTCAACGAGCTCTATAGTCAACATAGAATTAGTTAGCAGCTACTTCTTGGCCGAATAAGTGCCTTGGAAAGTTAGGAGATAGCCACCATACATGCACTTAAGTCATTCATGCATTCTATCATCCCATGCATTTGATCCATTCATGGACTAGCCTTTAATGTCCATACATGCATTCGACACATGCATGAATTTGTAGAAACCTTGCATCTAGCCGTACATGCACTAGCATTTAATACTTCTTCATTCATGAGTGTGGAATGCCCAAAAGAGATGCTTCTTCATCCATACATTGTTCCGTCCTTGATCATTGTATCTACAAAAAAAATAAAAATCAAATTATAAGACATCATGTGAACACATTAATGTCATGCATTAAATCGGCTAAAATGTGAACATAATTAAAATATGTAATAACTATGACATGTTAAAAAAAATATTAATATAAGTCAAATTTGATGCTTAAATAATTATGTTCAGATTTTATTTAATGCATTAAAGTCTAAAACCGGGTTTGAGCTAAAATGAGCTAAGCTTTAACCCTTAAGCTAAAGTTGAGCTGAGATTAAACTCCTAAGCTGAAGTTGAGCTAAGGTTTAGCTCGGGAGCTAAATATGAGCTAGGAGTGAGCTCGGTTTAGGTCAGGCAAGTTGGATTGGGCTCGAATAAGTTAGATTTGAGCTGGACAGAGCTCGTGGAGCTGGAAATGAGTTGGGATCAGCTTGCCAACATGCCAATGCTCGGCTTGACAGACTTGTTCGATAAAGTTCACGGGGCGTGCTCGTATCATCCCCCCTCTTTTAGGCGACTTGTCCTCAAGTCGAGCCATTTGTCCATGAGAGAACTTTGACTCGTGCATGGTTTTCCTCGATCAAATGGGATGGAAGATGTTACACAAACCTGAAAAATTCTGACCACAACCGGTAAAAGGAAACTCAAAGGGGTCAAATTAAAATGTGTTCGATAGTTCATTAAAAATTCATTCAATCGAACATATGCCAAAAATCTCAATTGGACAAAGCAAGCATACATAAATTTATCAAAGAGTTTCGTTAGACCATCGTTGCAAACATGAAAACTAAGTTGGATCAAGGGATAATTGGTTGTAAATGATGGCAGGCACTTAAACACATTATTCCTCAACCAAAACATTTTAATTTCTTTAATCGAATATAGCAACTCATTTGGTCCCTTATCTTGTTCATGCAAGGTATGCCATGGCCAAAGGTATGCTAACTCTTCCTTTTGTTTTTGAACAATATGAGGAGTGTCTCCAAATTTCAACATAATAATCACATCATTACAATGCCAAAAGAAAAAATCCATCACATCAAAGTATAAATAATTTCCAAACAACAAATCAATGGAATTTTCAACTTCAATCGAATTGAGCAAAGATATTTGAAAATTTTCAGATGACTTACCTTGACGAATATGAAGAGAAGACAATTGAGGATTGGGTTTACCTTTCTCAGTCAAAATGAATCTTCTCTCTTTGGATAGATAACGTAAGACAACCCCATTACCCCGATAAATTTGAATTGGTGGTGACGCACCATGACATGTCTTGCTTCTCGAGGGGCGGGATTCACAAAAATGAGAATGGTTAGTATTAACAAAAACTATGGACTTAAATGGAAAAGGAAAGTTGCCATGGAAATTTGATTCAATTCCAAAAACATAGGTTGGTCTTACCTTCTCGAAATGAAACAAAAATTCCAGATGTGGCTAAGCAAGGTGATTAGTAAACGAATCAAAATTGAAACCCAAATCATTGAATTTCACCTTCTTATCAAAAGTTCAAACATCAAGCAAACATAATTTTATGCAAATGATGCCAAGTGCTTAATGTTTCCATAAAATGAATTCATGTAGCAAATACCAGGCTTGAACACACGAACTTGATTAGGAATTCCAACAAGCAACATATTAGAAGAAGATATAATCAACTCACCACACAAATTATATTTCACTAGTTTAAACATACATGTTGAATTGACAAAATCGAGCATTCCAATATGCAAAGGTTCATGCTTCAAGAGTATCAATCGGGAATGCAAATCATTACATGGAAATTTCGCACAAAAACTCAAAGATTGTTCATGAAGAACACAATTGCACATATCATGTGAAGATCTTTTAACATGGATGCCAAACAAAGAATTTTTAGAGAACATGCAACTTTTCAAACAGGCAGATTTATCACAAATCAATTGAGCAAGCATATTTAAACATAAAGATTTAACACATGAATTCAAAAAATTTGCATGGTCAAACACATCAGAATTTTTAAGTGACAGACTTTGATCAAACACATTCAAAATTCGCTTAGAGAAAACTAATCCAATGTTGTCAACAAATTTGCCAATGTAGTAATCGTCATAAGAAAAGCTGTATATGGCACCTTTTAAAATAGAATCGTTAACAACAATAAGTGAACAAAAATTAGCGAAATCAAGTGACTTTGATTCGATAAACAAAGAATCCTTACCTTCCTTACCTTCGATTGCAAGTGGGTGGTTGTCATTCGCGAACTCACTTTTTTCGAACAACCTAAAACACCTCTCATTTGGAAGGTAATGTAGATAGAATTGGTCACACAAACTTCTAGGAACCTGAAAAGTTAATTCACAAGAAGATCGAACATGTGGGTTAGTAGAGATAATCCTCACTTGCTTACTTGTTTTCTCTCTTGATTCTTTTTCTTCTGAATCTCTCGTTTCTTTTGTTTCAATTTCTTTCTCTTTAATCTCTTTTTCAACTTCTTTTTCATTTTCTTTTTGCTTTTCAAAGACTTTTTCAAAGGCTTTTTCAAGTTCTCTTAAGATTCGCTCATTTTCTCTCTTACTTGCCTCTTGCCTCTCTTTTCTTTTTATTTCATTTTCTTTTTCTTCCTTTGCTTTTTATTTTCTTTTCTTTGTTTTCTCTTTACAAGAATGTACAAAAGAATCATGAGAATAGAGATCATATTCGAAAGGCCAAGAACTATTTGCGTGTGAAAAACTTCGTGTAGAACACTCCTTGAATGATTTCTTTGAAGTTCAGGAAGAGGTATATCTATCTCTTTGGATTTCATGTTGGACGTCTTCTCGAACGGAGTAAAAATCATAGTCGGCTTCTTGACTTCTCGAATTCCTTGATGAAAAAGAATCTCGATAGTAATCTCTTGGTCTTGAAGTCGATGTCGAATAGGAATCACAATGGGACTCTTTTCTCAAGTAATAATTGGGTGTATATCTTCGTGGGGTTCTCAACTCTATGTTTCAACTTGATAAAACTCGTTCTCGTGGATCTCTTTGTTCCAATTGATCTAATCCCTCATGCAATTTATTGAATTTGGACTTCACCATTCTTTGCATTTCTTGTACCAAGTATTCGTATTTCGATTCGGTGAACTCTTCGTGTCACATGATTTTTGTTGCTGAAAAGAAAATTTTAGATCACAAAACAAAATAAAAAATTAAGTATCTCACCACAAACCTCACAATTTCGCTCAGAAAGAAGAAGGAAAAGGTAACACTCTCGCTCGTGTTTTACACTCGATTAGCTTTTACCTCCGCTCAAATGTTCTCACTCGCTCGTGCCTTTTACCTCTCAATCTTCCTCTCGTAACCTTGTAACAGACTTAGTATGACTTGATCTCTAGTATTGTGGATCGGTTTCAAATGGTTTTACAAAGGATAACAAATGAGGGGTTACGGGTTGGCTGAAAGAAAAGGGAATTGGGTTAAAAGTGTGGCATGTATGAGATTAGAACAACAGCTGGATCGGGAACTATATCAAATCAAAGCTTGATGATCAAATAACAATTAAATTGCATAAACACTTTTTTTCTTTATTTTTTTGGATTTTTTTAACTTGTATAACTTTTTTTGTACTATATCAGCAAACTAAATACAATAGGAACACTTTTGTACACGTTTTTTTTCTTCAGCTGCGTAGATTTTTGTTTTTATAGCAACAACAACAAACTAATTAAAATGAGAAAACTTCGGTATACGAAATTTTTTTTCCTATACTTTTTTTTCAGATCCTACTTACTTGCGTACACTTGTATTATTCCCGGGATTGATTTTGCCGCACGTACTTCTAGTTTTAGTAGCTCTGATACCAAATGATACGATTCGCCTCGGGAAGAGTCGAGTCGTACGCTGAGTTGCTCGATCGTCTACGAGAAAGTATCGTTCAATTGGCTTTTGGAATGAAGTTGATAGGAAAATTAGAACGAAAGCTATGTATAATGGTTTAATGATGGATATGGAAGAAAGGGTTCTTAAAAGCAAGCACGAACCAATATTAGAAAATATCGACCCAAATGCTTATAGGCTTTCAAGGTGGAGGATGAAAGTGATAAACTTTGACCCGCTACTTAGCAAAGTAGGAACCTCGGTATAAGGGTGAACGCCACACTCGGTTGAGTGATAAGTTCAAGGAAGCACAAGGTTGACGCCACTACTAGGTAGATAAGTCAACAAAGTCTCAAACAAAGTTTAGAGAAGAAAATTCTCACAAGATTAAATTCAATAAAAATTTTGGCAAAAAGTCCTTTACAAATGAAAGAAAACAAATATTTATAAGCACATAGATAACCATTCAAATTTGGCATCTAGGTGTTCACACAATAATAAAAACGTTCACACTAATGTATTAAAATAGTTCATAAATTCGGCAGATTCATGCACTAGTTGAATGGACACTTTCTTCCCCCCAAGTGTGTGCATGAATACTTAGTCATAAAGAAAGGCTTCAAGTGACTTGTATGTGCACCAAAGGTTGCATTCATCTCCTTGGGTCGTTCATGCACTTGTATGGAACATGTATCTTCATAATTAAACACTTTAATGGCATGTAGGTTCATAAATGGCAGCATGAACCTAGTAAATTCGTTCACCCCTTTGTGCATGCACTTAATTCAATCAATGTGTTGAATTATTGAGTTAATTCCTTCCTTTGGACGTTCTTGAACCCATCCATGCATGTGTAGTAGCCTATAGGTCAATTCAAAGTGTGAACATGTTCAAGGAGCTCTATGGTCAACATAGAATTAGTTAGCAGCTACTTCTTGGCCGAATAAGTGCCTTGGAAAGTTAGGAGACAGCCACCATACATGCACTTAAGCCATTCATGCATTCTATCATCCCATGCATTTGATCCATTCATGGACTAACCTTTAATGTCCATACATGCACGACACATGCATGAATTTGTAGAAACCTTGCATCTAGTCGTACATGCACTAGCATTTAATACTTCTTCATTCATGAGTGTGGAATGCCCAAAAGAGATGCTTCTTCATCCATACATTGTGCCGTCCTTGATCATTGTATCTACAAAAAAAAAATCAAATTATGAGACATCATGTGAACACATTAATGTCATGCATTAAATCGGCTAAAATGTGAACATAATTAAAATATGTAATAACTATGACATGTTAAAACAAATATTAATATAAGTCAAATTTGATGCTTAAATAATTATGTTCAGATTTTATTTAATGCATTAAAGTCTAAAATCGGGTTTGAGCTAAAATGAGCTAAGCTTTAACCCTTAAGCTAAAGTTGAGCTGAGATTAAACTCCTAAGCTGAAGTTGAGCTAAGGTTTAGCTCAGGAGCTGAATATGAGCTAGGTGTGAGCTCGGTTTAGCTCAGGCAAGTTGGATTGAGCTCGAATAAGCTGGATTTGAGCTGGACGGAGCTAGGGGAGCTGGAAACGAGCTGGGATCAGCTTGCCAACATGTCAATGCTCGGCTTGGCAGACTTGTTCGATAAAGTTTTCTGGGTGTGCTCGTATCAACATTACATCACCATTACAAACAATCGGACTAGGAGTTTTACATGGCAACTTTTTAACACACAAATTCAAAAATTATTTGTGCTGATTTATACTTACTTCACCAACAAGCTCGTCAACACCACAATTTTCATGAGCAATGCTCTCCTTGCCATCATTTAAAATAAACACATCTCCATTAATCAAAGAATGGTAGTTGGCCATATCATCAATATAATCACAAACATTCAAATAGGTTGGTGGAGACTGAAATGCTTTATAACACTTACCTTCCTTACCTTGTGGCATGGGTGGACTAGGATTACCTTTACCAACCAATGTGAACCGTCTCTCCTTTGGGAGGTAATGTAGATGGAACTTATTAATCAATTCTTCAGAAACCTGAAAGGAAGAAGCAATATAAGGAGAACTTGTAGTTTGGTTAGTTGAAACACTTCTCGCTTTTTCTTGCTCTCGTTCTTCATTTTTACTCGCTTCTTTTTCAAACTCACTTCCTTTTTTAAAAACACTCATTTCTTGATCATTTTTCTTTCTTTCTTCATCATACTCACTCTTTTTCAATTTTCTTTTTCATCTCACATTCTTTTTCACTCTCGATCTCGATCTCGATCTCTTTTTCCTTCTCTTTTTCTTTTTCACTTTCTTTTTCAATTTCAATTTTCTTTTTCTCATTCTCTTCTTGCTTTTGTTCACACTCTTTTTCTTTCATTTCTTTGTTTTTTTCTCTCGATTTCATTCAAGATCCTCTCATTTTCTCTCATAATCTTTTCTTGCCTCTCTTTTCTTTTGATCTCTTTTTTTTCATCTCCCACATCTTCTCGGAAGGATTCAAAATCAAAATTGGCTTCTCTTTGTCTCACATTCCTTAATGAAAAGGAATCTTGATGGGACTCTATTCTCGAGTAGTCGTTAGATCTGTACCTCCGTGATGTTCTCGAATCCGCTTTTCGACTTGATGACATTCGTTCCCATTGGTCTCTTTTTTCCACATGGTCTAATCTCTTGTGCAATTTGTCAAACTTAGTTTTCACCATTCTTCGCATTTCTTGCACCAAATATTGATATTTTGATTCGGTAAGATCTTCGTAAGACATGATTGTTATCGCTGCAAAGGAAAATTGTTAAATAAAATAGAAATAAAATCCTCACGAGTTCACTCGAAAAGAAAAAAATTAATGGATTTCACTCACGCTCGTGTTTTCACTCGTTTTAGGCTTTTTCAACACTCAAACTTACTCTCGTAACCTTTTACCACTCAAGCCTTTTACCACTCAAGCTTACTCTCGTAACCTCATAGTTTGTTTCTCTTGACTCGTCTTGGTGCTTTGGGGTTGGCTTCAAAATTGGTTACAAGGAATAAAATGTATGGTGTACGGGTAGGCTAAAAGAAAGTTTTTTTGGTATAGTGTGGCGTTTTGGGAATAGGGGGTACAAAGTTTGATAAAAAGATTATTTTGAAGATTGAAACAATGATATCAACAACAGAGAAGAAATTTGAACACTTCACTTCTTTTTTTTTTTTAACTTCAATATAGCACTTTTACAATGATAAACGAAAATACAACTTGAACTTTTTTTTTAATTCAAATTTTTTTTGTTTACAACCAACCTATTTCGATCTTGATACGAACATCGACGCCTCTCGTTTTACAAGCTCTGATACCAAATGATGTGATTCAGCTCGGGTGGTTGAGTCAAATTCACTTAGTTGCTGATCGTAGTCGAGAGAGTCATTTGTGCCTCAAATTTTAGTAATAGAAGTAATGAATAGAATAGGATAAGCGGAAGGTTTCAAAGAAGGGTAAGTTTAGTAATAGGTTCGGCTAGGGGTAGCAAAGGTGGATGTTGGATAATTGGCTCGGATTGGTGATAACAAGAAAGAAACTCAAAGGATGGGGATGGAAAACGAACTTAACATCAAGAGTGATTCAACACTAAAAAGTGTCACCCTGTTCCTATATTGTTAAGGTAAAGATATGGATAGATGGATAGGGTTTAGGGTTTAGGGTTTAGGGTTTAGGGTTTAGCACGATTGACGCCACTGGCACAAGCTAGATAAGTCTTTCGAAACTTGTACGAGATATGAGAGGAAGCAACCTTACAAGAACAATATTTATTAAACAAATTGGCAAAAGTCCTTTTTACATGAAATGAGAAAACTATTTATAAGCCTAAGATGCCTATTGATATTCAGCATCTATGATGTTCACACTAACTTAAATTCTGTTCACATTTGTATTTAACATGTTCACACAAAAGCATTAAAATTTGGTTCATGCTTAGAGATGGTGCATGAATTGGCCGAACCATCATGTTGCTTCACTTGATGCATTCATTCATACTTAGCCTTGAAGAAAAACCATAATTCATGGATGTGTAGCCCTTTAATACTCCTACATCTCCCTTGGCCGAATGAGGCTTGAATGTACCTTGAGTACTTGAATGGACATCTTGGATATGCATGATACATGTATGAAATGTCCCAATGCATGTTCTTCCTTAATTACGGTCCATGAATCTTCAAATACATGTACATAAAATATCCCCCACTTGCATGAACGTCCCCAATACACGAATTCCTTCAAATGCCATCCATTAAACACTAGTTGTGAATGCATCCTTCCATACGATGTATTAAGCCATGCATGTACTTGCATTAATGGCTCCTTCATGTATTCGGTCACTTTGTGGAACTTAACTCTTGGCCAAAAGGTTGCTTAGGGATCACCAATAGCCAGCCCACCATGCATAAATTCGTTCATGCATGAACTCTCATAATTCATGTACCTGGCCGTGCATGAATCTCATTTAATGTACTCAATACATTCGGCTGAACCTACAAGAAACATGAACTCATTAAATCCCAATGTATATTCGGTTGAACATGTTAAGAGCATGAACTAAACATCATAAATATCATATTAAACTAAACTAGACACATTAATTAAAGACTAGCTAGTAGCATTAAGTTCGGCTAGCTCAAACTAAGTGAAAACATTTAATGAAATTATTTGAGCTAGGATTTTCGTTATTGAGCTGTAACAAGCTGATTAGTATAAAACTAAAACTTAGTTTAATTTATTGAAATAAAGAATGAGCTAAAAGTAAGCTCGGTTGAGCTCAAACAAGCTGAAACGAGCTCAAATGAGCTGAGTTGAGTTGGACAGAGCTCGAGGAGCTGGAAATGAGCTAGGATCAGCTTGCCAACAATGCACGGGTTCTTTGGATAGTTGCTTCGAGCTGATTTTGTGAGCATTGTCCCTTGTTTCAAACCAAGATTTTGCATTAGAAGCTAAAACAGCTTTTAGAAAATGCTTAGCACAAGCTCGAGTTATGGGTACTTTTGAAAGCTCAATTGAATCTTGATATGCACTTGAGGGAGCCCCGAGCGTGCATACATCATTCCCCCCGTCTTCAAAGCGACTTGTCCTCAAGTCGAACGTTTGGATCACTCTAGGGTGGAAGATAAAAGAGCTGTCAAAAATTTGAATAGGAATCAAAATTTGACAACTATTAATTTCATCATCATGAAAGAGTAAAAACTTGAATACAAAACAAACTAGAAACGGGCCAATCCTTTTTGTTACACGAACAGATAAGGGATTGTCGTTGGTGAGGTAAAGGTTGGGTCTTACCTTTCCAATTTGACTATCCATCTTCGGCAATAGAAATGGTATATGAATCATGTGACAGGAATATCCATAAGTTGTCAATAAATTTTTTGAACAAACAAATTGTCCAAGCACAATTGTATCAAAACAAATATGATTCATATAAGCGAGCGTATTCAAAACACCATTTTCACAAGTGAATGGACAGAACATTTTACAAGGTAATGATTCATCAATCAAAGAATAGCAATTGACCGCATAAATGGATGGAACCTTTTCCAGACGCAAGTCATGAACAAAATCATCAATTCGAGTCGAATAGAGCGGCCTAAGAACTAATGAAAACTCACCTTGCTTACCGTTGGGACTAGGGAGATGAAAATAAGTTTTACCTTTTTCAACCAATGTAAACCTTCTTTCCTCGGAAAGGTATTGAAGCCAAAGCTCTTCACATGATTCTTGAGAAACCTGAAATGAAGAATAAACACAAAAACAATTCTCACTTTTCAAAGTGTCTCCTTCACAAAAATGATAGATGATAGTGTCTCCATGGTTGGTGAACTCGAAGGGACATGCTAAAATGATATTCACCAATTGAACATATGAATCTATACCAGGATCAAAAGCATGAGTTGATCTTACCTTTTCGAGATGAAAGAAGAATTTCATAACCAGCAACATAGAATGAACAAGGAACAATTTTAAGTTATAATCAGAATCTTTAAATTTCATTTCCTTAGTCTTAGTCCAAGCATCAAGTAAACATAAATTATTCGCACAAAATTTAGGTTGCTTGAGTTCCCCACATATCGAACCAAAATAACAAATTCCAAGTTTGAACACACGATCTTGGTCACTCGATTCAATATGCAATAAGAGTTTCTTGATTTCCAATGTCTCACTCATGCTAATCAAAGAAGTTGGGATCAAGCAATCATTCCAATATTTAAACTCAAGTCTCACTCGATCAAACCTACACAAGCATGCAAAATTTACACAAGGCAGCAACATTACACCACCATCACAAACAATCGGACTAGGAGTTTTACATGGCAACTTTTTAACACACAAATTCAAAAATTGTTTGTGCTGCTTTATACTTACTTCACCAACAAGCTCATCAACACCACAATCTTCATGAGCAATGCTCTCCTTGCCATCATTTAAAATAAACACATATCCATTAATCAAAGAATGGCAGTTGGCCATATCATCAATATAATCACAAACATTCAAATAGGTCGGTGGACTAGGATTACCTTTACCAACCAATGTAAACCTCTCTCCTTTGGGAGGTAATGTAGATGGAACTTATTAACCAATTCTTCAGAAACCTGAGAAGAAGAAGCAATACAAGGAGAACTTGTAGTTTGGTTAGTTGAAACACTTCTCGCTTTTTCTTGCTCTCGTTCTTTATTTTCACTCGCTTCTTTTTCAAACTCACTTCCTTTTTTAAAAATACTCATTTCTTGATCATTTTTCTTTCTTTCTTCATCATACTCACTCTCTTTTTTAATTTTCTTTTTCTTCTCATATTCTTTTTCACTCTCGATCTCGATCTCGATCTCTTTTTCCTTCTCTTTTTCTTTTTCACTTTCTTTTCCAATTTCATTTTTCTTTTTCTCATTCTCTTCTTGCTTTTGTTCACACTCTTTTTCTTTCATTTCTTTGTTTTTTCTCTCGATTTCATTCAAGATCCTCTCATTTTCTCTCATAATCTTTTCTTGCCTCTCTTTTCTTTTGATCTCTTTTTTTTCATCTCTCACATCTTCTCGGAAGGATTCAAAATCAAAATTGGCTTCTCTTCGTCTCGCATTCCTTAATGAAAAGGAATCTTGATGGGAGTCTATTCTCGAGTAGTCGTTAGATGTGTATCTCCGTGATGTTCTCGAATCCGCTTTTCAACTTGATGACATTCGTTCCCATTTGTCCCTTTTCTCCACACAGTCTAATCTCTTGTGCAATTTGTCAAACTTAGTTTTCACCATTCTTCGCATTTCTTGTACCAAATATTGATATTTTGATTCGGTAAGATCTTCGCAAGACATGATTGTTATCGCTGCAAAGGAAAATTGTTAAGTAAAATAGAAATAAAATCCTCACGAGTTCACTCGAAAAGAAAAAAAATTAATGGATTTCACTCACGCTCGTGTTTTCACTCATTTTAGGCTTTTTCAACTCTCGAATGCTCTCACACCCTCTAGCCTTTTACTACTCAAGCTTACTCTCGTAACCTCATAGTTTGTTTCTCTTGACTCGTCTTGGTGCTTTGGGGTCGGCTTCAAAATTGGTTACAAGGGATAAAATGTATGGTGTACGGGTAGGCTAAAAGAAAGTTTTTTTGGTATAGTGTGGTGTTTTGGGAATAGGGGGTACAAAGTTTGATAAAAATATTATTTTGAAGATTGAAACAATGATATCAACAACAGAGAAGAAATTTGAACACTTCACTTCTTTTTTTTTTAACTTCAATATAGCACTTTTATAATGATAAACGAAAATACAACTTGAACTTTTTTTAATTTGAATTTTTTTGTTTACAACGAACCTATTTCGATCTTGATACGAACATCGACGCCTCTTGTTTTACAAGCTCTGATACCAAATGATGTGAGTCAGCTCAGGAGGTTGAGTCAAATTCACTTAGTTGCTTGATCGTAGTCGAGAGAGTCGTTCGTGCCTCGAATTTTAGTAATAGAAGTAATGAATAGAATAGGATAAGCGGAAGGTTTCAAAGAAGGGTAAGTTTAGTAATAGGTTCAGCTAGGGGTAGCAAAGGTGGATGTTGGATAATTGGCTCGGATTGGTGATAACAAGAAAGAAACTCAAAGGATGGGGATGGAAAACGAACTTAACGTCAGGAATGATTCAACACTAAAAAGTGTCACCCCGGTTCCTATATTGTTAAGGTGAAGATATGGATAGATGGATAGGTGAATGCCACACCATGATTGGTGATAAGTTCAAACAAGGACGATTGTCGCCACTAGCACAAGCTAGATAAGTCTTTCGAAACTTGTACGAGATATGAGAGGAAGCAACCTCACAAGAACAATGTTCATTAAACAAATTGGCAAAACTCCTTTTTACATGAAATGAGAAAACTATTTATAAGCCTAAGATGCCTATTGATATTCGGCATCTATGATGTTCACACTAACTTAAATTCTGTTCACATTTGTATTTAACATGTTCACACAAAAGCATTAAATTCGGTTCATGCTTGGAGATGGTGCATGAATTGGCCGAACCATCATGTTGCTTCACTTGATGCATTCATGCATACTTAGCCTTGAAGAAAAGCCATAATTCATGAATGTGCAGCCCTTTAATACTCCTACATCTCCCTTGGCCGAATGAGGCTTGAGTGTACCTTGAGTCCTTGAATGGACATCTTGGATATGCATGATACATGCATGAAACGTCCCAATGCATGTTCTTCCTTAATTACGGTCCATGAATCTTCAAATACATGTACATAAAATAGCACCCACTTGCATGAGCGTCCCCAAGACATGAATTCCTTCAAATGTCATCCATTGAACACTAGTTGTGCATGCATCCTTCCATACGATGTATTAAGCCATGCATGTACTTGCATTAATGGCTCCTTCATGTATTCGGTCACTTTGTGGAACTTAACTCTTGGCCAAAAGGTTGCTTAGGGGTCACCAATAGCCAGCCCACCATGCATAAATTTGTTCATGCATGAACTCTCATAATTCATGTACCTGGCCATGCATGAATCTCATTTAATGTACTCAATACATTCGGCTGAACCTACAAGAAACATAAACTCATTGAATCCCAATGTATATTCGGCTGAACATGTTAAGAGCATGAACTAGACATCATAAATATCATATTAAACTAAACTAAACACATTAATTAAAGACTAGCTAGTAGCATTAAGTTTGGCTAGCTCAAACTAAGTGAAAACATTTAATGAACTTATTTGAGCTAGGATTTTCGTTATTGAGCTGTAACAAGCTAATTAGTATAAAGCTAAAACTTAGTTTAATTTATTGAAATAAAGAATGAGCTAAAAGTAAGCTTGATTGAGCTCAAACGAGCTGAAACGAGCTCAAATGAGCTGAGTTGAGCTGGACGGAGCTCGAGGAGCTGGAAATGAGCTAGGATCAGCTTGCCAACAATGCACGGGTTCTTTGGATAGTTGCTTTGAGCTGATTTTGTGAGCATTGTCCCTTGTTTCAAACCAAGGTTTTGCATTAGAAGCTAAAACAACTTTTAGAAAATGCTTAGCACAAGCTCGAGTTATGGGTACTTTTGGAAGCTCAATTGAATCTCGATATGCACTTGAGGGAGCCCCGGGCGTGCATACATCACCAAGGGCTAACTCAAGAGTCATTTTTCAAGTAATTAAAGTCATTCATTCAGCTGAATTGAGGTGAATTCAAGGATGGAGTTTTTTGGATCAAGAATGTTAAAATATTTGAGTTTAATTTCAGCTTTTAATTGGCACATTAAGTTGATTGTTTGTGACCATTTGGCTAGGCTATTCTTACATTATAAATATTTGAATTATGAGTTATCCAATTCTCCTTGTTCTTACGGAATTGATTTGACTTATCAAGCTTAGCTTGTGGCGTCTATCCTTTCCTTGTTATTTAGCTTATCACTTTCAAAGTGTGGTGTTCATTTATACCGAGGTTCCTATCATTCTTGATAGTGGGTCGAGGTCTTTTCTTTGCTATTTGTTTTAAAATATTTTCCCTTCTTTCTTCATGCCTTTTATTTATTTAAAACTTATTTGTTTTGAAACATTCAACTCTTACTCAAATTCACAATTGGGCAACATTACGACTTTAATCATCCCTAGGTGAGTTCGTATCAAGGTCCAAATTTGGCTAAATGGTGCTTCAATAGTTAGCTTCATGAACAAGCAAAAGTGCTTGGAAGATGATGAATGAATGGCCGAACCATCATGTTGTTTCCTTAACGCATTCAAGCATGCTTAATAATGAAGGATAGCCATAGTTCATGATTGTGCAGCCCTTTGATGCTCTTACATCTCCCTTGCCTGAATGAAGCTTGAATGTATTTTGAATACTTGAATGGGCATCTTGGATATGCATGAAACGTGCATGAAACATCCTAATGTATGTTCTTCCTTAATTACGGTCCATGTGATGTATGCACGCCCGGGGCTTCCACAAGTGCGAATCAAGATTCAATCGAGCTACCAAAAGGTCCCATGACTCGAGCTCGTACCAAGCAACTTCAAGGAGATTTATCAGCTTTAGTAATGCACATTTGGGAAGAGAACAAGGCCTTAGCCGTTGGAGAAGCTGTGGATATTCCGTTGAGGACTCAATGCACTCTTTGGCAATCCAATTTCAGTTCATCTCGAACTCCCCAGCTCAATTTAGCTCCAACCAGCTCACTTGAGCTTGTTTGAGATCGTTTTAGCTTGTTTTAGCTTCTTTTTAGCTCATTTCTTTTTCCATTTCAATAAACCAAATTTTAGCTTTGTCTCAAATTAATCTGCTATAGCTCAAGTCGATTTCCCTAGCTCAAATTAGTTCATTAAGTGTTTTGAGTATTTGAGCTAGATGAAATTTAATATGCTAGTTAATTTTAATTTAATGTGTCCGAAATTAGTTAGTTGTTATTTAAGTTATTAGTTGCTATTTAAACTATGATTAAATGATATAATTAAATGTGTTCATCTATTTGTAGGTTCAGCCGAATATGGAGGTACATTAATGCATGGTGCATGCACGACTTGGTTCAATGGATGGGAGGATACATGCAAGACTAGATTCAAGGCCTTAGAGGATTCATGCATGTCTTGTTACATGCATGGTGGCTGATTGTTAAGTTTCTCTAAGCAAATGTTCGGCCAAGGAAGAGTTGCCTCTTTAATTCCCCAAGTTGGCCGAATATCTTCTCAAGGCATCCATCAAGGCGTTCACACTAGCCAAGCTTCCTTTCACACTTGTTGTCCATTCGGTTTGATGCATTCACATTCAAGAGACCTTTCAACCATGATGTTCACACCTTTAAAGGCTTTCAAACTGCCCCATTAATATTCACACCTATTCGGCCAAACATTACAAATTGAATGACTCCATTAAGCTCTTGGTCGAACCTAGACATGTTCAATCAACTCCTCTTGCATCCCAAATACATTCAGCCAAATTCCTTCATTAAGAAGCTGACTTGTGGCGTTCCAAAGGCTATACATGGACATGGAAGACTTATGGTTTTTGTTCTAGATCATTCTAGTCTCTTCATAGTCAAATTTGCTTAATTCTTAAGCTAGTCTTTGTCCATTCAGCTAGTACAAGTTAGGCTATAAATAGTTTGCATATTTCTTTGTAAAAGGACTTTTGCCAATTTGTTAATGAAACTCTGTTTCTGTGAGGTTGCTTCCTCTCATATCTCGTACAAGTTTCGAAGACTTATCTAGTTGTGCTAGTGGCGTCTACAGATCTTGTTTGAACTTATCACCATTCTTGGTGTGGCGTTCACCTATCCTACTATCCCATTTATCCACCTTAACAATATAGGAACAGGGGTGACACTTTTTAGTGTTGAATCGCTCCTGACGTTAAGTTCATTAAACCATTTTTACCTTTTTGTTATTACTTCTTTGTTATTTCCAAAACCGAACCACCTCTTTAACATCCATCTTTGTTATCCTTAACCGAACCTATCTTCATCATCTTGCTTCCCTTGAACCCCATTCGCTTCCATCAAGCTTATCTATCCAACTTCTTCTACTAAGACCAAAACGCGAACAACCTTTCTTGTCTACGATCGGGAAACTACGTGAATTTGACTCAATCACCTGAGCTGGATCACATCATTTGGTATCAGAGCTTGTAAAACAAGAAGTGCCAATGTTTGTATCAAGATCAAAATAGGTTTGTTGTGAAAAAAATTTTGAAAAAAATATTATTAAAATCATCAAGTTGTATTTGAAGATTCTCCATTGTAAAAGCATTATTTTGAAGCTATAAAAAAAAGGACAAGAAATTCGAAAAAAAAGGTGAAGTGTTCTAGTTCTCATCTCTGTTGAATTATACATTTGTTCCGATCGTCAAGTGTCATTTCATTAATTTCGTACCCCCTAAAATGCCACACTACATTTAAAAAGAAATTTTCTTTCAGCCTACCTGTACACCCATACATTTTATCCTTTGTAACCATTTTTGAAGCCGACCCCAAAGCACCAAGAAGAGTCAAGAGAAACAAACTACGAGGTTACGAGAGTAAGTTGAGTGGTAAAAGGCTAGAGAGCGTGACAACAATTGAGTGTTGAAAAAGCCTAAATGAGTGAAAAAATGAGCGATAGTGAAATCCATTAATTATTTCCTTTCGAGTGAAATAGTGAGGTTTGTGGTGAGGTTTTAAATTTTGTTGATAATCAACATGGATTGAAATGTGGAAGAAAGACAACCCGTTTGGAATGCACCAGATTTGAACTTGCAAGTCCTACTTCGTGAAGTTGAGTGGTTGTTTGACCAAAAATTGGAATCGATACAAGACCGACTCGAACAAGTGGAGGGAAGAGGTCGACAGGCAAGGACCCCAATAAGTCCACCTAGAGACCGTGGCTGAAGGTAAGTTCAAGACGACGAGGTATCTGCACCAAGTGAAGCCGAGAGTGAAGCTGGCTCGAATGTTAGTGACCGGCAAAGAGCCCAACGACGTCATGGCCAACGAGAGTGAGAAAGGTTCGATGATAACTTGAAAAGCATTAAGTTATTGATTTCCCCATTCCAAGGCCGTTCGGACCCCGAAGCATATTTAGAGTGGGAGAAAAAGATCGAACTCATTTTCGAGTGCCATAACTATTCGGAGGCTAAGAAAGTTAAGTTGGCTGCCATAGAATTTACCGACTACGCCATGATTTGGTGGGACCAACTTTCCTCAAGCCGGAGGCAAAATGGTGAGTGACCCATTAACATTTGGGCTGAAATAAAGGCTGTCATGCACCAGAGATTCATTCCAACGCACTACCATCGTGAACTTTACAAAAAACTCCAAAACCTTACTCAAGGTACAAGGAGTGTCGAGGATTATTACAAAGAGATGGAAGTTGCTATGATCCGTGTGGACATGGAAGAGGATCGAGAGGCAACTATGGCTAGATTTCTGTCCGAACTTAATCGCAATATCGCCAACATTGTGGAGCTATAGCATTATGTGGAGATAGTTGATACGGTCCACATGGTCATCAAGGTCGAGAAACAACTCAAAAAGAAAGGTGCTGCCCAAGGTTATTCGACCACCAATGTGTAATATCCTGATTTTGGGCCTAGTCGGAATAGTGGTTTTGTGACCATAAAATCCGAGATAGAAATAATTATTTTATAATTATTTTGATGTTTATGATATGATTGCATGATTGTGTGAAAATTTCGTGATGAAATCCTATGCCTAAAGTGCTTAAATTGAAATTAGGGACTAAATCGAATAATTTGCAAAACTTGCATTCTAGAAGTTTCTAGTATGAAATTGTTTTGAAATATTAATTAGGAGGTATTAAATAGCAATTTTACCAATTTCTAAGTTTATGGACAAAAATTGGACATGGATGGAATTTTTGGAAAGTTTAGTAGTAAGGGCATTTTGGTCATTTAGGGGTAAAATGAATTAAAATACAAAATTAAAAGCCAATTTTGCTCATCTTCAACCCCATGGCCGAATATAGCAAGGAGAAACCATGGCTAGGGTTTTTCAAGCTTCCAAGCTCGATTGCAAGTCCATTTTAGCCCCGTTTTTCAAGTTTTTTACGTTTTTGGAGTCCCGGTAGCTTGATTTAACTTATGCTAGCAATAATTTAACCTAGCGTTTATATTTGGAAAAATACCCATAGGTGAAATTTGTGTATTTTTGTGTTTTATGATAGAATATGAGGTTTTAAATTATGTTAGACAACTTGTACTACTCGGTTTTAAGTGGAAACGAGCAAAAGGGCTTAATCGGTAAAAATACCTAATAGTCATAAGTACATGTTAGAGTGAGAATTTGATGTTGTCATAGAAGGGAAAAATGATCAGCATATCATAAAACATAAGAAAATAGGCTGAAGTTTAATTTACGAGCTTTGGGGTAAAAGTGTAAATATGCAAAAGTTTAGGGGCAAAATTGTAATTTTTCCAAAATATGATTTTGGGTCAATTTGAATAATGTGAGTCCTAATTAGACTATATTTTAAATGATAGAGCAAGGAAAACTGAAATTCGGGCTAAAATAGGGAAAATACCAAGTTGTGGACGAAATGATAAAAGTAGCCATTTTCGCATACGAGGTAAGTTCATATGTAAATGTTGGTAACATAGTTATTATTTTAAATGTTTTTATGTTATTTAAATGATATGATAATTATTATGAAATATTATACTCGTGATAATTGTTTGATAATATGTCAAATTATGTGATATACTTGGAAAATGTGAAATACTACCGAGTATCAGTATCGGTATTCCGTAGAAGATGGTTGAGACACATGATTGGGAAAAAGATCCCGTTGAACCTTAGGAATGGATTAGGATACAAGTGACATGTCACTGGGATATTTGGGCATCCGAACTCGTTGAGTTGAGTCCAAGTTCACTTATAGATGCGAATGTCCGAACTCGTTGAGTTGAGTCCGAGTTCGTGAGATGTAACTAGGCATCTGAGCTCGTTGAGTTGAGTCCGAGTTCGCTTATGGGCGGGTTACATAGTAGCTTGGCTACATATGTGGCACTTATGTGCAAACTTTCCATGTATCCGAATTATATTCCGATGTGTTCAACGGGTAAAGTTCTACTCAAATGGAGGAATACTCAAGATGAAAGGGACGTATTGGTAAGTGTTGTGAAATTGATACTTTGAACAGGTATGTACTTAACCCTCGGGTTGAAAAATCGATATAACAACAATATGGTAAGATGATAAATGAAAATATGATATGAATGTCTTGGTGATGATTATGCAAATGATGTTTTATGTTTGCTTATATGGTTATGTTACTTGCTATTTGCATGTGAACTTACTAATCATTTATGCTTACTTCCTCCTTTTAATTTCTTGTAGTGTTGACAAGCCAGCTCGGAAATCAGGAACGGTCGGAGGGACGCTCACACTATCCGTATACCATCTTGGCATAATGGCTTGTATATTTTGAGTATGGCATGTATAGCATTATAATCATTTTGTATATATGGTCTTTTGATATGGTTATTGAGTAGTATAAAAATGCTTGGTAATGATTAGCCATTGGAATGGCTAATTATGATCATATTTGGTGTTATGTATGTCAAATTGCTAGTTAATCCATGGAAACCATGAAATAGGTAAAATTTACCATAAAATAGATTCAGACAGCAGTAGTAACATGAATTTGAAAAATCATTAAAAATAGTAGAGATATAATTAGATGATGAATAAAATATGGAATTGAAGAATTATGAGTCTATTTTCATATGGAAGAAACGAAACAGGTATATGAGTTATATTTTGTGAGATGATTAAATTTTTGTGAAACAGGGCCAGAGTGATTTCTGGATCCCCTGTTCTGATTTTGGAAATTCACCATAAATTGTATAAAAATAATTAGAAGTCATACTTTATATGTAAAGATTTCTTATTGAGTCTAGTTTTAATAGAAACGAACTTCATAGTCATTGAAATTCTGTATAGAGAGATATCTGATTCGTAATACACAGAGGTCAGAGCAGTCGAACCCTAAAATAGGGGAGACTTTAACTAATAAACTGTACTAATTGGCCTAGCCAAAAATTTTAGAAAAAAATTATTAAATATATATATGAGTCTAGTTTTAGGGAAAATTTACGGATCTGGATTTCAAGTTTCATAACTCGAGATATGAATTTTTAAGCGACTGTGACGCAGTTAGCCAGCTTGTCTAGAATTTCTAAAATTAAATTGTTTGAGCTGTTTAAGCAATGAATTAAGTCTGTTAACACCTCGTGTTCGACTCCGGCAATGGTTTCAGGTATGGGGCGTTACATTTGGTGGTATCAGAACAGGTTTAGTCGGTTCTCGGACTAACCTAGCATGTGTAAAAGTTTAGCTATACATGCCACTGATCTGTGATAGTGTGATGTCTTCTGACGCGTATAAGTACTGTCTTATTTAGATAGGGTACTCTCCAACCGAGTTGCGCTGACCATGTTCAATGTTATGTGAAGGTATTTGAGTAAAATTATGATTATGATAAGTCTCGGTTCAGAAAATTATGAATAAAGGTTTATGATACATATGTGATAAATATTCATATTTGCTTAATGCTCATATGATGTAGTGTATATGGCTTACTTGATAAGATGAACGGATTAAATAGAAAGTAGTAGAGGTATGAATAAAGGTCATAATATTATGATACGAATGAAAATGTCCTTGTCTTGATTTGGACGTCGAATGTTGATGAATGCTAATGATATATAATTTTTATGAGATAAAGGATTATAATGAAATGAACTTATCTGTGTTAAATTGTTGGACTGAATTATATGATTGTAATGATATGTACATGATGATGCACGAAATGAAAGTTATGATTGTGGTGCAAATATCTATGTTTGTTTGGCCTTATATGATGTCATGAGCATGACTTAATTTAATTAAATGAATGGATAAGTAAAGCTATCTAGAAAACATAGAATGTATGCATAAGTATATTGTCTAAATGGGACAATAGGAAAATTGGTGTAAGCCAACATGAATGAATGACATGATTTTGATGATGTTGCTATGATGATGATAGTTGTGTCATATGTGTATGTATAAGAAAGTCGAGTCAGAGGTCCTACAACCCCTCCCCCTTACCGAAATGGTACTTATAATGGAATTTCATGAGATTTGTATTGAATAAGTTTCTGGTTGAGAACCCAAAGAGTTCAGTGATAGAATAATTATAAGTATGATCAGAGATTGAAAATGAGCTGATAAGTAAAGTCGAGCCGATGAAAGTATCGGATTGACGTAAAGATTATTGGAATTATGCATCGTTCTAGTTAGAAAAGGAATTCTCCTTGGTAAATCGAATTACTCAGTGCAAGGTTGAGAAAAGTGTAAATCAAAATTTATTGAAATGGCCTTCTTTAGTGAATGGTTTAATATGAAATTTGTGTGGCAGAACTAGTTGGGGAAATGATATTTGAAATGTGAACTATCCGAGTGTGATAGTTATGACTGGATAGATTTAGTGATCTCTTTTGAGATGTTCTATGTGTTTACCCGCCTCGAGAAATATTTCTATGGCTATTGATCTTTGAAGAAATTCTTGTTATATGGGAATGTCTTTTAATCTCGGTGTTGGATGAAAGCATTGGTAGTCGATTGGTTTATAATTTCTATTGCTCTATTTCATCGGGTATTCTATTTCATTTAAATCGATAAGAATTGATGAGAGAATACATATGATATTATGATTCTGCTTTCTTCTACTTGATGCTTCATCCGATATATATGTATGGGAAGATATATTGTTCTTGTTATATTTGATTCTAGTGGGATTAAATGATGTTTTCTTTTGGACTTTCTTTCTTTGAAGAATTATTGGGGTATTCTGTATTTTCTCTATGAGTTTGGTTTTCGATTCTCTGGCTTGGTTTTCGATTCTCCAGCATAGTATCGTATCTTGGGTTTCTTTATTCTGGATTTCTCTATTTTGGATTTCTTTATTCGGTTTTCTTGTTATCTTTGTTCCATAATTTGTCAATTATGACTCGTGTTCGAAGTGCGTTCTTCAGCTCGTGATAATCATGTCAAATATGACTATACTTCTAATTTGATCTTGGTAATGTGGTGATTTTAGTATTGGGGTTTTTTTTTCTAATTTCTGTGTAAAGATTTGACATCAGTAAAGGCATAAGTGATAAAAGCGCAAGTTTCAGTCGGTATGGCGAATTATCTATTTGAAAGATTTCATGCGACAATTATTTCAGGATTATTTTTCCCAAGTCTGATAATAGAATTTCATTTTGTACGGATAAAAGAGTAAATAGCCTGAACGAGAAGTGTATATTTATTAGAAAAAGTTTGATATTAGTTAAAGTCACTAAGAATGATAAGGTTTTCATTTTGTGAAAGCTGAAAAGTTTATTACATGTTAACAAAGTTCGAATAGATGAGAATATTGGTAACCGAAGCGTCTGAACTAGACTAGTCTACATTGAGTAAAGACTTCCTGACTTTCAGTAATGTATTGTGGTATGAATTGTGATGTGTTTCAAGACGGTGAGGTAATGTGATAGTTTAGAGCATTCGATGTTACATAAAATCAGAGTTGCTAAAGGGGTTAAAGCCGAGCATTGGGATCTATCAAAATTATCCTTGTCGAGTGTTGATATTGGGATGGAAATGAGAAGGATTATTCTTGAGGTCATATCGAATTATTTCCATGGCGAGAAAAGAGGAAAATGTGATGTATCCTATTGTTAAATGTTTGGCGAGATCTATAAATCATATCTGTATTGAATGAATTCCTACTCATCGATTCATGGAAATTCAGTCTCTTTGATTGTTGGATTTCTTGGAATTCGGTCTCCATTAATCAAGTTAAGATCCGGGTTTTATGTCATGATATCATGGGAAAGCGAGAAGGGTTGAAAATTTAAGAAACAGTTGAGAGTTGAGACCGTAAGCTTTCAGATCATATGAGAAATTAAAGAGATGTATTGGAGGTACAGTCTAAGTGAAAGTTCTTGGCACGAATATGAGATTAAAAGTGAAGACCACTTTTTAGTAAGATTTTCTGGGGACGAAAATCCCTAAAGGGGAGAGTTGTAATATCCCGATTTTGGGCCTAGTCGGAATAGTGGTTTTGTGACCACAAAATCCGAGATAGAAATAATTATTTTATAATTATTTTGATGTTTATGATATGATTGCATGATTGTGTGAAAATTTCGTGATGAAATCCTATGCCTAAAGTGCTTAAATTGAAATTAGGGACTAAATCGAATAATTTGCAAAACTTGCATTCTAGAAGTTTCTAGTATGAAATTGTTTTGAAATATTAATTAGGAGGTCTTAAATAGAAATTTTACCAATTTCTAAGTTTATGGACAAAAATTGGACATGGATGGAATTTTTGGAAAGTTTAGTAGTAAGGGCATTTTGGTCATTTAGGGGTAAAATGAATTAAAATACAAAATTAAAAGCCAATTTTGCTCATCTTCAACCCCATGGCCGAATATAGAAAGGAGAAACCATGGATAGGGTTTTTCAAGCTTCCAAGCTAGATTGCAAGTCCATTCTAGCCCCGTTTTTCAAGTTCTTTACGTTTTTAGAGTCCCGGTAGCTCGATTTAACTTATGCTAGCAATAATTTAACCTAGCGTTTATATTTGGAAAAATACCCATAGGTGAAATTTGTGTATTTTTGTGTTTTATGATAGAATATGAGGTTTTAAATTATGTTAGACAACTTGTGCTACTCGGTTTTAAGTGGAAACGAGCAAAAGGGCTTAATCGGTAAAAATACCTAATAGTCATAAGTACATGTTAGAGTGAGAATTTGATGTTTCCATAGAAGGGGAAAATGATCAGTGTGTCATAAAACATAAGAAAATAGGCTGAAGTTTAATTTACGAGCTTTGGGGCAAAAGTGTAAATATGCAAAAGTTTATGGGTAAAATTGTAATTTTTCTAAAATATGATTTTGGGTCAATTTGAATAATGTGAGTCCTAATTAGACTATATTTTAAATGATAGAGCAAGGAAAATTGAAATTCGGGCTAAAATGGGAAAAATACCAAGTTGTGGACGAAATGGTAAAAGTAGCCATTTTCGCATACGAGGTAAGTTCATATGTAAATGTTGGTAACATAGTTATTATTTTAAATGTTTTTATGTTATTTAAGTGATATGATAATTATTATGAAATATTATACTCGTGATAATTGTTTGATAATATGTCAAATTATGTGATATACTTGGAAAATGTGAAATACTACCGAGTATCGGTATCGGTATTCCGTAGAAGATGGTTGAGACACATGATTGGGAAAAAAGTGCCGTTGAACCTTAGAAATGGATTAGGATACAAGTGACATGTCACTGGGATATTTGGGCATCCGAACTTGTTGAGTTGAGTCTGAGTTCACTTATGGATGCGAATGTCCAAACTCGTTGAGTTGAGTCCGAGTTCGTGAGATGTAACTAGGCATCCGAGCTCGTTGAGTTGAGTCCGAGTTCACTTATGGATACAAACACGCGAGCTCGTTGAGTTGAGTCCAAGTTCGCTTATGGCCGGGTTACATAGTAGCTTGGCTACATATGTGGCACTTATGTGCAAACTTTCCATGTATCCGAATTATATTTCGATGTGTTCAACGGGTAAAGTTCTACTCAAATGGAGGAATACTCAAGATGAAAGGGACGTATTGGTAAGTGTTGTTAAATGGATACTTTGAACAGGTATGTACTTAACCCACGGGTTGAAAAATCGATATAACAACAATATGGTAAGATGATAAATGAAAATATGTTATGAATGTCTTGGTGATGATTATGCAAATGATGTTTTATGTTTGCTTATATGGTTATGTTACTTGCTATTTGCATGTGAACTTACTAAGCATTTATGCTTACTTTCTCCTTTTCATTCCTTGTAGTGTTGACAAGCCAGCTCGAAAATCGAGAACGGTCGGAGGCACGCTCACACTATCCGTATACCATCTTGGCATAATGGCTTATATATTTTGAGTATGGCATGTATAGCATTATAATCATTTTGTATATATGGTCTTATGATATGGTTATTGAGTAGTATAAAAATGCTTGGTAATGATTAGCGATTGGAATGGCTAATTATGATCATATTTGGTGTTATGTATGTCAAATTGCTAGTTAATCCATGGAAATCATGAAATAGGTAAAATTTACCATATAATAGATTCAGACAGCAGTAGTGACGTGAATTTGAAAAATCATTAAAAATAGTAGAGATATAATTAGATGATGAATAAAATATGGAATTGAAGAATTATGAGTCTATTTTCATATGGAAGAAACGAAACAGGTATATGAGTTATATTTTGTGAGATGTTTAAATTTTTGTGAAACAGGGCCAGAGTGATTTCTGGATCCCCTGTTCTGATTTTGGAAATTCACCATAAATTGTATAAAAATAATTAGAAGTCATACTTTATATGTATAGATTTTTTATTGAGTCTAGTTTTAAGAGAAACAAACTTCATAGTCATTGAAATTCTGTACAGAGAGATATCTGATTCTTAATACACAGAGGTTAGAGCAGTCGAACCCTAAAATAGGGGATATTTTAACTAATAAACTGTACTAATTGGCCAAGCCAAAAATTATAGAAAAAAATTAGTAAATATATATATGAGTCTAATTTCAGTGAAAGTTTACGGATCTGAATTTCGAGTTTTAGAATTTGAGATATGAATTTTTAAGCGACTGTGATGCAGTTAGCCAACTTGTTTGGAATTTCTAAAATTAAATTGTTTGAGCTGTTTAAGCAATGAATTAAGTCTGTTAACACCTCGTGTTCGACTCCGGCAACGGTCTCGGGTACGGGGCGTTACACAATGTGCCTAGGTGGAACCAAGGCACAAGTAAGGGTGCTTCGGCGAGCCAAACAGAAGAACCTATGGCACCCGCCAAAACTACTAAGTCCATGGTTAAAAACAGCAAAGGCAAGGCTGTTGAAGGTACCCAAATCCGGTCGAGGGACATTAAATGTTTTAAGTGCCTTGGAAGAGGGCATATTGTGAGCCAATGTCCGAATCAGAGCGCCATGGTGATCCGACCCAATGGCGATATTGAATTGGAGGAGGAAGAAGAAAGAGTTGAAAATGATGCTAAAGACCTTTCCGATGCCGAGGAAGAATTGGAGTACGCGGTCGAAGGCGAGATGCTTGTTGTTAAGAAAAGCTTAAGTGTGAATGGTGTCAAAATCGATCCGCAACGAGAGAATCTTTTCCATACCCGTTGCTTTGTTCAAGGAAAGGTATGTAGTCTAGTGATTGATGGAGGAAGTTGTACAAATGTTGCAAGCACCCTCCTAGTTGAAAAGCTTGATCTACCGATAAGTGTGCACCCGAGCCCTTACAAGCTGTAATGGCTCAATGATGGAGTTGAGTTAAAGGTAACCAAGCAAGTCCTTGTTCCATTTTCAATTGGAAAATATGAAGATGAAGTTCTTTGTGATGTGGTGCCCATGCATGCGGGCCATATACTGCTTGGGAGGCCATGGCAATTTGACCGAAGGGTAAAGCACGATGGGTTCGCAAATTAATATACTTTCAAGTATCACGGGTGAAATTTTACTTTGGCACCCTTGACACCAAGGCAAGTTGTGGAGGATCAACAACATTTAAAACAATCTTTGGAGTGTATGAGAGTGGAAAAAGAAAGTGAAAATGAAAAAGAAAGAAAAGAAAAAGAGTTGTGATAAAAATAAGAACAAAGCGAGAGAAAAGGCAATTCAAAGAAACATGAGTGAAGAAAAGAAAAGAGTTTTAATTAACCAGAGTTTTCTTGTTTCTACTTCTTTTCAGGTTGAATCAAATCCTATGTTTCAATTACAATACATTCCCGAAGAAAGAAGGTTTGTGATGATAGAAAACGGTAAAACTAATCCTTGCTTCCCTGTTCAAGGTATGGATTCTGGAATCTCTAACACATCTTTGTTCCATTTGATTAATGAAGAAAGCATTGCCAATGAAGAAATAAATGTTTTGGTTGATGATCGAATGATTCTTGGTATATGTGATATTGTTGAGTTTGAAGAATGTTTGCTGTCCAATTTGCACTATTCAAGTAAACAAAACCATGAATTCAATCTATCTTTTCCATTATTTGTTTATGATGGACGTTTGCGATTTTTAAATTGTTGCACGAATTCCTGTTCTAGTCACCATGTTTTGCAAATACAAATTGAGATGCCTAAGAAAAAAATAAGGATATTTTGTTGCTAGTACCAATGATCTTCAAGTTCTTAAGTTGTAACGGAACATGTTCATTTGATAGTGAGAATGGAATATTAATGCTGTCTTGCTGTAATTGTTTAAAACGAAAGCAAGGTATGATGCAACAATTAATTACATTTGAACAAGAATGAACAAGTAGGCATCCCTGTTCAAAATTAATCGGCGACTCGACTTGAGGACAAGTCGCTTTGAAGATGGGGGAATGATGTATGCACGCCCGGGGCTTCCACAAGTGCGAATCAAGATTCAATCGAGCTGCCAAAAGGTCCCATGACTCGAGCTCATACCAAGCAACTTCAAAGAGCTTTACCAGCTTTAGAAATGCGCATTTGGGAAGAGAACAAGGCCTTAGCCGTTGGAGAAGCTGTGGATATTCCTTTGAGAACTCAATGCACTCTTTTGCAATCCGATTTTAGCTCCTCTCCAGCTCCCCCAGCTCAATTCAGCTCCAACCAGCTCACTTGAGCTTGTTTCAGCTCGTTTGATCTCGTTTTAGCTTTTTTCTAGCTCGTTTCTTTTTACATTTCAATAAACCAAATTTTAGCTTTGTCTCAAATTAATCTGCTACAGCTCAAGTCGATTTCCCTAGCTCAAACTAGTTCATTAAGTGTTTTGAGTATTTGAGCTAGCCGAAATTTAATATGCTAATTAATTTTAATTTAATGTGTCCGAAATTAGTTAGTTGTTATTTAAGTTATTAGTTGTTGTTTAAACTATGATTAAATGATATAATTAAATGTGTTCATGTATTTGTAGGTTCAGTCCATGTATTTATAGGTTCAGTCGAATATGGAGGTACATCAATGCATGGTGCATGCACGGCTTGGTTCAATGGATGGGAGGATACATGCACGACCAGATTCAAGGCCTTAGAGGATTCATGCATGTCTTGTTACATGCATGGTGGCTGATTGTTAAGTTTCTCTAAGCAACTATTTGGCCAAGGAAGAGTTGCCTCTTTAATTCCCCAAGTTGGCCGAATATCTTCTCAAAGCATCCATCAAGGCATTCACACTAGCCAAGCTTCCTTTCACAGTTGTCCATTCGGTTTGATGCATTCACATTCAAGAGACCTTTCAACCATGATGTTCACACCTTTAAAGGCTTTCAAACCACCCCATTAATATTCACACCTATTTGGCCAAACATTACAAATTGAATGACTCCATTAAGCTCTTAGCCGAACCTAGACATGTTCAATCAACTCCTCTTGCATCCCAAATACATTCAGCTGAATTCCTTCATTAAGAAGCTAACTTGTGGCATTCTAAAGGCTGCACATGGACATGGAAGACTTATGGTTTTTGTTCTAGATCATTCTAGTCTCTTCATAGCCAAATTTGCTTAATTCTTAAGCTAGTTTTTGTCCATTCGGCTAGTACAAATTAGGCTATAAATAGTTTGTATTTTTTTTGTAAAAGGACTTTTTCCAATTTGTTAATGAAACTCTGTTTCTGTGAGGTTGCTTCCTCTCATATCTCATACAATTTTTGAAGACTTATCTAGTTGTGCTAGTGGCGTCTGCCGATCTTGTTTGAACTTATCACCATTCTTGGTGTGGTGTTCACCTATCCTACTATCCCATTTATCCACCTTAACAATATAGGAACCGGGGTGACACTTTTTAGTGTTGAATCACTCCTGACGTTAAGTTCATTAAACCATTTCCACCTTTTTGTTATTACTTCTTTGTTATTTCCAAAACCAAACCAACTCTTTAACATCCATCTTTGTTATCCTTAGCCGAACCTATCTTCATCATCTTGCTTCCCTTGAACCCCATTCGCTTCCATCAAGCTTATCTATCCAACTTCTTCTACTAAGACCAAAACACGAACAACCCTTCTTGTCTACGATCGGGCAACTACGTGAATTCGACTCAATCACCCGAGCCAGATCACATCACCATGAATCTTCAAATACATATACATAAAATAGCCCCCACTTGCATGAACGTCCCCAGTACATGAATTCCTTCAAATGCCATCTATTGAACATTAGTTGTGCATGCATCCTTCCATACAATGTATTAAGCCATGCATGTACTTGCATTAATGGCTCCTTCATGCATTCAGTCACCTTGAGGAACTTAACTCTTGGCCAAAAGGTTGCTTAGGGATCCAATAGCCAGCCCACCATGCATAAATTCGTTCATGCATGAACTCTTATAATCCATGTACCTAGCCGTGCATGAATCTCATTAAATGTACTCAATACATTTGGCTAAACCTACAAGAAACATGAACACATTAAATCCCAATGTATATTCAGCTGAACATGTTAAGAGCATGAACTAGACATCATAAATATCATGCTAAGCTAAACTAAACACAATTAAAGACTAGCTGGTAGCATTAAGTTCGGCTAGCTCAAACAAAGTGAAATCATTTAATGAACTTATTTGAGCTAGGATTTTCGTTAATGAGCTGTAGCAAACTAATTAATATAAAACTAAAACTTAGTTTAATTTATTGAAATAAAGAACGAGTTGAAAGTAAGCTCAGTTGAGCTCAAACGAGCTAAATTGAGTTGGACGGAGCTCGAGGAGCTGGAAATGAGCTAGGATCAGCTTACCAACAATGCATGGGTTCTTTGGATAGTTGCTTCGAGCTAATTTTGTGAGCATTGGCCCTTGTTTCGAACCAAGTTTTTGCACTAGAAGCCAAAATAGCTCTTAGGAAATGTTTATATTACAATCGGCTCATTAGAACTTCAAATAGCTTCAGAAGCTCATTGTCGGAGCTTAATGAGCTCTGGGGCGTGCTCATATCAAACCAGAGGTAAGGTTGAATGACACACTTAGAAAAGTGATAAGCTCGGTTTAACAAGAAAAGGATAGATGCCATAAGCAATGCTTGATAAATCAGATCAGTTCCAAAAGAACAAAGAGATTGGATAACTCACGATGCTTAAGTTTAACATAAATTCAGCAAAAGATCCTTTTCAATAGGCTGATTACACATATTTATAGTACCAAAGAGGTCTAGCTGAAAAGTCACATATGATCATCTTAATGAGCTAATAATGAGCTAAAATAAAGCTCAAAAACTCTTGGAATGCCAAACTAAATAACTCCACCCTTCAATACACTTCAATTCAGCTGAATCAATGGTCTTGAATGCTTTGGAAAAACCTTTGAAGTCTCCTTGGTCAGCCGAATGGTCACCAGCAACTTTAATGAAGAATTAACTCTTGAAGTGATCACTTTAATCATCAATCAATTATGGAAGATGAAAGAAGCTGCTGCCGAATTTAAGAAGGTGTAATGCTTCCTTTAATGGATGATAACAGCTCCTATTAATGAAGAATAATTCTTCCCTTTGTATGTAATCGAAATTCACTTGAAAAGTCTCTTTAATCAATTTGTAACAGCCCTTGAATGTAACGGTTTCCAGCTAAAAAGACACCTGAAATTAAACACATTAAAATAGACATATTAAACACATTTAAACACATAAAACACATTAAGTACTTAACTTAAATAAATGAACTTATTAAAAAATACATGCATCATTAAATTATTCCAGCAAATTAATTAGTTAAACTAAGTAATTTAACAATTAAAACAACTGAATTAATTAACTAAACATATTAAAATTTCAATGCACCAATTATTTAGCTTAAAACACAAACTAAATAAAACTAAAATTGAGCTGAAACCAAATTAAATATTCTAGCAAATTGATGCACAAGCTAAAACCGAATAATGTTGGACTCAGAACACTTGAATGAGTTATGAAAGAGCTAAATGAGCTTGTAGCAAATTGCATAGAACACTTGAATCAAACATCCTTAATTGTTAGATTAGTCCAGCAATGGTTTCCAACCCAAGTTCACTTAATTAAGACCTGCACACAAATTAACAAACTGAAATTAGATTTCATTTTGCACTTGGGCCCCTTGCATTTAGGCTAATCTCGATGTTGTCGAAGTGTGTCAAAATATGATGCGGTCAGGATCGTATCAGTACTATATACAATTTAATAATTAATTCACAATTAGATAAGCATGAATACATATAAATCAGCTCCATCGAAATTAACATGTATTACAATAACAACCTGATAATTACTGTATGTATTCATTGGTTTTCACTTACGTATCATATGAGATTATTAATTATTACTTACTTGTCGAGTGTGTCACGTATACTTGAATTGATTCATATTATCATTTCAATTCTCGTACCATTATCTTATCCGTTGAACCATGGAAATAATATCGAATATTTTGTATTTTGCACACTAATGGCATATGTGATTAAACTACCTATATCTTGATTCACATACAACATTTGTTTGTACGTCATTATAACCTATGTTACGACTTCAATACAATTCAACCAAATTGCCCAATGCATAAGAATATAAAATCATCAATAGATTAGTATCATTATATCGATGTAAACATCAAGTCACCATAGGTGAAAACAATAAATATTCAACCTCAACTACATATAACTTCATTCCATATTTATTTCATCAAATAACATCAATACCATGTAATTCACATAACATTATGGCAATTCATTTTTATTCATATAAAATGTAATTCATTCACATAACTAGTAGTTCATCCGTATAACCAGTAATTCATCAATAATAACAGTAATTTATCTATATCAACAGTAATTCATCCGTATCAATAGTAATTCATTCATTTCAACATAGCTTATTCATTTGGATAGATACTCGAGTGATACACACTAAGAGTATTTATCAGTAATCCATCAATTCGTTATCCTTTTTGCTCTTTCGAGCCATGATCAGTAAACTCCTCCTGAGCTGATAAATAGTAAGCTCTATCAAGCTAAAACAGTAAGCTCTATTGAGTTGAACAGTAATCTCTATTAAGCTAAATAGTAAGCTCATACGAGCTTGATACGAACTCACCTCGAGAGTGATTTGAGTCGTATGAGTTGCCTGATCGATAAATTGGGTAAGTCTTGGCTCGTTTCGAGAAAGGCTAAAAATGGATAGAAAGTAGGCTTAAACAAAGATGTTAAAATGGCTTAGAAGAATGGTGGATAAAATTAGGCTAATGGCTTTGATAAGTAAGGTAGTTGGATGATTGGCGAAGTGATAGGATGGTGGGAAGAGATGGATGGCTAAGGCCAGAGAATGAACCAACAATAGCGATTGTCGACCTGGGTCTCAAAATAGGCACTTAAGTTGATAACAAGATGTCGACCCGCTAACTATAGAGAGTTAGGAACCAAAGATATAATTCAAACGCCACACCAAAGGTGATAAGTTTGGGATAAAATGATGCGAGCACGCCCAGTGAACCTCTTCGAACAAGTCTCCCTAGTCGAGCTGTGACGTGTTGGCAAGCTAATCCCAGCTCGTTTCCAGCTCCACGAGCTCCATCTAGCTCAAATCCAGCTCATTCAAGCGCAATCTAGTTGCATGAGCTAAACCGGGCTTACTCCTAGCTCATTTTCAACTCACGAGCTAAACCTTAGCTCAACTTCAGCTTAGGAGTTTAAGCTTAGCTCATTTTAGCTCATGACTTAAACATCAGCTCGTGGAGTTCACCATGACTGCATTTGACTACTATTGACTTTTTATTTAATAAGTTCAATAATTAGTTAATTACTATCCTACATATTAAATTTAGTTCACATTAGTTTTATTAAATATGTCTTAAAAGAGTTTATGATAATTAAATTTGTCATAACCGAATTTAATGTTGATATTTGTGTTCAAATTAGCTTGAATTAATTCTGTTCACATTTCTTGTAGGAACACAATGGACATATGGAGATTAAAAGCAAGCATGAATGTTAAGAGGTGCATGGACGGTTGGAGGACTTGAATCCCTTAGGTGCATGTTCGGCTAAGTGCATGCATGTCCACATTCAATATGTTCAAGATTCATGAATGTTTCCATTCATGTATGGTGTGCTACTCCTTCATTTTCCAAGTGACTATTCGGCTAAAATGAGGCTTCCCATTACTTCATACATGTGGCCGAACATCTCCCTCCATAAACCTTAAAATTCCGTTCACATTATGTTCACATGGCATGGCCTTTCAATTCAAAGTGTTCACACCTATGGACTCTTCAAGAGTTGGCATTCACACTTAATTTGGCTCATGAAGTCTCCTCAATTAATTCCCAACTCTTCACCAAGTAACATGAATTGATTGCCTCAATTACTCAAGTTGGCCGAACCTAGCTAATGTCCAAGGGAGTCTCTCATTCATGATTCATTTCCTTAAGCATGAAGAACCTTCAAGACATCTCCACCATAGCCGAATCTGGTCATGAACATCAAAGGACGTCTTTCTAGAATTTTCAAGATGCATTCATGAGACTTTTACTTAATTATTAAGTATGTAAAGTGTCCATTCGGCTAGCTAGTCTTTAGGCTATAAATACTTGTTATTTTTTCTTTGTAAAGAAGACTTTTGAAACTTTTGTTAATGTTATGCTGCCAAAATTGTGAGGCAAAACTTTTCTCAAATTTCGTTCAAAGATTCGATTGGCTTCCTAGTGTTCTAGTTGTGTCAACAGTTGTTCTTTGTCAAAACCGAACTTATCACTACTCGTAGTGTGGCGTTCAAACATACTGAGTTTCCTATCTTGTTAGATAGTGGGTCGAGGTTTTCCTTTACCAAACCCAAACCGAACTAAAAGAGCCTATAAACAACGGGTCGATACCAAATCGGTATTGGTTCTTGTTTGCACTTTTTGTTCAACCCTATTTCTTCATTTACTAAATTGTACCTAAACCAGCCATTCCGTTCGTACCATTTCATAATACCATTTCGTTCTTACCCTTCATACCATTACGTCCATTTCTTCAATTCCCCTTACCTAAATTTGAGCTTTCAATTCTTCTTACCTATTCCAATCCGAACCAAAACCAATACCCCTCTTTCTACTTCGGCCATTCCTTCAACTCAACTAAATCTAACGTAACTTCTCGTAGCGATCGGGCAATCTACATACGACTGGACTCTCCCCGAGGTCCTTTGATGTTCATGACCAGATTCGACTATGGTGGAGATGTCTTGAAGGTTCTTCATGCTTAAGGAAATGAATCATGAATGAGAGACTCCCTTGGACATTAGCTAGGTTAGGCCAACTTGAGTAATTGAGGCAATCAATTCATGTTACTTGGTGAAGAGTTGGGAATTAATTGAGAAGACTTCATGAGCCAAATTAAGTGTGAGTGCCAACTCTTAAAGAGTCCATAAGTGTGAACACTTTGAATTAAAAGGCCATGCCATGTGAACATAATGTGAACGAAATTTTAAGGTTCATGGAGGAAGATGTTCCGCCACATGTATGAAGTAATGGGAAGCCTCCTTTTAGCCGAATAGTCACTTGGAAAATGAAGGAGTAGCACACCATACATGAATGGAAACATTCATGAACCTTGAACACATTGAATGTGGACATGCATGCACTTAGCCGAACATGCACCTAAGAGATTCAAGTCCCCCAACCGTCCATGCACCTTTCAACATTCATGCTTGCTTTTAATCTCCATATGTCCATTGTGTTCCTACAAGAAATGTGAACAGAATTAATTCAAGCTAATGTGAACACAAATATCAACATTAAATTCGGTTATGACAAATTTAATTATCATCAATAAACTCTTTTAAGACATTTAATTAAACTAATGTGAACTAAATTTAATATGTAGGAAAGTAATTAACTAATTATTGAACTTATTAAATAAAAAGTCAATAGTAGTCAAATGTAGTCATGGTGAACTCCACGAGCTGATTTTTAAGTCATAAGCTAAAATGAGCTAAGCTTAAACTCCTAAGCTGAAGTTGAGCTAAGGTTTAGCTCGTGAGTTGAAAATGAGCTAGGATTAAGCTCGGTTTAGCTCATGCAACTAGATTGCGCTTGAATGAGCTGGATTTGAGCTGGATGGAGCTCGTGGAGCTGGAAACGAGTTGGGATTAGCTTGCCAACACGTCACAGCTCGACTAGGGAGACTTGTTCGAAGAGGTTCGCTAGGCGTGCTCGCATCATTCCCCCCTCTTTTAGGCGACTTGTCTTCAAGTCGAACCGTTTGTCTAAAAGACAATATTTTTTCTTGCTTTGTTTTCCTCGGTCGAATGGGACTCAAACAAACCTAAAATTGATTCACCAATGGACAAGTTAACATATCACCTTCATAAATAAGTAGCAGAGGGTTAAGACAATAAAAACCAATAAATAACCCGAATGTTGAGCGAAAGACGAATTTTATCTTACCGAATTGACCTACCAATTTTGGCAATGACAAGCGGAAAGTATTTAAATTCGGATGGTACATGTAAAACTTAGCCTAAAGGTCATATGGCAAGAATTTTATTTGTTCATAACATGGATACTTCACATTGTCCCACAATTTCGATATGTCATCAATATGATCAATTGAACAAAATGGAAACAAAGAATGATCAATCGCGCATCTTAACAAACAAGAATGAATTCCTCGTTTCAACCACAACATTCCAAATGGTTCAAAACAAAGGACGTATTCGCTTAGCTTTTTGATTTGAACAAGCTCACATTGCCTTATTCGATTAAATGGACTTGCAGTAGTAGGATGAACAATATGACCATATTCCACAAAGTCATCATCAACAACACCAATTCTTCATCTTTCAAACAAAACAAAGATATTGTTGACTTAACTTGATTAACTTGGAAGTTACATGATGTTAGTTCGATTTTACCTCGTTTGCGCAAAACAAACCTTCGCTCCTTAGCAAGGTAATGCAATCGATAATTTGAACTCGAAAAAATCGGTAAAGGTGAAAAGTCAAAAAGACAATTCTTGCTTTTCAAAATATAAGTTCCACATGAATGGAAAATGTTAAGGTCACCACAAAAAATGTACTTAAAAGGACAGGATAAAATGTTATTCACAGATGGAACGTCTGATTCAATTCCGGGATTAAAAATAAAATTTTTAGAATAAAAAAACTTGGTTTTGATTTTGTAATCCAGCCACATGCTTCATTTCCAAAAATAAAGATAAGACTCGAAGAAGATGAATAGGTAAAACAAAGTTACTTACAACAAGATCACAATGCTTACCTTTTCTTGGAAACAACTCGAAATGGCTAGCTCCAGGCTTAAACACTCAATTTTGATCACTTACCCCAAAATACAACAAGAATTTCATTTTCTCAGATAAATCACAAAAGTAGATCAAAGAAGGTTTAGGCAGACGAACATGCAAACATTCGTACTTCACAAAACTCAACCGAATAGGCAGATCAAAACATGGAAACTTTGCACAAAAATTTAAAGATTTTTCTTGAATGACAAAATCAAACGGTTCTTTCTATGCGAAAACCTTTGAACACATATGTTGAACAAAGAAGCTATGTACATGTGATCTTTCAAAAGTCCAAACCCATCACAGACCAATTGAATAGGCATGTTTAGCAAAAAGGTTTAGCACATATGTTCATAGAGTCTAAGAATTCAAACACATCACAATTTTTATGTGCAACAATTTTATCACACACCTCCATGATTCGCATAGGCAAAACCAACTCAACAGAAGGGTTAAACATATCATAATATAAACTTTTCATGGTTCTTCTTGTAACAAGGTCATTAACATCAAGAATTGAGTAGTAACTAACCAAGTCAAAATTGTGAAACCTTTCAGAAATCGAGCCATCAAAACCTTGATTAGCAGTTTTTAAATCAAATGATCGTGACTCGATAATCATAGAGTTCTTACCTTGCTTACCTTTAGCCAAAAGTGGGTGGTTGTCTTTCTCATTCTTACCTTTCTTGTACAACCAAAATCGTCGCTCGTTGGGAAGGTATTGAAGTTGGAAGTGGTCACACGGACTTTTAGGAACCTGATAAGAAAGATCACAAATAGATCGAGTAGAAGTGTTAGTAGAAAGAATCCTCGCTTGCTCACTAACATCGTTTTAACTCGAATCTTTTTCCTCAAGTTCACTTGCTTCTGCCACTCTTTCTTTTATCTCAATTTCCCTTTCCACTCTTTTCTTTTGTTCAAACTCTTTTTCTTTTTCAATGTCTTTTTCGATTTTGTTTTCTTGTACACTTTCTTTTCTTTGTTTTTCTCTCTTTTCTTTATTTCTTCTCTCAATTTCATTCAAAATCCTCTCGTTTTCTCTCATAATCTTTTCTTGCCTCTCTTGTCTTTTGATCTCTTTTTGCTTTTCATCTTTTTCTTTTCTCGTTTTCTTTTTACAAGAGGTTACAAAAGAATCATGATAATAATTATTTTGTTCAAAAGAAGAAAAATCATTCACATATGACTCACGAATAATTTTTCGTGAAGATCTCTCCATAGGCGTTTTCTTTGGAGTTCTTGAAGAGGTGTATCTTTCATCCCGCACGTCTTCTCGAAAGGATTCAAAATCAAAATTGGCTTCTCTTCGTCTCGAATTCCTAGATGTAAAAGAACCTCGATCGTTATCTCTTCTTGAGTAGTCATTGGATGTGGATCTCCGTGATGCTCTCGAATCCGCTTTTTGACTTGATGACATTCGTTCTCGTTGGTCTCTTTTCTCCAATTGATCTAATTTCTCGTGCAATTTGTCAAACTTAGTTTTCACCATTCTTCGTATTTCTTGCACCAAATATTGATATTCCGATTCGGTGAACTCTTCGCGTGACATGATTTTTTTTGCTGAAAAGAAAATGTTAGATCAGAAAACAAAACAAAATAAAAAAAATTAAGTACCTCACCACAAAATCCTCACGAGTTCACTCGAAAAGAAAGAATGATGTCACTCACACTCGTGTTTACACTCGAGATTAGGCTTTTACCTTCCCTCAAGTGTGCTCATGCTCTCTTGCCTTTTACCACTCTTAACTTTTCTTGTAATTTCGTAAGCAGATTCGTTAAGGCTTAGTCCTTGGTCTAGGTGGTCGGCTCAAAAGGGGGTTACAAGAGATTGATGTATTCGGTTTAGGGTAGGTTGAAAGAATAGGGAATTGGGTTAAAAGTGTGGAAAATTATTGAGAGTAGAATAGAAGAAGGACCGGGAACTATATCGAATCAAAACTTGACGATCAAATGACAATTGAATTGCATAAAACACTTCCCTTTTTTTTCGGCTCCTACCTCGGGACTGCTCCGCTTCGAACGTCTAAGCTTCTCGTTTTAGGTAGCTCTGATACCAGATGATATGATCTGTCTCGGAGAGAGTCGAGTCGTATGTAGATTGTCTGATCGTCTACGAGAAGTTATGTTAGATTTAGTTGAGTTGAAGGAATGGCCGAAGTAGAAAGAGAGGTATTGGTTTTGGTTCGAATTGGAATAGGTAAGAAGAATTGAAAGTTCAGATTTAGGTAAGGGGAATTGAAGAAATGGACGTAATGGTATGAAGGGTAAGAATGAAATGGTATTATGAAATGGTACGAACAAAATGGCCGGTTTAGGTACAATTTGGTAAATGAAGAAATAGGGTTGAACAAAAAGTGCAAACAAGAACCAATACCGATTTGGTATCGACCCGTTGTTTATAGGCTCTTTTAGTTCGGTTTGGGTTTGGTAAAGGAAAACCTCGACCCACTATCTAACAAGATAGAAACCTCGGTATGTTTGAACGCCACACTACGAGTAGTGATAAGTTCGGAATCGACAAAGAACACGATTGACACAACTAGAACGCTAGGAACACCAAACGAATCTTTGAACGAAATATAAGAAAAGTTTGCCTCACAATTTCGGTAGCATAATATTAACAAAAGTTTCAAAAGTCCCCTTTACAAAGAAAAATAACAAGTATTTATAGCCTAAAGACTAGCTAGCCGAATGGACACTTTACCTACTTAATAATTAAGTAAAAGTCTCATGAATGCATCTTGAAAATTCTAGAAAGACGTCCTTTGATGTTCATGACCAGATTCGGCTATGGCGGAGATGTCTTGAAGGTTCTTCATGCTTAAGGAAATGAATCATGAATGAGAGACTCCCTTGGACATTAGCTAGGTTCGGCCAACTTGAGTAATTGAGGCAATCAATTCATGTTACTTGGTGAAGAGTTGGGAATTAATTGAGGAGACTTCATGAGCCAAATTAAGTGTGAATGCCAACTCTTGAAGAGTCCATAAGTGTGAACACTTTGAATTGAAAGGCCATGCCATGTGAACATAATGTGAACGGAATTTTAAGGTTCATGGAGGAAGATGTTCCGCCACATGTATGAAGTAATGGGAAGCCTTCTTTTAGCCGAATAGTCACTTGGAAAATGAAGGAGTAGCACACCATACATGAATGGAAACATTCATGAACCTTGAACACATTGAATGTGGACATGCATGCACTTAGCCGAACATGCACCTAAGAGATTCAAGTCCCCCAACCGTCCATGCACCTTTCAACATTCATGCTTGCTTTTAATCTCCATATGTCCATTGTGTTCCTACAAGAAATGTGAACAGAATTAATTCAAGCTAATGTGAACACAAATATCAACATTAAATTCGGTTATGACAAATTTAATTATCATCAATAAACTCTTTTAAGACATATTTAATTAAACTAATGTGAACTAAATTTAATATGTAGGAAAGTAATTAACTAATTATTGAACTTATAAAATAAAAAGTCAATAGTAGTCAAATGCAGTCATGGTGAACTCCACGAGCTGATTTTTAAGTCATGAGCTAAAATGAGCTAAGCTTAAACTCCTAAACTAAAGTTTAGCTCGTGTGATGCGAGCGCGCCCAGCGAACCTCTTCGAACAAGTCTCCCTAGTCGAGCTGTGACTGTTGGCAAGCTGATCCTAGCTTGTTTCCAGCTCCCCGAGCTTCATCTAGCTCAATTCAGCTTGTTACCAATTTAATTTCATTTTGACGCAAGCTCATTGAGCTCGATTTGAAATTATTTAATTTCTTGCATTTTAATTTGCTGAAATAATTAAGTTAGTTTATTTAGTTAGCTTAAAATAATTAGCTCATTTTAATTTGTCAAATCAATACATAATTAAATAAAGTTTTTTAATGTGTCTTAGTTTAGGACATGAATTTAATATGTCAAGTTTAAGACAAATTAATTAGCTGCTGCTATTTATTTGTCTAAACCGAATTTAATGGTTGTCCTAGCATTAAAATGTGGGTCATAAATATGTCCTTGTTTAGACATGTTATTAATGTGTTTTGTGATTAAAACCATGAATTTAAACTGTCTCAACTTTGCTGCAGGTTTAATGTGCTGAATTTAATGTGTTTAACATGAATTAATTTGCTTCATTAAATTGGTTTTAGGCACATGAATGAATCAGCATTAAAGAAGCCGAATTCAATGAGTGTTGGAGCTTGGGACGAATTTAATGAGCTGCTGGTTTAATGTCTTGACCGAATTCAATGCATGTTGCTACTTTGTCTAGCCGAATTTATGGTACATGATGGCTGACCGAATTAAAGAGGTGTTGGAGCAAGCATAGGACGAATTTAAGGACTTGTCCAGCATGCAAGGGGCGTCCATTAAAGAGGCTGTTTGTGGCAAGCATGCATGGCTGAATTAATTGCTGTTTACTTGATGCATTAATTTGTTGTAGGTTCATGGCAATAAATGAATTTAATGTGCAGCATTTAAGTGGGTGTTTTGTGCATGGCCAAGACATGTTCATGGACGACATTTATTAAAGTGTTTACCATGCATGGACGACTTAAATGAGTTGCTGAATTTTCCTTCTTCCATACACCTTTTCGTGGAGACCAATAGACATATGTAGGTTGATATTTTCTAAGTGACCATTCAGCCAAAAATCATGCATGAAGGCTTCCATTCATCCTCTCCTTAGCCGAATCTAGACATGGCTGCTAAGCTTCCATGCTTCACATTCATTCAGCTGAATTGCTTCTCCACAAAGCAGGCCCATTGGCGTTCCAAGTAGTTGAATTTAGACTTCGTCACTTAATGATTGTCTTCTAGTTTATTCTAGCATTTTCTAGCCGAATTTTACTTAGTCTTTAAGCATTGTTTTATGTCCATTCAGCTACCCCAAGAACTAGGCTATAAATAGTTGTTTACTTTCATTTGTAAAGGTTTTTTTGAACTTTTATTATTGTTTCTTGTTAATGAAACTATTTGGTGAGATACTTTTCTCCCTAATTTCGTTGAAGACTTGTTGGCTTATCTAGGAAGCCTAGTGGCGTCAACCTATTTTCTTTTATCCCGAACTTATCACTATTTATAGTGTGGCGTTCAAAACTATACCAAGGTTCCTACTTTGCTAAGTAATGGGTTGAGGTTTACCTTCTTTCATTCAATCACCTTAAAAGCCTATAAGCAATTGGGTCAATACTCTTTAGTATTGGTTCGTGCTTGCTTTTGAGTTCCTTCTTTCCATTCTTTTATTTACTTTAAACTGAACCTTTAATATTCATATTCTAAACCCTACTTTTAAACCCCTTAAATAGCTTCCGCATTATTTGCTTAAAAAAACATCCTTTTGAACAAACCGGACGATACTTCTTCATAGACAATCGGGCATTTCACATACGACTCAACTCATCCCCGAGGTGGATCGTATCATAGGTATCAGAGCTTGTAAAACGAGAAGTACCGACATTCGCACCATCATCAGGAGTAGGTTAGTAAAGTAAAAATAAAAAAATTCAAAAAAAATTTTTGTAAAAAAAAATCATTATATTTAGCATTTTTGTAATTGAAAAAAAAGGAGAAGTATTAAAAAAAAGAAAAAAAAGCAAAAAAAAAGTGTTAAAAAAAGTTAAAAAAATAAAAAAAATTGAAAAAAATTGAAGTGAAAGCTTGTTCTATTGTAAATCAGCCCCGATCTTGAAGTCATTCTTTCATCTTTTCTTTCACTTCCTATCCCATCGCCACACTTAAACCCGAGAAATTTTTTTTCTTTCAACCAACCCGTAACCCCTCATATTTTATCCTTTGTTACCCAATTTTGAAACTGACCCCTAAGCCTACGATAAGGCCTTGGCAAGTCCGAAAATGAAGTTGCGAGAGAAAGTTTGAGAGGTAAAAGGCACGAGCATTTGAGACTATTCAAGTGGAGGTAAAAGCCTAATCTCGAGTGTAAACACGAGTGTGAGTGCCATCATTCTTTCTTTCCGAGTGAACTCGTGAGGATTTTGTGGTGAGTAATCAAGATGTCTTGTAAAGAATTTACCGAGTCGGAGTTCCAATACTTGGTTCAAGAAATGCGAAGAATGGCAAATTCTGAGTTTGGCCAACTGCAAGTGAGGCTAGATCGATTGGAAAAATGAGACCAAAGTGATTGAGTTTCTTCAAGTCAAAAAATGAAACCCAAAACACCACAGAGATATACCACCGAATATTACTTGAACAAAAGTTCCTATCGTGATTCTTTCTCGCCATTGACTTCGAGGCAAAGAGATTCATACTATGACTCCTATTCGAGAAGAGACTTCAAACAAGAGTAATTTTCATCAAGGAGTTTGAGACGACAAGAAGGCGACTATGATTTTGACTCCTTCCAAGAAAATGTGCGAAGAGATAGATATACTTCTTCAAGAACTCCAAAGAAAATGCCTATGGAGAGATCTTCACGAAAAATTGTTTATGAGTCATATGTGAATGATTTTTCTTCTTTTGAACAAAATAATTATTATCATGATTCTTTTGTAACCTCTTGTAAAAAGAAAACGAGAAAAGAAAAAGATGAAAAGCAAAAAGAGATCAAAAGACAAGAGAGGCAAGAAAAGATTATGAGAGAAAACGAGAGGATTTTGAATGAAATCGAGAGAAGAAATAAAGAAAAGAGAGAAAAACAAAGAAAAGAAAGTGTACAAGAAAACAAAATCGAAAAAGACATTGAAAAAGAAAAAGAGTTTGAACAAAAGAAAAGAGTGGAAAGGGAAATTGAGATAAAAGAAACGAGTGATTCAGAAGAAATAGAATTGAGTGAAAACGATGTTAGTGAGCAAGCGAGGATTCTTTCTACTAACACTTATGCTCGATCTATTTGTGATCTTTCTTATCAGGTTCCTAAAAGCCCGTGCGACCAAATCCAACTCCAATACCTTCAAAATGAGAGGCGTTTTCAGTTGTTTGAGAAAGGTAAGTTCGTGGACGACCGCCACCCATTGGAAATTGAAGGTAAGGAAGGTAAGGAATCTTTGTTTATCGAATCAAGGCCGCCTGATTTAAAAATTACTCATAAAGGTTTTGATGGCATAACTTCTGAAAAACTTCCATCTTTTGATTTGACTAATTATTGTTCACATATTATTGTTAACGATGTTGATTCAAAAGATGCCATGAAGATTTCGTCTTATGACATGTTTTACAATGGCAATTTTGTTGATTCTTTTGGATTGGTTCATCCTGTGCAAATTGTGAATGTTGTGATAAAAGGTTTTCACATTTTGATAAGTATGGCTATGTAAATTCTTTGAATTCATCTTTCTATTTAAACGTGCCTATTCAAATGATTTGTGATGGATTTGAATTTCTGAAAGGTCGTATGAACACAACTTCTTTGCTCGATATATGCGTTAAAAGATTTTTGCATGAAATATTTGATCTGTTTGATTTTGCTCTTCAAGAGAAATCTTTGAATTTTTATGCGAAATTTCCACGTTTCGGACTGTTTGTTCGACTAGGACTTGTGAAGCATGAATGCTTGTGTATTTGTCAGTTTATAGTCTCTTTGATTCACTTTTGTGGCTTATCTGCGAAAATAAAATTTTTGTTGCAATTTGGGATAAGTGATCAAAATCGAGTCTTTAAGCCGGGAGTAAGCCATTTCGAGTTGTTTCTAAGAAAGGGTAAGCATTGTGATCTTGTTGTAAGTAACTTTGTTTTACCTACTCATCTTCTTCGAGTCTTATCTTTATTTTTGGAAATAAAGCATGTGGCTGGATTACAAAATGAAAACCAAGTTTTTTATTCTGAAAATTTTGTTTTTAATCCCAGAATTGAATCAGACGTTCCATCTGTGAATAACATTTTATCCTGTCCTTTTAAGTACATTTTTCGTGGTGACCTTAACATTTTCCATTCATTTGGAACTTATATTTTGAAAAGCAAGAATTGTCTTTTTGACTTTTCACCTTTACAGGTTTGTTCGAGTTCAAATTATCGATTGCATTACCTTGCTAAGGAGCGAAGGTTTATTTTGCGCAAACGAGGTAAAATCGAACTTACATCATGTAACTTCTAAGTTAATCAAGGTAAGTCAACAATATCTTTGTTTTGTTTGAAAGATGAAGAAATCGGTGTTGTTGATGATGACTTTGTGGAATGTGGTCATATTGTTCATCCTACTACTGCAAGTCCATTTAATCGAATAAGGCAAGGTGAGCTTGTTCAAATCAAAAAGCCAAGCGCATATGTCCTTTGTTTTGAACCATTTGGAATGTTGTGGTTGAAACGAGGAATTCATTCTTGTTTGTTAAGATGCGCGATTGATCATTCCTTGTTTCCATTTTGTTCAATTGATCATATTGATGACATATCGAAATTGTGCGACAATGTGAAGTATCCAAGTTATGAACAAATAAAATTCTTGCCATATGACCTTTGGGCTAAGTTTTACATGTACCATCCGAATTTAAATACTTTCCGCTTGTCATTGCCAAAATTGGTAAGTCAATTCGGTAAGATAAAATTCGTCTTTTGCTCAACACTTGGGTTATCTATTGGTTTTTATTGTCTTAACCCTCTGCTACTTATTTATGAAGGTGATGTGTTAACTTGTCGATTGGTGAATCAATTTCAGGTTTGTTTGATATCCTTTGTCCATTCGATCGAGAAAAACAAAGCAAGAAAAAATATTGTCTTTTAGACAAATGGTTTGACTTGAGGACAAGTCGCCTAAAAGAGGGGGGAATGATGCGAGCGCGCCCAGTGAACCTCTTCGAACAAGTCTCCCTAGTCGAGCTGTGACTGTTGGCAAGCAGATCCTAGCTCGTTTCCAGCTCCCTGAGCTTCATCTAGCTCAGTTCAGCTTGTTACCAATTTAATTTCATTTTGACGCAAGCTCATTGAGCTCGATTCGAAATTATTTAATTGCTTGCATTTTAATTTGCTAAAATAATTAAGTTAGTTTATTTATTTAGCTTAAAATAATTAGCTCATTTTAATTTGTCAAATCAATACATAATTAAATACAGTTTTTTAATGTGTCTTAGTTTAGGACATGAATTTAATATGTCAAGTTTAAGACAAATTAATTAGCTGCTGCTATTTATTTGTCTAAACTGAATTTAATGGTTGTCCTAGCATTAAAACGTGGGTCATAAATATGTCCTTGTTTAGACATGTTATTAATGTGTTTTGTGATTAGAACCATGAATTTAAATTGTCTCAACTTTGCTGCAGGTTTAATGTGTCGAATTTAATGTGTTTAACATGAATTAATTTGCTTCATTAAATTGGTTTTAGGCACATGAATGAATCAGCATTAAAGAAGCCGAATTCAATGAGTGTTGGAGCTTGGGACGAATTTAATGAGCTGCTGGTTTAATGTCTTGACTGAATTCAATGCATGTTGCTACTTTGTCCAGCCAAATCTATGGTACATGATGGCTGACCGAATTAAAGAGGTGTTGGAGCAAGCATAGGACGAATTTAAGGACTTGTCCAGCATGCAAGGGGCGTCCATTAAAGAGGCTGTTTGTGGCAAGCATGCATGGCTGAATTAATTGTTGTTTACTTGATGCATTAATTTGTTGTAGGTTCATGGCAATAAACGAATTTAATGTGCAGCATGGCCAAGACATGTTCATGGACAACATTTATTAAAGTGTTTACCATGCATGGACGACTTAAATGAGTTGCTGAATTTTCCTTCTTCCCATACGCCTTTTCATGGAGACCAATGGAGATATGTAGGTTGATATTTTCTAAGTGACCATTTGGCCAAAAATCATGCATGAAGGCTTCTATTCATCCTCTCCTTAACCGAATCTAGACATGGCTGTTAAGCTTCCATGCTTCACATTCATTCAGCTGAATTGCTTCTCCACAAAGCATGCCCATTGGCGTTCCAAGTAGTTGAATTTAGACTTAGTCACTTAATGATTGTCTTCTAGTTTATTCTAGCATTTTCTAGCCGAATTTTACTTAGTCTTTAAGCATTGTTTTATGTCCATTCGGCTACCCCAAGAACTAGGCTATAAATGGTTGTTTACTTTCATTTGTAAAGGTTTTTTGAACTTTTATTATTGTTTCTTGTTAATGGAACTATTTGGTGAGATACTTTTCTCCCTAATTTCGTTGAAGACTTGTTGGCTTATCTAGGAAGCCTAGTGGCGTCAACCTATTTTCTTTTATCCCGAACTTATCACTATTTATAGTGTGGCGTTCAAAACTATACCAAGGTTCCTACTTTGCTAAGTAATGGGTCGAGGTTTACCTTCTTTCATTCAATCACCTTAAAAGCCTATAAGCAATTGGGTCAATACTCTTTAGTATTGGTTCATGCTTGCTTTTGAGTTCCTTCTTTCCATTCTTTTATTTACTTTAAACTGAACCTTTAATATTCATATTTTAAACCCTACCTTTAAACCCCTTGAATAGCTTCCGCATTATTTGCTTAAAAAAAAATCCTTTTGAACAAACCGAATGATACTTCTTCGTAGACGATCGGGCATTTCACATATGACTCGACTCATCCCTGAGGTGAATCGTATCATTTGGTATCAAAGCTTGTAAAACGAGAAGTACCGACATTCACACCATCATCGGGAGTAGGTTCGTAAAGTAAAAATAAAAAAATTCAAAAAAAAATTTTTGTAAAAAAAATCATTGTATGTAGCATTTTTGTAATTGAAAAAAAAAGGAGAAGTATAAAAAAAAAAGAAAAAAAAAGCAAAAAAAAAGTGTTAAAAAAAGTTTAAAAAAATAAAAAAAATCGAAAAAAATGGAAGTGAAAAAAATTGAAGTATAATTAAATTTGTCATAACTGAATTTAATGTTGATATTTGTGTTCACATTAGCTTGAATTAATTCTGTTCACATTTCTTGTAGGAACACAATGAACATATGGAGATTAAAAGCAAGCATGAATGTTGAGAGGTGCATGGACGGTTGGAGGACTTGAATCTCTTAGGTGCATGTTCGGCTAAATGCATGCATGTCCACATTCAATGTGTTCAAGATTCATGAATGTTTCCATTCATGTATGGTGTGCTACTCGTTCATTTTCCAAGTGACTATTCGGCTAAAAGGAGGCTTCCCATTACTTCATACATGTGGCGGAACATCTCCTTCCATGAACCTTAAAATTCCGTTCACATTATGTTCACATGGCATTGCCTTTCAATTCAAAGTGTTCACACCTATGGACTCTTCAAGAGTTGGCATTCACACTTAATTTGGCTCATGAAGTCTCCTCAATTAATTCCCAACTCTTCACCAAGTAACATGAATTGATTGCCTCAATTACTCAAGTTGGCCGAACCTAGCTAATGTCCAAGGGAGTCTCTCATTCATGATTCATTTCCTTAAGCATGAAGAACCTTCAAGACATCTCCACCATAGCCGAATCTGGTCATGAACATCAAAGGACGTCTTTCTAGAATTTTCAAGATGCATTCATGAGACTTTTACTTAATTATTAAGTATGTAAAGTGTCCATTCGACTAGCTAGTCTTTAGGCTATAAATACTTGTTATTTTTTCTTTGTAAAGAAGACTTTCAAAACTTTTGTTAATGTTATGCTGCCAAAATTGTGAGGCAAAACTTTTCTCAAATTTCGTTCAAAGATTCGATTGGCTTCCTAGTGTTCTAGTTGTGTCAACCGTTGTTCTTTGTCGGAACTGAACTTATCACTACTCGTAGTGTGGCGTTCAAACATACCGAGGTTCCTATCTTGTTAGATAGTGGGTCGAGGTTTTCCTTTACCAAACCCAAATCGAACTAAAAGAGCCTATAAACAACGGGTCGATACCAAATCGGTATTGGTTCTTGTTTGCACTTTTTGTTCAACCCTATTTCTTCATTTACCAAATTGTACCTAAACCGGCCATTCCGTTCGTACCATTTCATAATACCATTTTGTTCTTACCCTTCATACCATTACGTCCATTTCTTCAATTCCCCTTACCTAAATCTGAACATTCAATTCTTCTTACCTATTCCAATCTGAACCAAAACCAATACCCCTCTTTCTACTTCGGCCATTCCTTCAACTCAACTAAATCTAACGTAACTTCTCGTAGACAATTGGGCAATCTACATACGACTCGACTCTCCCTGAGGCGGATCGTATCATAAAACAAAAGAAACATAGACACCATGAGACAAAATCTCGATAAGTTAGATCAGTCCTAAAGTGAATAACGAGAATTGAGATTCTCACAAGAAAGATGATAATTCATCAATTTGACAAAAAAGGTTCAAAAGTTGAGTAACCTTTATAAAAATGAAGTTAACACATATTTATAGTAAAAAAAAATAGCTAGCCGAATAGGCACTTGGGGAGTTGATTGGCTATTTGATTTCAGCTTTTAATGAGCTAGAAATTTCTAGAATAATTCAAGAAGGTGCCATGAAGCTTCAAAACGTCCCATGGTGTTTCCCAAGTCAGCTTAATAAATTGGAGCAATAATGGAGCTGAAACAAACTGATTAAATTCGTCCAAGGGTGTGAATAGCCTTTTAATGAGCTGCCTTGATCAGCTGAATGGTTTTGAAAGCTTTAACTGGTAGCTTGAGTATTACAAAGGTCATTAGGTGTGAAAATCGAATATGTATAGCCCCTTGGGTGTGAAAGCACCAAACCGAATGGTCATCCATGTGAACAGAATTTTTCCAGCAATGTGAAAGCTTTCAAGGATGCTTGGAGAGCTAAATGGTCAGCTTTGGGAAGAAGAAAACAGCAACTCTTCATGTGTCCTTTGCTTTACACAAAAAGGTGTTTGGAAAAACTAAACCATCAGCCCATGTAAATGCCGTCCAATGTATGCAGCTGCACAATTAAAATCAACAAATTAATGGAGTTTAAGACATCTTAAAATCGACAGCATTTAATTAAAACAAGACATCATTAATTTGGCTAGGACAAATTCAATATGGGCTGGACAAATTAAATCAGTAGCTAATTAATTTGTTCTAAATTGACACATTAAAATTATGTCCTAAGCATAACTAATTAACTAACTTAATTAAAACGAATTAACTAATTTATTCCAGCTTAATAAAATGCAAGAATTAAAATTTAAAGATGAGCTCAAACGAGCTTGATTCAGCTTAAATAAGCTCGTTTGAGCTCATCTTTAAATTCTAATTCTTGCATTTTTCTAAGCATGCTCATGATACGAGCATGCCCCGTGAACCTCTTCGAACAAGTCTCCCTAGTCGAGCTGTGACATGTTGGCAAGCAGATCCCAGCTCGTTTCCAGCTCCACGAGCTCCTTCCAGCTCATTTCAGCTCATTTGAGCTCAACCGAGCTTACTTTCAGCTCGTTCTTCATTTCAATAAATTAAACTAAGTTTTAGTTTTATATTAATTAGTTTGCTACAGCTCAATTTCGAAAATCTTAGCTCAAATAAGTTCATTAAATGTTTTTTTTATTTAGTTTGAGCTAGCTAAATTAATAAGCTGTTTAATTTTAATTTAATTTGTCCTAATTAGTTAAATTGTTATTTAAGTTATGTTTTATAGTACATATTTTAATTATGTAATAGTCGAAATTAATGTTTGGAATGTTTGTTCACATTTGTGCCAAATTTAAGGTGTTCATATGGGATTTAATGAATTGTTTTTTTTCATTCATGTAGGTGCATGCACGGTTTGGTTCAATGGATGGGAGGATACATACACGACCAGATTCAAGGCTTAGAGGATTCATGCATGTCTTGTTACATGCATGGTGGCTGGTTATTTAGTTTCTTTAAGCAACTATTTGGCTAAGGAAGAGTTGCATCTTTAATTCGCCAAGTTGACCGAATATCTTCCCAAGGTGTCCATCAAGGCGTTCACACTAGCCAAGCTTCCTTTCACACTTGTTGTCCATTCAGTTTGATGCATTCACACTCAAGAGACCATTCAACCATGATGTTCACACCTTTAAAGGCTTTCAAACTGCTCCATTAATACTCACAACTATTCAGCCAAGCATTGCAAATTGAATGACTCCATTAAGCTCATGGCCGAACCTAGACATGTCCAATCAACTCCTCATGCATTCCAAATACATTCAGCCGAAATTCCTTCATTAAGAAGCTGACTTGTGGCGTTCCAAGGGTTGCACTTAGACATGGAAGACTTATGGTTTTGTTCTAGAACATTCTAGTATATTCATAGTCGAATTTGCTTAATTCTTAAGATAATCTTTTGGCCATTCGGCTACCTAGGCTTTAGGCCTATAAATACTTGTTATTTTTCCATTTAAAGGGGACTTTTGAAACTTTTGTTAATGTTATGCTGCCAAAACTATGAGGCAAACTTTTCTTATATTTCGTTCAAAGATTCGTTTGGCGTTCCTAGCGTTCTAGTTGTGTCAATCATGTTCTTTGTCGATTCTGAACTTATCACTACTCGTAGTGTGGTGTTCAAACATACCGAGGTTCCTATCTTGTTAGATAGTGGGTCGAGGTTTTCCTTTACCAAACCCAAACCGAACTAAAACAGCCTATAAACAAGGGGTCGATACCAAATCGGTATTGGTTCTTGTTTGCATTTTTTGTTCGATCCCATTTTTTTCTTACCCAAAACATACCAAAACCGACCAATTTGTTCATATTCCTTTGTCCCTACCCCTTTCGTTCCTACCATTTCATTCGTACCCCTCTTTCTACTTCGGCCATTCCTTTAACTCAACTAAATCTAATGTAACTTCTCGTAGACGATCGGGTACTCAGCATACGACTTGACTCTCCCCGAGGCAGATCATATCAGCTCAGGTGCTCATCAAGCACTAGCCAAGAATCCCTCGAGCTGCCTAAAGGATCCATAACTCAAGCTTATGCTAAGCATCTTCAAGAAGTTATTTTGACATTGTTAGCTCAATTTTGGAGTGACATTGAGCTCTATGACAAAGGAGGAGTCTGGGCCAATTTGTTAAAGGCTCCTTGCACCTTAGTGCAAGCTGATCTCAGCTCGTCTCCAGCTCCCTGAGCTCCAATCAGCTCAAATCAGTTCACTTGAGCTTAATTAAGCTCGTTTAAGCTTAATTTAGTTTCTTTCTAGCTCATTTCTTTTTCCATTTTAATAAACTAAGTATTATTTTTATTTTAAATTTGATACAGCTCATGCCAAATTCCCTAGCTCAAATCAATTCATTAATTGTTTTCACATGTTTGAGCTAGCTGAATTTAATATGTTAGCTAAGTTCATATTAATTGAGTTTTAATTTAATTATTATGTTTATTAATATGTCTAGAATATGTGTTATCTTGGTACAGTCGAATGTAAGCTTGATTTAATGTGTTCATTGCTTGTTTAGGTTCAGCCGAATGCATGAATGGAGATTAAATGCAAGGTGCAACGCATGGAAGAATTCATGCATGGCCGGCTACAATGCATGGTGTTCTGATTATTGGTTTTCCCAAGCACCCATTCGGCCAATGAGTAGCTGCCCCAAAGTTGATTGATTAGCTCCCAAGGCAACCTTGAACATGTTCCCACCTTGTTTTGACCAATTGGCTTCTATCCATGCATGGATAAATTCAAGAATGTCCAAGGGGAAATTAACACAAATTCATCCCATTAAATTAACAACATGCATGCACAATGGGGAGGACAAATTTACAATATACATGCTACTATTCATGAACCTACATGCCATTAAAGTGTCTATTTATGAGAATAAATGTTCCACGCAAGTGCATGAACAACCCAAGGAGATGAATGAAACTTTTGGTGCTTATACAAGGCACTTGAAGCTTTCTTCTATGCTAAGAATTCATGCACAGCAATGGGAAGGAAGAATCTGACTATTGAAGCTCCATTCAGCCGAATGTGGACTTAGTCTTAAATATATATATTCTCTTTTCTCTCTTTTTTTAACGTTTTTTTCAATTTTTTTAGAGAATTCGTGAGGTTTGTGTTGGCAAGTTTTTTTCATTTTCTATTTAATCACTTTTCCTTCCATTCAATCATGAATCAAGAAGTGTTTTCAAAATCCAATTATCAATATTTGATGAACGAGATGCGTAGAATCGTGAACTCTAGATTTGATAAATTGCATGAACATTTGGACCGATTGGAGGAAATAGACCAACGAGAATGACTTTCTCCAAGTCAAAAGATGGAGTCGAGGTCGTCACAAAAACATGCATTTGATGATCATTCGAGGAGAGAGTCATACCAAGATTCTTACTCATCAAGAAAGTCAAGACGGTATGAAGCAACCCTCGAAGGTGAAACCTATCAAGACTACCAACAAGAAGGTAGAAATTTTTATTCGAGCACTTTAAAGTATTCATCTACAGAGACTAAGTTTGAAAAATTGCACGAGAGATTAGACCGTGTGGAGAAAAGAGACCAACGGGAATGAATGTTATCAAGTCAAAAATTAGATTTGAGAGCATCACGGAGATACACATCCAACAACTACTTGAGAAGAGATTACGATCGAGATTCCTTTTCATCAAGGAATTCAAAAAGAAGAGAAGCCGATTTTGATTTTGAATCCTTCCGAGAAGACATGCGAGATGAAAGATACACCTCTTCAAGAACTCTAAAGAAAACATCGACGGAGAGATCTTCACGAAGGATTGTTCGTAAATCATATGTAAATGATTTTTCTTTTTTTGACCAAAATGATTATTCGCCTGAATCTTTTGTAACCTCTTGTAGAAAGAAAACGAGAAAAGAAAAAGATGAAAAAAAAGGAGATCAAAAGAAAAGAGAGGCAAGAAAAGATTATGAGAGAAAATGAGAGGATCTTGAATGAAATCGAGAGAAAAAACAAAGAAAAGTGAGAAAAACAAAGAAAAGAAAGTGAACAAGAAAACAAAATAAAAAAACACTTTGAAAAAGAAAAAGAATGTTTACAAAAGGAAAGAGTTGAAAAAGAGATTGAGATAAAAGAAAGAGTGGAAGAAGCAAGTGATCTTGAAGAAAAAGATTTGAGTGAAAAAGATGTTAGTGAGCAAGCGAGGATTGTTTCCACTAACCCACTTGTTAGTTCTTCTTGTGATATATTTTCCCATGTTTTTGAAAATCCATGTGACCAATTCCAACTTCAATACCTTCCCAACGAGCGGCGATTTCAGTTATACAAGACAGGTAAAAATGAGAAAGACAACCGCCCACTTTTGTCCGAAGGTAAGAGAGGTAAGGACTCTATGATTATCGAGTCAAGATCATTTGATTTAAAAACTGCTAATAAAGGTTTCGACGATTCAATTTCTAAAATGTCTCAAAATTTTGATTTGGTTAGTTACTGTTCAACTCTTGATGTTAATGACCTTGTTTCAAGAAGAACCACGAAAAGTTTATCTTATGACATGTTTAACCCTTCTGTTGAGTTGGTTTTGCCTATACGAATTGTGGAGGTGTGTAACAAAAGTTTTGCACATGCAAATTTTGATGTGTTTGAATTCTTAAACTCTTTGAATATATGTGGTAAACCTTTTTTGCTTAAACATGCCTATTCGATTGGTCTGTGATGGATTTGAACTTTTGAAAAGTTGCATGTTCATAATTTCTTTATTCGACATATGTGTTCAAAAGTTTTCGCATACAATGAATAATTTGTTTGATTTTGGCCTTCAAAAGAAAACCTTAAATTTTTGTGCGAGGTTTCTATGTTTTGATCTACCTATTCGATTGAGTTTTGTGAAGTATGAATGTTTGCATGTTCGTCTGCCCAAACTTTTTTTGATCTACTTTTGTGATTTATTTGAGAAAATGAAATTCTTGTTGTATTTTGGGATAAGTGATCAAAATTGAGTGTTTAAGCCTGGAGCTAGCCACTTTAAGTTGTTACTAAGAGAAGGTAAGCATCCTAATTCCCTTGTAAATAAATTTATTGTACCTTTTCATCCATTGCGAATTTTATCTTCATTTCTGAAAATAAACCTTGTGGTTAGTTTACAAAGTCAAAATCAAGCCTTTGATTCTGGAAATTTTGTTTTTAATCCCGAAATTGATTCATGCGATCAACTTGTGAATAGCATCTCATCATGTCCTTTTAAGTACATTAGCAATGGTGACCTTGACATCTTCCATCTTTGTGGAAATTACATTTTGAAGAGCGCGAGTTACTTCTTTGATTTTTCACCTTTTCAGGTTTATTCGAGTTTGAAATATCGATTACATTACCTTGCTAAGGAGAGAAGGTTTGTTTTGCGCAAACGAGGTAAAATCAAATTTTCATCATGTCACTTCCAAGATAATCAAGGTAAGTCAACAATATCTTTGTTTTGTTTCAAAGATGAAGAAATCAATGTTGTTGATGATGACTTTGTAGAAGGTGGTCATATTATTCATCCTACTTCTGTCAGTCCATTCAATCAAATACGGCAAGGTGACGTTGTTCAAATAAAAAAGCCAAGCGAATATGTCCTTGGTTTTGATCCATTTAGAATGTTGTGGTTGAAACGAGGAATGCATTCTTGTTTGCTAAATTGCATGATTAATCATTCCCTGTTTTCATTCTGTTCAATCGTTCATATTGATGGCATATCGAAATTGTGCGATAATATGAAGTATCCATGTTATGAACGAATAAATTTTTTGCCATATGATCTTTGGACTGGATTTTATATGTGTTATTTGAGTTTGAGTTCGTCGCACTTTTCATTGTCTTGGTGAGTAAATGCGGAAAAGTTTGTGTGATAACCTTTATTCCATTTGACCGAGGAAAGCCGTGTGAGAGAAAATATTTTCCAGCAGACAAACAGCTCAACTTGAGGATAAGTCGCCCTCAAGAGGGGGGAATGATATGAACCCGCCTCGCGAACTACTTTGGTCAAGCTTACCAAGCTGAGCATTGCAATATTGGCAATCTATCCTAGCTTGTTTCCAGCTCCCCAAGCTTCATCCAGCTCAATTCAGCTTGTTACCGATTTAATTTCATTTTGACGCAAGCTCATTGAGCTCGATTCGAAATTATTTAATTTCTTGCATTTTAATTTAGTTAGCTTAAAATAATTAGCTCATTTTAATTTGTAAAATCAATACATAATTAAATAAAGTTTTTTTTAATGTGTCTTCGTTTAGGACATGAATTTAATATGTCAATTTTAAGACAAATTAATTAGCTGCATTTGTCTAAACCGAATTTAATGGTTGTCCTAGCATTAAAATGTGGGTCATAAATATGTCCTTGTTTAGACATGTTATTAATGTGTTTTGTGATTAAAACCATGAATTTAAATTGTCTCAACTTTGCTGCAGGTTTAATGTGCCGAATTTAATGTGCTTAACATGAATTAATTTGCTTCATTAAATTAGTTTTAGGCACATGAATGAATCAGCATTAAAGAAGCCGAATTCAATGAGTGTTGGAGCTTGGGACGAATTTAATAAGCTGCTGGTTTAATGTCTTGATCGAATTTAATGCATGTTGCTACTTTGTCCAGCCGAATTTATGGTGCATGATGGCTGACCGAATTAAAGAGGTGTTGGAGCAAGCATGGAACGAATTCGAGGACTTGTCCAGCATGCAAGGGGCGTCCATTAAAGAGGCTGTTTGTGGCATGCATGGCCGAATTAATTGTTGTTTACTTGATGCATTAATTTGTTGTAGGTTCATGGTAAGAAATGAATTAAATGTGCAGCATTTAAGTGGGTGTTTTGTGCATGGCCAAGACATGTTCATGGACAACATTTATTAAAGTGTTTACCATGCATGGACGACTTAAATGAGTTGCTGAATTTTCCTTCTTCCCATATGCCTTTTCGTGGAGACCAATGGACATATGTTGGTTGATATTTTCTAAGTGACCATTCGGCCAAAAAGCATGCATGAAGGCTTCCATTCATCCTCTCCTTAGGCAAATCTAGACATGGCTGCTAAGCTTCCATGCTTCACATTCATTCAGCTGAATTGCTTCTCCACAAAGCATGCCCATTGGCGTTTCAAGTAGTTGAATTTAGACTTAGTCACTTAATGATTGTCTTCTAGTTTATTCTAGGATTTTCTAACTGAATTTTACTTAGTCTTTAAGCATTATTTTATGTCCATTCGACTACCCCAAGAACTAGGTGATAAATAGTTGTTTACTTTCATTTGTAAAGGTTATTGAACTTTTATTATTGTTTCTTGTTAATGAAACTATTTGGTGAGATACTTTTCTCCCTAATTTCGTTGAAGACTTGTTGGCTTATCTAGGAAGCCTAATGGCGTCAACCTGGTTTTCTTTTATCCCGAACTTATCACTATTTATAGTATGGCGTTCAAAACTATACCAAGGTTCCTACTTTGCTAAGTAGTGGATCGAGGTTTACCTTCTTTCATTTAATCACCTTAAAAGCCTATAAGCAATTGGGTCAATACTCTTTAGTATTGGTTCGTAGTTGCTTTTGAGTTCCTTTTTTCCATTCTTTTATTTACTTTAAATCGAACCTTTAATATTCATATTTTAAACCCTACCTTTGAACCCCTTAAATAGCTTCCGCATTATTTACTTAAAAAAAATCCTTTTGAACAAACCGAACGATACTTCTTCGTAGATGATCGGGCATTTCACATACAACTCGACTTATCCCCGAGGCGGATCGTATCAGAACATATTTCATACTCAATGTCAAGTAGGAGGAAAAGTTTGTTGTGTCATCATCGATGGCAGCAGTTGTACAAACGTAGCAAGTACGATGATGGTTGAAAAACTTGGTTTGCCAACTACCAAGCATCCGAGCCCTTATAAACTTCAATGGCTCAACGATGGCGGATAACTTAAAGTGACCAAGCAAGTACTCATTTCTTTCACCATTGGAAAGTACTCGAACAAAGTATTATGTGACGTTGTTTCGATGCACACGGGCCATCTACTCCTTGGTCGTTCATGGTAGTTTGATCAGCGAGTGCTACACGACGGGTATACCAATCGGTATACTTTCAAGTTTATGGGAAAGAATGTTACGTTAGCACCGTTAACTGCCAAACAAGTTTACGATGACCAATTGAAGTTGAAGGCATCCGTTGAACAAATGAGAGAGAAAGTAAAAGAAGATTGTAAAAAAATAAAAGAAGAAAAAAATAAGAAAAAGAAAACAAAAGAGAGCGAAAAGAAAATCAACAAAGAAAAAGAAGAAAAAGAGAAGGAAATTGAAAAAATGAGTGTCTTTGCAAAAGATAGTGATATTCAAAAAGCGTTAGTAATGAAACACCCTATTCTTGTACTCATGTACAAGGAAACCTTGTTTTCTACTAACAAATTACCCAACACCCTACCTTCTTCTGTTTTTTCTTTATTGCAGGATTTTAAAGATGTTTTTCAGAGGAAGTCCTGAATGGTCTACCACCACTTCGTGGAATAGAGCATCAAATAGACTTTGTGCCAGGAGCTACTATTCCAAACTATCCTACTTATCGAGCCAATCTGGAAGAGACTAAAGAACTACAATGGCAAGTCAATGATCTATTAGAAAAAGGCTACGTTAACGAGAGTCTTAGTCCTTGTGCTGAACCTATTTTGCTAGTACCAAAAAAAGATGAAACATGGCAAATGTGCATAGATTGCCGAGCTATAAACAAGATCACCATCAAATACCGTCATCCAATTCCTCGCCTTGATGACATGCTTGATGAACTCAGCAGAGCCAAAGTATTTTTGAAAATCGGCTTAAAAAGTGGCTACCACCAAATTAGGATGCAAGAAGGAGACGAGTGGAAAATGGCATTCAAGACCAATCATGGGCTGTAGGAATGGTTGGTCATGCCATTTGGCCTAACCAACGCTCCCAGCATTTTCATGAGGTTAATGAATTATGTTTTAAGGTCCTTTATTGGTAAGTTCTGTGTTGTTTATTTTGACGATATATTGATATATAGCAAGTTGATTGAAGACCATGGTTTTGGAAGTTTTACGTAAAGAAACATTATATGCTAACCTCAAAAAGTGTTCTTTCTGTTCTGATAAAGTTTTTTTTTAGGATTTGTGGTTAGCGCGGAAGGTCTCGAGGTAGACCAAGAAAAGATCAAGGCCATTCAAGATTTGCCAAGGCCAACGAGTATCACGCAAGTCTGGAGTTTTCATGGCCTAGCGAGTTTCTATCGACGTTTTGTTCCTAATTTTAGCACCATTGCTGCCCCTCTTACGAGCGTCATTAAAAAGAACTCTACATTCTATTGGAATGATGAGCAAGAAAAGTCATTTGTTAAAATTAAGGATTTTCTTACTAATGCTCCTTTACTTGCTCCTCCAGACTTCTCGAAAACCTTTGAGGTTGAGGGTAATGCCTAAGGCGTTGGAATCAGAGCTATTTTGATATGATCACATTCCAGAGTGCACCAAGTTCCAGCAACAATTCAACGGTGCTGCCTCAAGGACCAATTACGCGAGCTCGAGCTAAGCAATTCAAAGAGGCCATCTCGACCTTAGTTAACCAATTGTGGGGTGAGGCTTTGGTTGGAGAAATAGAATGAGTTAGGACCAGTTCAATAAAGATTCCTTGCAACATATTGCAAACCAATTTCAGTTCAATTCCAGCTTTGAACTCGTTCCAACTAAATTGAACTATTTTTTTCAGCTTTGCATTTAGTTGCATTTTAATCCTTCCATTTAAGCATCTTAGTTTAATAAATGAGTTGCTGATCATTAATTCAACTCATCTTAGTTTAATTAATTGAGTTTTTATGAACTTGATTCAATAGTTGCTTCTTTAAATAAACTAGTTATTAGGATAATTTATTGATGCATGAGTCAAAGTTCATTTAATAATGCTTCTTTTAATTAAACTAGTTGCTAGAATAAATGATGCTGAGTGATAGTTAATTTATTTAAGTTAGTTGTTAATTAGTTTTTAAACTTAATAATTGAATAAATGTGTTGGTTACATGTGTTAATTGCAAGTGACTTTCCAGCTCACATCTATTACATTTAAGGGCTGTTATGCATTCAATAAGGTGACTTTTCAAGAGATTTTGTTTACAAAAGGGGGGGCTATTAGAAAGAGGTTTTATTACATCATTAAGAAGTTTTTTTATCAATTAAAGGAGAGCATTATTCTTCTTTAAATTGGGCAGTATCTTTTGTTTCAACTTCCATAACCGTTTGCTTCATGAGCAATCACTACATGCATTCAATCCTCCATCAAAGAAGCTGGTGTCTTTTCATTGGCCATGTAGACTTCAAAAGACTTTGAAAGCAACTTAAATTGATGAAATAAATCACATTGAAGGTCGGAGCTACTTGGGTTAGAATTTCAAAAGTTTTGGTTTTTCATTAGAGCTGATTATTAGCTTCATTAAAAGTAATCATTCAGCTCCTTCAAAGACCATTCGGCTAGCCCTTGTTTAGCTATAAATTTTAGCTCATTTCATGTTGTAAAGACACTTTTGGACATTTTGTTAATGTTATGCTGCCAAATTTGTGAGGCAAACTTTTCTCTATTTTCGTTCAAGAATTTGTTGGCTACCTAGTGTTCTAGTTATGTAATCCATTTTCTTTGTCAGAAATCAAACTTATCACTACTCGTAGTATGGCGTTCAAACATACTGAAGTTCCTATCTTGCTAGATAGTGGGTCGAGGTCACCTTAACCATTCTAAAACTGAACTAAAGGGCTTATACACAATGGGTCGATACCAAATCGGTATTGGTTCTTGTTTGCACTTTTGTTCAATCCATTTTTATTTCTTAACCATTTGGTTTCAAAACTAGTTCCTTCTTTTAACATTTTTACTAATTCAAACCAAAACAAATTCCTTCTTTTCCACCATACCTTTTTCATACGATATTCTTAAACCAGCTACTAATTTGTCAAAACAACTTCATTCCAAACCAATTTCATTAAATTAAATTATCTTTGCTTCTCGTAGACGATCGGGCATTTTACATACAATTCGATTCATCACGAAGTCAGATCGTATCTTGTTTTGACACAAGGATGACCTGTGGCCTATTTTAGTGAAAAGATTAGTGGAGTTGTACTCAACTATCCGGTATATGATAAAGAGATGTACGCACTCATACTAGCCCTTGAGACGTGGCAACATTATTTATGGCCAAAGGAGTTTGTTATACACTCCAATCATAAAGCTTTAAAGCACATTAAAGGCCAGCACAAATTGAGCCAACGTCACGCAAAATGGGTGGAGTTTATTGAATCATTTCCTTATGTTATAAAATACAAAAAAGGTAAAGGTAACATAGTGGCTGATGCGCTTTCGAGAAGGTACACTATTGTCATATTTAGACTCCAAAATTCTTGGTTTTACTTTGTTAAAAGACTCTTACGCTAACGATTCTGATTTTGGTGAGATCTTTGTTGCGTGCGAGAATGGTGTGTTTGAAAAATTTTATAGGTATAAAGGCTTTCTTTTTAAAGAAGGTAAACTTTGCATTCCTTGTGGTTCTGTTAGAGACTTATTAGTGCATGAGGCCCATAGTGGTGGACTTATGGGACACTTTGGAGTCAACAAGATGCTTGCAACCCTTCAAGAACACTTTTATTGGCCGCGAATGCACAAATATGTGGAACAAGTTTTTGAGAGGTGTATAGCTTGTAAAAAGGCTAAATTGAAGGTTCAGCCACATGGTTTATATACGCCATTACCTATTCCTGAAGCTCCGTGGGTCGATATCTCCATGGACTTCGTTCTTGAACTATCGCGCACAAAAACGGGGAAAAATTCTATCTTTGTGGTTGTCGATCATTTTTCAAAAATGTCTCATTTTATTGCTTGCACTAAAACTGATGACGCTGTTCATGTTGCAAATTTGTTCTTCCGAGACATTATTCGACTTCATGGCATTCCTCGTACCATTATATCGGATCGTGATGCAAAATTTTTGAGCACTTCTAGAGATCCTTGTGGGGAAAATTAGGAACCAAATTATTATTCTCGACCACCAGCCACCCCCAAACCGATGGCCAAATGGAAGTCGTCAATAGGGTATTGTCCACAATACTTCAGGCCATCATCCGTAAAAACTTAAAGTCTTGGGAAGATTGCCTACCACATATCAAGTTTGCCTACAACTGCTCCGTCCATTAATATTTTCCTTTTGAAATTGTATACGATTTCAATCCATTGATACCTTTAGATTTATTACCTTTGCCTACTAATCGATTGGTTCATGCAAATGCGAAGAAAAAGGCTGACTTTGTCAAAGAATTACATCAACAGATACGAACTAACATTGAGGCAAAAATTGAGACTTACGTGCGTAACGCTAACAAAGGATGAAAATGAGTGGTCTTTGAACTAGGAGAGTGGGTTTGGGTTCACATGCGCAAGGAGCATTTTTCAGCTCAACGAAAATCAAAATTGTTACCTCGCCGAGACGGTCCTTTCCAAATTCTTGAGCGCATCAATGAAAACTCTTATAAACTCGATTTGCCTGGTGAATTTAACATTAATGCAACTTTTAACGTGTCAGATTTAACCCCTTTTGACGCAGATTTTGACTTGAGGACAAGTCATTTCGAAGGATGGGGGAATGATACGACCAATTACGCGAGCTCGAGCTAAGCAATTCAAAGAGGCCATTTTGGCCTTAGTTAACCAATTGTGGGGCGAGGCTTTGGTTGGAGAAATAGAACGAGTTGGGACCAGTTCAATAAAGATTCCTTGCAACATATTGCAAACCAATTTCAGCTCAATTCCAGCTCTTTGAACCCGTTCCAACTAAATTGAACTTTTTTTTTAGCTTTGCATTTAGTTGCATTTTTAATCCTTGCATTTAAGCATCTTAGTTTAATAAATGAGTTGCTGGTTATTAAGTCAACTCATTTTAGTTTAATTAATTGAGTTTTTATGAGCTTAATTTAATAGTTGTTTCTTTAAATAATCTAGCTACTAGGATAATTTATTGATGCATGGTTAAAGTTCATTTAATAATGCTTCTCTTAATTAAATTAGTTGCTGGAATAAATGTTGCATAAGTGATAGTTCATTTATTTAAGTTAGTTATTAATTTGTTTTAAGCTTAAGAATTGAATAAATGTGACGGTTACATGTGTTAATTGCAGGTGACTTTTTAGCTCACATCCATTACATTTAAAGGCTGTTATGCATTCAATAAGGTGACTTTTCAAGAGATTTTGGTTACAAAAGAGGGGGCTATTACAAAGAGGATTTATATATATATCATTAAGAAGTTGTTTTATCAATTAAAGGAGAGCATTATTCTTCTTTAAATTGGGCAGCAACTTTGTTTCATCTTCCATAACCGTTTGCTTCATGAGTAATCACTACATGCATTCAATTCTCCATCAAAGAAGCTGGTGTCTTTTCGGCTGGTAATGGAGACTTCAAAAGACTTTGAAAGAAACTTAAATTGAAGAAGTAAATCACATTGAAGGTTGGAGTTACTTGGGTTAGAATTTCAAAAGGTGTGATTTTTCATTAGAGCTCATTATTAGCTTCATTAAAAGTGACCGTTCAGCTAGCCTTTTTTGACATTATAAATATATGTAATCAGCTTATTGAATGAAGAACTTTTGGACATTTTGTTAATGTTATGCTGCCAAATTTGTGAGGCAAACTTTTCTCTATTTCCGTTCAAGGATTCATTGGCTACTTAGTGTTCTAGTTGTGTCATCCATTTTCTTTGTCAGAAACTGAACTTATCACTACTCGTAGTGTGGCGTTCAAACATACTGAGGTTCCTATCTTGCTAGATAGTGGGTCGAGGTCACCTTAACCACTCTTAAACCGAACTAAAGGGCTTATAAGCAACGGGTCGATACCAAATCGGTATTGGTTCTTGTTTGCACCTTGTTCAATCCATTTTCCTTTCTTAACAATTTTTTTCCAAAACTAATTCTTTCTTTTCACATCTTACTATTTTGAACCAAAACAAATTCCTTCTTTTCCACCTTACCTTTTTCATAATCAATTTCCAACTTCAATTCATGAATGAAGATTAAGAGAAGATGCATGGATAGTAAGTTTCATCGAATGGGAGAATGCATCCATAACTTGATACATGAATTGTTGGCTGATCAAATGACCCTTTTCCATGCATGTTTTCTCCAGCAGCTTTTAATGCCTTTGTTGTTCATGAAAAAGTAGCTTTGAAAAGCTGGACTATTCCCTCACTTAATGTGCCATCCATTGCATGTACCTGCACCAAGTTAATGAAGCAAATTAATTCAGCTCAAGTTGTTATTAATTCGTCTGAAGCATGAAGCACATTAAATTAGCTCATTAAAAATTCGGCACATTAAAACCAGTAGCAACTTAAGACATATTAACACACTCATTAAAATCAGCAAAGACAAATTAAGAACATGTTTGAGCTAAGACACATTAATACCTACCATTAAGTCGGCTAGGACAAATTCAATATGGGCTGGACAAATTAAATTAACAGCTAATTTTGTCCCTAAGATAGACATATTAAATTGATGTCCTAAACTAGACATATTAAAACTATGTATTAATATAAGACATATTTAATAATTTAAATTAAAATGTCCAGATTTAAACAAATTTATTAAACCTTAACTAATTAAATAACTTAATTAAAATGAAATAACTAATTTATTTTAGCTTAGTAAAATGCAAGAATTAGAATTTAAAGATGAGCTCAAACGAGCTTATTTAAGCTGAATCAAGCTCGTTGAATTGAGCACACGAACTCATTGAGCTGGAGATGAGAAAAAATTGAGCTGATTGAGCTGAGGTTAGGCCTCATTTTGCACTTAGGCCCCTCGAACTTAGGCCATGCTCGATGTTGCCGAGTTGTGTCAAACCATGATACGATTGGGTTCGTATCATCCACTATTCAGATCAATCTTCGAAAATAACTTGGCACCACTCAATTCACCAAGCATATCATCTAAGCGAGGTATTGGATACCGGTTGATGTTCAGGGAAGTTCTTTTCCTTACTTGTGCTTCAATCCTAGATCCATAACTTACAAGGAACATTGTTTTCACCGAGCAACACCCTTATCATATGGTAATCACAGCAAAGGTTAGATTTTAGCATGTTCTGCACTGCAATACCAAGAAAACAAACAAAAGTAGAAAAAAAAGTTAAAAACAAAACAAAACAAAACATAAACAATCAGTTTCGAATATTAAAAAAAAAAGAAAAAAGAAAAGAAACTTGTGCTGGTGCATGGAAATGAAGAAGGATGCTCAATTATGCCATGAATTGCTTGGAAATCAACCGAAACAACTTGTTCTTGTTTGTTCGGTGATAGGATCATTGTAAGCATTTCTTTGCAGTAATTTGTGAATTTTCTGTTGCATTTTTTTCTTCTTTCAGCCTTATTTTTGTTTTAACCCTTTGTTTTCTTTATCCTTGTTGTTTATCTTGTAAGTTTGACATAGTTAACAAGTCTGAACGATCGAGTTAGTTCCTTAAAGAACTGAATTGTGAGAGATCGAGTGAAAAAGGAAAACTGAGCATGTGAGAATAGAAGGGGAGACAAAAAGAGCCATTCAAGCATTCTCCCGAGTGAAACACGAGTGTTGAGTGCAATTAATGAGCGATCTTTCCTTGGAGTGATCTGTGAGGAATTTTGTTGTGAGGTCCTTTTCGTTATTTTACTAACATATATTATTACTTTTTGTTTGTTTCTAGTGTTTATAATGGCAGGTTCAAATGAAAGCAATCTGAATGACCAGCCACCAAACTTGCAAATGCAAGCCATTACACGTGAACTTCAGCGTCTTTTAAGACAAGAATTGGATCCTTTACAGTCTCGAATGGATAGGTTAGATGGGGGTGGTTCCCAATCTGTCCATGAAGAGGACCGTGATGAAAATGAAGTTGATCAGCCTCTGAGACAAAATCTGAAGGGTCATGCGCAACTTGATGATAATTTGTTGAACATTAAAGTTGCCATTCCATCTTTTTAGGGATGAACAGATCCTGATGCTTATCTCGCTTGGGAAAGCAAATTCGAGCATGTTTTCGAGTGTTACAATTACTCGAAACAAAAGAAGGTTCATTTGGCTGCGATGGAATTCACTAATTATGTTTTGATCTGGTGGGATCAATTGTTAATCAGTCAGAGACGCACCGGTGAAGGTCCAGTGAGAACATGGAATGAAATGAAGTGAATCATGCGAAGGAGATTTGTTCCTTCTCATTATCACCGTGACTTATTCTAGAAGTTGCAGACGTTGAAACAGGGGAGTAGGAGTGTTGAAGACTACTACAAGGAAATGGAAATGTCTATGATGCAAGCCAACATTGTTGAGGATCAAGAGGCTACTATGGCACGTTTTCTTGTGGGGTTGAATTCTGAGATTGCTAACATTATTGAATTGCAACATTATGTCAAATTGGATGACATGGTGCATATGGCGATCAAAATTGAGCGACAACAACATAGAAAAGCTTCTACTCGAGGTAATACTCCATTTAAATCTTTTTCAAATCCATTGTATACTCCTAACAATGCCAGGAAACAAGCACCACAATCGCCACTACGGATTCGAGATCCAAATGAATCCACCAAACCAGATTGACTTTATTCCAGGAATTTGAAGATGTGTTTCCGGATGAAACACCTAAAGGCTTACCCCCTCTTCGTGGCATTGAGCACCAGATTGACTTTATTCCAGGTGCCATGATTTTGAATAGACCAATATATAGAAGTAACCCTGAAGAGACGAAGGAACTTCAACGAAAAATTTTTGAGTTGTTGGACAAGGGTTACATTCGAGAGAGTCTGAGTCCATGTGCTGTGCCAGTGTTGTTGGTACTGAAGAAAGATGGAACGTGGAGGATGTGTGTTGATTTTCGAGCCGTGAATCAGATTACTATCAAGTATCGACACCCCATCCCTCGACTTGATGACATGCTGGATGAGTTATGCGGAGCGACTATGTTCTCCAAAACTGATCTGAAGAGTGGATATCATCGATTTGTATGAGAGAAGGCGATAAGTGGAAGACAGCCTTCAAGACAAAGCTAGGTTTGTACGAATGGTTGGTGATGCCTTTTGGTTTAACTAATGCACCTAGTACTTTTATGAGTTTGATGAATCATGTTCTGCGATCTTTTATTGGAAAGTTTTGTGTTGTATACTTTGATGACATTTTGATTTATAGCAAGACTTTGCAGGATCATGTAGAACATTTGAGAGCTGTTCTGCATACTTTGCAAGAAGAAAAGTTGTTTGGAAATATGGAGAAATGTGTGTTTTGTACTGACAAACTTACATTTCTTGGTTATATTGTTAGTTCACAGGGTGTTGAAGTCGACCCTGAGAAGGTTAAGGTGATCCAAGAATGGCCACGACCGACATCGATTAGTCAGGTTAGATCATTTCATGGTTTAGCTACTTTCTACCGTCAGTTGGTTCCCCATTTTAGTTCTCTTACCGCCCCCTTAACTGGGATTATAAAGAAGAATTCAGTCTTCTCATGGGGTAAAAAACAAGAGGACGCCTTTCTAAAAATTAAGGACTATTTAACAAAAGCGCCTATTTTATCATTACCTGATTTTGATAAATTGTTTGAAATTGAATGTGGTGCTTTTGGGGTTGGTATAGGTGCTGTTTTGTCACAGGAAAAGAGACCCGTTGCATATTTCACTTAGAAACTTAGTAGAGCAATGTTGAATTATCCTGTCTATGACAAGGAAATGTATGCACTGATCCGGGCTTTAGAGGCTTGGTAGCATTATTTGTTACCTAAGGAGTTTACGATCCATACTGACCATGAGGCTTTATGATATATCACTGGTCAGCATAAATTGAACAAATGACATGCTAAATGGGTTGAATTCTTAGAATCTTTTCCTTATGTCATTCGATACAAAAAGGGAAAAGACAATGTCGTTGCTGATGCATTATCACGCATATATGCAGTTTTGAGTTGTCTTGATTCACATTTGATTGGATTTGCATATATTCGTGAGTTATTCTCTGATGATCCTAATTTTAGAGATAAGTATAATGCTTGTGAGAAAGGTGCAGATGAAAAGTTCTACAAGCATGATGGTTATCTTTTCAAAGAAAGTAGGTTATGCATTCCACAGGGTTCAATGCATGATATACTGATCCGTGAGGCACATGAAGGTGGATTGGTGGGTCATTTTGGAGTCACCAAAATGTTACAGACATTGAAGGAGCATCTATTCTGGCCTAAGATGCGCAGGGACATTGAACGGTACTGTGAACATTGTGTGACATGTAAGAAAGCCAAATCGAAGGTTTCACCACATGGTATGTATTTACCTTTACCTATTCATGATTCCCCTTGGACTGATATTTCGATGGACTTCGTATTGGGATTTCCTGGAACTAGGATAGGTAGAGACAGTATATTTGTTGTGGTTGACAAGTTCTTGAAGATGGCACATTTTATTGCCTGCCATAAGACTGACGATGCTGTTAATATGGCTAACTTGTTCTTTAGAGATATTGTGCGTTTGCATGGTATACCTAGGTCAATAGTTTCTGACAGGGATATAAAGTTTTTGAGTCATTTTTGGAGGAATCTTTGTGATACGAGCTCGCCTCAGCTTGAATTGAGTCGTATGATAGATGCCCGATCGTCTACGAGAAAGTGTCGTCGAAAATAGAAGGAAATAGATAATTCGGAATGAAGATAATTTGGTTGTTTAAGTTTGGGTTCAAAATTGGTTAATTAATCTTAGGTTTAAGAAAGAAAAGGAGTTAGGATATTGGTAATTTGGTTTTGGTTAAGAAAAGGAACGAAATATGGTCGATTGGAATATTTGGGAAGTGGACGAAAGTATGGAAAGGTTGGTCCTAAGAACAAGTTGAACCGATATTAGCAAATATCGACCCGAGACTTATTAGTTCTGAAGAAGGGATGGTTGAAACAAAATGGACCTTGACCCACTATCTAGGCAGATAGGAACCTCGGTATAAAGTGTTTTGAATGCCACACTAAAACTAGTGATAAGTTTAGTTTCGTAAAAGAAATAGATTGACGCCACTACTAGGTAGATAAGCCAACAAAATCTTAAACGAGACTTAGAGAAGAAAATTCTCACAAGAACAAAAGTTCGGTTATAAATTTGGCAAAAGTTCTTTACAAAGTAACACAAGCCAAAATTTATAGTGAATACAAGGGATAGCCGAATAAGCTCTTGAGGTAGCTAAATGGTTAGCTGAAAATTCCAGAATTTTTGATGAAGCTTCCTTGAAGTTTCTTGTGCATGGAGAATAGCAAGGGGAAGCTTCTAGATGCCTTGATTCAATAGGAAAATTGAATGGGTTGTTTGGGAGCTGAAATGCAATCAATAGGTTCAGCCAAATGCTTGAATTTGATTTAGTGCTGCTGCTTGGTTCAGCCAAATGTTCATGTGATTAAGGAGCTGTCTAGAGCACTTCAATAGTCTTAGAATGTGAAAAAACTGATTTGAACAGCCACACATGTGTGAACAAACAAAATCGAACAACCCTTGGTGTGAAAGGAATAATCGGGTGGGTGTGAACAGCCTTAATTGTCTTGGGCAGCCAATCGATCTTCTTGAAGAGTTGCAAGGGTTGGCCGAATGGTCACTTAGGAGACACCAAAAGATCAACACACCATCTTTAAATCATCCATGCACCTATGCTGTCCAAGGGGTAATGTACCTACAACAATTAAATCAGCAAATTAAATCCCTTTTAGACACATTAATTCGGCAACATAAAATAAATAAATCCTGCACCATAAATTAGGCTGGACATAATTAATCTTTGTAATAGTTAAGACATATTTAATTGGTCCTAATTAATTAAGTACTTAATTTAGAACATAATTAAAACATGTCCAGATTATGACAAATTAATTATTAAAGGTAAATAACTAATTTAACTAACAATAACTTAAATGATTTATTCCAGCATAATAAACGCAATAATGAAATGAGCTGAAACGAGCTCGTTGAGCTAAGTTAAGTTGAAGTTGAGCTGAGTTGAGCTGATTTGAGCTTGAAGGAGTATGCATGGTTTGCTTGGCTTGCTGGTCCAAGAGCTTTCTAGAAGTCCAGCAACAGTTTCACCCCAAATTCTATCAACTAAGGTTGTTGTTGCGTCTTTGAATCTCTTTGCTCGAGCTCAGGTGATCGGTCCTACGGGCAACTCAAGAGGATCGACATTGGTAGCCGACAACTCAGGAGGTGTGTCCGTATCACTTTGGAGCAAACTAGGTACGAAACTTATGTTTTCTACTACTTGTCATCCCTAGGCTGATGGACAAACTGAGGTTGTTAACAGAGTTTTATCTACTTTACTTCGTTCCATCATTAAAAAGAACATAAAAACTTGGGAAGATTGTTTGCCACATGTCAAATTTGCTTATAACCATGCTGTACATTCTACTACTAAGATGTCAACTTTTGAGGTTGTTTATGGATTTAATCCTACTCTAGATATGTTGCCTTTGCCACAAAAACATGTGATGAATAGAGACGGTAAAGCAAAAGTAGAATATGTGAAAAAGTTACATCAATAGGTTAAGGAGAACCTAGAAAGAAGAACTCATCAATACGAAAAGCAAGCAAACAAGGGCAGAAAGTGAGTCACCTTCGATGTTAGAGATTGGGTTTGGGTTCATTTCTGAAAGGAACGATTTCTAGCCCAAAGGCGGTCCAAGCTATTACCGCAGGGAGATGGTCCTTTTCAAGTGTTGGAAAAAGTGAATGACAATGCCTACAAGTTAGACTTGCCAGGAGAATATAATGTGAGTGCCACATTTAATGTTTTTGATTTAACCCCTTATGAAGATTCTGCAGCTTTGAGGACAAATCCTTTTCAAGAAGGGAGGATGATGTGAGCACATCCATGCTAATCAAGGAAACTGATCCGAAGGTCTTACCATTGGGGCCTATTAACCATTCTAAGGCAAAAAAATTTAGGGAAGTTCTTTTCCTTACTTGTGCTTCAATCCTAGATCCACAACTTACAAGGAATGTTGTTTTCATCGAGCAACGCCCTTATCACCTGTACTTAATAGTAATCTTGTTTACGGCTTGACTGATACAATCTGTCTCGGGGATGGGTTGAGTCGTATGTGAATGCCCGATCATCTACGAAGAAGTATCGTTTGGTTTGTTCAAAAGGATGTTTTTAAGTAATTAATGCGAAAGCTATTCAAGGGGTTCAAAGTTAGGATTTAAAATGTGATTATTAAAGGTTCGATTTAAAAAGGAAATAAAAGAAATGGAAAATATGAGTATGGAAAGAAAGAACTCAAAAGCAAGCACGAACCAATACTAGAGAGTATCGACCCAAATATTTATAGGCTTTTAAGGTGATCGGATGAAGGAAGGTAAACCTCAACCCACTACTTAGCAAAGTAGGAACCTTGGTATAGTTTCAAACGCCATACATTGGATCAAAGTGATAAGTTCGAGATAGAAGGAAAATAGGTTGACGCCACTAGGCTTCCTAGATAAGCCAACAAGTCTTCAATGAAATTAGGGAGAAAAGAATCTCACCAAATAGTTTCATTAACAAAGAAACAATAATCAAAGTTCAACAACCTTTACAAATGAAAGTAAACAACTATTTATAGCCTAAGGTAGGTAGCCGAATAGACATAGAACAATGCTTAAAAACTAAGTAAAATTTGGTCATGAATATCCTAGAATAATCTAGAACAAAAACCATTAATTGGATAAGTCCAAATTTGGTTGAATGGTTCTTCAAAAGGCAGCTTCATAGTTAAGGAAAATGATGCGAATGAATGAACACCAATGGGCGGATGAATGAAGAAATTCCAATGGACATACAATGTGAATCTCGAATATGAGTAGACAACTAAGTGTGAATGCTTTGAAAAGCTTCTTGGAGAGTGAAACGTCAGCCTTGAAGAAAGGAGGCTTCATGCAAGCTTTGGTCGAATGGCCACTTAGGAAATATCAACCAACATGTCCTTTAATGCTTTGTCCATTGGTCTCTATGAAAAGGCATATGGGAAAGGGTAATTCGATAGCTATTAATGTTGTCCATGCAAGCTTCCTAGACAACTCATTTAAGCCTTCCATACATGTAAGATGCATGCTCACATTTTCCATTAATTCGTCCCATGCATGCAACCTTACTTTAATTCCTTGTCTTGGCCATACACCAACATCCTCTTAAATGCCGTTCATGCTCCAACGCTCATTAAATTCTTTTCTTGCCATGAAAATGCTGAACAACTCCTTAAATTTGCTCCATGCTTGCCCCAACATCTCATTAATTTGGTCAGCAATCATGCACCATAAATTTGGCTGGACAAAGTAGCAACACGAATTAAATTCATGTTAAACACATTAAATTCGGCACATTAAACCTGTAACAATGTTGAGACAATTTAAATTCATGCTTTAATCACAAACACATTAATTAACATGTCTAAACAAGGACATATTTATGACTCACGTTTAATGCTAGGACAACCATTAAATTCGGCCTAGAAAAATACACAGCAGCTAATTAATTTGTCCTAAACTTGACATATTAAATTCATGTCCTAAACTAAAACACATTAAAAATTTATTTAATTATGTATTGATTTGACAAATAAAAATGAGCTGATTATTTTAAGCTAACTAAATAAACTTAATTATTTCAGCAAATTAGAATGCATGGAAATTAAATAATTTCGAATCAAGCTTAATAAGCTTGTGTCAAACCAAAATTAAATAGATAACAAGCTGAATTGAGCTAGACGGAGCTCGGGGAGCTGAAAACAAGCTAGGATCAGCTTGCCAACAGTGCAATGCTCGACATAGTAAGCTTGACCAAAGTAATTCGCGGGGCGGGTTCGTATCATCGACAATCCATGCACATTCGCCATGTTCCATCCTTTTTTGGCACCAACAAGACGGGAACAGCACAAGGACTAAGACTCTCGCGAATGTAGCCCTTCTCCATCAACTCGTTAATTTGTCATTGGAGTTCCTTAGTCTCTTTAGGATTCAATCTATACGCTGGTCGGTTTAGAATAACAACTCCGGGCACAAAGTCAATTTGATGCTCTATTCTGCGACAGGGTGGCAACCCACTCAGAGTTTCTTCTAAAAAGACATCTTGAAAATCTTGCAAAAGAGACATAATAGAAGAGGGAAAATTTTCGGGTAACTCATTAGTAGAAAACAAGTTTTCCTTGTACATGAGCACAAGAGTGATTTTCTCAAAGTCAATGCCTTTCGCACATCACTCGCTTTTGCAAATACACTCATTTTTTCACAATCTTTTTCTTTTTCTTCTTTCTCTTTTCTTGTCTTTTTCTCATTTTTCCTCTCTTTTTCTCATTTTTCTTTTCTTTTTCTCATTTTTCTTTTCTTTTGTATTTTCATTCTTTTCTTTCTCTCTCATTTGATCTACTGAATTTTTCCACTTTTTTTGGTCTTCATAGACTTGCTTTGGAGTCAACGAGGCTAGCGTCACATTTTTTCCCAAATGCTTAAAGGTGTACTTATTAGTATAACCATCGTGGATAACTCTCCAGTCAAATTGCCATGGTCTCCTGAGCAATAAGTGACTTGCGTGCATAGGAACAACATCGGAAAGTACTTCATCCTCATATTTTCCAATGGTAAAGGATACAAGTACTTGCTTTGTTACATTTAATTCACCACCATCATTGAGCCATTGGAGTTTATACGGGCTCGGGTGCTTGGTGGTCGGCAAGCCAAGTTTCTCCACCATGAGAGTGCTTGCTATGTTGGTACAACTCCCACCATCGATGATGACGCTATAGATTTTTCCTTGGACTTGGCACCGGGTATGGAAGATATTTTCTCTTTGTTTCTCGTCTTCGACACTTTGGAGACTAAGGCCTCATTTTACAACAAGAAGCTCACCATCTATAGCATGTTCTACTTCTTCTTCCTCGTCGGATGTTGGGTCGAATTCATTTTCAACTTCGTCTTCTGACTCGATCTTGCCATTCACACACACCACCATAGTGCTTCGATTTGGACACTGACTTGCAATATGGCCCCTACCGAGGCACTTGAAGCACTTGATGTCCCTCAAATGGTTGGAGGGACTTTCGACCGCCTTGCCTTTGCTAGATTCAGCCAAAGGCTTGGTTGTTTTGGCTGGCAATGTTGTCTCTTTGGCTCAGTTTGTTGGAGTGCTTTTGCCAATGCCTTGGCTCCATTTCAAAGTGTTCACGGTAGAGTAGCCTCAAACAGCACCTTTACACTTTAATTGCTTTTCTACTTTGATGGCCATGTGCACCATGTCCACCACCTCGACGTAGTGTTACAACTCCACGATATTAGCTATGTCTCGATTGAGACCGACTAGAAAAGGTGCCATCATTGCCTCGTGGTCTTCTTCCATATCCGCTCGAGTCATTGCGATTTCCATCTCTTTGTACACTCCTCAATCCTTGAGTGAGATTTTGGAGTTTTTGATGAAGCTCCTGGTGGTAGTAAGATGGAATAAATTATCGTTGCATCACCGCCTTCATTTTGGCCCAAGTGCGAACCGGGGGTTCTCCGTTCCTTCTACAGCTTGTAGTTAATTGGTCCTACCATATCATCGATAGCCGGAGAATTCAATCGCTGCCAACTTGACCTTTTTGATCTCGGAATAATTATGGCACTCGAACACCAATTCTATTTTTTTCTCCCACTCGAGATAAGCCTCTGGGTCTGATTTTCCTTGAAATGATAGAATAGACATCTTGACGCGAGCGCGTCCAGCGAACCTCTTCGAATAAGTCTCCCTAGTCGAGATGTGACGTGTTGGCAAGCTGATCCCAGCTTGTTTCCAGCTCCACGAGCTCCATCCAGCTCAAATCCAGCTCATTCAAGCGTAATCTAGTTGCCTGAGCTAAACCGAGCTTACTCCTAGCTCATTTTCAACTCACGAGCTAAACCTTAGCTCAACTTCAGCTTAAGAGTTTAACCTTAGCTCAACTTCAGCTTAGGAGTTTAACTTCAGCTCAACTTTAGCTCAAGGGCTTAAGCTTAGCTCATTTTAGCTCAAACCCGAATTTTGACTTTAATGGATTAAATAAAATTTGAATATATTTATTTAAGCATTAAATTTGTTTTATATTAATATTTGTTATAATATGTCATAGATATCACATATCTTAAATGTGTTCACATTGTGCTGAATTTATGTGTGTTCACATGATGTCTTATGAATTGTTTTATTTCTTGTAGGTGCAATGCTCATGGACGGCGCAATGAATGCTTGAAGAAACATCTCTTTTGGACATCCCACATGCATGAATGAACAACATCTAATTAGGTGCATGCATGACCAGATTCAAGGTGTTTACAAGTTCATGTATTTGTCAAATACATGAATGCACAAAATACATGAATGTTTGGGTTCAAATGCACATTCGGTTACATGAATGATGAAGATTCATGCATGAATGTATCTAGAAGATCCAAACCTTTTGGACGGCACACATTCATGCATGGAAGGAAATTAATGCAAGTTCATGTAGGGCTTGGTACAATGTATAAAGAGGTGTATGTAGAATTGAGGTTCAATGGACGGCATTTAAGAGAGTACATGTATTGGAGACGTTCATGCAAGTAGGGGCTATTTAATGTTCATGTTTTTGAAGGTTCATGGACCGAATTTATGGAGGAACATACATTGGGACATTTCATGCATGATCCATGCATTTTCAAGCTAACCATTCAAGTATTCAAGGTGCATTAAAGCTTCATTCAGCCAAGGGGGATGATAGAACATCAAAGGGCTGCACATTCATGGATATTCATAATTTTTCTTCTAGAATTATCTAGGTGTTTATGGCCAAATTTCTTAGCTTCTAAGCTTGTCCATTCGACTACTTTTATTTAGGCTATAAATATATGTTATTTCATTTGTAAGTGGTTAGACTTTTCACTTAATGAAACTTTGTTAAACTTTCATGGAATTTGTTAGATTTATTTCTCTCATATTTCGATGAGGACTTCATTGGCTTATCTAGGAAGCCTAGTGGCGTCAACCCTGTTCTTCACTATCTCGAACTTATCACTATCAAATAGTGTGGCGTTCACCCATATACCGAGGTTCCTACTTTGTTTAAGTAGTGGGTCGAGGTTCTATCATTTTCATTTTCACCATGAAAGCGTATAAGTACTTGGGTCAATATTTCCTAATATTGGTTCTTACTTGCTTTTAAGTTCACCATCTTCCATAACCATCATTTATTGAACTACCTTCAATCTATTTTCATTCTTTTGTTTCTTTTAAAACCGAACCTTTAATATTCATATTTTAAACCCTACTTTTGTACCCTTTAAATAGCTTCCGTATTATTTAACCTAAAAACATCTTCTTTAAAAGAGCCGAACGATACTTTCTCGTAGACGATCGGGCAAACTCACATACGACCTGACTCACCCCGACGCGGATTGCATCATTTGGTATCAGAGCTTGTAAAACGAGAGGCGCTGACGTTCGTATGAAGATCAAAATAGGTTCGTGGTGAAAAAAATGAAAAAAAATTCAAGTTGTATTTTTCGTTTCTCTCTATTGTAATAGTGCTATCTTGAAGAAATACAAAAAAAAAGTGTTAAAAAAATCAAAGTTAAAAAAAAATCGAGGAAAAAAATGTTAAAAAAATATATTCGAAGTTATCAAAAAAGAAAAGAGTGTGTGAAAGTTTATGGTCTTTGTTGATAATTTTTTTTTTGTATTCCCGATCAGGTATGTTTGATTTTCTACCATTCACTTCCTACTCTATCGCCACACTTAAAACCTTTCCAATTGTTTTTTTTAGCCTACCCTTAACCCCCTCATCTTTATCCTTTGTTAAACCATTCGCAACCGACCCCTAAGCCTACGGTAAGGCCTTGGCAAGTCCGAAAATGAAGTTGTGAGAGAAAGTTTGAGAGGTAAAAGGCACGAGCGTGTGAGACTATTCAAGTGGAGGTAAAAGCCAATCGTGTGTAAAACACGAGCGAGAGTGTCACTTTTTCCTTCTTCTTTCTGAGCGAAATCGTGAGGTTTGTGGTGAGGTACTTAAATTTTTTTTTGATCTAACATATTTTCCTTTCAGTAATCAAGATGTCTTGTGAAGAATTTACCGAGTCGGAGTTCCAATACTTTGTTCAAGAAATGCGAAGAATGGTGAATTCTGAGTTTGGCCAACTACAAGTGAGGCTAGATCGATTGGAAAAATGAGACCAAAGTGATCGAGTTTCTTCAAGTCGAAAAATGGAACCAAAAATGCCACGGAGATATACCGTCAAATATTACTTGAACAAAAGTTCCTATCATGATTCTTTCTTGCCATTGACTTTGAGGCAAAAATATTACTTGAACAAAAGTTCCTATCCTATTCGAGAAGAGACTTCGAACGAGAGTATTTTTCATGAAGGAGTTTGAGACGACAAGAAGGCGACTATGATTTTGACTCCTTCCAAGAAAATGTGCGAAGAGATAGATATACTTCTTTCCGAACTTCAAAGAAATCATTCAAGGAGTGTTCTACACAAAGTTTTAATTGTGAATCACATTGCAAATAGTTCTTGGCCTTTCGAACATGATCTCTATTCTCATGATTCTTTTGTATATTCTTGTAACGAGAAAACAAAGAAAAGAAAAGAAAAAGAAAATGAAATAAAAAGAAAAGAGAGGCAAAAGGCAAGTAAGAGAGAAAATGAGCGAATCTTGAGAGAACTTGAAAAAGCCTTTGAAAAAACCTTTGAAAAATAAAATGAAAATGAAAAAAAAATGAGATTGAAAAAGAGAATGAAAAAGAGTTTGAGAGAGAAAAAGAATGTGAACAAGAAAAAAAGAGTGGAAAAAGAAGTTGAGATAAAAGAAACGAGTGATTCAGAAGAAATAGAATCGAGTGAAAAAGATGTTAGTGAGCAAGCGAGGATTCTTTCTACTAACACTTCTGCTCGATCTATTTGTGATCTTTCTTTTCAGGTTCCTAAAAGTCCGTGCGACCAAATCCAACTCTAATACCTTCAAAATGAGAGACGTTTTCAGTTGTTTGAAAAAGGTAAGTCCGTGGATGACCGCCACCCATTCGAAATCGAAGGTAAGGAAGGTAAGGAATCTTTGTTTATCGAATCAAGGCCGCTTGATTTAAAAATTACTCATAAAGGTTTTGATGGCATAACTTCTGAAAAACTTCCTTCTTTTGATTTGGCTAATTATTGTTCACATATTATTGTTAACGATGTTGATTCAAAAGATGCCATGAAGATTCCGTCTTATGATATGTTTTATAACGACAATTCTGTTGATTCTGTTGGATTGGTTCATCCTGTGCAAATTGTGAATGTATGTGATAAAAGGTTTTCACATTTTGATAAGTATGGCTATGTAAATTCTTTGAATTCATCTTTCTGTTTAAACGTGCCTATTCAAATGATTTGTGATGGATTTGAATTTCTGAAAGGTCGCATGAACACAACTTCTTTACTCGATATATGCGTTAAAAGATTTTTGCATGAAATATTTGTTCTGTTTGATTTTGCTCTTCAACAGAAATCTTTGAATTTCTATGCGAAATTTCCATGTTTCGGACTGTTTGTTCGACTAGGATTTGTGAAGCATGAATGCTTGTGTATTTGTCAGTTTAAAGTCTCTTTGATTCACTTTTATGACTTATCTGCGAAAATGAAATTTTTGTTGCAATTTGGGATAAGTGATCAAAACCGAGTCTTTAAGCTGAGAGTAAGCCATTTCGAGTTGTTTCCAAGATAAGGTAAGCATTGTGATCTTGTTGTAAGTAACTTTGTTTTACCTACTCATCTTCTTCGTGTTTTATCTTTATTTTTGGAAATAAAGCATGTGGCTGGATTACAAAATCAAAACCAAGTTTTTTATTCTGAAAATTTTATTTTTAATCCTGGAATTGAATCAGACGTTCCATCTGTGAATAACATTTTATCCTGTCCTTTTAAGTACATTTTTCGTGGTGACCTTAACATTTTCCATTCATGTGGAACTTATATTTTGAAAAGCAAGAATTATCTTTTTGACTTTTCACCTTTACAGGTTTGTTTGAGTTCAAATTATTGATTGCATTACCTTGCTAAGGAGCGAAGGTTTGATCTGCGAGAACGAGGTGAATTTGAACTTTCGTCATGTAACTTACAAAGTAAGTCACAAATGCCTTTACTTTGTTTAAAAAGAGAAGAACTCGGTGTTGTTAGTAATGATTTTATGGATAGAGGTCATATTATTCCATTTAATCGAATACGGCAAAATAAGGTTTGTATTGATCCATTTGGAATGTTGTGGTTGAAACGAGGAATTCATTCTTGTTTGTTAAGATGCGTGATTAATCATTCCTTGTTTCCATTTTGTTCAATTGATCATATTGATGACATATCGAAATTGTGCAACAATGTGAAGTATCATGTTATGAATGAGTAAAATTCTTGCCATATGACCTTTGGGCTAAGTTTTACATGCACCATCCGAATTTAAATACTTTCCACTTGTCATTGCCAAAATTGGTAAGTCAATTCGGTAAGATAAGATTCGTCTTTTGCTCAACATTCGGGTTATCTATTGGTTTTTATAGTCTTAACCCTCTGCTACTTATTTATGAAGGTGATGTGTTAACTTGTCCATTGGTGAATCAATTTCAGGTTTGCTTGATATCCTTTGTCCCATTCAACCGAGGAAAACCAAGCAAGAAAAAATATTGTCTTTTAGACAAACAGTTCAACTTCAGGACAAGTCGCCTAAAAGAGGGGGGAATGGTGCGAGCGCGCCCAGCGAACCTCTTCGAACAAGTCTCCCTAGTCGAGCTGTGACGTGTTGGCAAGCTGATCCTAGCTCGTTTCCAGCTCCACGATGATGTGATTCGGCCTGGGTTGATGAGTCGAATTCACATAGTTGCCCGTTTGTAGTTCGAGAGAGTCGTTCGTACCTCAGATTTTTGTAATAGAAATAAAATAATGGAATAGATTAAGCGAAAGGTTCTAGATGGATAAATTTAGTAATAGGTTCGGTTATGTGTAGCAAAGATGGGTGATGGATAATGGTTTGGTTTGGTTAACAAGGAAGAAAGTTGAAAGATGGGGGATGGAAAAACGAACTCAACGTCAGGAATGATTCAACACTAAAAAGTGTCACCCCGATTCCTATATTGTTAAGGTGAAAAGATGGATAGAAGGATAGGTGAACGCCACACCAAGATTGGTGATAAGTTCAAAAAGATTAGTAGACGCCACTAGCACAAACTAGATAAGTCTTCGAAACTTGTACGAGATATGAGAGGAAGCAACCTCACAAGAACAAAAGTTCATTAACAAATTTGGCAAAAGTCCCTTACAAATGAAATCAACAAACTATTTATACTAGTTTCTTATGCTAGCCGAATAGACTATTCATGAACTTAACGATTAAGCAATGAACCTAATTTAAGACAAAAACATTCTAGAAAAATGACCAATGGTGTCCTTGTCCATGTTCGGCCGAATGGGAGGTGAGTGGGCAGCTTCATGAATATGCATTGATGTACTTGGATGAATGATCTTCATACATGCATGGCTAGATTCGGCTAACACCTTAAATGGAGCCTTGAATTCATGTTGTTTTACCATGAGTGGCTTAATTAATTAAGGCTTCATGAAGAGTCAAACTTGGTGTGAACAAGGAGCTTGAGTAGACACTTGGGTGTGAACGTCCAACCGAAGGGTCATCATGGTGTGAACACGATGTGTGAACACATGATCAATGCATGAACCATCCAATGCATGCTCCATCATTAATTTGATCTATGAATCTTCAAATACATGAATGTCCATCATGAACATGCATGTGCCTCTTGATTGCCGTCCATTGAACCTTCCAATGCATGTACCTTGCATTAAAGTCCATACATGAATCTTCCAAATTCGGCTAACCTACAAAATTAAATAACAAAATTAAATAACACACAACTATTCATATAATTATAAATTAAAATAACTAAATAACTTAATAACAATAACTAAATTTGAACACAATAATTATAAGTCAACTTATAATAAATTCGGCTAGCTCAAATAGTCAAAAACACTTAGTGAGCTAAATTGAGCTAGGGAATTCGGCATGAGCTGTAACAAACTTAGTTATAAGCTAGATTAAAACTTAATTTATTGAAATGAAAAAAATAAGCTGAATCGAGCTAAGTTTGAGCTCAAACGAGCTAAAACGAGCTCAAGTGAGCTGATGTGAGCTGAATGGCGCATGGGGGAGCTGGAGAGGAGCTGAGATCAGATTGCAAAATGGTGCATGGAGTCATCAAGGATTTGTTCTTAGCTCCTCCAACGTTAGGGAGCTGGTTATCATCCCAAATGCACATCACAAAGGCCGATATAGCATCTTGAAGTTGCTTGGTTTGAGCTCGGGTTATGAGACCTTTTGGTAGCTCGATGGATTCTTGGTGTGCATTCGAGGATGCCCCGAGTGTGCTCACATCACACGAGCTCCATCCAGCTCAAATCCAGCTCATTCAAGCGTAATCTAGTTGCCTGAGCTAAACCGAGCTTACTCCTAGCTCATTTTCAACTCACGAGCTAAACCTTAGCTCAACTTCAGCTTAAGAGTTTAACCTTAGCTCAACTTCAGCTTAGGAGTTTAACCTCAGCTCAACTTTAGCTCAAGGGCTTAAGCTTAGCTCATTTTAGCTCAAACCCGATTTTTGACTTTAATGGATTAAATAAAATTCGAATATATTTATTTAAGCATTAAATTTGTTTTATATTAATATTTGTTATTAATATGTCATAGATATCACATATCTTAAATGTGTTCACATTGTGCTGAATTTATGTGTGTTCACATGATGTCTTATGAATTGTTTTATTTCTTGTAGGTGCAATGCTCATGGATGGCGCAATGAATGCTTGGAGAAACATCTCTTTTGGACATCCCACATGCATGAATGAACAACATCTAATTAGGTGCATGCATGACCAGATTCAAGGTGTTTACAAGTTCATGTATTTGTCAAATACATGAATGCACAAAATACATGAATGTTTGGGTTCAAATGCACATTCGGTTACATGAATGATGAATATTCATGCATGAATGTATCTAGAAGATCCAAACCTTTTGGACGGCACACATTCATGCATGGAAGGAAATTAATGCAAGTTCATGTAGGGCTTGGTGCAATGTATGAAGAGGTGTATGTAGAATTGAGGTTCAATGGACGGCATTTAAGAGAGTACATGTATTGGAGACGTTCATGCAAGTAGGGGCTATTTAATGTTCATGTTTTTGAAGGTTCATGGACCGAATTTATGGAGGAACATACATTGGGACATTTCATGCATGATCCATGCATTTTCAAGCTAACCATTCAAGTATTCAAGGTGCATTAAAGCTTTATTCAGCCAAGGGGGATGATAGAACATCAAAGGGCTGCACATTCATGGATATTCATAATTTTTCTTCTAGAATTATCTAGGTGTTTATGGCCAAATTTCTTAGCTTCTAAGCTTGTCCATTCGACTACTTTTATTTAGGCTATAAATATATGTTATTTCATTTGTAAGTGGTTAGACTTTTCACTTAATGAAACTTTGTTAAACTTTCATGGAATTTGTGAGATTTATTTCTCTCATATTTCGATGAGGACTTCATTGGCTTATCTAGGAAGCCTAGTGGCGTCAACCCTGTTCTTCACTATCCCGAACTTATCACTATCAAATAGTGTGGCGTTCACCCATATACTGAGGTTCCTACTTTGTTTAAGTAGTGGGTCGAGGTTCTATCATTTTCATTTTCACCATGAAAGCGTATAAGTACTTGGGTCAATATTTCCTAATATTGGTTCTTACTTGCTTTTAAGTTCACCGTCTTCCATAACCATCATTTATTGAACTACCTTCAATCTATTTTCATTCTTTTGTTTCTTTTAAAATCGAACCTTTAATATTCATATTTTAAACCCTACTTTTGTACCCTTTAAATAGCTTCCGTATTATTTAACCTAAAAACATCTTCTTTAAAAGAGCTGAACGATACTTTCTTGTAGACGATCGGGCAAACTCACATATGACCTGACTCACCCCGACGTGGATTGCACCATTTGGTATCAGAGCTTGTAAAACGAGAGGCACCGACGTTCGTATGAAGATCAAAATAGGTTCGTGGTGAAAAAACGAAAAAAAATTCAAGTTGTATTTTTCGTTTCTCTCTATTGTAATAGTGCTATCTTGAAGAAATACAAAAAAAAGTGTTAAAAAAATCAAAGTTAAAAAAAAAATTGAGGAAAAAAATGTTAAAAAAATATATTCGAAGTTATCAAAAAAGAAAAGAGTGTGTGAAAGTTTATGGTCTTTGTTGATAATTTTTTTTTGTATTCCCGATCAGGTATGTTTGATTTTCTACCATTCACTTCCTACTCCATCGCCACACTCAAAACCTTTCCAATTGTTTTTTTTTAGCCTACCCTTAACCCCCTCATCTTTATCCTTTGTTAAACCATTCGCAACCGACCCCTAAGCCTACGGTAAGGCCTTGGCAAGTCCGAAAATGAAGTTGTGAGAGAAAGTTTGAGAGGTAAAAGGCACAAGCGTGTGAGACTATTCAAGCGAAGGTAAAAGCCAATCGTGTGTAAAACACGAGCGAGAGTGTCACTTTTTCCTTCTTCTTTCTGAGCGAAATCGTGAGGTTTGTGGTGAGGTACTTAAATTTTTTTTTGATCTAACATATTTTCTTTTCAGTAATCAAGATGTCTTGTGAAGAATTTACCAAGTCGGAGTTCCAATACTTGGTTCAAGAAATGCGAAGAATGGTGAATTCTGAGTTTGGCCAACTACAAGTGAGGCTAGATCGATTGGAAAAATGAGACCAAAGTGATCGAGTTTCTTCAAGTCGAAAAACGGAACCAAAAATGCCACGGAGATATACCGCCGAATATTACTTGAACAAAAGTTCCTATCATGATTCTTTCTCGCCATTGACTTCGAGGCAAAAAGATTCATACTATGACTCCTATTCGAGAAGAGACTTCGAACGAGAGTATTTTTCATCAAGGAGTTTGAGACGATAAGAAGGCGACTATGATTTTGACTCCTTCCAAGAAAATGTGCGAAGAGATAGATATACTTCTTCCCGAACTTCAAAGAAATCATTCAAGGAGTGTTCTACACAAAGTTTTGATTGTGAATCACATGCAAATAGTTCTTGGCCTTTCGAACATGATCTCTATTCTCATGATTCTTTTGTATATTCTTGTATATTCTTTTGTATATTCTCATGATCCTAATATTGGTTCTTACTTGCTTTTAAGTTCACCATCTTCCATAACCATCATTTATTGAACTACCTTCAATCTATTTTCATTCTTTTGTTTCTTTTAAAATCGAACCTTTAATATTCATATTTTAAACCCTACCTTTGAACCCCTTAAATAGCTTCCGCATTATTTAACCTAAAAACATCTTCTTTAAAAGAGCCGAATGATACTTTCTCGTAGATGATCGGGAAAACTCGCATACGACCCGACTCACCCCGAGGTAGATTGCATCATTTGGTACTCTTCCACCCTTCCTTTGGCCTCGGTGACGTTGACCTCTCCTCTGGTCACTTATGTTAGAGCCTTGGTCACTTTTGGGATCACTCGGTTCGAATATCTCCTCGTCTTGTTCTCATCGACGTCCTCAATTTTGTGGTGGACTTGGAGGAGTCCTCTCTTGTCGGCCTCTACCTTCCATGAGATCAAGCCTTTCTTGAATCGGCTCCAACTTTCTAAGAACCACATCTGGAGATAAAACAATCACATATACCATTAAGACAAAAGAGCACTTAGAATATCCAGAGGAGATTATTATAAAATACCCGACCATAATGGCTACATTCAGATCTATTTACATTTCAAACACTAATTCACTGTCTACTAAAGTCATCGGTGATTTCACGTTATTTTGTTTCACTAAAGTAATTAATTCGGAGGAAATCCCAACTAACCCATTCTTTAGATACCATATTAGATAAAGTCGATTACTAGGGAATAACTTCTTCTTTTAACAATGACGTTGTACACACCAAGTAGTCTTTAGAAAGATCTAATATCTCATCCAGAACTTTCTTTGTAATAGCCCGTTTTTTGTTAAATCAGAATAGTGATTTTGGAACCACAAATTTGAGGTTGAAAATTTATTTTAATATTATTTTTGGTGTTTATAGCATGTGAATATGTATGTGTGAAAATTTTGTGAAATAATTTTAGCGTTTGAGTGCTTAATTTGACAAAAAGACTAAATCGCATAAAATGCAAAAGTAGCATGCTATAATTTAAAAGTGTTTAATGGTTATTAAATTGAAATGTAGAGGTCCTTATGATGTTAATAGACCATTAATAGTGGAATTTGACATAAATGGGAATGTATTTGATGTTTTAAATGTTATTTAAACTAAGGTTAATTTAGTAATTAAATAAAAAATTGTATATTAAATAAAACAAAAGATGAAAACATGTTCATCTTTGTTTATTTCAACTGAAAATAGAAAAGAAAACCTAGAATTGGAGAGCTTTAAATTTTGGCACCTTTGAAGCTTGATTAAGTGTGGCATTCGAACCCTATACCAGGGTTCCTATCTTTCTTGATAGTGGGTCAAGGTTTTGACCAAATTTACAAACCTTTCAAAAAGCATATAAGTATTGGGTCAACACTAATTAGTATTGGTTCTTTCTTGCTTTTTGAGTCGTTTTTTTCCATTCTTTTATCATATCCAAAACATAATCAATTTTTGCCACTTATTTGATAATCAAATATTTTCCTTTTCCAATTAGCCATTTTATTTTTGATCCTTTAATCCCAGTTGAGCCTATTTCATTAATTTAGTTAGATATATTCATCTAATTGGACCATACTATCTCGTAGATGATCGAGCAATGTAAATACAACTCGACTCATCATTCGAGGCGGATCATATTAAACCATCCTAATATCCTTAACCGAAGAATCCGCAGAATCTAAAACACTGATGTAGGCCAGATATGCCTCACATCCCTTATGAACCAACTTTTCAGGCGTTAATGCATAAATTACATTCAATAAGTAATTTCGATGCTCCCCAATTACGACTACCTCGCTGTCCTCCGCAGTTCTCAGTACAACCCTTTTTGTGGCACAATCTAAGCTCACTCGAAGCTATGATCAGCCCAATGGCTTCCAATCACTACAATTTACCTCAGAAAAAAACAGAATGGCAATTCCCTACTGCCATAGTGTCAATCAATAGCCCATTGCTCTTTGATCGAGTCCTAGCCATAAAACCAACCTTTAGTAACCATTAATTGACTAACCAAAAAGCAGATGCACCTCACTTACTAAATGTGCGAAAACATGGAATGGGAAAATGACTATTGAAAGAGGCAAAGACAGGCGCCAAAGAAACAATAATTCGGCTGCAACCATGCAGGAACAAAAGTACCCCTCTAATTAGTCACTTTTAATCGAAGCATTATGAACAAACAATTTCCAGAAACTATAGACAACCTTACCTTCGACGAACAACAATGGATTTGCATTTAAACGACACCGTCTGAAATTTCTACAGTTACCTAAAGGTCTCCTAACCAGAAATAGAACTCCCCTTAGACAAAGAACAACAATAGGATGGAAGCTATAATAGCAGAACTTACCGTCACTAGTCAAGATATTGAAGAAACAAGTAGCGACCACAAGAAGAGGGTTATGAAACAAAAAAAATTTGCAGCAAACAAGAAAAGTGGGAATCAACATAACCAACAGAATGAAATAAAAGAGAAAGATGGAGAGGGGAAAACTAAAGGAAACTTTCGGTAGGAGAGAAAGAACAAAGAAATTCGGCTTTAGCAAAATTGGGAAAGGAAAAATCAAACTTTGAAAAAAATCTAATCTTATCACAATCCCTTAATTCCTCCTATTTTTACTCCTCAAATCTCTCCACAAGACTCCCCACTCAATCCAAACACCCCAAAATGTCCACAACCTCCCACACATCTCAAACACTCAGTATTTTACCACATTTCAAACTCCTTCATGGCACAAGTACAAAAAAAAATCCCCCTTGCCCGTACAACGATTCAAACTCAAGACCCCCAGAACACTGACACTCCACTTATCCACCAGACTAACAGACCCATTTTGACATATTTTACCAACATATATTTATAAGCCTACTAATTATAGATAGGGGTTTATGTGATATCCCGAATTACGACCTAATCGGAATAGTGGTTTCGTGACCATAAATCTGAGATAGAAATAACTATTTTATAATTATTTTGAGATTTATGATATGATTGCATGATTGTGTGAAAATTTCGTGACGAAATTCTATGCATAAAGTGCTTAAGTTGAAATTAGGGAGTAAATCGAATAATTTGCAAAACTTGCATTCTAGAAGTTTTTAGTATGAAATTGCTTTGGAATATTAATGAGGAGGTCTTAAATAGAAATTTGACCAATTTCTAAAATTTTGGACAAAAATGGGCTTGTACATGAAAATTTTCAAAGAAAGGTATTAAGGGTATTTTAGTCATTTGGTAATTAAAATTAATTAAAAGGGAAATTAAGGCCAAAATGTGTTCATCTTCTTCAAGCCTTGGCCGAACCTTACCTCTCTCCATAGCTAGGGTTTCTTCAACTTTCAAGCTTCATAGTAAGTGATTTCAAGCCCCGTTTTTAATGATTTTTATGTTTTTGGAATCTCAGTAGCTCGATTTAGCTTATGCTAGCAATAATTCAACCTAGGGTTCATATTTGGAAAAATACCCATAGGTGAAATTTGTGTATTTTGGTGTTTTATGATAGAATATGAGGTTTTAAATTATGGTAGACAACTTGTGCTACTCGATTTTAAGTGAAAACAAGTAAAAGGGCTTAATCGGTAAAAATACCTAATATTCATAAGTACATGTTAGAGTGTGAATTTGATGTTGCTATAGAAGGGAAAAATGATCATCATGTCATAAAACATAAGAAAATAGGATGAGGTTTAATTTACGAGCTTTGGGGCAAAAGTGTAAATATGTGAAAGTTTAGGGGCAATATTGTAATTTTGCCAAAGTTCGTACTAAGGGCTGTTTTGATGAATGTATGTATTAAATAAATTAATTTGGTATTATAGATCAAGAGAAACAAGATTCAAGTCGTGATAAAGGGAAAAACAAATTTTACGAGAAATATGCTCGATTGCTAATATTTTGTATCAAGGTAAGTTCATATGTAACTATTGTAATATAACCATTATTTTAAATCATTTAATGCTATTTATACGATATTATGATTGTTATTATGCGATTCAATGCTTTGTGGTAATTGTTGGACAACATGCAAAAATTATATGAATTATGTGAAAAATGTGAAAGACTACCGAAGTATCGTCACTGGTATTCCAAGGAGAATGGTAAAGGAGTACGAACGAGGAAAGTTCCGTTGAACCTTAGGAATAGATTAGGATACTTGGGCATCCGAGCTCGTTGAGTTGAGTCCGAGTTCACTTATGGATGCAAATGTCTGAACTCGTTGAGTTGAGTCCGAGTTCGTGAGATATAACTAGGCATCTGAGCTCGTTGAGTTGAGTCCGAGTTAGCTTATGGGCGGGTTACATGGTACTTTGGCTACACATGTGGCATTTATGTGCAAACTTTCCATGTATCTGAATTATATTCCGATGTGTTCAACGGGAGAATCCTAAGAGAATAGGGAGAGTACTTCAAACGAAAGTGATTGATGATGAATGTGTTGAAGAGGTGAAAATGGACAGGTATGAGTTTAATCCTTGGATTGAAAATTTGGTATGACAAAATTATGGTAAGATAGTAAGTATTCTTATGACATGAGTGTCTTAATGATGTTTATGTTGGATTGCATGATCATGTTGTTATTTGCATGTGAACTTACTAAGCATTTATGCTTACTCCTTTCTTTTCATTCATTGTAGTTTTGACAAGCCGGCTTGAGAATCGGGATAGGTTGAAGGCTCGTTCACACTATCCGAAGACTTAAATTGGTAAAATAGCTTGTATATTTTGAGTGTGGCATGTATAACACTATACTCACTTTGTGTAAATAATCTTATGATATGGTTATGGTTTGGTAAGAAAATGTTTGGAAATGATTAGCCATTGGAATGACCAATCTAGATCATATTTGATATCATGTATGTTTAATGTGTTACTTAGTCCATGGAAAACCATAAAATGGTGAAATTGGTTATAAAACAGAATCACACAGCAGCAGTGACATGAATTGGAAAATTTACTAAAAATAGTATAAATAGAATTAGATGATGAATAAAATATTTAATTAAATCCTAATGAATCTATTTTCATTTGGAAGAAACAAAATAGGTAAAAGAGTTGTATTTTATAAGATATTTAAATTTTTGTGAAACAGGGCCAGAGCAATTTCTGAATCCATTTTTCTGACTTTGGAAATTCACCAAATATTGTACAAAAATAATTAGAAGTTATTCTTTATATGTACATATTCCTTATTGAGTATAGTTTTTAGATATATAAATGGCATAGTATTTTGAGTTCTGTACAAAGAGAAAAGTGGTTCGTAGTGAACAGATGTCAAAGCAGTTAGATGCTGAAACAGGGTAAACTTTAACTAATCAACTTTATTAATTGGATTGACAAAAAATTCTAGAAAACAATTAGTAGATATATATATGAGTCTAGTTTCAAGGAAAATTTACGGATCTTAATTTCGAGTTTCGAAACTTGAGATATGAATTTTTAAGCGACTATGACGCAGTTAGCCATCTTGTCTGGAATTTCTAAAATAAATTGTTTGAGTTGTTTAATTAATGAATTAAGCCCGTTAACACCTCGTGCTCGACTCTGGCGACGGTCTCGGGTACGAGGGCATTACATTTGATGGTATCAGAGTAGATTTAGTCAGTTCTTGGACTAACGTGTTGTATGTATGAGTTTTGCTATACATGACATGCTATATAAATATTGTGATAGTGTGACGACTTCTGACCTTTTAAACGATTTTTTTATAGTAAATGGATCCCGATCCAGCTCTGGCTAAAGATGTAGAGAGTAATGCACCAGCTCCGGCTGAAGGGGCGGTGCCGACTGAAAATCCACCTCCTACTGTTGGTCAAGGATGAGGAGAAGGGGCTCGGGAAGCCTTTCTCCAAATGATGAATGCTTGGTATACAAAGTTCGTTTGTACGAACCCAAATGCACAACCTCCCCCAACTCTCATGATTCCTAAACCTGTACCCCCGATGCCTCAAGGTACGGATCTGATGAAATTTCACAGAACTCCAGTTGACAGAATCTACAAGCAAGGGGCAGAAGAATTCAGGGCAAATGTTGATGATGATGCCGAGAAAGTAGAGTTTTGGCTTGAGAATTGTATTCGGGTATTTGATGAGTTGTCTTGTACGCCTGAGGAATGCTTGAAATGTGCTATATCATTGTTGAGGGATTCAGCCTATCATTGGTGGAAGACATTGGTTTCAGTGGTACCGAAAGAGAAAGCGACTTGGGAGTTCTTTTAAGAAGAATTTCGGAAGAAATACATCAGTGAAAGATTTGTTGATCAGAAGCGTAAAGAGTTTCTTGAGTTGAAGGGGGCAACATGATGATTCATTGAATCTAAAGGGAATTCGTCGGAGTTGAGTAAGTATGCTAGAGAATATGTTCCCTCTGAGCTAAAATGTGCGACGATTTGAAGACGGACTCAATGAAGACATCAAAGTATTTGTTGGGATTCTTGAATTAAAAGAAATGGTAGTACTTGTTGATCGAGCTTGCAAGGCTGAAGAACTACTTAAAGAGAAGAAAAAAGTAGAGGCTGAGACTAGAAGTTGGAAGAAAAGATCGACGAGCAGTTCATTCTCACAGCAATCTAGAAAATCTAGAAATATGAATCCTCATTTTCAGGTTTCGGCCGGGCAATCATATGAAAATTCTAAGAAACAAAATGTGGGTCTTAAATCTCAAGCTACTTCCGTGGCTAGTGTGGGGATTTCGAGAGTTGTTAAGCCCGAGTGCCAGCGGTGTGGTAGAAATCATTTTGGCCCATGTAGAGCGAATGAATGTTTTCGGTGTGGTTCTCTGGATGATTTTATTAGAGACTACCCAGAGAGAGTTGAGAAAAAAAATTTCAGAGTGTAAAAGCTAGTGGTGCAGACTCGAGGGGAAGATATTATAGAAAAGCTGAAAATGAAGCAAGCATCAAGAATATAGTCAGAGAATCAGCAGCTAAACCTGAAGCAAGGGCTCCAGCTAGAACTTATGCCATAAAGGCACGTGAAGATGCTTCATCACCCGGCGTGATTACTGGTATATTTTCTCTTTATGATGTTAATGTTACTACTTTGATTGATCCCAATTCTACCCATTCATATGTGTGTATGAAATTAGTGTCTAGTACGAATATACCTATTGAGTACACAGAATTTATGATTAGAGTGTCGAATCCATTTGGCAAATGTGTGATAGTTGATAAAGCATGCAAGAAATATCCTTTAATGATTCGGGGTCATTACTTTTTGGCCGACTTGATGTTGTTGTCGTTTGATGAATTTGATGTTATTTTGGGTATGGATTGGTTGACATTGCATGATGCTATAGTAAATTGCAAAGAAAAGGTTATAGAATTAAAGTGTGAAAGTGGTAAAATTCTGCAGGTTGAATCAGGCAAATCAGAGGCATTATCTAGTGTAATTTCTTCAATGTGACTCAAAGATATTTGAGGAAGGGTTATGAAGCTTATTTGGCGTCTGTACTTAATACAAAAGAAATTGAGAAGAAAATTGAATCAGTGTCGATTGTGTGTGAGTTCGCGTATGTATTTCCAGAAGAGTTGTCGGGTTTGCCTCCAGTTAGGGAAGTAGAATTTGGTATTGAGTTGATACCGAGAACAGCTCCGATCTCAATTGCTCCGTATAGAATGGCAGCAGCAGAGTTGAAAGAATTAAAGTCGCTGTTGTAAGAGTTGACTGACAAAGGCTTTGTGAGACCGAAGTTTTCACCTTGGGGTGCTCTCGTATTATTTGTGAAAAAGAAGGATGGTTCTATGAGATTGTGTGTTGACTATCGACAATTAAACAAGGTGACAATCAAGAACAAGTATCCGTTGCCGAGAATTGATGATTTGTTTGATCAGCTGAAAGGAGCGACATGGTTTTCAAAGATTGACTTGAGATCTGGGTACTACCAGCTACGAGTAAAAGAATCGGATGTGCCTAAAACTGCTTTTAGAACAAGGTACAGTCATTATGAATTTTTAGTTATGCCATTCGGGTTAACAAATGCTCCTGATGTGTTTATGGATTTGATGAATCGTATATTTCGGCCATACTTGGATAAATTTGTTGTGGTATTTATAGATGACATCTTAATTTATTCGAAAGATGAGACAGCGCATGCCGAGCACTTGAAGATAGTTTTGCAAACTTTGAGAAATAAGCAGTTATATGCCAAGTTTAGTAAAAGTGAATTTTGGCTTCGGGAAGTTGGATTTTTGGGGTCATATTGTTTTAGGTGATGGTATACGGGTTGACCCTAGTAAAATTTCAGCTATTGTTGATTCGAAACCACTGAAAAATGTAACTGAGGTTAGAAGTTTCTTGGGGCTAGCTGGGTATTATCAGCGGTTTGTAAATGGATTTTCTATAATTGCTGCTCCTATGACTAGACTACTTCGAAAGGATGTTAAATTTGAGTGGACGGAAGAATGTCAACAGAGTTTTGAAGAATTGAAAAAGTTATTAACTAAAGCACCAGAATGGAAATGGAATCGGATTACTATGGATTTTGTATCAGGGTTGCCGTTAACTCCAGGGAATAAAGATGCCATCTGGGTAATAGTTGACTAACTGACTAAATTGGCTCATTTTATTTCAGTATGTACAGATTATTCTCTTAATAAATTGGTTGAATTGTATATTAGTGAGATTGTTAGACTTCACGGAATACCTTTGTCAATCATTTCGGATAGAGATTCGAGATTTACTTTGCGGTTTTGGCAAAAGTTGTAAGAGGCATTAAGTACAAAGTTAAATTTCAGCACTGCCTTTCATCCACAAACTGATGGACTATCAGAGAGAGTGATTCAAATTCTTGAAGACATGCTCAGATGTTGTGTATTGGAATTTCAAGGTAGTTGGGAAAGATACTTACCGATGGTAGAATTTGATTATAATAATAGTTATTAGACGAGTTTAAAGATGACACCTTATGAAGCATTGTATGGTCGTAAATGTCAGACGCCATTGTATTGGACTAAACTCAAGGAAAATCAAATTTATGGAGTTGATCTAATAAAAGAAACCAAAGAAAAAGTGAAAGTGATTCGAGATTGTTTGAAAGCTGCTTCAGATAGACAGAAATCTTATGCGGATTTGAAACGAAAGGAAATAGAGTTTCAAGTTGGTGATAAGGTATTTTCAAAAGTGTCTCCATGGAGAAAGTTCTTAGATTTGGACGGAAGGGCAAGTTAAGTCCGCGTTTTATTGGACCGTATGAAATAATTGAAAAAGTTGGACTAGTAGCTTATCGATTAACATTGCCATCTGAATTACAGAAGATGCATGATGTGTTCCACGTATCTATGCTACGTCGGTATCGTTCAGATCCTTCACATATAATTTCACCAACAGAAATTGAGCTACGACCGAATATGACTTACGAAGAAGAACTGATTAAGATTTTAGCTCGAGAGGTCAAGCAACTAAGAAATAAAAGTGTCGCTCTCGTGAAAGTATTGTGGCAAAAGCACGGGGTAGAAGAGACTACATGGGAACCTGAGGACAGTATGAGAAATCAATATGCACACCTATTTACCGGTAAGACTTTCGAGGATGAACATCCTTAAAGGGGGAGAGTTGTGATATCCCGAATTAGGGCCTAATCGGAATAGTGGCTTTGTGACCACAAATCCAAGATAGAAATAATTATTTTATAATTATTTTGAGGTTTATGATATGATTGCATGATTGTGTGAAAATTTCGTGACGAAATTCAATGCATAAAGTGCTTAAGTTGAAATTAGGGACTAAATCGAATAATTTGCAAAACTTCCATTCTAGAAGTTTTTAGTATGAACTTGCTTTGGAATATTAATGAGGAGATCTTAAATAACAATTTGACCAATTTTTAAAATTTTGGACAAAAATGGGCTTGTACATGAAAATTTTCATAGAAAGGTATTAAGGTTATTTTGGTCATTTGGTAATTAAAATTAATTAAAAGGGAAATTAAGGCCAAAATGTGTTCATCTTCTTCAAGCCTTGGCCGAACCTTACCTCTCTCCATAGCTAGGGTTTCTTCAACTTCCAAGCTTCATAGTAAGTGATTTCAAGCCCCGTTTTTAATGATTTTTATGTTTTTGGAATCCCGGTAGCTCGATTTAGCTTATGCTAGCAATAATTCAACCTATGGTTCATATTTGGAAAAATACCCATAGGTTAAATTTGTATATTTTGGTGTTTTATGATAGTATATGAGGTTTTAAATTATGCTAGACAACTTGTGCTACTCGATTTTAAGTGAAAATGAGTAAAAGGGCTTAATCGGTAAAAATACCTAATATTCATAAGTACATTTTAGAGTGTGAATTTGATGTTGCTATAGAAGGGAAAAATGATCAGCATGTCATAAAACATAAGCAAATAGGATGAGGTTTAATTTACGAGCCTTGGGGCAAAAGTATAAATATGTGAAAGTTTAGGGGCAAAATGGTAATTTTTCCAAAGTTTGTACCAAGGGATTTTTTGATGAATGCATGTATTAAATAAATTAATTTGATATTATAGATCAAGAGAAATAAGATTCAAGTCGTGATCGAGGGAAAAAATAAAGTTTACGAGGAATAGGCTCGATTGCTAATATTTTGTATCGAGGTAAGTTCATATGTAAATATTGTAATATAACCGCTATTTTAAATCATTTAATGCTATTTATATGATATTATGATTGTTATTATGCGATTCTATGCTTTGTGGTAATTGTTGGACAACATGCAAAAATTATATGAATTATGTGAAAAATGTGAAAGACTACCGAAGTATCGTCACTGGTATTCCAAGGAGAATTGTAAAAGAGTACGAATGAGGAAAGTCCCATTGAACCTTAGGAATAGATTAGGATACTTGGGCATCCGAGCTCGTTGAGTCGAGTCCGAGTTCACTTATGGATGCAAATGTCCGAACTCATTGAGTTGAGTCCAAGTTCGTGAGATGTAACTAGGCATCCGAGATCGTTGAGTAGAGTCCGAGTTCACTTATGGATGCGAACGCCCGAGCTCGTTGAGTTGAGTCCGAGTTCGCTTATGGGCGGGTTACATGGTACCTTGGCTACATATGTGGCATTTATGTGCAAACTTTCCATGTATCCGAATTATATTCCGATGTGTTCAACGGGAGAATCCTAAGAGAATAGGGAGAGTACTTAAAACGAAAGTGATTGACGATGAATGTGTTGAGGAGGTGAAAATGGACAGGTATGAGTTTAATCCTTGGATTGAAAATTTGGTAAGACAAAATTATGGTAAGATAGTAAGTATTCTTATGACATGAGTGTCTTAATGATGTTTATGTTGGATTGCATGATCATGTTACTTGTTATTTGCATGTGAACTTACTAAGCATTTATGCTTACTCCCTCCTTTTCATTCATTGTAGTTTTGACAAGCCGGCTTGAGAATCGGGATAGGTTGAAGGCTCGTTCACACTATCCGAAGACCTAAATTGGTAAAATGGCTTGTATATTTTGAGTGTGGCATGTATAGCACTATACTCACTTTGTGTAAATAATCTTATGATATGGTTATGGTTTGGTAAGAAAAGGTTTGGAAATGATTAGCCATTGGAATGGCCAATCTAGATCATATTTGATGTCATGTATGTTTAACGTGTTACTTGGTCCATGGAAAACCATAAAATGGTGAAATTGGTTATAAAACAGAATCACACAGCAACAGTGACATGAATTGGAAAAATAACTAAAAATAGTATAAATAGAATTAGATGATGAATAAAATATGTAATTGAAGCCTAATGAATATATTTTCATTTGAAATAAACAAAATAGGTAAAAGAGTTGTAGTTTATAAGATATTTAAATTTTTGTGAAACAGGGCCAGAGCAATTTCTGAATCCATTATTCTGACTTTGGAAAGTCACCAAAAATTGTACAAAAATAATTAAAAGTTATTCTTTATATGTACATATTTCGTATTGAGTATAGTTTTTAGAGATACAAATGGCATAGTCTTTTGAGTTCTGTACAAAGAGAAAAGTGGTTCGTAGTGAACAGATGTCAAAGCAGTTAGATGCTGAAACAGGGTAAACTTTAACTAATCAACTTTATTAATTGGATTGACAAAAAATTCTAGAAACAAATTTGTAGATAGATATATGAGTCTAGTTTCAAGGAAAATTTACGGATCTTAATTTCGAGTTTTGAAACTCGAGATATGAATTTTTAAGCGACTGTGATGCAGTTAGCCATCTTGTCTGGAATTTCTAAAATAAATTGTTTGAGTTGTTTAATTAATGAATTAAGCCCGTTAACACCTCGTGATCGACTCTGACAACAGTCTCGAGTACGGGGGCATTACATTTGATGGTATCAGAGTAGGTTTAGTCAGTTCTCGGACTAACGTGTTGTATGTACGATTTTTGCTATACATGCCATGCTATATATATATTGTGATAGTGTGACGACTTCTGACCTGTTAAATGATTTTTTTATAGTAAATGGATCCCAATCCAGCTCTGGCTAATGATGTAGAGAGTAATGCACCAGCTCCGGCTGAAGGGGTGGTGCCGACTAAAAATCCACCTCCTACTGTTGGTCAAGGAGGAGGAGAAGGGGCTCGGGAAGCCTTTCTCCAAATGATGAATGCTTGGTATACAGAGTTCGTTTGTACGAACCCAAATGCACAACCTCCCCCACCTCTCCTGATTCCTCAACCTGTACCCCCGATGCCTCAAGGTATGGATGTGATGAAATTTCACAGAACTCCAGTTAACAGAATCTACAAGTAGAAGAATTCAGGGCAAATGTTGATGATGATGCCAAGAAAGTAGAGTTTTGGCTTGAGAATTGTATTCGGGTATTTGATGAATTGTCTTGTACGCCTGAGGAATGCTTGAAATGTGCTATATCATTGTTGAGGGATTCAGCCTATCATTGGTGGAAGACATTGATTTCAGTGGTACCGAAAGAGAAAGTGACTTGGGAGTTCTTTCAAGAAGAATTTCGGAAGAAATACATCAGTGAAAGATTTGTTGATCAGAAGCGTAAAGAGTTTCTTGAGTTGAAGCGAGGGCAACATGATGAGCACATCGAATACTGAAAAGGAATTCGTCAAAGTTGAGTAAGTATGCTAGAGAATATGTTCCTACAGAGGCTAAAATGTGCAGACAATTTGAAGACGTACTTAATGAAGACATCAAAGTATTTGTTGGGATTCTTGAATTAAAAGAAATTCTAGTACTTGTTGATCGAGCTTGCAAGGCTGAAGAACTACTTAAAGAGAAGAAAAAAGTAGAGGCTGAGACTAGAAGTTGGAAGAAAAGATCGACGAGTAGTTCATTCTCACAGCAATCTAGAAAATCTAGAAATATGAATCCTCATTTTCAGGTTTCGGCCGGGCAATCATATGGAAATTCTAAGAAACAAAATGTGGGTCTTAAATCTCAAGCTACTTCCGTGGCTAGTGTGGGGAATTCGAGATTTGTTAAGCCCGAGTGCCAGCGGTGTGGCAGAAATCATTTTGGCCCATGTAGAGTGAATGAATGTTTTTGGTGTGGTTCTCTGGATGATTTTATTAGAGACTGCCCCGAGAGAGTTGAGAAAGAAAAATTTCAAAGTGTAAAAGCTAGTGGTGCAGACTCGAGGGGAAGATATTCGAGAAAAGCTAGAAATGAAGTAAGCATCAAGAATGTAGTCAGAGAATCAGCAGCTAAACCTGAGCAAGGGCTCCAGCTAGAACTTATGTAACGCCCCGTACCCGAGACTGTTGCCGGAGTTGAACACGAGGTGTTAACAGACTTAATTCATTGCTTAAACAGCTCAAACAATTTAATTTTAGAAATTCCAGACAAGCTGGCTAACTGCTTCACAGTCTCTTAAAAATTCATATCTCGAGTTCTGAAACTCAAAATCCAATTTCGTAAATTTTCCCTTAAACTAGACTTATATATCTATTTACTAATTTGTTTCTAGAATTTTTGACTAGGCCAATTAGTACAGTTTATTAGTTAAAGTCTCCCCTGTTTCAGGATTTGACTGCTCTGACCTCTGTGTATTACGAATCAGATATCTCTCTGTACAGAATTTCAATAACTATGAAGTTTGTTTCTCTTAAAACTAGACTCAATAAGAAATCTGTACATATAAATTATGACTTCTAATTATTTTTATACAATTTATGGTAAATTTCTAAAGTTAGAATAGGGGATCCAGAAATCGCTCTGGCCCTGTTTCACAAAAATTTAAACATCTCACAAAATATAACTCATATACCTGTTTCGTTTCTTCCATATGAAAATAGACTCATAATTCTTAAATTCCATATTTTATTCATCATCTAATTATATCTCTACTATTTTTAATGATTTCTCAAATTCACGTCACTACTGCTGTCTGAATCTATTTTATGGTAAATTTTACCTATTTCATGGTTACCATGGATTAACTAGCAATTTGACATACAAAACACCAAATATGATCATAATTAGCCATTCCAATGGCTAATCATTACCAAGCATTTTTATACTACTCAATAACCATATCATAAGACCATATATACAAAATGATTATAATGCTATACATGCCATACTCAAATATACAAGCCATTATGCCAAGATGGTATACGGATAGTGTGAGCGTGCCTCCGACTGTTCCCGATTTCCGAGCTTGCTTGTCAACACTACAAGGAATGAAAAGGAGGAAGTAAGCATAAATGCTTAGTAAGTTCACATGCAAATAGCAAGTAACATAACCATATAAGCAAACATAAAACATCATTTGCATAATCATCACCAAGACATTCATATCATATTTTCATTTATCATCTTACCATATTGTTGTTATATCAATTTTTCAACCCGAGGGTTAAGTACATACCTGTTCAAAGTATCCATTTCACAACACTTACCAATACGTCCCTTTCATCTTGAGTATTCCTCCATTTGAGTAGAACTTTACCCGTTGAACACATCGGAATATAATTCGGATACATGGAAAGTTTGCACATAAGTGCCACATATGTAGCCAAGCTACTATGTAACCCGCCCATAAGTGAACTCGGACTCAACTCAACGAGCTCGGGCGTTCGCATCCATAAGTGAACTCAGACTCAACTCAACGAGTTCAGATGCCCAAATATCCCAGTGACATGTCACTTGTATCCTAATCCATTCCTAAGGTTCAAACAGGCTTTTTCCTCGATTACACATCTTTGCCATCTTCCACAAAACATCAAAACCGATACTCGGTAGAAATTTATAATTTACATATTATTCAATAATAACCATAAAGCATAATATTTCATGATATTAATCATCATATCACATAAATAACATTAAATTACTTAAAATGACAATTATGTTACTACATTTACACATGAACTTACCTAGTATGCGAAAATGGCTACTTTTACCATTTCGTCCACAACTTGGTATTTTCCCCATTTTAGCCCGAATTTCAGTTTTCCTTGCTCTATCATTTAAAATATAGTCTAATTAGGACTCACATTATTCAAATTGACCCAAAATCATATTTTGGAAAAATTACAATTTTGCCCCTAAACTTTTGCATATTTACACTTTTGCCCCAAAGCTCGTAAATTAAAATTAAGCCTATTTTCTTATGTTTTATGACATGCTGATCATTTTTCCCTTCTATGGCAACATCAAATTCTCACTCTAACATGTACTTATGACTATTAGGTATTTTTACCGACTAAGCCCTTTTGCTCGTTTTCACTTAAAACCGAGTAGCACAAGCTGTCTAACATAATTTAAAACCTCATATTCTATCATAAAACACCAAAATACACAAATTTTACCTATGGTTATTTTTCCAAATATAAACCCTAGGTTAAATTATTGCTAGCATAAGCTAAATCGAGCTACTGGGACTCCAAAAACGTAAAGAACTTGAAAAACGGGGCTAGAATGGACTTACAATCGAGCTTGGAAGCTTGAAAAACCCTAGCCATGGTTTCTCCTTGCTATATTCGGCCATGGTGAAGAAGATGAGCAAAATTGGCTTTTAATTTTGTATTTTAATTCATTTTACCCCTAAATGACCAAAATACCCTTACTACTAAACTTTCCAAAAATTCCATCCATGTCCAATTTTTGTCCATAAACTTAAAAATTGGTAAAATTTCTATTTAAGACTTCCTAATTAATATTTCAAAACAATTTCATACTAGAAACTTCTAGAATGCAAGTTTTGCAAATTATTCGATTTAGTCCCTAATTTCAATTTAAGCACTTTAGGCATAGGATTTCATCACGAAATTTTCACACAATCATGCAATCATATCATAAACATCAAAATAATTATAAAATAATTATTTCTATCTCGGATTTTGTGGTCATAAAACCACTATTCTGACTAGGCCCAAAATCAGGATATTACAACTTATGCAATAAAGGCACGTGAAGATGCTTCATCACCTGACGTGATTACTGGTATATTTTCTCTTTATGATGTTAATGTTACTGCTTTGATTGATCCCGGTTCTACCCATTCATATGTGTGTATGAAATTAGTGTCTAGTATTAATATACCTGTTGAGTATACAGAATTTATGATTAGTGTCGAATCCATTTGGCAAATGTGTGATAGTTGATAATGTATGCAAGAAATATCCTTTAATGATTCGCGGTCATTACTTTCTGGCCGACTTGATGTTGTTGTCGTTTGATGAATTTGATGTTATTTTGGGTATGGATTGGTTGACATTGCATGATGCTATAGCAAATTGCAAAGAAAAGGTTATAGAATTAAAGTGTGAAAGTGGTAAAATTCTGCGGGTTGAATCAGGCAAATCAGAGGCATTATCTAGTGTAATTTCTTCAATGTCGACTCAAAGATATTTGAGGAAGGGTTATGAAGCTTATTTGGCGTATGCACTTAATACAAAAGAAATTAAAAAGAAAATTGAATCAGTGCCGATTGTGCGTGAGTTCGCGGATGTATTTCCAGAAGAGTTGCCGGGTTTGCCTCTAATTAGGGAAGTAGAATTTGGTATTGAGTTGATACCGGGAACAGCTCTGATCTCGATTGCTCCGTATAGAATGGCAGCAGCAGAGTTGAAAGAATTAAATTCGCAGTTGCAAGAGTTGACTGACAAAGGCTTTGTGAGATCGAGTTTTTCACCTTGGGGTGCTCCCGTATTATTTGTGAAAAAGAAGGATGGTTCTATGAGATTGTGTGTTGACTATCGACAATTAAACAAGGTGACAATCAAGAACAAGTATCCGTTGCCGAGAATTGATGATTTGTTTGATCAGCTGAAAGGAGCGACATGGTTTTCAAAGATTGACTTGAGATCTGGGTACTACCAGCTATGAGTAAAAGATTCAGATGTGCCTAAAACTACTTTTAGAATAAGGTACCGTCATTATGAATTTTTAGTTATGCCATTCGGGTTAACAAATGCTCCTGCTATGTTTATGGATTTGATGAATCATATATTTCAGCCATACTTGGACAAATTTGTTGGGGTATTTATAGATGACATCTTAATTTATTTGAAAGATGAGACAGCGCATGCTGAGCACATGAAGATAGTTTTGCAAACTTTGAGAAATAAGCAGTTATATGCCAAGTTTAGTAAAAGTGAATTTTAGCTTCGGGAAGTTGGATTTTTGGGTCATATTGTTTCAGGTGATGGTATACGGGTTGATCCTAGTAAAATTTCAGCTATTGTTGATTGGAAACCACTGAAAAATGTAACCGAGGTTAGAAGTTTCTTGGGGCTAGCTGGGTATTATCAGCGGTTCGTAAATGGATTTTCTATAATTGCTGCTCCAATGACTAGACTACTTCGAAAGGATGTTAAATTTGAATGGATGGAAGAATGTCAACAGAGTTTTGAAGAATTGAAAAAGTTATTAACTAAAGCACCAGAATGGAAATGGGATCGGATTACTATGGATTTTGTATCAGGGTTGCCGTTAACTCCGGGGAAGAAAGATGCCATCTGGGTAATAGTTGACAAACTAACTAAATCGGCTCATTTTATTTCGGTACGTACGGATTATTCTCTTAATAAATTGGCTGAATTGTATATTAGTGAGGTTGTTAGACTTCACGGAATACCTTTGTCAATCATTTCGGATAGAGATTCGAGATTTACTTTGCAGTTTTGGCAAAAGTTGCAAGAGGCATTAGGTACGAAGTTAAATTTCAGCACTGCCTTTCATCCACAAACTGATGGACTATCAGAGAGAGTGATTTAGATTCTTGAAGACATGTTCAGATGTTGTGTATTGGAATTTCAAGGTAGTTGAGAAAGATACTTACCGATGGTAGAATTTGCTTATAATAATAGTTATCAGACGCGTTTGAAAATGGCACCTTATGAAGCATTGTATGGTCGTAAATGTTAGACGCCATTGTATTGGACTGAACTCAAGGAAAATTAGATTTATGGAGTTGATCTAATAAAAGAAACTGAATAAAAAGTGAAAGTGATTCGAGATTGTTTGAAAGCTGCTTCAGATAGACAGAAATCTTATGCGGATTTGAAACGAAAGGAAATCGAGTTTCAAGTTGGTGATAAGGTATTTTTAAAAGTGTCTCCATGGAAGAAAGTTCTTAGATTTGGACGGAAGGGCAAGTTAAGTCCGCGTTTTATTGGACCGTATGAAATAATTGAAAAAGTTGGACCAGTAGCTTATCGATTAGCATTGCCATCTGAATTACAGAAGATGCATGATGTGTTCCACGTATCTATGCTACGTCGGTATCGTTCAGATCCTTCACATATAATTTCACCAACAGAAATTGAGCTACGACCGGATATGATTTACGAAGAAGAATCAATTAAGATTTTAGCTCGAGAGGTCAAGCAACTAAGAAATAAAAGTGTCGCTCTCGTGAAAGTATTGTGGCCAACGCACGGGGTAGAAGAGACTACATGGGAACCTGAGGAAACTATGAGAAATCAATACCCACACCTGTTTATCGATAAGATTTTCGAGGAAAATTAACAAGTATTTTTAGGCCTAAAATCTAGGTAGCCGATTGGCCTTTCATACTTACAAATTAATTAAAAGAAAATTCTAGAAAAATTAACCTTTAATGTGCATGACTAGATTCGGCTATGGGGATGGTGAATGAATGAACCTTCATGCTTAAGAAAACCAAAATGAATGCATGTTGTCCATTGGTCACTTGTAAGGTTCGGCCAACCTTGTTAAATGAAGCAATGTTTGGCCAAAAAAAAATTAGGAATTAATTAGGATACTCCAAGGGCCAACATATGTGTGAAAACCGAATGTTGAAGAGTCTTCCAATGTGAACAAGGTGAACCGAAAAGTCTTGCCATGTCAACATAGGTGTGAAACGAATTAAGGAGATTCATGGGGAAGCTAATTGGCCAAGCTATCTTCATGCATGTGTGGGTGTCGTTTGGCTGAATGGTCATCTTGAAAAAATGAAGAGATAGCACACCATACATGAATGGAAACATTCATGAACCTTGAAGACATTGAATGTGGTCATACATGCACTTAGCCAAACATGCACCTAGGGGATTCAAGACCCCCCAAACCGTCCATGCACCTTTCAAAATTCATGTTTCCTTTTAATCTCCATATGTCCATTGTGTTCCTACAAGAAATGTGAACAGAATTAATTCAAGCTAATGTGAACACAAATATCAACATTAAATTCGGTTATGACAAATTTAATTATCATCACTAAACTCTTTTAAGACATATTTAATAAAACTAATATGAACTAAATTTAATATGTGGGATATTAATTAGCTAGTTATTGAACTTATTAAATAAAAAGACAATAGTAGTCAAATGCAGTCATGGTGAACTCCACGAGTTGATGTTTAATTCATGAACTAAACCCGAGCTGGGCTTAGACTCGTGAGCTGATAATGAGCTGGTCCCGAGCTGTGGAACTGGGAAAGAGCTAAATCCGAGCTATTGAGCAGGTGTGGAGCTACATGGGAGCTAACTTGAGCTAGAGGTGAGCTCGGTGAGCTGAACTGAATTTCTAGAAGAATTCGGCATGGATTCCTAGAGTTGCCACCAGCTAGTTTGGTAGGTCTAGCATTGACTTCATCCCACATTTCCTGAACTAAAGCTATAACAGCTTCTTTAAATTGTTTTGCACGAGCCCTTGTGATCGGCCCTTGAGGTAGAACCATCGAGTCTCGGCTCAGACCTGACTTATGGGAAAGCAGGATCGTATCATCCTTCCCCTCTTAAAATTGACTTGTCCTCAAGTCAGTGTCTATATCAAAAGGAGTCAGGTCAGAGACATTAAAACTAGCACTGACATTGTACTCACCCGGTAAGTCAAGCTTATACGAATTTTCATTGATTCGCTCGATGACTTGAAAGGGGCCATCTCCTCGCGGCAACAGCTTAGATCTTCGTTGAGCCGAAAACCTTTCTTTTCTCATTTGCACCCAGACCCAGTCTCCGGGTTCAAATACAACTCATTTTCATCCTTTGTTGGCTCGTTGGATGTATTGCTCGGTTCGGGATTCAATATTCTTTCAAACTTTCCTATGTAGTTCCTTGACAAATTCAACCTTTTTCCTTGCATCTGTATGGACAAATTGTTCATTAGAAAAAGGTAATAAATCAAGAGGAGTAAGAGGATTAAATCCATAGACAGTCTCAAAAGGACAAAATTTGGTTGCCGAGTGAACAGAGTGATTATAAGCGAACTCGATGTGGGGTAAACATTCTTCCCACGTCTTGAGGTTCTTTTGTACCAACGCTCGCAACAAAGTTGACAAAACTCGGTTTACCACCTCGGTTTGGCCATCTGTTTGGGGATGACAAGTGGTTGAAAACAATAATTTCGCTCCAAGTTTTCCCTATAATGTCCGCCAAAAATGACTCAAGAACTTTGTATCTCGATCAGAAATGATCGTTCTCGGTAATCCATGCAGTCGTACAATTTCCCTAAAAAACAAATTAGCAACATGCACAGCGTCATCAATTTTAGCACAAGAAATAAAATGTGACATTTTAGAGAATCTATTGACTACAACAAAGATTGAGTCCTTCCCTGTCTTAGTTTTCGGCAATCCAAGAATAAAATCCATAGAGACATCGGTCCACGGGGTGTCGGGAATAGGAAGAGGTGTGTATAGTCCATGAGGTTGGACCTTTGACTTAGCCCGCTTACAAATTAGACAGCGTTCACAGATTCGCTCCACGTCTCTCCACATTCGCGGCCAGTAAAAATGTTCATGGAGGGTCGACAATGTCTTGCTTATTCCAAAGTGTCCCATAAGGCCACCACTATGTGCCTCCGTCACAAGTAACTCTCGAATAGAGCCTTGTGGTATACACAACCTATTTTCTTTTAAAAGAAACCCTTCGTGCCGGAAAAATTTCTCAAAGGAACCATTTTCACAAGCAGCATATATAGTTCCAAAATCTTCATCATTAACATACAACTCTTTCATATGGTAAAAACCAAGTAACTTTGAATCAAGAGTAGTCAATAAGGTATACCTCCGTGACAAAGCATCAGCCACTACATTTTCTTTACCTTTCTTGTATTTGATGACATAGGGAAATGATTCTAAATACTCGACCCATTTCACATGTCGTTTATTGAGCTTATGCTGACCCTTAATAAACTTAAGTGCTTCGTGATCGGAGTGAATCACGAACTCCTTCGGTCTTAGATAGTGCTGCCAAGTTTCAAGGGATCGAATCAAGGCATACATCTCTTTGCCGTATACCGGATAATTGAGGGAAGTACCACTTAGTTTCTCGCTGAAGTACGCCACCGGTCTTCCATCTTGGGTCAACACAGCTCCGATCCCTACACCTGAGGCGTCACACTCAATTTCAAATGTTTTAGTAAAATCAGAAAGGGACAATAAAGGAGCTTTCACAAGACATTCTTTAATCAAATTAAATGAATATTCTTGATCTTCAGACCAGTAAAATGCAGAGTTTTTCTTAATTACGCTTGTTAAGGGTGCTGCAATGGTACTGAAATTGGGCACAAATCGACGGTAGAAGCTAGCCAATCCATGGAAGCTTCGAACTTGGCTAATGCTCGTCGGACGCGGCCATTCCTGAATCGCTCGAACTTTTTCTTGATCCACCTCCAAACCGTTGGCACTCACAACATATCCTAAAAACACAACTTTATCAGTGCAAAATGATCACTTTTTGAGATTAGCATACAATACCTCTTTTCGTAAAGTTTCCAACATCGCGCGTAAATGGGGTACGTGCTCCTCTAAAGTTTTGCTATAAACCAAGATATCGTCAAAGTATACAACACAAAATTTACCAATAAATGCACGTAATACGTGGTTCATCAATCTCATAAAAGTACTGGGAGCATTTGTAAGGCTGAATGGCATTACCAACCATTCGTACAAACCCAATTTCGTTTTGAAGGCTGTTTTCCATTCATCGCCTTCTCGCATTCGTATTTGATGATAGCCATTTTTAAGATCGATTTTCGTGAAAATCCGGGCACCACTTAATTCGTCAAGCATGTCATCGAGACGAGGTATCAAGTGTCGATACTTGATAGTGATTTTGTTGATGGCACGACAATCTACACACATCTGCCACGACCCGTCTTTCTTGGGTACAAGCAGCACCGGTACCGCACAGGGACTTAGGCTCTCTCGAATGTATCCTTTGTCTAGGAGTTCAGTAATTAGCTCTTGGAATTCCTTCGTTTCTTCAGGATTACTCCGATAAGCAGGACGGTTGGGTAGTGCAGCTCCGGACACTAAATCTATTTGATGTTCGATGCCTCGGATGGGAGGCAGCCCACTCGGTATTTCGTCCGGAAATATGTCTTCAAATTCTTGAATCAAAGACAATACAGAAGCAGGCAAGTTTTCAGGTAATTCATTAGTATTCAACAATGCCTCTTTGTACATAACTACATACATAGGCTGTCTCAAAAACATTGCCCGCCGGATATCGCTAACCCTCGCAAACACACTCATTTTTCCACTTTCTTTTTCCTCTCCACTTTTTACTTGTTTTTTTTCTTTTCATTTTCTCTCGTATTTTTAGCATTCTCTCTCTCATTTTTCTTAATTTTCTCTTTTGCACTCTTTTCTTTTTCTCTCGCTTGTTCCACTGAAAGTTTAAGTTTTTGTTGATCCTCGTACACTTGCTTCGGAGTGAGGGGTGCAAGTGTCACATTCTTGCCAAGATATTTGAAGGAGTATCTATTAGTGTAACCGTCATGCATCACCCATCGGTCGAACTGCCATGGTCGTCTTAGAAGTAAGTGGCCCGCGTGCATCAGCACTACATCGTATAATACTTCATCGAAATACTTCCCGATGCTAAAGGACACTAGGACTTGTTTTGTCACTTTGAGTTCCCCGCCATCTTTGAGCCACTGAAGCTTATAGGGATTCGGGTGCTTGGTGGTTGACAGCCCCAACTTTTCTACCATGAGGGTGCTTGCCAGGTTTGTGCAACTCCCTCCATCGATTATGATACTACACACTTTCCCTTGCACTTGACATCTCGAATGAAAAATGTTCTCGCGTTGTTGTTCGCTTTCCACACTTTTGAGACTTAGGCTTCGCTTGACGATGAGTAATTCACCTTCAACGGGTTGTTCTAAGTCCTCCTCAACTTTGGAGGTTGATTCAGTCTCATTCTCTTCTTTGTCCTCTGTTTCAATCTCGCCATCGGCCCTTAACACCATGGTATGTCTATTCGGGCACTGACTCGCTATATGTCCACGACCAAGACACTTGAAGCACTTTATGTCCCTTGAACGGGCAGTGGAACTTTCAGGAGCCTTACGTTTACTTGACTGGGCAATGGGCTTATTCGCCTTAGATATTGTTGAAGATTCCTTCGTTCGATTTGTTGGAAAACCTTGCTTGCACTTTAGCCCTACTTAGAAGGATTGGTATTAGGATAGGCTCAGGTGATACCTTTTCGCTTCAATTGCTTCTCCACTTTGATAGCCATGTGGACCATGTCCACAACCTCAATGTAATGTTGCAGTTCTACGACATTTGCAATCTCTCGATTAAGTCCAGCTAGAAAGTGAGTCATTGTGGCTTCTCGGTCTTCTTGTACATCAATACGGATCATAGCCACTTCCATTTATTTATAATAATCCTCAACACTTTTCGTCCCTTGGGAGAGATTTTAGAGTTTTTGATGCAACTCACGATGGTAGTAGGATGGAATGAAACATCGTCGCATGACCGACTTCATTTCGGTCCAAGTGGAAATGGGATGCTCTCCGTTATGCCTCCGACTAGTGGTCAACTGATCCTACCATATCATTGCGTAATCTGAAAACTCAATTGCGGCAAGTTTGACTTTCTTATTTTCAGAGTAGTTATGACAATCGAACACTAGTTCGATTTTCTTCTCCCACTCGAGGTATGCCTCGGGATCAGATTTTCCTTGAAAAGGAGGAATGGAGAGTTTGATATTCTTCAAGTCATCATCTTCCCGCCTTCGATCTACTTGTCCGCAGTTCCAGGGACCTCTCCTTTCTAGGCTTATGTTAGACCCGTGATCACTTTCATCCTCACTATGTTCGTTAACATCGTCATCTTGAGCCCTTGGTTGTCTTTGTCATTGATTAGGCTATTCACGCCTTCACCTAGCAACTTTAGGATATTCGTCGCATTGTCTTTGGGCCTCGACTTGATAGAATCGATCTTCAAGAGGATTAAGCCTTCAATCAAGTAATCCTTCCATCTCGCGCAAAAGGGCTTGCATTTACAAATCTGGAACGTTTCTGATTGGTTGTCGTCCTTGTTGTTCTTCCATGTTTTGTCCACTATTTTGGGACATCTATTCGTTTAAAATAACCTCACAACAAATCCTCTCGATTCGCTCAAAAAAAAGAAGTTGATGACACTCACACTCGTGTTTACACTCTTAGTTTGACTTTTACCTCCCCTCAAATGCACTCACACTCTCTTGCCTTTTACCTCTCTTAACTTTTCTCGTAATTTCGTAAGCAGATTCGTTAAGGCCTAGTCCTTGGTCTAGGTGGTCGGCTCAAAAGGGGTTACAAGAGATTGATGTATTCGGTTTAGGGTAGGCTGAAAGAATAGGGAATTGGGTTAAAAGCGTGGCATGTATACGGTTAAGGAGAATAAATTAGAAGATGGGTCGTGAACTATATCAAATCAAAGCTTGATGATCAAATAACAATTGAATTGCATAAACACTTTTTTTTTGGATTTTTTTTTAAAACTTGTATAACTTTTTTTTAGATTTCACTTACTTTTGTTCACTTGTATATTTCCCGGGATTGATTTCGTCCCACGTACTTCTCGTTTTAGTGGCTCTAATACCAGATGATACGAACCGCCTCGGGATAAGTCGAGTCGTATGTGAAGTGCCTGATCGTCTACGAAGAAGTATCGTTAACTTAGTTTAATAAGTTAGACAGAAGTCAGGTTTGATGGTATAAATGGAATGGCACGAAAAAGGTCGGATTTGGTACGTTTTGGGTAAAGAAAGAAATGGGATCAAACAAAGAATACAAACAAGAACCAATACCGATTTGGTATCGACCCGTTATTTATATGCACTTTTTAGTTTGGTTTAGGTTTGGAAAAGGGAACCTCGACCCACTATCTAACAAGATAGGAACCTCGGTTTAGTTTGGAACGCCACACTACAAGTAGTGATAAGTTCGAAATCGACAAAGAATACGGTTGACACAACTAGAGCGCTAGGAACGCCAATCGAATCTTTGAACGAAATATAAGAAAAGTTTGCCTCTCAATTTTGGCAGCATAACGTTGACAAAAGTTTCAAAAGTCCCTTTACATGGAAAATTAACAAGTATTTATAGGCCTAAAATCTAGGTAGCCGATTGGCCTTTCATACTTACAAATTAGTTAAAAGAAAATTCTAGAAAAATTAACCCTTAATGTGCATGACTAGATTCGGCTATGGGGATGGTGGATGAATGAACCTTCATGCTTAAGAAAAACAAAATGAATGCATGTTGTCCATTGGTCACTTGTAAGGTTCGTCCAACCTTGTTAAATGAAGCAATGTTTGGCCAAAAAAAAAATTAGGAATTAATTAGGATACTCCAAGGGCCAACATATGTGTGAAAACCAAATGTTGAAGAGTCTTCCAATGTGAACAAGGTGAACCGAAAAGTCTTGCCATGTCAACATAGGTGTGAAACGAATTAAGGAAATTCATGGGGAAGCTAATCGGCCAAGCTATCTTCATGCATGTATGGGTGTCCTTTGGCCGAATGGTCATCTTGAAAAAATGAAGAGATAGCACACCATACATGAATGGAAACATTCATGAACCTTGAAGACATTGAATGTGGTCATACATGCACTTAGCCGAACATGCAGCTAGGGGATTCAAGCCCCCCCCAAACCATCCATGCACCTTTCAAAATTCATGTTTCCTTTTAATCTCCATATGTCCATTGTGTTCCTACAAGAAATGTGAATAGAATTAATTCAAGCTAATGTGAACACAAATATCAACATTAAATTCGGTTATGATAAATTTAATTATCATCAATAAACTCTTTTAAGACATATTTAATAAAACTAATGTGAACTAAATTTAATATGTGGGATATTAATTAGCTAGTTATTAAACTTATTAAATAAAAAGACAATAGTAGTCAAATGCAATCATGGTGAACTCCACGAGTTGATGTTTAATTCATTAACTAAACCCGAGCTGGGCTTAGACTCGTGAGCTGATAATGAGCTGGTCCCGAGCTATGGAACTGGGAAAGAGCTGAATCCGAGCTATTGAGATGGTGTGGAGCTACATGGGAGCTAACTTGAGCTGGAGGTGAGCTCGGTGAGTTGAACTGAATTTCTAGAAGAATTCGGCATGGATTCCTAGAGTTGCCACCAGCTAGTTTGGTAGGTCTAGCATTGACTTCATCCCACATTTCCTGAACTAAAGCTATAACAGCTTCTTTAAATTGTTTTGCATGAGCCCTTGTGATCGGCCCTTGAGGTAGCACCATCGAGTCTCAGCTCGAACCTGACTTATGGGAAAGCGGGATCGTATCATCCTCCCCCTCTTGAAATTGACTTGTCTTCAAGTCAGTGTCTACATCAAAAGGAGTCAGGTCAGAGGCATTAAAACTAGCACTAACATTGTACTCACCCGGTAAGTCAAGCTTATACGAATTTTCATTGATTCGCTTGATGACTTGAAACGGGCCGTCTCCTCGCGGTAACAACTTAGATCTTCATTGATCCGGAAACCTTTCTTTTCTCATGTGCACCCAGACCCTATCTCCGGGTTCAAATACAACTTATTTTCGTCTTTTGTTGGCTCGTTGGACGTATTGCTTGGTTCGGGTCTCAATATTCTTTCAAAGTTTCCTATGTAGTTCCTTGACAAATTCAGCCTCTTTCCTTGCATCTGTATGGACAAATTGATCATTAGAAAAAGGTAATAAATCAAGAGGAGTAAGAGGATTAAATCCATAGTCAGTCTCAAAAGGAGAAAATTTGGTTGCCGAGTGAACAGAGCGATTATAAGCGAACTCGATGTGGGGTAAACATTCTTTCCACGTCTTGAGGTTCTTTCATACCAACGCTCACAACAAAGTTGACAAAACTCAGTTTACCACCTCGATTTGGCCATCCGTTTGGGGATGACAAGTGGTTGAAAACAATAATTTCGTTCCAAGTTTTCCCCATAATGTCCGCCAAAAAAGACTCAAGAACTTTGTATCTCGATCGAAAATGATCGTTCTCGATAATCCATACAGTCGTACAATTTCCCTAAAAAACAAATTAGCAACATGCACAGCGTCATCAGTTTTAGCACAAGAAATAAAATGTGACATTTTAGAGAATCTATTGACTACAACAAAGATTGAGTCCTTCACTGTCTTAGTTTTCAGCAATCCAAGAATAAAATTAATAGAGACATCGGTCCACGGGGTGTCAGGAATAGGAAGAGGTGTGTATAGTCCATGAGGTTGGACCTTCGACTTAGCCCGCTTACAAATTAGACAGCGTTCACAGATTCGCTCCACGTCTCTCCGCATTCGCGGCCAGTAAAAATGTTTATGGAGGGTCGACAATGTCTTGCTTATTCCAAAGTGTCCCATAAGGCCACCACTATGCGCCTCCGTCACAAGTAACTCTCGAATGGAGCCTTGTGGTATACACAACCTATTTTCTTTTAAAAGAAACCCTTCGCGCCGGAAAAATTTCTCAAAGGAACCATTTTCACAAGCAGCATATATAGTTCCAAAATCTTCATCATTAACATACAACTCTTTCATATGGTAAAAACCAAGTAACTTTGAATCAATAGTAGTCAATAAGGTATACCTCCGTGACAAAGTATCAGCCACTACATTTTCTTTACCTTTCTTGTATTTGATGACGTAGGGAAATGATTCTAAATACTCGACCCATTTCGCATGTCGTTTATTGAGTTTATGCTGACCCTTAATAAACTTAAGTGCTTCATGATCAGAGTGAATCACAAACTCCTTCGGTCTTAGATAGTGCTGCCAAGTTTCAAGGGATCGAATCAAGGCATACATCTCTTTGTCGTATACTGGAAAATTGAGGGAAGCGCCACTTAGTTTCTCACTGAAGTACACCACCGGTCTTCCATCTTGGGTCAACACAGCTCCGATCCCTACACCTGAGGCGTCACATTCAATTTCAAATGTTTTAGTAAAATCGGGAAGCGACAATAAAGGAGCTTTCACAAGACATTCTTTAATCAAATTAAATGAACGTTCTTGATCTTTAGACCAGTGAAATGTAGAGTTTTTCTTAATTATGCTTGTTAAGGGTGCTGCAATGGTACTGAAATTGGGCACAAATCGACGGTAGAAGCTAGCCAATCCATGGATGCTTCGAACTTGGCTAATGCTCATCGGACGCGGCCATTCCTGAATCGCTCGAACTTTTTCTTGATCCACTTCCAAACCGTTGGCACTCGCAACATATCCTAAAAACACAACTTTATCAGTGCAAAATGAACACTTTTTGAGATTAGCATACAATACCTCTTTTCATAAAGTTTCCAACATCGCGCGTAAATGGGGTACGTGCTCCTCTAAAGTTTTGCTATAAACCAAGATATAGTCAAAGTATACAACACAAAATTTACCAATAAATGCACGTAATACGTGGTTCATCAATCTCATAAAAGTACTGGGAGCATTTGTAAGGCTGAATGGCATTACCAACCATTCGTACAAACCCAATTTCGTTTTGAAGGCTGTTTTCCATTCATCGCCTTCTCGCATTCGTATTTGATGATAGCCATTTTTAAGATCGATTTTCGTGAAAATCCGGGCACCACTTAATTCGTCAAGCATCTCATCAAGACGAGGTATCGAGTGTCGATACTTGATAGTGATTTTGTTGATGGCGCGACAATCCACACACATCTGCCGCGACCCGTCTTTCTTGGGTACAAGTAGCACCGGTACCGTACAGGGACTTAGGCTCTCTCGGATGTATCCTTTGTCTAGGAGTTCAGTAATTTGCTTTTGCAATTCCTTCGTTTCTTTAGGATTACTCTGATAAGTAAGACGGTTGGGTAGTGCAGCTCCAGACACTAAATCTATTTGATGTTCGATACCTCAGATGGGAGGCAGCCCACTCGGTATTTCATCCAGAAATATGTCTTCAAATTCCTAAATCAAAGACAATACAGAAGAAGGCAAGTTTTTAGGTAATTCGTTAGTATTCAACAATGCCTCTTTGTACATAACTACATACATAGGCTGTCTCAAAAACATCGCCCGCCGGATATCGCTAACCCTCGCAAACACACTCATTTTTCCACTTTCTTTTTCCTCTCCACTTTTTACTTGTTTTTGTTTCTTTTCATTTTCTCTCATATTTTTAGCCTTGGCTCTCTCGTTTTTCTTAATTTTCTCTTTTGCACTCTTTTCTTTTTCTCTCGCTTGTTCCACTGAAAGTTTAAGTTTTTATTGATCCTCGTACACTTGCTTCAGAGTGAGGGGTGCAAGTGTCACGTTCTTGCCAAGATGTTTGAAGGAGTATCTATTAGTGTAACCGTCATGCATCACCCGTTGGTCGAACTACCATGGTCGTCCTAGAAGTAAGTGGCCCTCGTGCATCGGCACTACATCGCATAATACTTCATCAGAATACTTCCCGATGCTAAAGGACACTAGGACTTGTTTTGTCACTTTGAGTTCCCCGCCATCGTTAAGCCACTGAAGCTTGTAGGGATTCGGGTGCTTGGTGGTTGATAGCCCCAACTTTTCTTCCATGAGGGTGCTTGCCACGTTTGTGCAACTCCCTCCATCGATTATGATACTACACACTTTCCCTTGCACTTGACATCTCGAATGAAAAATGTTCTCGCGTTGTTGTTCGCTTTCCACACTTTGGAGACTTAGACTTCGCTTGACGATGAGTAATTCACCTTCAACAGGTTGTTCTATGTCCTCCTCAACTTCGGAGGTCGATTCAGTCTCATTCTCTTCCTTGTCCTCTGTTTCAATCCCGCCGTCGGCCCTTAACACCATGGTACGTCTATTCGGGCACTGACTCGCTATATGTCCACAACCAAGACACTTGAAGCACTTTATGTCCCTTGAATGGGCGGTGGAACTTTCAAGAGCCTTACCTTTACTTGACTCGGCAATAGGCTTATTCGCCTTAGATATTGTTGAAGATTCCTTCGTTTGATTTGTTGGAAAACCCTTGCTTGCGCTTTAGCCCCACTTAGAAGGATTGGTATTAGGATAGGCTCAGGTGATACCTTTTCGCTTCAACTGCTTCTCCACTTTGATAGCCATGTGGACCATGTCCACAACCTCAATGTAATGTTGCAGTTCTACAACATTTGCAATCTCTCGATTAAGTTCAGCTAGAAAACGAGCCATTGTGGCTTCTCGGTCTTCTGGTACATCAGTACGGATCATAGCCACTTCCATTTATTTATAATAATCCTCAACACTTTTCGTCCCTTGGGAGAGATTTTGGAGTTTTTGATGCAACTCACGATGGTAGTACGATGGAATGAAACGCCGTCGCATGACTGACTTCATTTCGGTCCAAGTGGAAATGGGATGCTCTCCGTTACGCCTCCGACTAGTGGTCAACTAATCCCACCATATCATTGCGTAATCTGAAATCTCAATTGCAGCGACTTTGACTTTCTTATTTTCAGAGTAGTTATGACAATCGAACACTAGTTCGATTTTCTTCTCCCACTCGAGGTATGCCTCGGGATCAGATTTTCCTTGAAAAGGGGGAATGGAGAGCTTGATATTCTTCAAGTCATCATCTTCCCGCCTTCGATCTACTTGTCTGCGGTTTCGAGGACCTCTCCTTTCTAGGCTTATGTTAGACCTGTGATCGCTTTCATCCTCACTATGTTCGTTAACATCGTCATCTTGAGCCCTTGGTTACCTTTGTCGTTGATTAGGCTATTCACGCCTTCGCCTAGCAACTTTGGGATATTCGACGCATTGTCTTTGGGCCTCGACTTGATAGAGTCGATCTTCAAGAGGATTAAGCCTTCGATCAAGTAATCATTCCATCTCGTGCAAAAGGGCTTGCATTTGCAAATCTGGAACGTTTCTGATTAGTTGTCGTCCTTCTTGTTCTTCCATGTTTTGTCCACTATTTTGGGACATCTATTCGTTTAAAATAACCTCACAAAAAATCCTCTCGATTCGCTCAAAAAGAAAGAAGTTGATGACACTCACACTCGTGTTTACACTCTTAGTTTGGCTTTTACCTCCCCTCAAATGCACTCACACTCTCTTGCCTTTTACCTCTCTTAACTTTTTTCGTAATTTCGTAAGCAGATTCGTTAAGGCCTAGTCCTTGGTCTAGGTGGTTGGCTCAAAAGGGGATACAAGAGATTGATGTATTTGGTTTAGGGTAGGCTGAAAGAATAGGGAATTGGGTTAAAAGTGTGGCGTGTATACGGTTAAGGAGAATAGATTAGAAGATGGGTCGGGAACTATATCAAATCAAAGCTTGATGATCAAATAACAATTGAATTGCATAAACACTTTTTTTTTGGATTTTTTTTTAAACTTGTATAACTTTTTTTTTAGATTTTACTTACTTTTGTTCACTTGTATATTTCCCGGGATTGATTTCGTCCCACGTACTTCTCGTTTTAGTGGCTTTGATACCAGATGATACGAACCGCCTTGGGATGAGTCGAGTCCTATGTGAAGTGCCCGATCGTCTACGAAGAAGTATCGTTAACTTAGTTTAATAAGTTAGACAGAAGTCAGGTTTGAGAAGAAATGTGTTTGGAGGAAATGGTATAAATGGAATGGCATGAAAAATGGTCAGATTTGGTACGTTTTGGGTAAAGAAAGAAATGGGATCAAACAAAGAATACAATTAAGAACCAATACCGATTTGGTATCGACCCGTTATTTATATGCACTTTTTAGTTTGGTTTGGGTTTGGAAAAGGGAACCTCGACCCACTATCTAACAAGATAGGAACCTCAGTTTAGTTTGGAATGCCACACTACAAGTAGTGATAAGTTCGAAATTGACAAAGAATACGGTTGACACAACTAGAGCGCTAGGAACGCCAATCAAATCTTTGAACGAAATATAAGAAAAGTTTGCCTCACAATTTTGGCAGCATAACGTTGACAAAAGTTTCAAAAGTCCCTTTACATGGAAAATTAACAAGTATTTATAGGCCTAAAATCTAGGTAGCCGATTGGCCTTTCATACTTACAAATTAATTCAAAGAAAATTCTAGAAAAATTAACCCTTAATGTGCATGACTAGATTCGGCTATGGGGATTGATGTGATCCGGCCCGGGTTGATGAGTCAAATTCACGTAGTTGCCCGATCGTAGTTCGAGAGAGTCGTTCGTACCTCAGATTTTTGTAATATAAATAAAATAATGGAATAGATTAAGCGAAAGGTTCTAGATGGATAAGTTTAGTAATAGGTTCGGTTATGTGTAACATAGATGAGTGATGGATAATGGTTCGGTTTGGTTAACAAGAAGGAAAGTTGAAAGATGGGGGATGGGGGATGGAAAAACGAACTCGATGTCAGGAATGATTCAACACTAAAAGTGTCACCCCGATTCCTATATTGTTAAGGTGAAAAGATGGATAGAAGGATAGGTGAACGCCACACCAAGATTGGTGATAAGTTCAAACAAGAATGATTGACTCCACTAGCACAAGCCAGATAAGTCGTTCGAAACTTGTACGAGATATGAGAGGAAGCAACCTCACAAGAACAATGTTCATTAACAAATTTGGCAAAAGTTCTTTACAAATGAAATCAACAAACTATTTATACTAGTTTCTTATGCTAGCCGAATAGACTATTCATGAACTTAATGATTAAGTAATGAACCTAATTAAGACATGAACCTTCTAGAAAAATGACCAATGGTGTCCTTGTCCATGTTCGACCGAATGGGAGGTGAGTGGGCAGCTTCATGTATGAGCAAGCTTTGGAAGCCAAGGGGATTGTCTAGGTTCGGCCATGGGATGCATGAAACTCCCAAAGGGTGTCTCTTGGCCGAATAGGTGCTTAGGAAACTCCAAGGGTCCTCCCACATGCATCGGTTGTACATGGAACTTGGAAGGGGGCTTGAACCTAGCCGTACATGCACTTGCATTAATTACCCTCCATTCATGCATGTGTGCCGTCCAAGGGAGATGCACCTTTCAATATGCATTAACCTTCCATGTACATGAATGTATGTCCTCCAAACATTGAACTGAACCATTCATGAATCTTCCCGTTCAATGAACATTCCCGTTCATGCACCTTGCATTAAATGCCATGAATGTATCTTCCAAATTCGGCTAACCTACAAAATTAAATAACAAAATTAAATAACACACAACTATTCATATAATTATAAATTAAAATAATAACTAAATAACTTAATAACACTAACTAAATTTGGACACAATAATTATAAGTCAACCTATAATAAATTCGGCTAGCTCAAATAGTCAAAAACACCTAGTGAGCTAAATTGAGCTAGGGAATTCTATTGAGCTGTAACAAACTTAGTTATAAGCTAGATTAAAACTTAATTTATTGAAATGAAAAAGGAATAAGCTGAATCGAGCTAAGTTCGAGCTCAAACGAGCTAAAACGAGCTCAAGTGAGCTGATGTGAGCTGAATGGCGCATGAGGGAGCTGGAGAGGAGCTGAGATCGGATTGCAAAATGGTGCATGGAGTCATCAAGAAGTTTTTCTTAGCTCCTCCAACGTTATAGAGCTGGTTATCATCCCAAATGCACATCACAAAGGCTGATATAGCATCTTGAAGTTGCTTGGTTTGAGCTCGAGTCATGGGGCCTTTTGGCAGCTCAATGAATTCTTGGTGAGCATTCGAGGATGCCCCGGGTGTGCTCACATTATTCCCCCCGTCTTCAAAGTGACTTGTCCTCAAGTCGAGCCATTTGTCCATGGGAGAACTTTGACTCGTGCATGGTTTTCCTCGATCAAATGGGATGGAAGATGTCACACAAACCTGAAAAATTCTTACCACAGCCGGTAAAAAGAAACTCGAAGGAGTCAAATTCAAATGTATTCGATAGTTCATTAAAAATTCATTCAATCGAACATATGCCAAAAATCTCAATTGGGCAAAGCAAGCATACGTAAATTTATCAAAGAGTTTCGTTAGACCATCATTGCAAACATGAAAGCTAAGTTGGATCAAGGGATAATTGGTTGTAAATGATGGCAGGCACTTAAACACATTATTCCTCATCCAAAACATTTTAATTTATTTAACCGAATATAGCAACTCATTTGGTCCCTTGTCTTGTTCATGCAAGGTATGCCATAGCCAAAGGTATGCTAACTCTTTCTTTCGTTTTTGAACAACATGAGGGGTGTCTCCAAATTCCAGCATAATAATCACATTATTACAATACCAAAAGGAAAAATCCATCACATCAAAGTATAAATAATTTCCAAACAACAAATCAATGGAATTTTCAACTTCAACCGAATTGAGCAAAGATGTTTGAAAATTTTCAGATGACTTACCTTGACGAATATGAAGAGAAGACAATTGAGGATTGGGTTTACCTTTCTCGGTCAAAATGAATCTTCTCTCTTTGGATAGATAGCGTAAGACAAACCTATTACTCCGATAAATTTGAATAGGTGGTGACGCGCCATGACATGTCTTGCTCCTCGAGGGGTGGAATTCACAAAAATGAGAATGGTTAGTATTAACGAAAACTATGGACTTAAATGGAAAAGGAAAGTTACCATGGAGATTTGATTCAATTCCAAAAACGTAGGTTGGTCTTACCTTCTCAAAATGGAACGAAAATTTCAGATGTGGCCAAGCAAGGTGATTAGTAAACGAATCAAAATTGAAACCCAAATCATTGAATTTCACCTTCTTATCAAAAGTTCGAACATCAAGCAAACATAATTTGAATGCAAATGATGCCAAGTGCTTAATGTTTCCATAAAATGATTTCATGTAGAAAATACCAGGCTTGAACACACGAACTTGATTAGGAATTCCAACGAGCAATATATTAGAAGAAGATATAATCAGCTCACCACACGAATTATATTTCACTAGTTTAAACACACATGTTGAATTGACATAACCGAGCATACCAATATGCAAAGGTTCATGCTTCAAGAGTATCAATCGGAAATGCAAATCGCTACATGGAAATTTCGCACAGAAACTCAAAGATTGTTCATGAAGAACACAATTGCACATATCATGTGAAGATCTTTTAACATGGATGCCAAACAAAGAATTTTTATAATCAAACAAATTAAAACATGAAAAACTATTATCACAAACATTCATAATTTGCACAGGATGAACCCATCCAACAGAATCAACAAAGTTGTCGTTATAAAACATGTCATAAGACGGAATCTTCATGGCATCTTTTGAAACAACATCGTTAACATTAATATGTGAACAGTAATTAACCAAAACAAGTGACTTTGATTCGATAAACAAAGAATCCTTACCTTCCTTACCTTCGAACGCAAGTGGGTGGTTGTCATTCGCGAGCTCACCTTTTTCGAACAACCTAAAACACCTCTCGTTTGGAAGGTAATGTAGATGGAATGGGTCACACAAACTTTTAGGAACCTGAAAAGTTAAATCACAAAAAGATCGAACATGTCGGTTAGTAGAAATAATCCTCACTTGCTCACTTGTTTTCCCACTTGATTCTTTTTCTTCTGAATCACTCGTTTCTTTTGCTTCAATTTCTTTTTTATCTTTTTTCTCACTCTCAAACTCTTTTTCATTCTTTTTTTCAATCTCATTTTCTTTTTCATTTTCTTTTTGCATTTAAAAGGCTTTTTCAAAGGCTTTTTGAAATTCTCTCAAGATTCGCTCATTTTCTCTCTTACTTGCCTTTTGCCTCTCTTTTCTTTTTATTTCGTTTTCTTTTTCTTCTTTTGCTTTTTATTTTCTTTTCTTTGTTTCCTCTTTACAAGAATGTACAAAAGAACGATGAGAATACAAATCTTGTTCGAAAGATGAAGAACTATTTGCATATGATTCACAATCAAAACTTCGTGAAGAATACTCCGAGTAAGATTTCGTTGACGATCTAGTAGGAGTATGTCTTTCTCTCCGAACGCCATCTTGGAACGAATCAAAATCGTAATCAGCTTCTCGTCTTCTCGAATTTCTTGATGAAAAGGACTTTCGATCGAAGTCACTTCTCGAATTCGCTGATGAATATGAGTCATAGTATGAATCTCTTTGTCTCAAAGTAGATGGCAAAAAGGAATCACGATAGGAACTTTTTCTCAAGTAGTAGTCGGGGGTATATCTCCGTGGGGTTCTTGTCTCCATTTTTCGACTCGAAGAAACTCTATCACTTTGATCTTGTTTTTCCAAATGATTTAATCTCTCGTGTATGTTCTTAGTGTTGGGCCCCATCATTTTTCGCATTTCTTGTACCAAGTATTGGTATTCCGATTCGGTGAACTCTTCGCGTGACATGATTTTTGTTGCTGAAAAGAAAATGTTAGATCACAAAACAAAATAAAAAAAAATCAAGTACCTCACCACAAATCTCACTATTTCACTCGCAAAGAAATATTGATGAACACTCCACTGGTGTTTGCACTCGTTTTTAGGCTTTTTTTCACTCTCGAATGTTCTCACACACTCTAGCCTTTTACCATTCAAACTTACTCTCGTAACCTCGTATTTTGTTTCTTTGACTCGTCTTTGGTGCTTTGGGGTCGGCTTCAAAATTGGTTACAAGGGATAAGATTTTACGGTGTACGGGTAGGCTAAAAGAAAGATTTTGGTATAGTGTGGCATTTTGGAAATGGGGAGAGTTAAAATTTGATGAAAAGAATATAAGACGATCGGAAGAAATATAAAACAATAGAATCGAACTTTGATCACTTCACTTTTTTTTTTATAATTTCGTATCTCTTTTTTTTTATAACTTCCAATATAGCACTTTACAATGATAAAAAACGAAAATACAAATTTTTTTGTTCGAATATTTTTTTTCACCACGGACCTATTTTGATCTTGATACGGACGTCGGCGCCTCTCGATTTACAAGCTCTGATACCAAATGATGTGATCCAGCCCAGGTTGATGAGTCAAATTCACATAGTTGCCCGATCGTAGTTCGAGAGAGTCGTTCGTACCTCGGATTTTTGTGATATAAATAAAATAATGGAATAGATTAAGCGGAAGGTTCTAGATGGATAAGTTTAGTAATAGGTTCGGTTATGTGTAACAAAGATGAGTGATGGATAATGGTTCGATTTGGTTAACAAGAAGGAAAGTTGAAACATGGGGGATGGAAAAACGAACTCAACGTCAGGAATGATTCAACACTAAAAGTGTCACTCCGATTCCTATATTGTTAAGGTGAAAAGATAGATAGAAGGATAGGTGAACGCCACACCAAGATTGGTGATAAGTTCAAACAAGAACAATTGATGCCACTAGCACAAGCCAGATAAGTCGTTCGAAACTTGTACGAGATATGAGAGGAAGCAACCTCACAAGAACAATGTTCATTAACAAATTTGGCAAAAGTCCTTTACAAATGAAATCAACAAACTATTTATACTAGTTTCTTATGCTAGCCGAATAGACTATTCATGAACTTAATGATTAAGTAATGAACCTAATTAAGACATGAACCTTCTAGAAAAATGATCAATGGTGTCCTTGTCCATGTTTGACCGAATGGGAGGTGAGTGGGCAGCTTCATGTATGAGCAAGCTTTGGAAGCCAAGAGGATTGTCTAGGTTCGGCCATGGGATGCATGAAACTCCCAAAGGGTGTCTCTTAGCCGAATAGGTGCTTAGGAAACTCCAAGGGTCCTCCCACATGCATCGGTTGTACATGGAACTTGGAAGGGGGCTTGAACCTAGCCGTACATGCACTTGCATTAATTACCCTCCATTCATGCATGTGTGCCGTCCAAGGGAGATGCACCTTTCAATATGCATTAACTTTCCATGTACATGAATGTATGTCCTCCAAACATTGAACCGAACCATTCATGAATCTTCCCGTTCAATGAACATTCCCATTCATGCACCTTGCATTAAATGCCATGAATGTATCTTCCAAATTCGGCTAACCTACAAAATTAAATAACAAAATTAAATAACACACAACTATTCATATAATTATAAATTAAAATAATAACTAAATAACTTAATAACACTAACTAAATTTGGACACAATAATTATAAGTCAACCTATAATAAATTCGGCTAGCTCAAATAGTCAAAAACACCTAGTGAGCTAAATTGAGCTAGGGAATTCGGCATGAGCTGTAAAAAACTTAGTTATAAGCTAGATTAAAACTTAATTTATTGAAATGAAAAAGGAATGAGCTAAATCGAGCTAAGTTCGAGCTCAAACGAGCTAAAACGAGCTTAAGTGAGCTGATGTGAGCTGAATGGCGGATGGTGGAAGAATGAACCTTCATGCTTAAGAAAAACAAAATGAATGCATGTTGTCCATTGGTCACTTGTAAGGTTCGGCCAACCTTGTTAAATGAAGCAATGTTTGGCCAAAAAAAATTAGGAATTAATTAGGATACTCCAAGGGCCAATATATGTGTGAAAACCGAATGTTGAAGAGTCTTCCAATATGAACAAGGTGAACCGAAAAGTCTTGCCATGTGAACATAGGTGTGAAATGAATTAAGGAGATTCATGGGGAAGCTAATCGGCCAAGCTATCTTCATGCATGTGTGGGTGTCCTTTGGCCGAATGGTCATCTTGAAAAAATGAAGAGATAGCACACCATACATGAATGGAAACATTCATGAACCTTGAAGACATTGAATGTGGTCATACATGCACTTAGCCGAACATGCACCTAGGGGATTCAAGCTCCCCCCAAACCGTCCATGCACCTTTCAAAATTCATGTTTCCTTTTAATCTCCATATGTCCATTGTGTTCCTACAAGAAATGTGAACAGAATTAATTCAAGCTAATGTGAACACAAATATCAACATTAAATTCGGTTATGACAAGTTTCATTATCATCAATAAACTCTTTTAAGACATATTTAATAAAACTAATGTGAACTAAATTTAATATGTGGGATATTAATTAGCTAGTTATTGAACTTATTAAATAAAAAGACAATAGTAGTCAAATGCAGTCATGGTGAACTCCACGAGCTGATGTTTAATTCATGAACTAAACCCGAGCTGGGCTTAGACTCGTGAGCTGATAATGAGCTGGTCTCGAGCTGTGGAACTGGGAAAGAGCTGAATCTGAGCTATTAAGTTGGTGTGGAGCTACATGAGAGCTAACTTGAGCTGGAGGTGAGCTCGGTGAGCTGAACTGAATTTGTAGAAGAATTCGGCATGGATTCCTAGAGTTGCCACCAGCTAGTTTGGTAGGTCTAGCATTGACTTCATCCCACATTTGCTAGACTAAAGCTATAACAGCTTCTTTAAATTATTTTGCACGAGCCCTTGTGATCGGCCCTTGAGGTAGCACCATCGGGTCTCGGCTCGGACCTGACTTATGGGAAAGCGGGATCGTATCAGGTCACCGTGAAAAATGTACTTAAAAGGACAGGATAAAATGTTATTCACAGATGGAACGTCTGATTCAATTCCGGGATTAAAAATAAAATTTTCAGAATCAAAAACTTGGTTTTGATTTTGTAATTCAGCCACATTGATACGAGAACGCCCCACAAACTTCATCGAACAAGTCTGTCAAGCCGAGCATTGACGTGTTGGCAAGCTGATCCCAGCTCGTTTCCAGCTCCACGAGCTCCGTCCAGCTCAAATCCAGCTTATTCAAGCTCAATCCATATTGCCTGAGCTAAACCAAGCTCACTCCTAGCTCATTTTCAACTCACGAGCTAAACCTTAGCTCAACTTCAGCTTAGGAGTTTAGCCTCAGCTCAACTTTAGCTCACGAGCTAAAGCTTAGCTCATTTTAGTTTAAACTCGGTTTTGTCTTTAATGTATTAAATAAAAATTTGCACATATTTATTTAAGCATTAAACTTGTCTTATATTAGTATTTGTTATTAATATGTCATAGTCATTATATAAATTGATTATGTTCACATAGCTGAATTAATGCATGACATTAATGTGTTCACATCATGCCGAATTTATGAGTGTTCATGATATGTCTTAATGACTTGTTTATTTCATGTAGGTACATCCCTTTGGACGGCACATGCATGTAAGGAATTAGTGCAAGGTGCATGCATAGAAAGGTTCAATGGACGGCAATCAAGAGGCATATGCATGTTCATGATGGTCATTCATGTATTTGAAGATTCATGGATCAAATTAATGATGGAACATGCATTAGACGGTTCATGTATTGATCATGTGTTCACACTTTGTGTTCACACCATGATGACCATTCGGTTGGATGTTCACACACAAGAGTCTACTCAAGCTCCTTGTTCACACCAAGTTTGATCCTTCATGAAGCCTCCTTTAATTAAGCCACTCATGGTGAAACAACATGAATTAAAGGCTCCATTAAAGGAGTTAGCCGAATCTATCCATGCATGCATGAAGAACATTTATCCAAGTACATCAATGCATATTCATGAAGTTTTCCATTCACCTCCCATTCGGCCGAACATGGACAAGAACACCATTGGACATTTTTCTAGAAGTTTCATATTTTAATTAGGTACATTAATTAATTGTTAAGTTCATGAATGGACTATTCGACTAGCATAAGATTCTAGTATAAATAGTTGGTTATTTTCAATTGTAAGGGACTTTTTCCAAATTTTTATTGAATTTAATCTTGTGAGAATTTTCTTCTCTAAACTTTGTTTGAGACTTTATTGACTTATCTACCTAGTAGTGGCGTCAACCCTGTTTCTTTCAAGCCTATACCAAGGTTCCTATCTTCATAGATAGTGGGTCGCGGTTTTATCATTTTTTACCATCCACCTTAAGAAACTATAAGTTTCAGGTTGTTACTTTTTAGTCTCGATTCTACTTGTTCTTAAGCTACCCAATTCCATACCCTACGATCACCCTTGTCAAACATTAGCAACCAACACAACTCCATCCTTTATCACCTAAGCCTTAAAGTTACGAACGAAACTTCTCGTTAAGACGATCGGGCAACTCAGCATACGACTCGACTCTTCCCGAGGCGGATCGTATCACACATGCTTTATTTCCAAAAATAAAGATAAGACTCGAAGAAGATGAGTAGGTAAAACAAAGTTACTTACAACAAGATCACAATACTTACCTTTTCTTGGAAACAACTCGAAATGGCTTACTCCTGGCTTAAAGACTTGGTTTTGATCACTTATCCCAAATTGCAACAAATAATTCATTTTTGCAGATAAGTCACAAAAGTGAATCAAAGAGACTTTAAACTGACAAATACACAAGCATTCATGCTTCACAAATCCTAGTCGAACAAACAGTCTGAAACATGGAAATTTCGCATAGAAATTCAAAGATTTCTCTTGAAGAGCAAAATCAAACAGATCAAATATTTCATGCAAAAATCTTTTAACGCATATATCGAGCAAAGAAGTTGGGTTCATGCGATCTTTTAGAAATTCAAATCCATCACAAATCATTTGAATAGGCACATTTAAACAGAAAGATGAATTCAAAGAATTTACATAGCCATACTTATCAAAATGTGAAAACCTTTTATCACATACAATCACAATTTGCACAGGATGAACCAATCCAACAGAATCAACAGAATTGCCGTTATAAAACATGTCATAAGACGGAATCTTCATGGCATCTTTTGAATCAACATCGTTAACAATAATATGTGAACAATAATTAGCCAAATCAAAAGATGGAAGTTTTTCAAAAGTTATGCCATCAAAACCTTTATGAGTAATTTTTAAATCAGGCAGCCTTGATTCGATAAACAAATATTCCTTACCTTCCTTACCTTCGATTTCCAATGGGTGGCGGTCGTCCATGGACTTACCTTTTTCAAACAACTAAAAAAGCCTCTCATTTTGAAGGTATCGGAGTTGGATTTGGTCGCACGAACTTTTAGGAACCTGAAAAGAAAGATCACAAATAGATCGAGCAGAAGTGTTAGTAGAAAGAATCCTCGCTTGCTCACTAACATCGTTTTCACTCAATTCTATTTCTTCTGAATCACTCGTTTCTTTTATCTCAACTTCTTTTTCCACTCTTTTTTCTTGTTCACATTCTTTTTCTCTCTCAAACTCTTTTTCATTCTCTTTTTCAATCTCATTTTCTTTTTCATTTTCTTTTTGTATTTCAAAGGCTTTTTCAAGTTCTCTCAAGATTCACTCATTTTCTCTCTTACTTGCCTTTTGCCTCTCTTTTCTTTTTATTTCATTTTCTTTTTCTTCTTTTGCTTTTTCTTTTCTTTTCTTTATTTTCTCATTACAAGAATGTACACAAGAATCATGAGAATAGAGATCATGTTCCAAAGGCCAAGAACTATTTGCATGTGATTCACAATCAAAACTTCATGTAGAATACTTCTTGAATGATTTCTTTGAAGTTCGGGAAGAAGTATATCTATCTCTTCGCACATTTTCTTGGAAGGAGTCAAAATCATAGTCGCCTTCTTGTCGTCTCAAACTCCTTGATGAAAAATACTCTCGTTCGAAGTCTCTTCTCAAATAGGAGTCATAGTATGAATCTCTTTGCCTCGAAGTCAATGGCGAGAAAGAATCACGATAGGAACTTTTGTTCAAGTAATATTCGACGGTATATTTTCGTGGTGTTTTTGGTTCTGTTTTTCGACTTGAAGAAACCCGATCACTTTGGTCTCATTTTTCCAATTGATCTAGCCTCACTTGTAGTTGGCCAAACTCAGAATTCGCCATTCTTCGCATTTCTTGAACCAAGTATTGGAACTCCGACTCGGTAAATTCTTCACAAGACATCTTGATTACTAAAAGGAAAATATGTTAGATCAAAAAAAAAATTTAAATACCTCACTACAAACCTCACGATTTCGCTCGGAAAGAAGAAGGAAAAAGTAACACTCTCGCTCGTGTTTTACACTCGATTGGCTTTTACCTCTGCTTGAATAGTCTCACACGCTCGTGCCTTTTACCTCTTAAACTTTCTCTCGCAACTTCATTTTCAGACTTGCCAAGGCCTTATCGTAGGCTTAGGGGTCAGTTTCAAAAATTAGGTTACAATGGATAAGATGTTACGGTGTACGGGTAGGCTAAAAAAATTTTTTTTTTGGTATAGTGTGGCGTTTTGGGAATAGGGGGTTACAAAGTTTGATAAAAGATTATTTTGAAGATTGAAACAATGATATCAACAACAGAGAAGAAATTTGAACACTTCACTTTTTTTTTAATTTAATTTCATTTTTTTTTTCAACTTCAATATAGCACTTTTACAATGATAAATGAAAATATAACTTGAAACTTTTTTTTACAATGAACCTATTTTGATCTTGATACGAACGTCAGCACCTCTCGATTTACAAGCTCTGATACCAAATGATACGATTTGCCTCGGGGTGAGTCAGGTCGTATGCGAGTTTCCCGATCGTCTACGAGAAAGTATCGTTCGGCTCTTTTAAAGAATATGTTTTTAGGTTAAATAATGCGGAAGCTATTTAAGGGGTTCAAAGGTAGGGTTTAAAATATGAATATTAAAGGTTCGATTTTAAAAGAAACAAAATGAAAATAGATTGAAGGTAGTTTAATAAATGATGGTTATGGAAGATGGTGAACTTAAAAGCAAGTAAGAACCAATATTAGGAAATATTGACCCAAGTACTTATACGCTTTCAAGGTGAAAATGAAAATGATAGAACCTCGACCCACTACTTAACAAACTAAGAACCTCGGTATATTGGTGAACGCCACACTATTTGATAGTGATAAGTTCGGGATAGTGAAGAACAGGATTGACGCCACTAGGCTTCCTAGATAAGCCAACGAAGTCCTCATCGAAATATGAAAGAAAGAAATCTCACAAATTCCATGAAAGTTTAACAAAGTTTCATTAAGTGAAAAGTCTAACCACTTACAAATGAAATAACATATATTTAATGCCTAAATAAAAGTAGCCGAATGGACAAGCTTAGAAGCTAAGAAATTCGGCCATAAACACCTAGATAATTCTAGAAGAAAAATCATGAATATCCATGATTGTGCAGTCCTTTGATGTTCCATCATCCCCTTTGGCCGAATGAAGCTTTAATGCACCTTGAATACTTGAATGGTTAGCTTGAAAATGCACGGATCATGCATGAAACGTCCCAATGTATGTTCCTCCATAAATTCGATCCATGAACCTTCAAAAACATGAACATTAAATAGCCCCTACTTGCATGAACGTCTCCAATACATGTACTCTCTTAAATGCCATCCATTGAACCTCAATTCTACATACACCTCTTCATACATTGCACCAAGCCCTACATGAACTTGCATTAATTTCCTTCCATGCATGAATGTGTGCCATCCAAAGGGATTGGATCTTCTAGATACATTCATGCATGAATCTTCATCATTCATGTAACCAAATGTGCATTTGAACCCAAACATTCATGTGTTTTGTGCATTCATGTATTTGACAAATACATGAACTTGTAAACACCTTGAATCTGGTCATGCATGCACCTAATTAAATGTTGTTCATTCATGCATGTGGGATGTCCAAAAGAGATGTTTCTTCAAGCATTCATTGCACCGTCCATGAGCATTGCACCTATAAGAAATAAAACAATTCATAAGACATCATGTGAACACACATAAATTCAGCACAATGTGAACACATTTAAGATATGTGATATCTATGACATATTAATAACAAATATTAATATAAAACAAATTTAATGCTTAAATAAATATATTCGAATTTTCTTTAATCCATTAAAGTCAAAAATCGAGTTTGAGCTAAAATGAGCTAAGCTTAAGCCCTTGAGCTAAAGTTGAGCTGAGGATAAACTCCTAAGCTGAAGTTGAGCTAAGGTTTAGCTCGTGAGTTGAAAATGAGCTAGGAGTAAGCTCGGTTTAGCTCAGGCAACTATATTGCGCTTGAATGAGCTAGATTTGAGCTGGATGGAGCTCGTGGAGCTGGAAACGAGCTGGGATAAGCTTGCCAACACATCACAGCTCGACTAGGGAGACTTGTTCGAAGAGGTTCGCTGGGCGCGCTCACATCAGAACGCCACACCAAGATTGGTGATAAGTTCAAACAAGGATGATTGACGCCACTAGCACAAGCTAGATAAGTCTTTCGAAACTTGTACGAGATATGAGAGGAAGCAACCTCACAAGAACAATGTTCATTAACAAATTTGGCAAAATTCCTTTTACAATGAAATAAACAAACTATTTATAGGCAATCATGTAGTAACCGAATGGACAAACTAGCTAGCTTAAAGACTAAGAAAATTTGGTCATGAATTAACTAGAATGTTCTAGAATGAAAACATTAATTAACTAGTCTTAATTCGGCTGATGGGAATGTGTTTGGACAGCTTCATGTATGAGCTTTAATCATTTGAATGAATGTGCACCTTTGGGAGCTGAACGGGTTGTCTAGGTTTAGCCAAGGTGTGCATGAAACTTCCAAGAGGTGTCTCTTGGCCGAATAGGTGCTTAGAAAACTCCAAGGGTCCTTCCACATGCATCGGCTGTACATGGAACTTGGAAGGAGGCTTGAACCTAGCCGTCCATGAACTGGCATTAATTGTCCTCCATTCATGCATGTGTGCCGTCCAAGGGAGATGTATTCCTCAATATCCATTGCATGCAATGAATCCTCCATGTACATGAATGTGAGCCCTCCAAACATTGAACCGAACCATGCATGTATCTTCCCGTTCAATGAACATTCCCGTACATGCACCTTGCCATGAATGAATCTCCACATTCAGCTGAACCTTCATGAAATAAACACACAATTAAACAATATAATTATTCATATAATCATAATTAAAAATATTAACTAGACAACTTAATAACACTAACTAAATTCAAACATATTAATTATAAGTCAACTATCATATTAAATTCAGCTAGCTCAAATAATCAAAACACTTAGTGAGCTAAGTTGAGCTAGGGGATTGGGCATGAGCTGTAGCAAACTTAATTAAAAACAAACTTAAAACTTAGTTTATTGAAATAGAAAAGAAATGAGCTGAAACGAGCTAAATTCAAGCTCAAACGAGCTAAAACGAGCTCAAGTGAGCTGATGGGAGCTGAATGGCACATGGGGAGCTAGAGAGGAGCTAAGATCGGATTGCAAAAGAATGCATTGAGTCTTCAAGGAGTTATCCTTAGCTCCTCCAACATCATGGACCTTGTTATCATCCCAAATGCGCAACACCAAAGCTGATAAAGTGTCTTAAATTTGCTTGGTTCGAGCTCGAGTCATGGTGTAATATCCCGAATTAGGGCCTAATCGGAATAGTGGTTTCGTGACCACAAATCCAAGATAGAAATAATTATTTTATAATTATTTTGATGTTTATGATATGATTGCATGATTGTGTGAAAATTTCGTGACGAAATTCTGTGCATAAAGTGCTTAAGTTGAAATTAGGGATTAAATTGAATAACTTGCAAAACTTGCATTCTAGAAGTTTTTAGTATGAAATTACTTTGGAATATTATTGAGGAGGTCTTAAATAGCAATTTGACCAATTTCTAAAATTAAGGGTATTTTGGTCATTTGGTAATTAAAAGATTAAAAAAAGGAAAAAGATGGCAAAATATGTCCATCTTCTTCATTAGGACGAAAATTAAAGGGTTCTCCATAGCTAGGGTTTGTTTCAAGCTTCAAAGCTCCATAGTTAAGAGAAACGAGATTCAAGTCGTGATCGAGGGAAAAACAAAGTTTACGAGGAATAGGCTCGATTGCTAATATTTTGTATCGAGGTAAGTTCATGTGTAAATGTAGTAACATAATTGTCATTTTAAGTAATTTAATGTTATTTATGTGATATGATGATTAATATTATGAAATATTATGCTTTATGGTTATTATTGAATAATATGTAAATTATGAATTGCTACCGAGTATCAGTTTTGATGTTCTGTGGACGACGGCAAAGATGTGTAATCGAGGAAAAAGCCCGTTTGAACCTTGGGAATAGATTAGAATACAAGTGACATGTCACTAGGATGGTTAGGCATCCGAACTCGTTGAGTTGAGTCCGAGTTCACTTATGGATGCAAATGTCTGAACTCGTTGAGTTGAGTCCAAGTTTGTGAGATGTAACTAGGCATCCGAGCTCATTGAGTTGAGTCCGAGTTCACTTACGGATGCGAACACCTGAGCTCGTTGAGTTGAGTTCGAGTTCGCTTATGGGCGGGTTACATGGTAGCTTGGCTACATATGTGGCACTTATGTACAAACTTTTCGTGTATTCGAATTATATTCCGATGTGTTCAACGGGTGAATCTTAAGAGAATAAGGAGAATGCCTAAAACGAAGGTGACATGTTGGTAAGTGTGGTAAATGAGAAAATTTGACAGGTATGTGCTTAAACCCTCGGGTTGAAAACTTGGTAAGATGAAATCGTAGAAAGATATTAAATGTAAATGATGTTTTATGTGGGATTGTGTGATTATGTTACTTGCTATTTGCATGTGAACTTACTAAGCATTTATGCTTACTCCCTCCTTTTCATTCATTGTAGTTTTGACAAGCTGGCTTGAGAATCGGGATAGGTCGAAGACTCGTTCACACTATCCGAAGGCTTAAATCGGTAAAATGGCTTGTATATTTTGAATGTGGCATGTATGACAAAATACTCACTTTGTGTAATTGATCTTATAATATGGCTATGGTTTGGTAAGAAAAGGGTTTGTAAATGATTAGCCATTGGAATGGCCAATCTAAGTCATATTTGATGTTATGTATGTTTAAAATGATATTTAGTCCATGAAAATCCTTAGTAAAGTGAAATTTGCCATAAAACAGAATCGACAAAGCAAAGAGTGATGTAAATTTGAAAAATCACTAAAAATAGTAGAAATGAAATTAAATGATGAGTAAGTTATGAAATTGAAGCTTGATGAGTCGATTTTCATATGGATTGAACAAAACAGGTATATGAATTATAATTTATGAGACATTTGAATTTTTGTGAAACAGGGCCAGAGTGATTTCTGGATCCCCTATTTTGAATTTCTGGATCCCCTATTCTGATTTTAGAAATTCACCATAAATCATATAAAAATAATTAGAAGTCATACTTTATATGTAAAGATTTCTTATTGAGTATAGTTTTAATAGAAACAAACTTCATAGTCATTGAAATTCTGTACAGAGAGATATCTGATTCGTAATACACAAAGGTCAGAGCAGTTGAACCCTGAAATAGGGGAGACTTTAACTAATAAACTGTACTAATTGGCCCAGAAAAAAAATTCTAGAAAAAAATTAATAAATATATATATAAGTCTAGTTTTAGTGAAAATTTACAAAATTAGATTTTGAGTTTTGGAACTCGAGATATGATTTTTTAAGTGACTGTGATGCAGATTGCTAGCATGACTAAAAATTTTAAAATTAAATTGTTTGAGCTGTTTAAGTAATGAATTAAGTCTGTTAACACCTCGTGTTCGACTCCGGCAATGGTCCCTGGTACGGGGTGTTACATTTGGTGGTATCAGAGTAGGTTTAGTCGGTTCTCGGACTAACGTGTTGTATGTAAGAATTTTGCTGTACATGCCATATATATATTGTGATAGTGTGACGACTTCTGACCTTTTAAATGATTTTTTTTTAAAATTGTAAATGGATCCCGATCCAACTGTGGCTGATGATGTAGAGAGTAATGCACCAGCTCCGGCTGAAGGGGCGGTGCCGACTGAAAATCCACCTCTTACTATTGGTCAAGGAGGAGGAGAAGGGGCTCGAGAAGCCTTTCTCCAAATGATGAATGCCTGGTATACTGAGTTCGTTCGTACGAACCCGAATGCACAACCTCCCCCACCTCCCCCAATTCCTCAACCTGTACCTCCGATGCCTCAAGGTGTGGATCTGATGAAATTTCATAGAACTCCAGTTGACAGAATCCGCAAGCAAGGGGCTAAAGAATTCAGGGCAAATATTGATGATGATGCCGAGAAAGCAGAGTTTTGGCTCAAAAATTCTATTCGAGTATTTGATGAATTGTCATGTACACCTGAGGAATGCTTGAAATGTGCTATATCATTGTTGAGGGATTCAGCCTATCATTGGTGGAAGACATTGATTTCAGTGGTACTGAAAGAGAAGGTGACTTGGGAAATTCTAGATTTATTGGACCCGAGTGCCAAAGATGTGGTAGAAGTCATTTTGGCCCATGTAGAGCGAATGAATGTTTTCGGTGTGGTTCTCTGGATCATTTTATTAGAGACTGCCCAGAGAGAGCTGAGAAAGAAAAATTTCAGAATGTAAAAGCTAGTGGTGCAGACTCGAGGGGAAGATATTCGAGAAAAGCTGGAAATGAAGCAAGCGGTAAAAATGTAGTAGAGAGATTCAAAGAACTAAATTTGAAGCAAGAGCTCCGGCTAGAACTTATGCTATAAAGGCACGTGAAGATGCTTCATCACCCGACGTGATTACTGGTATATTTTCTCTTTATGATGCTAATGTTAATGTTTTGATTGATCCCGGTTCTACTCATTCATATGTATGCATGAAACTGGTGTCTAGTATGAATATACCTGTTGAGAACACAGAATTTATGATTAAAATGTCGAATCCATTAGGCAAATGTGTGATAGTTGATAAAGTATGCAAGAAATGCCCTTTAATGATTCGGGGTCATTACTTTCTGGCCGACTTGATGTTGTTGCCGTTTGATGAATTTGATGTTATCTTGGGTATGGATTGGTTGACATTGCACGATGCTATAATAAATTGCAAAGAAAAGGTTATAGAATTAAAGTGTGAAAGTGGTGAAATTTTGCGGGTTGAATCAGATAAATCAGAGGCATTATCTAGTATGATTTCTTCAATGTCGGCTCAGAGATATTTGAGAAAGGGTTATGAAGCTTATTTGGCGTATGTAATTAATACAAAAGAAGTTGAAAAGAAAGTTGAATCAGTGCCGGTTGTGTGTGAATTTGCGGACATATTTCCAGAAGAATTGTCGGGTTTGCCTCCAGTCAGGGAAGTAGAATTTGGTATTGATTTGATATCGGGAACAGCTCCGATCTCGATTGCTCCATATAGAATGGCACCAGCAGAGTTGAAAGAATTAAAGTCGCAGTTGCAAGAGTTGACTGATAAAGGCTTTGTGTGACCGAGTTTTTCACCTTGGGGTGCTCCGGTGTTATTTGTGAAAAAGAAGGATGGTTCTATGAGATTGTGTGTTGACTATCGGCAGTTAAACAAGGTGACAATCAAGAACAAGTATCCGTTGCCGAGAATTGATGATTTATTTGATCAGCTAAAAGGAGCAACATGGTTTTCAAAGATTGACTTGAGATCTGGGTATTACCAGCTGCGAGTAAAAGAGTCGGATGTGCCTAAAACTGCTTTTAGAACAAGGTACGGTCATTATGAATTTTTAGTTATGCCATTCGGGTTGACAAATGCTCTCATTGTGTTTATGGATTTAATGAATCGCATATTTTTGGCCATACTTGGACAAATTTGTTGTGGTGTTTATAGATGATATTTTAATTTATTCAAAAGATAAGACAGAGCATGCTAAGCATTTGAGGATAGTTTTGCAAACTTTGAGAGATAAGCAGCTATATGCTAAGTTTAGTAAAAGTGAATTTTGGCTCCAGGAAGTTGGATTTTTGGGTCATATTGTTTCAGGTGATGGTATACGGGTTGATCCTAGTAAAATTTCAGCCATTGTTGATTGGAAACCACCAAAAAATGTAACCGAGATTAGAAGTTTCTTGGGGCTAGCTGGGTATTATCGGCGATTTGTAAATGGATTTTCTATAATTGCTGCTCCTATGACTAGACTACTCCGAAAGAATGTTAAATTTGAATGGACAGAAGAATGTCAACAGAGTTTTGAAGAATTGAAAAAGTTATTAACTAAAGCACCAGTGTTGGTACAACCCGAATGAGGTAAAGAATTTATGGTGTATAGTGATGCTTCTCGAAATGGTTTAGGATGTGTACTTATGCAAGAAGGAAAAGTGGTGGCTTATGCTTCAAGGCAGTTAAAATCTCATGAAAGAAATTATCCGACTCATGATTTGGAATTAGCTGCTATAGTGTTTGCTTTGAAGATTTGGCGACATTATTTGTATGGTAAAAACTACCGAGTATATACCGACCACAAAAGTCTTAAGTACTTGATGTCACAGAAAGACTTGAATTTGAGACAGCAAAGATGGTTGGAGTTATTGAAAGATTATGAGCTTGTTATTGATTACCATCCGGTAAAAACGAATGTGGTTGCCGATGCTTTAAGCAGAAAATTACTATTTACTTTGAGAGCTATGAACACTCGGTTAAAGATATCAAATGATAGTTTGATTCTAGCAGAGTTAAGAGCAAGACCGATGTTTTTACAAGAGATTTCTGAAGCTCAGAAAAGCGATGAAGATTTGCAAGCCAAGAGAAAGCGAGTGTGAAGTCGAGCACGGGTCGATTTCAAAATTGATTCTGATGGTTGCTTGATGTTTGAAAATCAGATTTGTGTACCGAAAAATAATGAGTTGATTCAAAAGATTTTGCATAAAGCACATAATGGTTGTTTGACGGTTCATCCGGGCAGTACGAAAATGTATAATGACTTGAAGAAAATGTACTGGTGGAGTGGAATGAAAAGAGATATTTCCAAGTTTGTATCAAAGTGCTTAGTTTGTCAACAAGTGAAAGCTGAACACAAAGTACCTTCGGGATTACTCCAGCCTATCATGGTTCCTGAATGGAAATGGGATCAGATTACTATGGATTTTATATCAGGGTTGCCGTTAACTCCGGGGAAGAAAAATGCCATCTGGGTAATAGTTGATAAACTAACTAAATCAGCTCATTTTATTCCGGTACATACGGATTATTCTCTTAATAAGTTGGCTGAATTGTATATCCGCGAGATTGTTAGACTTCATGGAATACCTTTGTCAATCATTTCGAATAGAGATCCGAGATTTACTTCACGGTTTTGGCAAAAGTTGCAAGAGGCATTAGGTACAAAGTTAAATTTTAGCACTGCCTTTCATCCACAAACTGATGGACAATCAGAGAGAGTAATTCAGATTCTTGAAGACATGTTCAGATGTTGCGTATTGGAATTTCAAGGTAGTTGGGAAAGGTACTTACCGTTAGTAGAATTTGCTTATAATAATAGTTATCAGACAAGATTGAAGATGGCACCTTATGAAGCATTGTATGGTCGTAAATGTCGGACGCCATTGTATTAGACTGAACTCAAGGAAAATCAGATTTATGGAGTTGATCTAATAAAAGAAACCGAAGAAAAGGTGAAAGTGATTCGAGATTGTTTGAAAGCTACTTTGGATAGACAGAAATCTTATGCGGATTTGAAATGAAAAGAAATCGAGTTTCAAGTTGGTGATAAGGTATTTTTGAAAGTGTCTCCACGGAAGAAAGTCCTTAGATTTGGACGGAAGGGCAAGTTAAGTCCGCGTTTTATTGGGCCATATGAAATAATTGAAAAAGTTGGACCGGTAGCATATCGGCTAGCATTACCACCTGAATTAGAGAAGATTCATGATGTGTTCCACGTATCTATGTTACGTCGATATCGTTCGGATCCTTCACATATAATTTCACCGACAGAAATTGAACTACGACTGGATTTGATTACGAAGAAGATCCGATTAAGATTTTAGCTCGAGAGGTCAAGCAAATAAGAAATAAAAGTGTCACTCTCGTGAAAGTATTATGGAAAAAGCATGGGGTAGAAGAGACTACATGGGAACCTGAGGAAACTATGAGAAATCAATACCCACACCTGTTTATCGGTAAGATTTTTGAGGACGAAAATCCTTAAAGGGGGAGAGTCGTAATATCCCGAATTAGGGCCTAATCGGAATAGTGGTTTCGTGACCACAAATCCGAGATAGAAATAATTATCTTATAATTATTTTGATGTTTATGATATGATTGCATGATTGTGTGAAAATTTCGTGACGAAATTCTGTGCATAAAGTGCTTAAGTTGAAATTAGGGACTAAATCGAATAACTTGTAAAACTTGCATTCTAGAAGTTTTTAGTATGAAATTACTTTGGAATATTAATGAGGAGGTCTTAAATAGCAATTTGACCAATTTCTAAAATACTGGACAAAAATGGGCTTGTACATGAAAATTTTCAAAGAAAGGTATTAAAGGTATTTTGGTCATTTGGTAATTAAAAGATTAAAAAAAGGAAAAAGATGGCAAAATATGTCCATCTTCTTCATTAGAACGAAAATTAAAGGGTTCTCCATAGCTAGGGGAGCATTAGTGAGGCCAAATGGAATCACTAGCCACTCAAACAAATTGTATTTGGTTTTGAACGTAGTCTTCCACTCGTCCCCCTCCCGCATGCGAATTTGATGATAGCCGCTTTTCAAATTGATCTTAGAGAAAAAGTTTGCACCACTAAGCTCGTCCAACATAAAATCAAGTCTAGGGATTGGATGACGATATTTGACGATAATTTTGTTGATAGCTTGACAATCTATGCACATTCTTCACGAACCATCCTTTTTAGGTACCAACATAACGGGTACCGAACATGGACTTAAACTCTCCCGTATGTGTCCTTTCTCCATTAAATCAGCAACTTGTCATTGTAACTCCTTAGTTTCTTCAGGATTGCCTCTGTAGGCTAGTTGATTTGGAATTGTAGCCCCAAGAATGAAATCAATTTGGTGTTCAATACCTCAAATAGGAGGCAGTGCACTAGGAACTTCTTCCAAGAAAATGTCTTCAAGTTCCTGAAGCAATGAAACAACAGACAAAGGTAAAGAGTTATCAAGTTTGTTAGCATCGAAAAAGCACTCTTTGTACATAAGTACAAACACAGGCTAGTGCATCAACAAGGACTTTCGAATTTCTTTTTCACTTGAAAATACACTCATTTTTCCACTCTTATTTTCTTTTTAACTTTCTTCTTTCTCTCGTATTTTTACCTCCTCTCTCACTTTTTCAATCTTTTTTCTTGTACCTTTTATTTCAATTTCAATTGATCATGATACACTTGTTTTGGAGTCAACAGGGCTAAAGTAACATTTTTGCCTCGATGCTTGAATGTGTATCGAATTGTGTAATCATCATGGATCACATGCCTGTGAAACTGCCATGGACTCCCCAAAATGAGATGTCCCACTTGCATGGGAACTACATCGTACACCACTTCATCTTGGTACTTCCCGATGGAAAATGCTACTACAGCTTGCTTTGTTACTTTAAGCTCACCTGCATCATTCAACCATTGTAGCTTGAATGGAGTTGGATGTTTGGTTGTGGCCAAACCGAGCTTTTCCACCAACATGTTGCTAGCTACATTAGTACAACTTCCACCGTCAATAATTAAACTACATACCTTGCCTTGGATGTGGCATCAGGTATGGAAAATGTTCTCCCTTTGTTGATCAGTTTCAACACTTTAGACGTTAAGGCTTCGCTTCACCACAAGGATTTCTCCTTCAACCGATAATTCTACTTCATCATCATCATCATCGGATGCTACTTCAAACTCATTTCCGTTCTCTTCCTCAGACTCGATTTCACCGTCGGCCCTTACCACCATAACACGTCGATTAGGACATTGGCTTGCTATGTGCCCTCGACCTTGACACTTGAAACATTTTATGTCTCTCGTGCGATTTGGCACTTGCTCATTTTTGTATTGACTCGAATCACCAATGGACTGGTTGGATTTAGTTGCTACTACCGACTCCTTTGTTCGAACAGGGGGTTTGTTCACTCCTTGGCTCCATTTATTAGTAGAAGGATTGGCATAAGATCGACTAAATCCTTTTCGCTTGAGTTGTTTCTCAACTTTAATCTCCATATGAACCACGTCCATCACTTCAACATAGTGTTGTAATTCAACTATGTTGGTGATGTCACGATTTAAACCCGCAAGGAACCTCACCATTGTCACTTCTCGATCCTCCTCAATATCAGTTCAGATCATTACTATCTCCATCTCTTTATAATAATCTTCAACGCTTCTATTACCTTGAGTAAGGTTTTGGATTCATTGATAAAAATCACGGTGGTAATATGAAGGAATAAATCATTTCCGCATGATTGATTTCATTTCACCCCAAGTAGAAATAGTTCTTTCACTATTTCACCTTCGACTCGTTACAAACTGGTCCCACCATACAATTGCATAATTAGAAAACTCCATAGCCATAAGCTTCACCTTTTTACTCTCCAAATAGTTGTGGAATTCAAAAACAAGCTCGATCTTCTTTTCCCACTCCAAATAGGCTTCAAGATCATTCTTACCTTGGAATGGTGGAATTGTCATCTGGACGATCATGATCTCTAGGACCCTAATGTCGTTGGCGGCCTCGTTGTCATACACTTTGGACAGATAAATTGTCACTTTCTTGCTCACTCTCTTCATTATGACCTCGTCTTGCACCTTCTAGAGTTGCCTCACATTGTTCTCGTGTTTCAACTCGATATAACTGATCTTTGATTGGTTCGAGTCTTCGATCGAATAACCACTCCATCTCTCGCATAAGTTCTTGAAGGGTAAGATCTGGCACACCTCCTCTAACATTTCTTAGAGGATGAAACCCGCCTTCCACATTTGGATTTCCTTCCAAGCTTCATGACATTTTTTTAAGAACTCACAACAAAGAACCTTACAATCCACTCAAAAAGAAATCATAAACACTTAGCTTTTATACTCTCAAATAGACTCACTACTCTCTTGTCTTTTTCCACTCAATTCTTCCTCTCAAGTTCTTAAGGAACTATTTTAAACTTAAAAAGCAGTTGTTGTGGGTCAGCTTGCAAGATTAATGTTTGGGTTTGGTAGGGAGTGTTGTATGACTATAGGTAGGCTTGAAACAAGAAAAGAAAAAAATAAGTCTAGCTGAATGGTAGAATGTTGATTGGGTGATTTCTGGACAGTGAACAGAATTTTAGGAGAAACTTGACAATGAAGATCTTGAAATTTTTTTCACATGCAAAGATAAATATTCACTCCTTGAATTTTTTTGAATGGAGACTAATAAATTTTTTTTTCACGATTTTTTAAAAATGAAATACAATACTGTAATGCTGAGAATGTCGATTCTTAATGAAATACAATAATGTAATGCCGAGAACGTCGATTCTTACTCTAAATTCGCTGGCTCTAATACCAATTTGATACGAACTCGTTTAGATGATGATTAGAGTCGTAATGTTTCCCAATCATGAATTTGAGTAAATCTGAACGGTTGGCAAAAGTGGCTTGAAATTATGAAAGATAGGCTCAAATGGAATGATATCAAAATGGTTATGGAATTAAAGAATAGGATTCGGCTAAGGCTTAGGAGTGAACCAACAATTATTAAATTGTTGACCCTAAACTTACTCAAGCACCTAGGTTGAAATTGGGGGAAATGTTAAGGGATAATTTGATAAAAAACTTGACCTACTATCTATGCAAGATAGGAACCAGAGGTAAGGTTGAACGCCACACTTAGAAAAGTGATAAGTTCGGTTTAACAAGGAAAGGATAGACGCCACAAGCAAAGCTTGATAAGTCAGATCAGTTCCAAAAGAACAAAGAGGATTGGATAACTTACAATACTCAACTTTAACATAAATTTAGCAAAATATCTTTTTAACAATAGGTTGATTACAACTATTTATAATACCAAAGAGGTATAGATGAATAGTCACATATGATCATCTTAATGAGCTAATAATGAGCTGAAATAAAGCTTAAAAACTCTTAGAATGCCAAACTAAATAACTCCAACCTTCAATACACTTCAATTCAGCTTAATCAATGGTCTTGAATGCTTAGAAAAAACCTTTGAAGTCTCTTTGGTTAGCCGAATAGACACCAGCAACTTTAATGAAAAATTAACTCATGAAGTGATCACTTCAATCATCAATTGGTTATGGAAGATGAAAAAGGTTGCTACCAAATTTAAAGATGTATAAAGCTCCCTTTAATGGATGATAACAGCTCCTTTTAATAAAGAATAATGCTTCCCTTTGTATGTAACCAGAATTCACTTGAAAAGTCTCTTTAATCAATTTGTAATAGCCCTTGAATGTAAAGGTTTCCAGCAGAAAAGACACCTGCAATAAACACATTAAAACAGGCATATTAAACACATTTAAACACATAAAACACATTAAACACATTTAAACACATAAAACACATAAAACACTCAACTTAAATAAATGAACTTAAAATTTAAAAACACATGCATCATTAAATTATTCTAGCAACTAGAAGATTTAAAAGAAACATAACTTAAACAAGTTCATTAACTCAATTATTTAAACTAATATGGATTGAATAAAATCCAGAAACTCATTTATTAATCTAAGATGAGTTTATTAAAAATCTAATTCAACTTGTAATAAATTGCAAGTGACGCCTATTGGTCTTGTCCAAGCATGACCATTGGATTCGGCTTCTTGCTCTTCCCAAGCTCGATCCACATAGCTTGCTAATGCATCTTGAAATTTCTTAACTCGTGACTGAGTTATAGGCCCTCGTGGTAGCTTAATGGATTCAGTAGAGACTTCCCGAGCTAAGGTTGCATCATTCCCCCTCTTCGAGGCAATTTGTCCCCAAATCGTCACCTACATCAAAAAGGGATAAATCAACAACATTAAAAGTAGCACTAACCCCATACTCACCAAGTAAGTCTAAATTATAGGTGTTATCATTAATCCTTTCCAAGACTTGAAAAGGTCCATCTCCTCGTGGAAAAAGTTTGGATCGTCGTTGAATAGGGAATCTCTCCTTGCGCATGTGTACCCAAACCCAATCATCGGGTTCAAATATCACTCCTTAACTACCCTTGTTAACTTGACAAGCATATTGCTCCATTCTTCATTCGATATTATCCCTAACTCACTAATGTAATTGTTTTACAAAATCTGCCTTTTTCTTTCCATCTACATGCACCAACTTATTAGAAGGCAAAGGTAACAAATCCAATAGAGTTAAGGCATTAAATCCATACACTACCTCAAATGGCGAATACTTAGTAGCCAAGTGTACCGACCGATTGTACTCAAATTCAATGTGGGGTAGACACTACTCCCAAGTCTTCAAATTCTTTTGTATAATTGCACGCAGTAGTGCTGACAAAACACGATTAACAACCTCCATTTGACCGCCAGTTTGGGGATGGCTTGTTGTTGAAAATAATAGCTTGTTCCAAGCTTTCCCCATAAGGTCCACCAAAAATGACTTAAAAACTTAGTGTCTCGATCCGAAATGATTGTTCTCGGAACACCATGCAAGCACACAATCTCCCTAAAAAATAAATTAGTGACATTTAGAGCATCGTCAGTTTTGTTACATGCAGTAAAATGTGCCATTTTTGAAAACCTATCAACTACAACAAAAACATAGTATTTTCCATTTTTTGTTCTAAGAAGGCCGAAAATAAAATCCATTGAAATATCCATCCATGGTATGTAACACCCCAAACCCGGCCTAGACGTTATGGCCGAATCTGGCGTGTTACATTGAAGTGTTTTAGCGAAAATCGTGTTTTCATTGAAAACCCTTCTTAAAATAAAAGAAACCTTAATTAACTTAAAAAAACACACCTTTTCAGTTACAAAAACCTTGTTGAAACATTTGATTTAAGAAAACTTATCATTTAAAAATTTAATTGCAAAAACGTAAAAAAGATACTATAATTTAAAAAACCCATGTTCAACTTCTTGTAATTGCATTGAAAAGAATAATAATTCAATGAAAACCTTATTACAATCTGGTCTGGAACATACTTAAAAAGAAGTAAAAACTTAAATGCTTGAATAAAAAACCCAAGTCCAAATCATCTTGCTAGCTGGCCACCCAGAGTCCTTCCAAACATCGAACCTTCTACTGAGCATCACCTGAAAATAAAGTAAAAAAGGGGGTGAGTTTTCGCAAACTCAGTGTGTACAACCCTCGACAAAAACAAGCATTCACAAAAAACATCATTGATCAATCATGCAATGCAATCCCATCCAAATTATCCATCCGCTACACACTGGCTTCGTCCCTCGTCACACCATGTGGGGATATAAATATCGACCCACCCAACCCACACACCATGGTAGCCCGATTGCGGAACTACCTTTATTTACATATTGGGCTTTAAAAGCCATCGGTGGATCCGCGATTGTCAAGCAACCATATGATCCTCATATACTTCCTCCGTTCCATAATTCCCAACCCATATGCAACCTAAGCAGAATATCATATGTATGCATGTCGCATCCACAAAACTTACATTCAACACCTAGGGGTATTTTGGTCACTTTCGCCCTTAGGGGCATTTTGGTAATTTTCCCTTAATTACGGTTTTCACTTATCTTGGCCCACTAACAAGTCTCGTGAGCTAACATGAACGAATACTATGCACTAGGTAGGATTCCAGAAAAGAGGAAGTGGGTCATTAAGATCGCTTAAGTACCAAGCTCTCCCTAGATTCAATCCTAGACATGCATATACCCATTGCCACGCATTAACCCTTTAACTTGTCCACGGTCGCAATATATTAATTAAGTCTTATGCGGATATCATATATTAGGCCCAAAAACCCCTTACAAAGCCTAACAATTTCACATACCTACATCTGGCCCATTAATCCCAATCATATTTGTATGACCCATTAGGCCCAAATCACTTGTATATGACCCATTAGGCCCAAAACACATTTGTATGGCCCGTTAGGCCCAGTCACATTTATATTCATGCTCACATACAAATTTCTATCACAAAGCATCAACACTCAGTTTTTTTCCTATTATGGGCCCAACAGCCCATTGGGCCCATTTAGCCCATTCCGGCCTATATGGCTAAAACACAACCCAAGTCCACGGAATCGCCCGTGGGCCTCAGGCAACCTATTGGTTTCCCCCTTACAAGTGTTCACGCACTCGCAAGACTACCGTAGCCAAACTTTTAGCTTTTTGGCAGTTTGGCTTTTCAGCTTTTTGGCATTTCGGCTTTTCAACTTTTCAACTTTTTGGCTTTTGCCGAATCATTGTGTGTGTGCAGTGTATGTACACACCTGGTAAGCAAGCGTGATGCGATCTCCTTAGCCCAACCTACAATCAATATCACCCTTCAATTAATCGCATGCTTAATACTTATTTACTCAAAAACTGAAACCTCACCTTAACCTTACCTTGAGCCCAATCCTTAATCACTTTTTTCTTGATCGCGTATTTCCTAGATCTGCACAAATCTTAACTATTAAAACCCAAATAATAGATGACTCGTATCCAACACAAGTCTCCTTACCATAACTATGACCATTCGGCCACCTTAGCCAATGGGAGAAGATTACTTACCAAAACCGCAACACCTTAAAGAGCAATTCGGTAGAGAGCTTAAAACCAAGATCCGATACTAATTCCCTACCAAAGTTGATTAGAAAGAGTGAGGGAAAATAATCGATACGAAACAAATAAAAATCGATTGGAAGAGCAACACTTACACTAGATTCGGTCAAAAAGTATTCGGCCCTTAGAAGATTCAGTTTTTCGGCTTTTCAAACTAAGTATGATGAATAAGGTCTATTTGGTACAGATTAAAGAAGAAGAGTAGTAGAAGAAATCGGCAAAGAATATTGTGTAGAGGAGAATAGAAATCGACAGAAAGAAAAGAAAGTAAAATAGAGGGTTTTCGGCTTTTTGGATCTTGAAGAGAAATGGGTTTCTGGCACAAAGTGAAGGGAAATTCGTCATTAACTTTTCAACCCTCCCATTCGGCACCTATTTATAGCCCTATAGCTGAATTCTTCAATCCCAAGTTCCTAATTTAGCTCCACTTACTCCTCACTTCTCATCTCCTCATTTTTCTCCTTGATAACCCCTTGATCCTTTTCTTAATTTTCACTTTTGAACACTCCCCTTGGAGTCCATCTTCACGCCACTTCCATCCTTCTAGAAGGCCAAAATTAAATTCTAAAAATACTAAGCTAGGATTCGAACCTTGGACCCCTTTGCTAGCTACTAACACCACCTCACTACACCTTATGTGGCGTCACTTAACCATCCACCACAAGCTCTTTTTGTATCCAATTGTTTCTTCATTTATTCAAAAGCCCAACTACTAGCCAACCCTGATTCTTTTAATAATTAAATTATAATTTCTTCTACCTTTTAATTCGAACTCAACCTTAGCTAAGACCTACTAAAATTACCGTTTGGATAAGAATATTAACACAATTTTCATCAAAATTGAAAATAAAGAAAATTCGGGATTTCAGGATTTTTGGGGCGTTATATGGTACTTCAGAATCGGTAATGGTTTATAAAGTCCATATGGATGAATCCTTGATTTTGCCTTCTTGCAAGCAATACAACGATCACACATTCTAGCACATCTCCTTTCATCTTCGACCAATAGAAATGTTCTTGAAGAACAGCCAGAGTTTTGGCAATGCCGAAATGTCCCATTAAACCCCCACTATGTGCTTCATGAACCAGCCCGTTTCTAGTTGATCCTTGGGGATGTACAACTTATTTTCTTGAAATAGGAATCCATCTTGCCAATAGTACCTATCATACACCTTGCACACACAACTTATAAATTTCTCCAAAGTTAGAATCATCAGCATATAATTCCTTTATATAAGCAAAACCAAGTAATATAACATCCAAACAATTTTAAAGAGCATACCTTCGCGATAAAGCATCCGTAACGATATTTTCCTTACCTTGCTTATATTTAATGACATATGGGAAGGAGTCTAGGAACTCAACCCATTTTCCATGACGTTTGTTTAACTTGGTTTGTCCTCTCAAATGCTTCAAAGCCTTATGATTCGTATGTATAACGAATTCTTTAAGCCAAAGATAATTCTGCCATGTTTCTAATGCACGTATCAATGCATACATTTCCTTGTCATAGGAAGGATAGTTGAGCGTAGCTCCATTCAATTTCTCGCTGAAATAAGCCACTGGTCACCCATCTTACGTTAAAACCACACCTATTCCTATAATAGACACATCACATTCCACGAAAATTTTGTTAAAATCTGGCAAACATAAAAGTGGAGCATTAGTTAAACACTCTTTAATTTTAGTAAAAACAGATTCTTGTTCATCAAACCAAAGAAAAGGTGAATTCTTTTTGATAAGTCCAGTCAATGGGGTAGGAGGTGTGCTAAAGTTTGGCGCAAATCTCCTATAGAAACTTGCAAAGCCCTGAAAGCTTCTAACTTGGCTGGTGTTGGTCGATCGTGGCCATTCTTGTATTGCCTTGATCTTGCCTTGATCCGCCTCGAGACCACTTTTACTTACAACAAAACCTAGAAAAATAACTTTTTTAGTACAAAAGTTACATTTCTTAAGGTTTGCATATAAAACTTCCTTACGTAAAACTTCCAAAATAGAGCGTTGATGTTCAAGATGATCAAATAAAGATTTACTATAAACTAAAATATCGTCAAAATAAACTACACAAAAAAGGCCAATGAAAGACCTCAAAACGTGGTTCATCAACCTCATGAAAGTACTTGGAGCATTAGTGAGGCCAAATGGCATCACTAGCCACTCATATAAATCGTACTCAATTTTGAACGCTTTTTTCCACTAGTCTCCCTCCCGCATGCGAATTTGATAATAGCCGCTTTTCAAATCGATCTTAGAGAACAATTTTCCACCACTAAGCTTGTCCAACATATCATCAAGTCTAGGGATTGGATGACAGTATTTGATGGTAATTTTGTTGATAGCTCGACAATATACGTACATTCTCCACGAACCATCCTTTTTAGGTACCAACAGAACGGGCACCGAACATGGACTTAAACTCTCCCGTATGTATCCTTTCTCTATTAAATCAGCAACTTGTCATTGTAACTCCTTAGTTTCTTCAAGATTGCCTCTGTAGGCTAGTCGATTTGGAATTATTGCCCCAAGAATGAAATCAATTTGCTGTTCAATACCTCGAATAGGAGGTAGTGCACTAGAAACTTCTTCCTGGAAAATGTCTTCAAATTCCTGAAGCAATGAAACAACAGACAAAGGTAAAGAGTTATCGAGTTCGTTAGCATCGAAAAAGCACTCTTTGTACATTAGTACAAACACAGGCTAGCGCATCAATAAGGACTTTCAAATTTCTTTTTCCCTCGCAAATACGTTTATTTTTCCACTCTCATTTTCTTTTTGACTTTCTTATTCCTCTCGTATTTTTACCTCCTCTCTCTCACTTTTTCCTTTTTTTTATTTTTCTTGTCTTTCTCTTTTTCATTCTTTTTTTTCTTGTACTTTTTATTTCAATTTCAATTGATCATGATACACTTATTTTGGAGTAAACGGGGTAAAGTAATATTTTTGCCTTGATGCTTGAATGTGTACCGATTTGTGTAACCGTCATGGATCATGTGCCTATCAAACTGCAATGGACACCCCAAAAAGAGATGTCTCGTGTACATGGGAACTACATCGCACACCACTTCGTCTTGGTACTTACCGATGGAAAATGCTACCACAACTTGCTTTGTTACTTTAAGCTCACCTCCATCATTCAACCATTGTTGCTTGTATGGAGTTAGATGTTTGGTTGTGGCCAAATCGAGCTTTTCCACCAGCATGTTGCTAGCTACATTAATACAACTTCCATTGTCAATAATTAAACTACATACCTTGCCTTGGATGTGGCATCGGGTGTGGAAAATGTTCTCCCTTTGTTGATCAGTTTCAACACTTTGGACGCTAAGGCTTTGTTTTACCACAAGGATTTCTCCTTCAACCGGTAATTCTACTTCTTCATCTTCATCATCTGATGGTACTTCAACTCATTTTCATTCTCCTCATCAGACTCGATTTCACCATTGGCCCTTACCACCATAATACGTCGATTAGTGATATGAACTCGCCTCAGTGATGATTCGAGTCGTTTGTTGCCCGATCATTAAAATAGAGAAGTATCATTCTTGAATAGAGTATTTGTCGAATTTGGCTAAGTAAGGCTTTAAACAAAAGGGGTATGTGATAGTTTAAGATAATTAAGGAATATGGTTTGGTTTAACAAAGGAACTCGTGTGGTTTGAATAATGGTATTGTGGATGGTTCAAATGGCTTTAAGGTCAAGAAAGAACTAGTACTAAAATAGAGTACTAACCCAAACCTTATAGGACACTTAAAGGTGGATAGAAAGATTGTAACGCCCCTTACCCGCATTCAACACCGAAACAAGGTACGGGGTATTACCAGAACATAACACATACCATTAAATAAAATCGAGACAAAAATATGGCATCCAATTAGATCATGAATCATTATAACATATGCCTTTAACAATATTAGCCAATTTCAATGGCTTTGTACAAAATAATCAGTCAAATACTGTAACCAATATTTTAAACTTAGGCAATTATGACACATAACAAAATAACTAAGCCTACTATACATGCCATAATTCAAAATGTTTAGTTCAAATACCAAAAGTATTGATAGTGCGGGTAAATCTTCAACGATCACTAACTCCTGTGCTAGCTGGATGACACTATAAGACAAAAGAGAGAAAAGAAAGTAAGCTTATAGCTTATTAAGCAAGTATATAAATAATAAATAAGGAATCTAATATGTTTACAAAATAACTCAATTATATCTATTTTTAATTTCACTATTTACTCCAATTTGATCAAGCTGTCCCTCCTGCATCATGTTCACTGAATAAATCATAACTCGAGTTACGAAACTTGAAATTCAAATCCATAAAATTTTCCTGAAACTAGACTCATATTAATTCTTACTAAAATTTTTCTAGAATTTTTGGACCTGCCAATTAGTACAGTTTATTAGTTAAAGTTTCCCCTGTTATACAGCTCGACTGATCTGACCTCTGTTCACTATGAATTTTTTTCCTCCTTGTACAAAAGTAAAATAGCCATGAAATTTGTTTCATTTAAAACTATACTCAATAAGGAATCTAGGCATATAAACTATATTTCTTAATTATTTTTTTACAATTTATAATGATTTTTCAAAATCAGAACAGGGGGATCACGTAGTCATTCTAAACAAGTCTCACAAAAATATAAATATCTCAAAATATAAGATTCCTTTACTTGCTCTGTTTCTTTTACATAAAAATAAACTCATTAAACTTTAATTTCCTATCTCATTCAGCCTCTAATTAAATTCCTACTATTTTTGGTGATTTTTCAAATTCACGTTACTGTGACTGTCCAAACAGTTTTATTATCAATTTTGATCTTTCACACTTTGGTTGCATTCATTGGTTATCCTTAACAATTTTTCCAACTTCCAATCACATATCAAGCTTATTACTCATACGTTACACATGTATATTCTTACACTTATCATTACAAGGTCATACATAATTTCATTTAGTCGATTTTCCCCATTGAACACTTCGGATCGAGTCCCCAATGCTTGGTGGTTTCAGCACGTAGTTCCACCCATCACATAGTTCGGCTCTCTTGTACACATGGTGAACATGAACACTTTGTACCACCCATGTGACCTAGCCACTTTATCTCATAGCTCTCTTGTCTACATGGTGTCCTTCACCTGGAACAACACATGCGACCTAGCTACATTTATCCCGTAGCTCTCTTGTCTACATGGTATACATCCCGTATCACACATGTGACCTAGCTACCACATAGTATCTCGTAGCTCTCTTGTACACATGATGTGCACTTGGCACCATACATGTGACCTAGCTACATACCATCTATATCTTCTAATCCTGACAGTTCAACTAGGAAGTATTTCACTTTCTAATACTTATTTTCATTCTTCCAATAGTCGATTATGATTCAAAATCAGCTACAATATATAAAATATGCTGAAATATAAAAACATAAATAAAGATGATGTATTATTTACATACAAACTTACCTCAGTGCAAAATATAAAAATTTTGCAATTTAGTCCAAAATCTTTTCCTTCCCCCGTTCGAGGTCGATTCCACGCCTTTCTTGATCTATAACAACACATTTAGCTCATTTAACACTCATATTATCTATTTCAATCCAAAAATCACATTATGAAAAAATTACGTTTTTGCCCCCTAACTTTTACAAAATTTTGATTTTGTCCTTAGGCTCGGAAATTTAATTTCAGCCCTTATTCTTATGTTTTATGACATGCTGAACATTTTTCTCTTCTATGACAACATCAAATTCTCACTCTAACATGTACTTATGAACATTAGGTATTTTTACCGATTATGTCGTTTTGCTCGTTTTCGCTAAAAATCGCTTAGAAAAGATCGTTCTTCTAACTTCAAACATTCATATTCTACCATCAAACATCAAAATACATGCATATCATTCATGGGTAAATTTTTAAACATAAACCCTAACTCAAAATAATGGTAGAAATAGGTAGACCGAGCTACGAGGATTTCAAAAATGTAAAGAACATTAAAAACGAGGCTTGAATGCACTTATTATTGAGCTTGAAAGCTTGGAAAAAAACCCTAGCTATGGTGAACATACAATTTTCGACCAAGGAAGAAGATGGATGGACAAAATGTTGGCTTATGTTTCCCATTTTATTTCTTTTAATTACCAAATGACAAAAATACCCTTAAGGCTTTTCTTTAAAATTTTGTCCTATTCATTCCCATTTTTGTCCATATAAAGTATAATGGCCTAATTGCCATTTAAGGATCTCTACTTAAAACTCCCATTCTAATCAAGTACTTTATGAATTAAAACACACATTTTTTACCTATTTCAATTTAGTCCTAAACATCAAATTAAACACCCAATCATAAAATTTTTAACCTTGGATTCATGGTTTCGAAACCACTGTTCCGTTTTGGCCCTAAATCAGGCTGTTACAAAGATAGATAAACCGTGACCCACTATCTAAATGGAGATAAGAACCAGTCGGCATAAGGGTGAACGCCACACTTGATGAAGAGTGATAAGTTCAAAGAAATAGAATGACACCACTAGCAAGCTAGATAAGTCAAGCTAAGTCTAAAACAAAATAGGAGAGTTGAAAAACTCTCAAAATGTTATAAAAATTAATCAAAGGATCAAAAGCCTTCTAAACAAGCTGATTACAAAGTATTTATAGTGCTACATGAGACCTAGTCTAAAACTCACTTGAATTCAACTTTAATGTGTGGTTATGAGCTGAAATAAAACTCAATTCTAAGCAAAAAACTCTTGAAATCTCTAAGCCTAAGTAATGACAACTATTAACATGATTTAATGTTCCAATTCAGCTGAATAAATGAGCTAAAAACTTAATCTAGAAGAGTTCAACATTTTGAGCAGCCAAATGCCTTCAATTCCTTCATTAAATCAACCTTGGGCAGCTAAATAGACACCAGCAACATGTATAATGCTCTCCTTTAATTGTTGTCCATTGCTATTCTTGAACAACTACTTGGAGAAGAGGAATAGCCTGCTGAAATTTAATGGTGCATAATGCTTTTCTTTAAATGTTATAACAGCCCCTTGAATGTAACCGATTCCAATTGAATAGTCACATTTAACACTTTGTAACAACCCCTTGTATGTAACTAATTTCAACTAAATAGTCACCTACAAGTATTCATTAACAAACACATTAAAACACATTAAACACATTATGCACATTAAATACATCAAACACATTAACTTAATTTAAAACACATGTAACAATAAATTATTCCAGCAACTAAATTAACTCAGATAAACATTTATTCTAGGAACTCAATTAATAACTAAAATGAGAATTTATTCCAGTAACTCAATTAACTAAGATGAGCATTTATTCCAGCAACTCAATTAACTAAGATGAGTTTAATTAAAATAAAGTCCAGCAACTCAATTATTAACAAACTGAAATTAAAAGCTTGATTTTGCACTTAGGCCCCTCGAGTTTGGGCCAATCTCAATGTTGTGGAGTTGGATTGTGAAATTATGCAACCAGGTTCGCATCATACCCTCCCTCTTGAAGATGATATGTCCTCAAATCGGGCCACTTACTCGTGAAAATTTTTTTAACGTCACGAACACCTTTGTTCATGAATCTGACAAAATCATTTCCAAGAACATGAGAACCACAAATGGTTCGCAAGGGAAGAAGGTTATTTGCATACTACCCTCTTTAGAAGGGTACCACTTCAGATTGTCACCTACACAAAAATGAAACAAATTAGTGACACTAGAAATTCTAAACACAAAATAACTTTTTAGAATCTTATTCAAAGTTGAGATGCATAAACCAATGACGGGATCAAAAATAGAAATTGGTATTATCTTACCATAATGATTCAAGAAGTTCATCGATGGCGAAAAACTAGAATCACAAAGTATTCGAAAGATATAATCTTGGAAAACAAAATTCTATGGCTCAAATCCTTTGAACAATGACATGTAACAATATTCACTGGGATCAAAGACAAGGTTTTTGCTTACCATTTCAATTTGACTTGAAAAGTTCTTGACCAACATCATAGAAATAACATGAATCAATTTAAATTCATTATCATGCAAAACATGCTCGAATCTTTTAAACGACAATATAGAACATCCTCAGGAATTAAAGATTTGATTTTGATTTTACAAGCCATCAAAATTCACATATTTTGTTTTCAGGAATACAGATAAAACCTGGAGCAAATAGAAGGGTTCAACACATTTATTCAAAATAAAATTATGATGCTCACTTTCACTTGAAAAGAACTTAGGAATACATGCTCCGGGCTTAAAAACATGGTTTTGATCACTCGTTCCAGCATGCAACAAGAATTTCTTTGTCTCCAATGATCCACACATGTTAAACAAAGAAGGTGTGAACTTGCAAACATTCAAAAAATCATATTTATTAAGTCTTATTCGAATAGACTTACTCAAACATGTGTGATTTACACAACAAATCAGAAAGTTCAAATCATTGTTACACACAAGTAGATTAGGCGTTTCACATATCAACTCTTTATCGTAAAAGACCAAATTTTGTGCAGGATGAATTAGTCTTACTTCATTAAAAATTTCACCAAGGTTATATTCATTAGCATAAAAACACTTCATATCAATATGTAAAACAAAATCATCAATCAAATTATGAATGTCAACCAAATCAAGATGAGGAGTTCTTTCACCAACTAGGTTTTCGGCTTTCTCATCATTCAAATGAAATTGTTGAGACTCAAATAACATGAGACCCTTACCTTGCTTACCTTTAGAAGCTTGTGGACTAAGGTCATCTATGTTCTTACCTTTTTTGAGCAATCGAAATTGCCTCTCATCAGATAGGTAATAAAGCTAAAATTTATCAATAGAATTTCGAGAAACCTGAAAAGAAGAAACATTACAAGGAGAACTCATAGGATGGTTAGTAAAAACACTCCTCGCTTTTTCTTGTTCACTTTCTTCTTTTTTCTTTCATTTCTTTTTCATCAACACTCGTTTCTTGCATACTCTTTTTTTTCTTTTCAATCTCAATCTCTTTTTCAACTTTCTTTTCTTTCTCACATTCTTTTTCGCTCTCAATCACTTTTTGCACTCTTTCATTCTCTTTTTATTTTTCACATGCTTTTTCAATTTCATTACAAAAAGAAGAAAACAAGAAAGAATCAAAGTGAGAAACTTGTCATTGAGCATAAGAGGAGGGGTCTTCATACAAAAGACGATCATCTCTTCGAGATTGACTCTTCATGGATGAATATCTTGGACTATACATAGAATTGCTTGAACCTTCTCGTTTGCCACCATAATAGGCTTCAAACTCGAAGCTTGAGTTATTTCAGCTTGAATTCCTCGTTGAGTAGGAATCTCGAAAGGAGTCTTTTCTCACATAGTCGTTGGACATGGAACTCTTTGACGATCTTGTTTTTGTCCTTTGGCTTGAAAAATTTTACTCCCGATGGTAGGAAGATGGAAGGAAATGCTTGCGCATCACATCTTTCATTTCGGACCAAGTTAATATTGGGCACTCTCCATTTCGTCTTCGATTCGTGGTGAATTGATCCCACCAAGTCATGGCATAATCGGAGAAACTATTCACTGCAAGCCTCACTTTCTTGGTTTTCGAGTAGTCATGGTACTTAAAAATTAATTCTACCATCTTTTCCCATTCAAGGTATACCTTCGGGTCAGATGAACCTTGAAACGGTGGAATGGTTAGCTTGTTACTCTTCAAATCACCATCAACACGTTCATGCTCTCTAAAGCCTCAATTTCTATGATCGCGTCGCCTTTCGCTTCGATTTGATTCTTGGTATGATGGATCGAACCTACTACCAACAATAGCAACTCTTCTTTCGAAACTTAGAGGCATTTTTATTGAACCTCATTTCAAACCTCACTATTCACTCACAAAGAAAAATAATATGGCACTCCACTTGTGTTTGCACTCTATTACGGCTTTTTCTACACTCGAATGCTCTCACGAAATCTCGTGCCTCTTACCACTTGTTTCGCCACTCGAAATTTGTAGAAGACTCGATTAGACTTATAATAAAGCCTAGGGGTCGGCTTCAAAAAGGTTACGATGGTTGATGATATTGGTTTTGGTAGGCTGAAAGAAAATAAAAAGGGGTGCTAAGTGTGGCGTTTGGATTTAAATTTGATGGAGAAACAACTTTAAAGATCGGGTAACTTATGAACACTTTTCAAGCACTTTTTTTTACCTCTAAAATATCTCTTTTTTTGTTTTTTTTTTCAATTTCGTAACTCTTTGTTTTAATACAAATAATTCAACACTTGTATGATAACATTCACGAAATTTTTTTGAATTTTTTTCAAATACTTACTTTGGTAACTTCACGAACGTCCATACTCTTCAATTTTAGCTAGCTCTGATACCAAATGATACGAACTCACCTCAGTGTTAATTTGAGTCGTTTGTTGCTCGATCAGTAAAATGGAGAAGTATCGTTCTTGAGCAAAGTATTGGTCGAATTTGGCTAAGTAAGGCTTTAAACAAAAGGGGTATGTGATAGTTTAAGATAATTAAGGAATATGGTTTGGTTTAACAAAGGAACTCAGGTGGTTTGAAAAATGGTAATGTGAATGGTTCGAATGGCTTTAAGGTCAAGAAAGAATTAGTACTAAAAAAGAGTACTAACCCAAATCTTATAGAACACTTAAAGGTGGATAGAAAGATAGATAAACTATGACCCATTATCTATATGGAGATAGGAACCAGTCGGTATAAGGGTGAACACCACACTCGATGAAGAGTGATAAGTTCAAGGAAACAAAATGACACCACTAGCAAGATAGATAAGTCAAGCTGAGTCTAAAATGAAATAGGAGAGTTAAATGTTATAAACATTAATCAAAGGATCGAATGTCTTCTACACAAGCTGATTACAAAGTATTTATAGTGCTACATGAGACCTATTCGAAAAGTCACTTGAATTCAGCTTTAATGTGTGGTTATGAGCTGAAATAAAACTCAATTACTAAGAAAAAAACTCTTGAAATCTCTAATCCTAAGTAACAGCAACTATTAACATGATTTAACGTTCCAATTCTGCTGAATAAATGAGCTAAAAACTTAAGCTGGAAGAGTTCAACATTTTGAGTTGCCAAATGACTTCAATTCCTTCATTAAATTAGCCTTAGGCAGCTGAATAGACACCAACAACATGTATAATGCTCTTCTTTAATTGTTGTCCATTGCTATTCTTGAACAACTCCTTGGAGAAGAGGAATAGGCTACTGAAATTTAATGGTGGATAATGCTCTTCTTTAGATGTTGTAACAGCCCCTTGAATGTAACCGATTTCAACTAAATAGTCACCTACAAGCATTCATTAACAAACACATTAAAACACATTAAACACATTAAGCACATTAAACACATCAAACACATTAACTTAATTTAAAACACATGTAACAATAAATTATTCCAGCAACTAAATTAACTAAGATAAACATTTATTCTAGCAACTCAATTAATAACTAAAATGAGTATTTATTCCAGCAACTCAATTAACTAAGATGAGCATTTATTCCAACAACTCAATTCACTAAGATGACTTTAATTAAAATAAAGTTTGGCAACTCAATTATTAACAAACTGAAATTAAAAGCTTCATTTTGCACTTGGGCCTCTCGAGTTCCGGCCAATCTCGGTGTTGTGGAGCTGGGTCGTAACTTGATGCAACCAGGTTCGCATCAATTAGGACATTGTCTTGCTATGTGCCCTCAACCTTGACACTTGAAACATTTAATGTCTTTATTGCGATTTTGCACTTGCTCATTTTTGTTTTGACTCGACTCACCAATGAGCTAATTGGATTTAGTTGCTACAACTGGCTCCTTTGTTCGAACAGGGGGTTTGTTCACTCCTTGGCTCCATTTATTAGTAGAAAGATTGGCATAGGATCGACTAACTCCTTTTCGCTTGAGTTGTTTTTCAACTTTAATCGCCATATAGACCATGTCCATCACTTTAACATAGTGTTGTAATTCAACTATGTTAGCGATGTCATGGTTTAATGTAACATCCCGAATTTTGGGCCTAGATGAATTAGGCTTTAGGCTTTGGGTCTCATAAAATTTTCATGTGAGGAAGAAAATGACAAATGACATGTTGGCTTTAAGGGTTTAAGGAATTTGAAGTGTCTAGGTATGTTCGAGAAGTTTTGGGTCCGAGTTTTGTGGTGGAGGAATTTTAATTTAAATATTAAAAGAACCAAGGTTGGGAGTAGTTGGGTTTTTAAATAAAAATAGGGGAAAATGGCATCAAAAAATCGTGTGGAGGAGTGGTTAAGTGACGACACTTAGGGTGTAGGGAGGTGGCGTTAGTGGCTAGTAAGGAGATCCAAGGTTCGAATCCTAGCTTAGTATTTTTGGGAGTTTAATTTTAGCCTTCTAGAAGAATGGAAGTGGCGTGAAGATGGACTCCAAAGGGAGTGTTCAGAAGAGAAAATTAAGGAAAAGATCAAGGGGTTGTCAAGGAGAAAAATAAGAAGATGAGAAGGGAGAAGTGATGAAGCTGAATTGGGAATTGGGCATGGAGAATTTGGCTATAAGGGCTATAAATAGGGGCCAAATACAAGGTTTCCAGGCTACTGCCGAAATTCTTCTTCACCTTGTTGCCAGAAACCCTTTTCTCTTCAAGATCTAAGAAGCCGAAAACCCTCTATTTTACTTTCTTTTCCTTTTGCCGATTTCTATTCTCCTCTACATAATCTTCTTTGTCGATTTTGTTCTACTACTCTTCTTCTTTAATCTGTACCAAATAAACCTTATTCACCATACTTAGTTTGAAAAGTTGAAAAATCGAATCTTCCAAGGGCCGAATACTCTTTGACCGAATCTGGTGTAAGTGTTGCTCTTCCAAGCGATTTTCTTTGTTTAGTATCAATTATTGTCCCTCACTCTTTCTAATCAACTTTGGTAGGGAATTAGCATCGGATCTTGGTTTTTAGCTCTCTGCCGAATTGCTCCTTAAGGTCTTGCGATTTTGGTAAGTATTGTTCTCCCATTGGCTAAGGTGGCCGAATGGTCATAGTTATGGTAAGGAGACTTGTGTTGGATACGAGTCACCTATTATTTGGGTTTTAATAGTTAAGATTGGTGCAGATCTAGGGAATACGTGATCAAGGAAAAGCGAGAAGGATTGGGCTCAAGGGAAGGTTAAGGTGAGGTTTCAGTTTTTGAGTAAATAAGTATTAAGCATGTGATTAATTAAGGGTGATATCATTTGTAGGCTGGTGACTAAGGGAATCACAACACGCTTGCTTACCAGGTGTGTACATACACTGCACACACAAAATGAATTGGCAAAAGTCGAAATGCCGAAAAGCCGAAAGTTTGGCTATGGTAGTCTTGCGAGTACGTGAACACTTGTAAGAGGGAAACCAATAGGTTGCCTAAGGCCCACAAGCGATTCCGTGGACTTGGGTTGTGATTTGGCCATATGAGCCAGAATGGGCTAAATGGGCCCAATGGGCTGTTGGGCCCATAATAAGTAAAAACTGAGTATTGATGCTATGTGATAGAAAGTTTGTATGTGAGCATGAATATGAATGTGACTGGGCCTAACGGGCCATATAAATGTGATTTGGGCCTAATGGGCCATATACAAGTGATTTAGGCCTAATGGGCCATATACAAGTGATTTGGGCCTAATGAGCCATATGAATATGATTAGGCTTAATGGGCCAGATACAGGTATGTGAATTTGTTTGGGCTTTGTAAGGGGTTTTAGGCCTAGTATATGATATCCACATAAGACTTAATTAATATATTGCGACTGTGGACAAGTCAAAGCGTTAAGGTGTGGCAACGGGTATATGCATGTCTAGGATTGGATCTAGGGAGAGCTTGGTATTTAAGCGGTCTTAATGACCCACCTCCTCTTCTCTGGAATCCTACTTGGTGCATAGTATTTATTCATCTTAGCTCATAGGACTTGTTAACGGGCTAAGATAAGTGAAAACCGTAATTAAGGGAAAATTACCGAAATGCCCCTAAAAACGAAAATGACAAAAATACCCCTAGGTGTTGAATGTAAGTTTTATGGATGCAACATGCATGCATATGATATTCTGCTTAGGTTGCATATGGGTTGGGAATTATGGAACGGAGGAAGTATATGAGGATCACAAGGTTGCTTGACAATCGTGGATCCACCGATAGCTTTTAAAGCCCATTATGTACATGAAGGTAGTTCTGCAACTGGGCTACCATGGTGTGTGGGTTGGGTGGGTCGATATTTATATCCCCACATGGTGTAACGGGGGATGGAGCCAGTGTGTAGCGGATGGATAATTGGATGGGATTGCATTGCATGAATGATGAACGATGAATGATGGTTTTTTTTTGAATACTTGTTTTCTTCGAGGGTTGTACACACTAAGTTTTCGAAAACTCACCCCCTCTTTTATTTTATTTTCAAGTGATGCTCAGCAGAAGGTTCGATGTTTGGAGGGACTCTGGGTGGCCAGCTAGCAAGATGATTTGGACTTGGTTTTTTTAAGCATTTAAGTTTTTACTTCTTTTTAGGCATGTTCCAGACTAGATTGTAATAAGGTTTTCATTGTGTTATTATTACTTGAATTATTATTATTTTCAATGTAATTGCGAGAAGTTGAACATGGATTTCTTAAATTACAGCATGTTTTCTATGTTTTCGCAACTAAGTTTTTTTAATAAGATGTTTAAATAAGGCTTTCGTAACTGAAGGTTTTTTTAAGTTATTTAGGGTTTCTTTTACTTTAAGAAGGGTTTTCAATGAAAATACGATTTTCACTAAAACACTTCAATATGACATAGTAGATTCGGCCATAGCCTCTAGGCCGGGTTTAGGGTGTTACATTTAATGGTATCAAAGCCAAGTTGCAAAACTTGGGCTGTGAATTGGGCCTTATTATTATTTGGTTTTTTTCTACTTATTTGGATTTAAAAAAATATTTTGGATCTCGATGCTTTGGAAAGAGAAATCTTACTGAGCAACACACCGAGTCTCTGACTTCGAACCAAGTAAGTACTTTTATTTAAGTTTGTTTAAATTGTTATACAATATATAGTTAGAGGGCTACTTTAGATGATTTTGTTAGAATGGAATCAAAACCTGTAGGAACTTGAAACTGTAGAGGATTTTCAAAAATAATCTTCTCTTTAAATATTTTTATAAAACATCGGTATAAGTATTAAACTAACTAAAACTTCATAAATTTCTAATCCAAATAATACACAAAACGATGATGAGTGCTTGAAGAGGTGTGAGAGGCCGTGGCCGAGGCCGCGGAAGTGTTAGCGTTGAATCGTCGGCATCGGGCCGTATGCCCGATGTTGGAGTAGAAGAGGCTCTGACCTCACCTGTGGCTGGGCATGGACCGTATGATTGGGCCGTGAGAGAAGATGCATTGTCGCAGGCAATGCTGAGGATTTTGGAAAGGGTCGCTGGGCCCAATAATGGCCCTAGAAATTGAGGGTCCATTCCAGAATGACTTCGATCAAACGGGGCTGAGATCTTTAAGGGCGTGGCTGGCGTGGCTCCTAATGTGGTGGAATATTGGTTGGAGGCCACTGAAAGGATAATGGAGGACCTTGACTATTCACCAGAACAAAAGTTAAAAGGAGCCGTGTCACTGCTTAGGGAAGAAACCTATCAGTGTTGGCTGACAGTGAAAGAGGGCACCCAATCGGAGCGGGTCACTTGGGAGTTTTTCAAAGCTGCATTCCAAGGGAGGTATGTGGGTGCAAGCTATGTGGATGCTAGAAGGAAGGAGTTCCTAAACTTGGCCCAAGAAAACAAATCAGTAACGGAGTATGAAGCGGAGTTTCTATGCCTTAGTAGGTACGCAAGAGTTATGGTGGCAACGGACTATGAGCGTTGCGTTAGGTTTGAGGACAAACTAAGAGATAGCCTTAGGGTATTGATAGCTCCACAAAGGGAGTGAGTTTTCTCGGATTTGGTAGAGAAGGCAAAGATAGCGGAGGAGGTTAAGCACACTAAGCGCGTAAATCAAGAAGAAGAAAGGGGTAGGAATAAAAGGGAGGCTGAGACTCCGGGTGTTGGACAGATGCCTAGGGCTAGGGCCAGAGTTAATGGACCAGTTAGAGCAGGGCCCCCTGCTGCTAATCTAGGGGTGCCACCTTATGTTGATTGTGGGAAAGGTCAAGTAGGCGAGTGTTGGAAGAGGATGGGAGCTTATTTAGCTTGTGGGTCTATGGAGCATAGGATCAGGGATTACCCCAGAATGCTAGGTCGGGTGCCAATCATGGACCGAGGTGGTGTACAGCCATCGAGGGGTGGTCAACAACCGCCGAGAGTCCGTGATCAGGCCAGGGGTGGAAATGGTTTGGGTCGTGGAGCACCAGGCATGGGTGCTAGTCATGTTGAGGCGAGGCAGCCAGCTTTGGCCTATGCAGCACGTCATCAAGGGGATGGAGACGCTCCAAAGGTGAATACCGATACGTATTTACCATAGCGTGCTATTTATTTAGTTTGGAATTAGAGTGCGCAGCGGGAGCATGGTGTGGTAGTCTGTGTTATGTAGCTGTGCTGATAGTTGGAAATTTCGAGGACAAAATTTCTTTTAGAGGGTAGAGTTGTAACGTCCCAAATTTTGGGCCTAGATGAATTGGGCTTTGGGCTTTGGGTCTCATAAAATTTTAAGTAAGGAAGAAAATGACAAATGACATGTTGGCTTTAAGGGTTTAAGGAATTTGAAGTGTCTAGGTTTGTTTGAGAAGATCTGGGTTCGAGTTTTGTGATGGAGGAATTTTAATTTAATTATTAAAAGAACTAGGGTTGGGAGTAATTTGGCTTTTAAATAAAAATAGGGGAAAATGGCATCAAAAAGCCTTGTGGAGGAGTGGTTAAGTTACGGCACTTAGGGTGTAGGGAGGTGGCGTTACTGGCTAGCAAGGAGATCCAAGGTTCAAATCCTAGATTAGTAATTTTGGGAGTTTAATTTTAGCCTTCTAGAAGGATGAAAGTGGCGTAAAGATGGACTCCAAGGGGAGTGTTTAGAAGAGAAAATTAAGGAAAAGATCAAGGGGTTATCAGGGAGAAAAACGAGGAGATGAGAAGGGAGAAGTGATGGAGCCTTATTTGGAATTGGGCATGGAAAATTCAGGTATAAGGGCTATAAATAGGGGCCAAATACAAGGTTACCAGGCTACTGCCAAAATTCTTCTTCACCTTGTTGCCGGAAACCCTTTTCTCTTCAAGATCCAAGAAGCGAAAAACCCTCTGTTTTACTTTCTTTTCTTTCTGTCGATTTCTATTCTCCTCTACACAATCTTCTTTGTCAATTTCTTCTACTACTCTTCTTCTTTAATCTGTACCAAATAAACCTTATTCACCATACTTAGTTTGAAAAGCCAAAAAATCAAATCTTCCAAGGGTTGAATACTCTTTGACCAAATCTAGTGTAAGTGTTGCTCTTCCAATCGATTTCCTTTGTTTAGTATCAATTATTGTCCCTCACTCTTTCTAATCAACTTTGGTAGGGAATTAGTATCGGATCTTGGTTTTTAGCTCTCTGCCAAATTGCTCCTTAAGGTGTTGCAGTTTTGGTAAGTATTCTTCTCTTATTGGTTAAGGTGGCCGAATGGTCATAGTTATGGTAAGGAGACTTGTGTTGGATACGAGTCACCTATTATTCAGGTTTTAATAATTAAGATTGGTGCAGATCTAGGGAATACGTGATCAAGGAAAAGCGAGTAAGGATTGGGCCCAAGGTAAGGTTAAGGTGAGGTTTCAGTTTTTGAGTAAATAAGTATTAAGCACGGGATTAATTAAGGGTGATTTCGTTTGTAGGCTGGTGACTAAGGGAATCACAGCACGCTTGCTTACCAGGTGTGTACATACACTGCACACACATAATGAATCGGCAAAAGCCGAAATGCCAAAAAGCCGAAAGTTTGGCTACGGTAGTCTTGCGAGTGCGCGAAGACTCGTAAGAGGGAAACCAATAGGTTTCCTGAGGCCCACGGGCGATTTCGTGGACTTGGGTTGTGATTTGGCCATATGAGCCGGAATGGGCTAAATGGGCCCAATGGGCTGTTGGGCCAATAATAGGCAAAAACTGAGTATTGATGCTATGTGATAGAAAGTTTGTAAATGAGCATGAATATGAATGTGACTTGGCCTAACGGGCCATATAAATGTGATTTGGGCCTAATGGGCCATATACAGGTGATTTAGGCCTAATGGGCCATATGAATATGATTGGGCTTAATGGGCTAAATATAGGTATGTGAATTTGTTTGGGCTTTGTAAGGGGTTTTGGGCCTAGTATATGATATCCACATAAGACTTAATTAATATATTACGACCGTGGACAAGTCAAAGGGTTAAGGTGTGGCAACGGGTATATGCATGTTTAGGATTGGATCTAGGGAGAGCTTGGTACTTAAGCGGTCTTAATGACCCACCTCCTCTTCTCTGGAATCCTACCTGGTGCATAGTATTAGTTCATCTTAGCTCACGGGACTTGTTAACGGGCTAAGATAAGTGAAAACTGTAATTAAGGGAAAATTACTGAAATGCCCCTAAAGGCAAAAATGACAAAAATACCTCTAGGTGTTGAATGTATGTGGATGCGACATGCATACATATATATTCTGCTTAGGTTGCATATGGGTTGGGAATTATGGAACGGAGGAAGTATATGAGGATCACATAGTTGCTTGACAATTGTGGATCCACCGACAGCTTTTAAAGCCCAATATATAAATGAAGGTAGTTCTGCAACCGGGCTACCATGGTGTGACGAGGGACGGAGCCGGTGTGTAGCGAATGGATAATTGGATGGGATTGCATTGCATGAATGATGAACGATGAATGATGTTTTTTTTTGAATGCTTGTTTTCTTCGAGGGTTGTACACACTGTGTTTGCGAAAACTCACCCCCTCTTTTATTTTATTTTCAGGTGATGCTCAGTAGAAGGTTCGATGTTTGGAAGGACTCTGGGTGGCCAGCTAGCAAGATGATTTGGACTTGGGTTTTTTTTAAGCATTTAAATTTTTACTTCTTTTTAAGTATGATCCAGACTATATTGTAATAAGGTTTTCATTGTGTTATTATTACTTGAATTATTATTATTTTCAAGGTAATTGTGAGAAGTTGAACATGGATTTCTTAAATTACATTATTTTTTCTATGTTTTCGCAACTAAGTTTTTTTAGTCAGATGTTTAAACAAGGCTTTCGTAACTGAAGGTTTTTTTTAAGTTAAGTATGGTTTCTTTTACTTTAAGAAGGGTTTTCAATGAAAACACAGTTTTTGCTAAAACACTTCAATGTGACACACCAGATTCGCCATAGCCTCTCGGCCGGGTTTGAGGTGTTACATTTAAACCCATAAGGAACCTCGACATTGTCGCTTCTCGATCCTTCTCGATATCAGCTCGGATCTTTGCTATCTTTATCTCTTTATAATAACCTTCAACACTTCTATTACCTTGAGTAAGGTTTTGGAGTCATTGATAAAGATCACGGTGGTAATATGAAAGAATAAGTCATTTCTACATGATTGATTTCATTTCACCCCAAGTAGAAATATGTCTTTCACCATTTCGCCTTCGACTCGTTACAAGCTGGTCCCACCATACAATTGCAAAATCATAAAACTCAATAGTCGCGAGCTTCACCTTTTTACTCTCTGAATAGTTGTGGCATTCAAAAACAAGCTCGATCTTCTTTTTTCACTCCAAATAGGCTTCAAGATCATTCTTACCTTGGAATGGTGGAATTGTCATCTTGATATTCTTAAGATCTTCATCTGATTGATCATGATCTCTAGGACCCCGATGTCATTGGTGGCCTTATTGTCGTACACTTCAGACAGATGAATTATCACTTTCTTACTCACTCTCTTCATTACAGCCTCGTCTTGCACCTTTCAGAGTTGCCTCAAGATGTTCTCATGTCTCAAATCAATATAACTGATCTTCGGGTGGTTCGAGTCTTCGATCAAATAATCGCTCCATCTCTCGCATAAGTACTTGAAAGGTAAGATCTGGCACACCTCATCCAACGTTTCTTACAGGACGGAACCCGCCTTCCACATTTGGATTTCCTTCCAAACTTTGTGACATTTTTTTTAAGAACTCACAACAAAGAACCTTACAATCTAGTCAAAAAGAAATCACACACACTTGGCTTTTATACTCTCAAATAGACTCACTACTCTCTTGCCTTTTTCCACTCACTTCCTCCTCTCTAAGTTCATAAGGAACTATTTTAAACTTAAAAAGTAGTTGTTGTGGGTCGACTTGGAAGGTTAATGTTTGGGTTTGGTAGGGAGTGTTGTAGAACTATAGGTAGGCTTGAAAGAAGAAAAGAAAAAAATAAGTGTGGCCAAATGGTATTATGTTGATTGGGTGGTTTCTGAACAGCAAACAAAATTTTAGTAGAAACTCAGAAATGAAGATCTTGAATTTTTTTTTCACTTGCAAAGATAAATATTCACTCCTTGAATTTTTTTTGAATGGAGACTAATAAATTTTTTTTCACGATTTTTTTCAAAAGAAATACTATACCATAATGCCAGGAACGTCGATTCTTACTCCAAATTTGCTAGCTCTGATACCAATTTTATACGAACTCGTTTCGATGATGATTCGAGTTGTAATGTTACCCAATCGTGAATTTGAGTAAATCTAAACGGTTGGCAAAAAGTGGCTTGAAATTATGAAAGATAGGCTCAAACGGAATGGTTTCAAAATGGTTATGGAATTAAAGAATAGGATTCGGCTAAGGCTTAAGAGTGAACCAACAATTATTGGATTGTTGACCCTAAACTTAATCAAGCACTTAGGTTGAAATCGATGGAAACGATAAGGGATAATTTGATAAAAACCTTGACCTGCTATTTATGCAAGATAGGAACCAGAGGTAAGGTTGAACGCCACACTTAGAAAAGTGATAAGTTCAGTTTAACAAGGAAAGGATAGACGCCACAAGCAAAGCTTGATAAGCCAGATCAGTTCCAAAAGAACAAAGAGGATTGGATAACTCACAATACTCAACTTTTACATAAATTCAGCAAAATATCCTTTTAACAATAGGTTGATTACAACTATTTATATTACCAAAGAGGTCTAGCTGAATAGTCACATATGATCATCTTAATGAGCTAATAATGAGCTAAAATAAAGCTTAAAAACTCTTGGAATGCCGAACCAAATAACTCCAACCTTCAATACACTTCAATTCAGCTGAATCAATGGTCTTGAATACTTAGGAAAAACCTTTGAAGTCTCCTTGGTCAGCCGAATCGACACCATCAACTTTAATAAAAAATTAACTCATGAAGTGATCACTTTAATCATCAATTGGTTATGGAAGATGGAAAAGGTTGTTGCCGAATTTAAGGATGTGTAATGCTCCCTTTAATTGATGATAATAGCTCCTTTTAATGAAGAATAATGTTCCCCTTTGTATGTAACCAAAATTCACTTGAAAAGTCACATTAATCAATTTGTAACTACCCTTGAATGTAATAGTTTCTAGCTGAAAAGACACCTATAATTAACACTTTAAAACAGGCATATTAAACACATTTAAACACATAAAACACATGAAACACTCAACTTAAATAAATAAACTTAAAACTTAAAAACACATGCATTAAAACTTAAAAACACATGCATCATTAAATTATTCCAGTAACTAGATAATTTAAAAGAAGCATAACTTAAACAAGTTCATTAACTCAATTATTTAAACTAATATGAGTTGAATAAAATCTGGCAACTCATTTATTAATCTAAGATGAGTTTATTAAAAATCAAACTCAACTTGGAATAAATTTCAAGTGACGCCTATTTGGCTTGTCCAAGCATGACTATTGCATTTGGCTTCTTGCTCTTCCCAAGCTCGATCTACATAGCTTGCTAATGCATCTTGAAATTTCTTAACTCGTGACCAAGTTATAGGCCCTCATGGCAGCTCAATGGATTCGGTAGTGACTTCCTGAGCTAAGGTCGCATCATTAAGGAATAAAGAATTCTCACCTTGCTTACCGTTTGGAATAGGGAAATGAAGATCGATTTTACCTTTTTCAACCAACGTAAACCTTCTTTCCTCGAAAAGGTATTGAACTCTAAGCTCATCACACGATCCTTGAGAAACTTGAAATGAAGGGTAAACATAAAGACAATTCTTGCTTTTTAAAATGTCTCCTTCACAAAAATGATAGAGGGTAGTGTCACCATGGATGATGAACTCGAAGGGACATGTTGAAATATTATTCACAAATTGAACATATGAATCGATGCCAGGATCAAAAGCATAAGTTGATCTTACTTTTTCGAGATGAAATGAGAATTTCATATACAGCCACATAAAATGAACAAGGAACGATTTTAAGTTGTAATCAAAATCTTCAAATTTCATTTCCTTAGTTAAAGTCCAAGCATCAAACAAACAAAAATTGGTCGCACAAAATTTACAATGTTTGATTTTCCCACATATTCGACCAGAATGACAAATTCCAGGTTTGAACACTCGAGTTTGATTACTTGTTCCAAAGTATAGCAAGGGCTTCATTTTTGTCAATAAATCAAACATGCAGAACCAAAGGATTTGTGCAAACATAGATTCAAACAATCAAACCTCTTGACATTCATTAGAATAGATTTGCACAAATTCAAGGATTTCACACAAGGCATTAAATGATTCACATAATCACCACAATCAAACAACTTAAACGCTTTTCATGAAAACCTGTTATCACGTAAGATCATATTTGGTGTTTTTCGATCTAATCAAACAACATCAATATAATTTTTTATGCGAACCTGGTCGCATCATGTTATGATGCAACTCGATGCCATCGAGATTGGCCTAAACTTGAGGGGCCCAAGTGCAAGATGAAACATCTCATAGGCCTAATTGATTATTGGGCCAATGTTTTTAAGAACTTTTAAATTAATAAAGTTTTATTTAAATTAATAAGTTTGCATATTTTAATATTAACTTGCACATTTAATAAAGTAATGCATTATGTAACTTTCATGTTAGTTAAGTATGCATCATAAATAATGACTTGGATTATGTAACTCCCATGTTAGTTTAAGTCTGCATTATTAAATTAAGTCTTGCATTAAGTAACTTATCTGTTTATTTAGTTTGCATTTTAAACCATGCATTTAAGCATCTTAGTTAATTAAGTTGTTAGAATAAATGCTTATCTTAAATAATTTAGTTGTTGGAATAATTTATTAATACATGTGTTTGAGTTCATTTATTTAAGTTAAGTATTTGATGTGTTTCGTGTTTAATAAGTGTTTAAATGTGTTTAATATGTTTGTTTTAATGTGTTTAATTGTAGGTGTCTTTTTAGTTGGAAACTGTTACATTCAAAGGCTGTTAAAAATTCATTAATGTGGCTTTTCAAGTGAATTTCGGTTACATACAAGGGGAACATTATTCTTCATTAACAGGAGCTGTTATCATCAATTAAAAGGAGCATTACACATCCTTAAATTCGGCGGTAGCTTTCCATCTTCCATAACCGATTGTTGATTAAATGATCACTTCAGGAGCTTAATTTTCATCCAAGTTGCTGGTGTCCATTCGGCTGACCCATTCGGCTGACCCAGGAGACTTCAAAAGTTTTTTCTTAAAGCATTCAAATGAATTGAAATCATCTAAATTGAAGAATTGAATCGTCTTAAAGGAAGGAGTTACTTAGGCTAGAATTTCAAAAGTTGTGACTTTTCATTTCAACTCATTAAGCTGAATAAAAGTGACTATTCGACTAGCTTCTTTTAACACTATAAATAGTTGTAATCAGCCTATTGTAAAAAAACCTTCTTTTTGCTGAATTTTATGCTATATTTGAGATTTGTGAGTTATCCAATTCTCTTTGTTCTTTTGGAACTGATCTGACTTATCAAGTATCACTTGTGGCATCTATCGTTTCTATTGTTAACTGAACTTATCACTTTCAAGTGTGGCATTCATATACCTTTGGTTCCTATCATTAATTAATAGTGGGTCAAGGTTTATCCTTTGCTGTTTTCCTTAAACCATAAACACTTAAGAGCCATTTGAGATTTGAGTCAACAATCCAATATTGTTGGTTCTTTTTCGGCCTTAGTAAATTATCCATTTTCTTTGTTTTAACCACTTTGCTATTTTATTTTTAAAAACCATTTCCTTCTTTCTTCAGCCTATTCTTGTTTAAACTTTTCTTATTTTAAAATGAAGAATAACTTATGCAAATTCATGATTGGGCATCTAAACGACTCGAATCATCATCGAAACAAGTTTGTATTAAATTGGTATCAGAGCTAGCAAATTTGGTGTAAGAATCAATGTTTGCAGCATTACAGGTATTCTATTTTGTTTGGAAAACAAGGTGTTCAGTTTCCATTCAAATTCAAGGAGTGCGTATCAAGTTTTGTAAGTGAAAAAAAAGCTAGTCTTGAAAATTCTACTTGCTGTCCAAAATCATCCATTCAATATCCTACCATTTGGCCACACTCAATCCTTTACCATTTCTTGTTTCAAGCCTACCCTTTGTCCTACAACATTCCTACTCAAAACTGAACATCAATTTTGCAAGCCAACCCACAATAACTACTTCTACGTTTAAATAGTTCCTTATGAACTTAGAGAGGAGGAGTGAGTGAAAAAAGGCAAAGAGCGTGTGAGTTCATTAGAGAGAAGAAAAAGCCTTTAAAAGAGTGTAAACACGAGTGTGAGTGAAAATCTGTTATTTTTCTTTCCGAGTGAACTTGTGAGAATTTGTGGTGAGGTTTGTGCGAGTAAAATACTATGTCAATAAGTTTTGAAAGAAATGTGGCAACCAGAGGAGGAGTGCTAGATTTTACACTCCAAACTTTTACACGCGAAATGGAGCATCTATTTGATCGAAAACTCAAACCCATCAAGAAACGATTAGAACGTGTTGAAGAGTGGAGCCATCGAGCAAGAGCCCAACGAGAGTAAATTTCTTCAAGTTAAAAGACAGAGTCAAGATCTTCGGAGACAAACTTTCAGTGACTATGTGGGAAGAGACTCATATCGATATTCTTATTCATCAAGAAATTTGAGTCGGTATGAAGCAAATTATGAGTTTGAAACATTTCGAGGTAACAAACAAGAAAGCATAAAAAATTCTTCGTGTACACCAAAGTACTCATCCACAAAGACTCATTCACGAAGAGGTGATCGTAGTTCATACGAAGATGTTTTTCCTTCCTTTGAACAAAAAGTTTGTTGTTCTAATTCATTCGTATCATCTTCATATTGCAATGACTGAACGAGGCAAAAAGACAAAGAAAATAGAAGAGAAGAAAGCCAAGAAATGTTGATGCGAGAGAATGAGCGTGTTTCGTTCTCGTCTATGAAGAGTCAATCTCGAAGAGATAATCATGTTTTGCGTTAAGATTCTTTCTCTCTTTCCCAACAAAAGTCTACTCTTTTTTAATCCTTTATGTTAACTTCTTCTTGTAACGAAAGGAAGCGAGAAAAAGAAATCAAGAGAAGAAAAAAAGACATGGAAGAAAAAGAAAAGGAAATAAAAAGACTGTGTGTGAGAAAAGATAATGAAAAAGAAAACAAAAATTGCACAGTCATGTGAGCAAGAAAAGAAAGTTGAAAAAGAAAGAGAGATTGAAGAAAGTAAAGAAAGTGTCCAAGAAACGAGTGTAGTTTTTGAATAAGAAAGCAAAATAAAGAATGAAAGTGAGTTTCCAACAAAAAAAGAGATTGTGGAAAAAGAAAGAGAGCCTGAAAAAGAAACGAGTGGAAAAGGTGAAAGTGAGCAAGAAAACATGAGTAATGTTTCTGCTAACCAACATGCGAGTTGTTCTCATATTATTTCTTCTTTTCAGGATTCTAGAAATTCAAATGACAAGTTTCAACTTCATTACCTTCTCGATGAGAGACGATTCCATTTGATCAAAAAAGGTAAGGTTGAAGATGAAATTATGCCACATGTGCTCAAAGGCAAGCAAGGTAAGGAGTCTTTAGTTATTGAATCACGACAACCAAATTTTAATGATGTTGAGATAAATGCCGATGGGTTAGTTTTCAAAAGATCTCCTCACTATGTTTTTGTTAATTGTCGTTCATCTATTATTGTTAATAACTTCGTTTCAACTAATTCCATGAAAAGTTTCCCTATGATAAGTTTGTTGTTGGCAATTCTGTTGAAGACGTTTGATTAAATCAGCATGAACAAAGTGTGATTGTGTGTGATAAAGATTATTCATGTACAAAGTTTGATTTGAATAATTGTCATATTTTGATTGATGGTGATTTCGTGATACATAGTGGTACGACGCGTTTGTTTATTAATGGGCTTGACATTGGCAAGATTTTTGATGAATTATGAATAAATCAGCCCGAACAAAATTTGGGTTTTTGTGATAAAAGGTAAGGCCGATTTTCATTTTTGATCCCGGCATAGGAACATATGTTCAAATTGAACATAATGATTCTGAAAGTTCTTTCAACTTCATCATCCATGCTGTCACTAATCTTTTTCATTTTCGTGAAGGTGACATTTGGAAATGGATTACTCCTAAAGAGGGAGGGCAAGCGTCTAATCTATTTCAACTTCGAGGCTTGTGTAGTTTTCAAGTTTATGACGATGAAAAAAATTTCGCGAGCAAGTGGCTCGATTTGAGGACAAATCATCTTCAAGAGGGAGGGAATGATGCGAACCCGACCGCACCATGTTATGACGCAACTCGATGCCATCAAGATTGGCCTAAACTTGAGGGGCCCAAGTGCAAGATGAAACATCTCATAGGCCTGATTGATTATTGGGCCAATGTTTTTAAGAACTTTTAAATTAATAAAGTTTTATTTAAATTAATAAGTTTGCATATTTTAATTTTAACTTGCACTTTGTGTGTTCTGCATTTAATAAAGTAATGCATTATGTAACTTTCATGTTAGTTAAGTATGCATCATAAATAATGACTTGCATTATGTAACTCCCATGTTAGTTTAAGTCTGCATTATTAAATTAAGTCTTGCATTAAGTAACTCATCTGTTTATTTAGTTTGCATTTTAAACCATGCATTTAAGCATCTTAGTTAATTAAGTTGTTAGAATAAATGTTTATCTTAAATAATTTAGTCGCTGGAATAATTTATTGATGCATGTGTTTGAGTTCATTTATTTAAGTTAAGTGTTTAATGTGTTTTGTGTTTAATAAGTGTTTAAATGTGTTTAATATGTTTGTTTTAATGTATTTAATTGCAAGTGTCTTTTCAACTAGAAATTGTTACATTCAAGGGCTGTTACAAATTCATTAATGTGACTTTTCAAGTGAATTTTGGTTACATACAAGGGGGAACATTATTCTTCATTAAAAGGAGTTGTTATCATCAATTAAAGGGAGCATTACACATCCTTAAATTTGGCAACAACCTTTTTCATCTTCCATAACCGATTATTGATTAAATGATCACTTCATGAGCTTAATTTCCATCCAAGTTACTAGTGTCCATTTGGCTGACCTAGGAGACTTCAAAAGTTTTTCTTAAAGCATTCAAGTGAATTGAAATCAGCTAAATTAAAGAATTGAATCGTTTTAAAGGAAGGAGTTACTTAGGCTAGAATTTCAAAAGTTGTGACTTTTCATTTCAGCTCATTAAGCTGAATAAAAGTGACTATTCGGCTAGCCTCTTTTAACACTATAAATAGTTGTAATCAGCCTATTGTAAAATAAACCTTATTTTTGCTGAATTTTATGCTATATTTGAGATTTGTGATTTATTCAATTCTCTTTGTTCTTTTCGAACTGATCTGACTTATCAAGTATCACTTGTGGCATCTATCCTTTCCATTGTTAATCGAACTTATCACTTTCAAGTGTTGCATTCGTATACCTTTGGTTCCTATCATTAATTGATAATGGGTCAAGGTTTATCCTTTGCTGTTTTCCTTAAACCAAAAAATACCTAAGAGCCATTTGAGATTCAGGTCAACAATCGAATATTGTTGGTTCTTTTTCGGCCTTAGTAAATTATCAATTTTCTTTGTTTTAACCATTTATTTTTAAAACCTATTTCTTCTTTTCTTTAGCCTATTCTTGTTTAAACTTATCTTGTTTTGAAATGAAGAACAATTTACTCAAATTCACGATTGGGCATCTAAACGACTCGAATCATCACTGAAACGAGTTCATATCATTTTTCATCACAAAACAAATCAAGAAAACAACTTCTCATGCTTCCACTTGGAATGAATTTATCAACCACAAGCAAAGAATAATGATTAACCATTTCAAAATAAGGAGATCTTTTAAAAACTAAGTCATTGAAAATTTTATCGCCAACTTTTAAACCTGTTTGCCGTGGCTCGATTGCTAAAGATTCCTTACCTTTAAGCACTTGTGGTTGGATTCTACCTTCAACCTTACCTTTTCCGATCAAATAAAAGCATCTCACCGGGAAAGTATTGAAGTTGAAATTTATCAATTGAATCTTTAGAAACTTGAAAAGAACAACACAAGGAAAACTCACATGCTGGTTAGTGGAAACACTCCTCACTTGTTCTTGCTCCCTATCATCATTTTCGTTCGTTTCTTTTTCTAACTCATTTTTAAACTCTCTTTCTTTTTCACTCGTCTCTTTTAAAGACTCACTCTGATGCGACCTCGGCCAAAGAGTTAGATGCCAAACCTATGGAGCTGCCATTGGGACCAATCACTCAAGATAGTGCCAAGAGGTTTCAAGAAGCATTGTCAAGTTACATTGCTCAAGTTGAGATAGAAGGAATGGCCGAACATCAAGTGACCATCTCAAGTAGCTCAATTTGCAACATTGTGCCCGCTAACTTAGCTTGGTTCAGCTCCAAGGAGCTCATGGCATCTTGATGCTAGCTCAATGAGCTTGGTTTCATTTTATTTAATTTTATGCATTAATGTTGCTGGAATAAATTTATTAAGTTATTAAAATATTTAAGATCAAATAAATGTGTCAAATTTTGACATAATAAATTAAAATATTAAATGTGTCTTAGTTCATGCATCAATTTAATATGTCTTAGTTGGGACAAATTTAGTAGCTGCTGCTATTTAATTTGTCTAGCCAAATCTAAGTATTTAATTTGTCTTAGTTGTTGCATATTTAAGTTGTCTTAGTTTAGCCAAATTAAAGATGTCCTAAACTAATTAATTTGTTCCATTTAATTTGTCTAGGAATATACATGGGACGGCATGAATTTTAGCACCTTTTCATGACACCAAGGGCCAAGTGAGCTGATGTTTCTTCTCTTCAAGGCTGCCCATCTAGCTCTCCAAAGCAACATATTTGAGCTTTTACATTGCTGCAGCATCTTTTCACCTGGAATGGCCATTCATTTTCGTGCATTCACACCAAAGGACCACTCATATTCGGGTTTCACACTTGCATGGCCATTGGAGTGCTCCAAAATGCTCACTAAAGTCAAGACCTTTTAGCTCAACTAAGCAGCACATTAAAGAAGCATCCAAGCAGCCTTAAATCACCTTGGTCGAATCTTTCCCATGTTTTTCAGCCCATTAAATTGCTCTAATTATTTTTAGCTGATTGAGATCTCCCAAGTGTGTCCATTTACGTCTCCCAAGTCCAAGGAAGCTTCATGGAAAGTGTTAGGAAGCTTCAAGGAAATTTCAACTTCCTTAAGTTTTAAGTTTCTGTCTATTTAATTCCCTTAAGTGCCTTTTCGGCTAGCCCCTGTTGAGACTATAAATATGTAGCTCATTTTATTTGTGAAGGATAATTAACATTTTATTAATTTTTTTATTTTTTGAGTTTGTTTTCAACTCTCATTGTTCTCCAAAGACTTGTCTGACTTATCAAGTAACCCTTCTGGCATCAACCCGTCTTTGTTCGAACTTATCACTTTGTTCCCAAAGTGTGGCATTCAAATTATACCAAGGTTCCTATCATCTTTGATAGCGGGTCGAGGTCTTTATCAACTGTCCAATTATCTTCCATCGTATTCTCGTCCTAGGTGTTCACATAAGTTACAGGTTAACACACCAATATTGTGTTAGTTCATACTTGAACCCTTAGCCGAATTTCATCCATCATTTCTTAAACTATCCAATAACCACATTGAACCATTTTGTGTCTAATTCCTTCTTTCCATTCAACCATTCTCGAAAGAACCTTAAACTTACCCAATTTACGATCGGGCAAGCATTACGACTTAAGTCTCAATAGAGGCGAGTGCGTATCAAGTTGGTATCAGAGTTGGTTAAATTGACGTAAGTATCAACATATTCAAAATTCCCGAAATTGAATTTTAGAAAAAAATTAGAAATAGTTAAAAAAAATTTACAAAATATATATAGTAAAAAAGAGAGGTGAAGTTCATATATAAACAAAATTTCCTGCCCGAAAAATCATTTTATTCCTTACTCATACCAAATGGCCACACTTAAAGCCTTCAATTTGTTTGTTAGCCTACCCATTGTTCCAACATCATTCCTCACCTAACCACATCACTTTTGTAAACTGAACCCAACGATATTGATTCGTTGGCGTAGTCCAAGGTGAACTTCGAGAGGCAAAAACTGAGCGGTAAAAGGCAAGAGAGTGGTGAGACTAGCCGAGAGAATAAAAGCTGGTTTGTGTGAATTTTTTTGCGAGTGAAGTGTGAGTATTTTTTGTGTGTTTATTAAAAAAAAATTATGTCTAAAAGTCCCGAAAGAAATTCGATAGGCGGAGGAGGATTGCAACCTGTTCGTAACATTACGGGTGGAGGAGTGCCTAATCTAACTTTACAAGCCCTCATGCGTGAAATGGAGAGGATTTTCAATCAAAAACTCAAGCCCATCGAGGATCTACTATTTCAAGTCGAGGCACGGGAACCACGTGAAGGAACCCCGAGGTTGCAAGGCGAGGATGTGGGTGGCCTAATCAAGATTGAGAGGAGCCTTCTGAGTCAAGTGATCAAGAGAGCGACAACTCATCTGTTTAGAGTGTCCAGAATCAAGGTCAACAAAACTACAATCATCGAGAAAGAGATCGTCCCAACGATAACCTCAAAAATATTAAAATGTCCATACCACCATTCCAAGGCAAAAATGATTTGAAAGCATATCTAGAGTGGGAAAAGAAAGTCGAGCTCGTCTTCGAGTGTCATAATTACTTGGAGATCAAAACGGTAAAGCTTGCAGCCATAGAGTTTTCTGATTACACCGTCGTATGGTAGGATCAGTTCGTGACTAGCCGAAGGAGGAACGGCGAGAGGCTTATCTCAACGTGGGCTGAAATGAAGGCTATCATGCAGGAACAATTCGTTCCCTCATACTACCATAAGGACTTGTACCAACGGTTACAAAATCTCACTTAAGGCAACCGTAGCATCGAAGATTACTACAAAGAAATGAAGGTTGCCATGATACGATTCAACGTGGATGAAGATTGTGAAGCGACGATGGCGAGGTTCCTAGCTGGCTTGAATCGTGATATTGCCAATATCGTGGAACTTCAGCACTACGTTGAAGTGATGGACATGCTCCACATGGCAATAAAAGTTGAGAAAAAATTGAAGCGAAAGGGAGCCAATCGATCCTATCCATCATCTTCTGCCAATAAATGGAGTCAAGGGACGAGCAAAGTTCCTATTTGTCCTAAGGAGCCTTTCGTTGCTACCAAGCCCAATCAATCAAGTGGCGAAACTAGCAAGAACAAGAATGAGCCTGCTTCTAATTGTTCTCGAGATATCAAGTGTTTTAAGTGTCAAGGAAGGGGCCACATTGCTAGTTAATGTCCCAACTGACGGGTGATGGTGGTGCAACCAAATGGCAAAATTGAGTCCGAAGATGAAAAGGAGGAGGAGCTTGAAATTCCAACCGATGAAGAAGAAGAACTTGAGATGCCAGTCGAAGGAGAGATTCTCTTGTAAAACGAAGTCTAAATATCTAAGGAGTTGAAGAAGAACAACAACGAGAAAACATATTTTACACTCGCTGCCACGTTCAAGGCAAAATGTGTAGCTTGATAATCGACAGAGGTAGCTGCACCAATGTTGCGAGTACCACGCTCATTGAAAGACTCGGTTTAGCCGCTACAAAGTACCCAAATCCCTACAAATTGCAATGGCTAAATGACGGTGGTGAACTCAAGGTAACCAAACAAGCGAATGTGGCGTTTTCAATATACCAAGACAAAGTGATTTGCGACGTTGTGCCGATGCATGCGAGACACCTTCCGTTGGGGCATCCTTGGCAATTTGATTGAAGAGTAGTTCATGATGGTTACACGAATAGGTATTCGTTCAAGCATCTTGGAAGAAATGTCACGTTAGCCCCTCTCAAACCAAAGCAAGTTTATAAAGATCAGCTCAAAATGAAGTAATCTGTGGAGAGATCAAAAGAAAAAGAGCAAAATAAAAAGAATGAAAAGAAAAAGAGTGGAAAAAGTGAGAAAAGAGAGTTAAAAACATGAGTGACAAAAGAGAAAGAAAATGAGAGTGAGAATGAAAAAATTAGTGTTTTTGCAATAAAACGAGAAATTCGAAAGTTATTATTGACAAAACAACCCATTCTTGTACTTATGTGCAAGGAATGCTTGTTGGAAACTAACGAGATTGGAAGATCTTTGCCTTCTCCTATTGTTTCTTTGTTGCAGGAATTTGGAGAAGTATTTCTCGATGAAGTGCCGAACGAGTTGCCTCCCATTTGAGGCATCGAGCACCAAATCAACTGTGCCTAGTGCGGCTATTTCGAATAGACCGACTTATCAGAATAATCTCGAGGAAATGAAGGAGTTACAAAAGCAAGTAGCCGAGTTAATGGAAAAGGGCTACACCCGTGAAAGCTTAAGTCTGTGTGTGGTTCCTGTCTTGTTGGTACCTAAAAAGGACGGTTCATGGAAAATGTGCGTTGACTACTGTGCCATCAATAAAATCACCGTCAAATATAGACGTCCTATTCCCCGTCTTGATGACATGCTCGACGAACTCAGCGGAGCCCAATCTTCTCAAAGATTGACCTAAAGAGTGGCTATCATCAAATTTGAATGCAGGAGGGAGACAAGTAGAAGACCACATTTAAGACTAAGTATGGTTTGTATGAATGGTTGGTAATGCCATTCGATTTTACGAATGCAGCTAGTACTTTCATGCGTTTGATGAATCATGTCTTAAGTGCTTTTATTGGAAAATTCTGTTTTGTATATTTTGATGATATTTTGATCTATAGCAAGTCATTGGAAAATCATGTTCAGCATCTGCGTGCGGTGTTAAAAGTTTTGCGAAAAGAGGTACTTTACGCTAACTTAAAAAAATGTTCTTTTTGCACTAATGAGGTTGTGTTTTTAAGTTTTTTGGTAAGTGCACATGACTTAAAAGTTGACCAAGAAAAGGTCAAAGCGATAAATGAGTGGTCGCGTCCATCAGCCAAGTAAGGAGTTTTCATGGGTTGGCAAGCTTATACCAAAGGTTTGTGCCTAATTTTAGTACTTTAGCCGCCCCATTGATAAGTATTATCAAGAAAAACTCACCCTTTCATTAGACTGATGATCAAGAAAATGCATTCAATAAAATTTAGGAATGTCTAACTAAAGATCCGTTATTATCTTTACATGATTTTAACAAGACATTCGAGGTTGAATGTGATGCTTCAGGAATTGGCATTGGAGCTGTTTTGACGCAAGATGGAAGGCCTGTAGTCTACTTTAGCGAGAAACTCAATGAAGCCACGTTGAACTATCCAACGTACGACAAGGAGATGTATGCCTTGATCCGAGCCTTAAAGACTTGGCAACATTATCTATGGTCGAAGGAATTTGTAATCCATACAGATCATGAAGCCTTAAAGCACCTCAAAGGACAAACGAAGCTCAATAAATGTCATGCCAAGTGGGTGGAATATTTAGAGTCATTTCCCTACGTGATAAAGTATAAGAAAGGTAGGAAAACGTTGTTGCCAATGCATTATCACGAAGGTATGCACTTGTCAATTTATTGGATTCTAAACAGCTTGGTTTTGAATTTATGAAAGATCTTTATAAAACTGATGCTGATTTTGGTGAAATGTATAAGTGTTGTTTGCATGGTGCATATGAAAAGTATTTTCAGCATGAAGGCTATCTTTTTCGTGAAGGGAAGCTGTGTATACCCCAAGGGTCCATTAGGGAAGTGTTTGTTAATGAAGCCCATAGTGGTGGACTTATGGGCCACTTTGGAGTTACGAAGACCTTAGCCATATTGCACGAACACTTCTATTGGCCTAAGATGAAACGTGATGTAATAAGAAGTGTGATAGATGCATTACTTGTAAGAAAGCAAAGTCATGGATCAAACCACATGGTTTGTACACACTGTTGCCTATACTAGATGCACCGTGGGTTGATATTTCAATGGACTTCATTCCAGGCCTTCCTAGAACCAAACGAGGAAAAGATTCGATATTTTTTGTTGTGGATCGTTTCTCGAAAATGGCTCATTTTATAACTTGTAATAAAACTGATGATGCTACTAACGTTGCTAATTTATTTTTCAAGGAACTTGTTTGTAACAGCCCGTTTTTAGGGTTAATCAGAACAATGGTTTTAAGGCCACCAAATCCTACTAGTAGGTTTGTAAATATTATATTTAATATTTACGAGTTAATTGTGATTTTAAAAATGTTTTTGATATTGTGATTTTTGTTTTATAAGCGATTTATTAAGTTCAAGTGGTATGACCCTAAGGTCAAGTGGGTTTAGAAAATGAGGTATCGAGACCTCATTTCTGTAAACTGAGTCGTAAATATTTTTATAAATATTTACAGAGTGGCAATAAGATGGTATTAAAGTTTCGTTGAAAAATTTTATCGTTTCGATAGTTAATTAAGCAAAAAGAACTAAATCGCGTAAAATGCAAAAGTTGTATGTTATTAGATAAAGGTGTTATTTGGCTTTGGCTTTTAAAATGAGGGTCCTCAAATGGTAATTAAACCATTTGAATTGTGAGTGGACATGTTTGATCATGCATAAAATACTTTAGTGGTTTTACATTAAGGGTAAAATCGCAAATAGGTTATTAAAGGTTAATTAAATAAATAAAACATGAAAATGCATGAAAAGTTCATCTCTTTCAGCCAAATTTGAAAGAAAAGAAAGCCATGGTTGTTCTTTTAAGGTTCGACCATTCATCTTCATGCATATCAAGATCAGGTGGAAAATCAAGGAAAATAAAAAAATTACCAAAATACCCCTGAACTTTGGTATCTCTACAACTTAGCCAGGTAAGTTGTATGTTAACAAGCATTATTATAATTGAGTTTTAATGCTTTATATTGAATGGTTGATGAGTATAATTGTACGAAAATATTCGAGATAGCTTCGGCTATGCATTGGCACTTAGTGTGCAATACATCCAGAATGGCACTTAATGTGCGAAGTATCGAGGATGGCACTTAGTGTGTGAAACATCCAAAACAGCATTTAGTGTGTGAGGTATCGGGTATGGCACCTAGTGTGCGAGACATTGAATATTCAACGGTAAATGAAAGATGTGATTGAGTATGAGATTGGTACGAGATGGTACAGGTATGTATGGAAATTGGTACGAGATGGTATAGGTATGTACGAAAATTCAATTGAGTATTGAATCCATGAAAATTGTGAGTTCATGATCATTGTAGAAATGAATATGCAATAATAATGTGATTAATGTTTTGGTAATATACTATGTTATATTACTTGAATAGTGATTGAATAATAAATTTGGTTGATGATTACGTGTTAGGCTTTGGGGTCAAAATGAGTTGTGATATGCTCCATTTTACTCATTTAATTTGTGGCTCAACGGTTAAGAGAAAAGGGTAAAGATTGGCAAGTTCTTAGATTTGAATTGCTATTGAAAGCTTGGAAAATAATGAGTTTTGGATGATTTAAAGATATTTAGCCATATGCTTGATATGTGAATACACATAAGTAATGTAAACTTATGACATAATGCTTTAATGATAGTTTGCTAGTTCATGTGATGTTAAAATTTAAAAGCTAATGTTGTTTAGGCTAAGGCCTAGACATGTTGGATTGACTTAAATGGATTATGCTTATAAATTGAAGTTATAAGCTTTATTTCTTTGAATTACGAACTTAGTAAGCTGTAAAGCTTACTTTGTGTTATTTTTCTATATTTTGTAGTGCTTTGGATGTTCGTTCAGGTTAGAAGTCAACGGAGATCGCATCACACTATCCGGTTATTGACTTACGGTATTTTTACACCTTGGGGTTTGGATATATGACATGTATAGGCTAGTGTTAAGATGATATGATTTGAGTTGTGATTTTAGCCATGTGATTTGGCTTGCAAATGTTGATATGTATTGGCCATTTAAGTTGGTTTAAAGTATGTGTTTGATAAATGATATATGTGATGTATATAATGCTTTTGCATTGGCATATTTCGGTATGAAGTATAGATGATGAATTGATATGTTCGAGAAGCATGATTTAGTTGTTGGAAAGGTGAGAAAATGGAATTAGAAGTTTTGTTTGTTTTTTATGATATTGGTATAATGATTTGGCATGTTTTGAATGCATTGAAATGGTATGAGATGATGTGGTTTAGGCATGCTTGTGGAGGGTGAGAAATGTGGCTTAAACCAAGCCTATTTTCACTCCACACGGCCGAACACACGAGCATGTTGTGATATCCCGAATTAGGGCCTAATAAGAATAGTGGTTTTGGGACCACAAATTTGAGATAGAAGTAATTATTTTATAATTATTTTTAGATCTATGATATGATTGCATGATTATGTGAAAATTTCGTGAAGAAATTCTACGCATAAATTGTTTAATTTGAAATTAGGGACTAAATTGAATAAGTTGTAAAACTTGCATTCTAGAAGATTTTAGTATGAAATTGCTTTGGAATATTAATTATGAGGTCCTAAATAACAATTTAACCAATTTCTAAAATTTTGGTCAAAAATGACCTTGTACATGAAAAATTACAAAGAAAGGCATTAAGGGCATTTTTGTCATTTGGTAAATATAGTCATTAAAAAGGGAAAAATAACACAAAATGGACTCATCTTCTCCATAAGGGCTACCAAATTTTGCTTGTCACCATAGCTAGGGTTTCCAACATTTTTAAGCCTTGATTGTAAGTGATTTTCATACCAGTTTTTAATGCTCTTTTCTATTTTAAAATATAGAAAGCATGTTCTATCATTTTCTAGCAATATTTTGAGCGAGGATGCATGTATGAAAATTTACCCATGTGTGATATAATTGTATTTTGATGAATAATGAAGGAATATGATGGTTTGATGTGTGTTTAACAAATTTTACTTAGTAGTTTTATGTGAAAACACCTAAAAAGGGTAAAATTGATGGTAAAAATCTAATTTTTGGTGTAAAACATTGGCTGTTATGGACACTAGGAAATTCAGCTATGCCTAGATGTCATGGGTAATGCATGTAACTCATTGTACAAACTTAAGGACTCAATTGTAAATAATTAAAAAGCTAGGGGTAAAATGGTAATTTTATCCAAGCCCGTATTAGGGTCTGTTTTGATGAATGTGTATATTGAATAAATTAATTTGGTATTTTAGATCAAGAGAAACGAGATTTGAGTCGTGATTGAGGGAAAAATAAAGCTTATGAGGAATAGGCTCGATTTCTAACATTTTATACCGAGGTAAGTTCATGTGTAAATGTGGTAACATAATTGTCATTTTAAGTAATTTAATGAAATTTATATGATATGATGATTATTATTATGCTTTGTGGTTATTATTGAATAATATGCAAATTATATAAGCTACTTGATAAATATGAAATGCTACCAAGTATCGGTTCTGACATTCCGTGGAAGACGGCAAAGATGTGTAATCGAGGAAAATCTCGTTTGAACCTTGGGAATAGATTAGAATACAAGTGACATGTCACTAGGATATTTGAGTTCTAAACTCATTGAGTTGAGTCTGAGTTCACCTATGGATGCGAACGCCCGAGCTCGTTGAGTTGAGTCTGAGTTCGCTTATGAGCGGGTTACATGGTAGCTTGGCTACATAATTTCCACAGGCTATTGAGTTTGTCTAGCTGCGGGTATGGCACTTATGTGCATTCAATCCGTGTATTCGAATTATATTCCGATGTGTTCAACGGGTGAATCTTAAGTGAATAAGGAGAATACCTAAAACGAAGGTGACATGTTGGTAAGTGTGGTGAATGAGAAAATTTGACAGGTATGTGCTTAAACCATCCGATTGAGAACTTGGTATGATGAAATCGTGGTAAGATAGTAAATGCAAATGTAACATGAATGTCTTGGTAATATTTATGCAAATGATGTTTCATGTTGGATTACATGATTATGTTACTTGCTATTTGCATGTGAACTTACTAAGCATTTATACTTACTCCCTTCTTTCCAGTATTTGTAGTTTTGACAAGCTAGCTTGGAAATTGGGAACAGTCGAAGGTTCGTTCACACTATCCGTGGACCATTTGGTATAGTGGCTTGTATATTTTGAATATGGCATGTATAGCATTATAATCATTTTGTGTATATAATTTTATGATATGGCTATTGAGTGGTAAGAAAATGTTTGGCAATTATTAGCCATTGGAATGGCTAATCAAAAATCATATTTGGTGTTATGTATGCTTAATGTGCTATCTAATCCATGGAAATTCATAAAAAAGGTGAAATTTGCTATAAAACAGTATCATACAGTAGCAATGATGTTAGTTTGAAAAATCACTAAAAATATTAGAGACAGAATTCTATGGTGAGTAAAATATGAAGTTGAAGCTTATTAAGTATATTTTCATAGGGAAGAAACAAAATAGGTAAATGAGTTGTATTTCATGAGATATTTGGGTTTTGGTGGAACAGGGTCAGAGTGATTTCTGAATCCCCTGTTCTGACTTTATAAATTTATTATAAATTGTAAAAAAATAATTAGGAGTCATACTTTATATGTATAGATTCCTTATTGAGTCTAATTTTAAGAAAAGCAAACGACATAGTCATTTGAATTCTGTACAGAGGGAAAAGTGATTCGTAGTGAACAGAGGTTAGAGCAGTCAAACACTAAAATAGGGGAAATTTAACTAATAAACTATACTAATTGGCCGAACCAAAAATTATAGAAATTTTTTTTAAATAGATATATGAGTTTAGTTTCAGGGAAAATTTACGGATTTGAATTTTGAGTTTCGTAACTCGAGATATGAATTTTTTAGCGACTATGACATAGATGGGCAGTTTATTACGAAAGGTGAAATAAATTGTTTGAAATTGTTTAAGTGATAATTTAAGTCTGTTAACGCCTGACTCACGTGACGGTCTCGGGTAAGGGAGTGTTACACGTGTGGCTCGACTCTGTGTGACACATGGCCTTAGTACACGGCTGTGTGTCCCCTAGGGTAGCCCTACTAATTAAGTTAGTATACCTTACAGACTTGACACGGCCTAGACACATGGGTGTGTCTACTGACCGTGTGAGGCACACGGGCTGGTACATGGGTGTGTGGCCGGCTGTGTGACCCAAGTCAGTATGTATGCCTTGTTTCTCCACGGCCTGGACATGGGCGTATGGATGACACACGAGCTAGACACATGGGCGTGTGGTCTGGCTGTATGAGGTAAGTCAGTCAGCTCCACAGGGTTGAGCATGGCTGGGGCACATGGACATATGACCCCTTCAATGTTGAAAATTTTCTAAGTTTCGTAAATGTTCCTCGAGTTATTAGTTTAGTCTCGAACTTCTTCTAAGCTTGTTTTAAGGTCTCATAGAGCTTTATAAGGGACATTGTGGATGAATGTTTAAAGTTTTAAATTGTATGCAAGTTTATGATGTGAAATGTGTTTAAAGGTTGCGATGTAAGTCCAGTAATGCCTCTTACTCTGTTTCGAACTCGGATATGGGAAGGAGGTGTTACATTTAGTGGTATCAGAGCTACAGTTTAGTCGATTCTAGGACTAACTAGCATATGTGAGTCTAGCTATACATGCCATATAGAACCTGAGATAGTGTGATATCTCCCGACTCTGATGAAAAATTATTTTGACTAGACAGATGTGCTTTCCAAACGAGCTAATTCCGATAGTGTAGAAAGTGGTACTCAAATGTTTGAGTGAAAATGTGTTAGTGATGAGTTGAAACTTATAAAGGTATGAATCAGAATGCATGATGTTTTGCTATTGATAAATGTTATAATTATATGAGTATATGAGTTGTGATGTTGGATATATGATTGTCTGGTGAATATTTTAATTTGGAATTAATGATTTGATTTAGTGTATGAGCTATGTGTTAATTATAAAAGTGATCATAAGTAAATGATTGCTAGATGTTTTGAGAATGTGGAATTAGTAATGAACTGGTCATTCAAAATAGTATGTGTGATATGCATGTTTACGTGAGAGTTAAAATTTTTGGCTTTACAACCCTCACCCCCTCATAGGTAAAGTATTGTAATGAAATCCATATTATATGGATTAAATAAGCTTACAAGTGTGGAATTACAAAGTTTCGTGATTGAAGGATTAGTACTGTGATCAGATAAGAGAATGAGTCCACAAGTGAAGGTAGTAACAGAAAATATATTAAATCATGTTTAAGGCCATTCGTAATATGCCAAGTTACTATTAAAGAAGAAGTTGAATTTGAAGAGATGAAAGTATTTAGGTATGATGTCTAAAGAATGTATTAAATGGAAGTTTTTCTGAATTAATTTCTGTTGGTAATGGGATAATGTGAAATTATTGATGACAGAATTAGACAGTGGAATAATGTTTAAATTGAAATGATAGCTGAGTGCAGTGGTTATAGTCGGGCAGTTACTATGGTTTCTTCTGGGCATTCTATGTGTACATTTATCCTCAAAGGTATGTGTAACTGTATATTTTGGGATGAAATTTTTATCATATGAGAACATTATTTAAATACTGATATACTAAAGCATTGTTGGGCTGTTTGGGTTATGATCAGCATTATTCTATTTTTCTCTGGTATTTTATTACATTGTGTCGATAGAAGGTCGACAATAAAATTTGTATGATGTTGGTATTCTGTTTCTATTGGTTATTGTTCTGTTGAATGTACATGAAGATTATATTACTTCTGTTATCGTGGATTCCAGTGCATATGAGTAATGCTTTACTTTTGGATTTCCTCTGAGAAATCATCGAGATATTTACCATCTGATAAGGGTGCTTTCTTAAAAAGCTCTGTAACACCCCTTACCCGAGACCGTCGCCAGAGTCGAGCACGAGGTGTTACCTGACTTAACTTACTAATTCGGGGCATAAAGTTTGTTTTTAAAATTAATTTATTTACATTCATTCAATATGTCCCTAAAAAGGGCCCTCGAGACCCTAAAACATGTAATTGAAACGATTCGGGACCAAACCGGGAACATTAAAAATTTTCTAAATACTTAGACAAATCAAAACAATTTATTTCATTATTCCTTATAAAATTGCCCATCTGCGTCATAGTCACTAAATAAATCATAACGCGAGTCACAAAACTCAAAATTTAAATTCGTGAATTTTTCCTGAAACTAGACTCAATATCTTCTTACTAATTTTCTTTCCAGAATTTTTGGTCTAGCTAATTAGTACAGTTTATTAGTTAAAGCTTCCACTATTTCACTGTTCAACTACTCTGACCTCTTTTCACTACGAATCAATTTTTTCCCTATACAGATTTGAAATAACCATTCTGTTTGTTTCTCTTGAAAGTAGATTCACTAAGGAATCTATAAATATAAACTCTAGCTCCTAATTATTTTTATACAATTTTTAGTGAATTTATAAATTCAGAATAAGGGATTCAGAAATTGCTCTGACCCTGTCTCACTAAAATTCAAATATCTCTTAATATACACTTATTTTCCTTACCCTGTTTCTTTTATATGAAAACAGACTCAATAAGATTTAATTCTATGTCTCATTCCTCACCTAATTCCATTACTACTATTCTTGGTGATTTTTCAAGTTCACGTCACTACTACTGTTCAATACTGTTTTAATGCTAATTTTAGTTTTTCATGATTTCTTTGTATTAACTACCATTTAGGCATACATAACACCGAAACATGTTCTTCATTAGCCATTTCAATAGCTAATCATTATCAAATATTTACATACCATTATTTATCCATATCATAAGTACATACACACAAAATGGCTAAGTCCCTATACATGCCATAAACTAGAACGTTTGTAAATGAAGACACCCATTTGGTAACTTGATAGTCGATAGTGTGAAGTGATCTCCGACGACCTCCAACCTGAGCTTGCTGTTAAGTACTCTGAAGCATGGGAAAGTGAAAGAAGTAAGCTTATAAAGCTTAGTAAGTTCACATGTAAAATAATAAGAATTAGCAATCAATTTAGCTTACTACTATGCTGTCATAATTTACTTAAATAATGTTTAGTTATTACTTTCCCATCTTGCTCATCGGTAACCTTACCAAAGGCTTAGAATACAAAAGGGACCTTACTTAATATCTTATTTACATACCTACAACATCTCACTTAACACATGAGTACTCTTTCATAATATAGGCATATTGCCAATCATATCATAAAGTGTCACAAGCATAACTGAAAACTCATCACTTACTTAATACTTGATAATCTCAATTACTTACAATCTCAATATTAAATAAGTCTTAAATGCATACCTGTACTCTTTCTTCATGTTCTCACCTTGTCGTTTCTTTGACTTACTCTTTGGAGTACTCGGGAACCTTTTCCTTTTTGAACTTACCATTTCTATGTCTTGACATGGTCTTACGTGGTGTCTTTGCCTTATGAACTCACCAATGCCATGCCTTGGCATGGTCTTACATGGGACCTTTGCCTTATAGTAACTCATCAATGCCATGTCTTGACATGGTCTTACATGATTTCATTGCCTTCTAGAACTTATCAATGCCATGCCTTGGTAGGGTCTTACATGATATCCTTATCTTACCAAATGCCATGTTCCAAACATGGTTTTACATGGTATCCTTGTCGTACCAAATGCCATTTTCCAAACATGGTCTTACATGGTATCCTTATCTTAGTGCCAATGCCACATCTTGATGTGGTCTTACATGGAGTCCTTAATCAATGCCGATGCCATGTCTTGACATGGACTCAACTTACATACTTACATTCTCAATCTCATCATATCATCAACTTAACTTATTCTCATCAAACTATGCTAGTCAATACTTTCTTGTTATCATACAAAACCATAATACAAAATGGTCTTACATATATATTATACAAGTTCTCTTTCCAATATCGAGTTATTATCGAACATTAATCATTATATCTGAAACTCAATACTAAAGTATTTATGGCCAAAATATCAATTTATCATTCAAATATGCATAATTAAATGCTTATTAAACATATGAACTTACCTCGATACAAAAACGACCATTTTATCAACTTTCTCGATTTTCAGTTTTTCTCCCATTCTAGGTCCAAATCTCACTTTCCGGGATCTAAAACATCATATTCCACTTAATTAATTTAATATTCAAAAAATTCCCTAAATCAAACTTTGGCAAAATTACAATTTTGCCCCTAAACCTTTGCAGAATTACGATTTTGCCCCTAGGCTCAAAAATTAAAATTTATCCATTTTTGTTATGTTTTATGATACTATGAAAATTTTTCCCTTCTATGGAAACATCAAATTCCCACTCTATCACGTACTTATGAACATTAGGTATTTTTACCGATTATGTCGTTTTACTCGTTTTCACTTAAAATCGCTTAGCAAAAGTTATTTATCATAATTTCAAGCTTCATATTCTACCATAAAACATCAAAATAAGCACATTTAACCTATGGGTATTTTTCCAAATATGAGCCCTAGCATGAATTATTGCTAGAATAAGCTAAATCAAGATACCGGGACTCCAAAATCGTAAAGAACATTAAAAACGAGGCTAGAACGGACTTACTATTGAGCTTGGAAAGCTTGGAAACCCTAACCATGGCTTCCCCCATGCTATATTCGGCCTCCATGAAGAAGATGGATCAATTTTGGCTTTATTTTCCCTTTTTAATTCTTTTAATTACTAATTGACCAAAATGCCCTTAAAGGCTTTTCTTTCAAATTTGTCCTATTCTTGCCCATTTTTGTCCAAACTTAAATATAATGGTCTAATTACTAAATAAGGACCTCCACTTTAAGAACCCATTTCAATTAAATCCCCTTTATTATCTAGAACACACATTTTGCTAATTTTACAATTTAGTCCTAATTATCAAATTAGGCACTTATACATAAAATTTCTTCACGAAATTTTCACACAATTATTCAATCAATGAATAAAACTTAAAACTTAATCAGAATATTTTTTTTTGACCTCAGATTCGTGGTTTCGCAACCACTATTCCGTTTAGCCCTATTTCGGGATGTTACAAGCTGAGTATAGTATTATTATATTTGGGATTACACTATCTCGATTTTCTTATGATTCTATGTGATTGTCTGAAAGGGATATTCTTTTAATAGAGATAACCATATCTAATATGATCTAAAATTTCTGGTTTGATCTTGGGCATACAGTGGTAAATTTATCATGTAATATCCTAATTTTGGGCCTAGTCGGAATAGTGGTTTTGTGACCACAAAATTCGAGATAGAAATAATTATTTTATGATTATTTTGAGGTCTATGATATGATTGCATGATTGTGTGAAATTTTCGTGAAGAAATTTTATGCCTAAAGTGCTTAAATTGAAATTAGGGACTAAATCGAATAATTTGCAAAACTTGCATTCCAGAAGTTTTTAGTATGAAACTGCTTTGAAATATTAATTATGAGGTCTTAAATAGCAATTTGACCAATTTTAAGTCCTTGGAAAAAATTAGGACATGGAAGGAATTTTTGAAAGTTTAGTAGTAAGGGCATTTTGGTCATTTAGGGGTAAAATGAATTAAATTACAAAATTAAAAGCCAATTTTGCTCATCTTCAACCCCATGGCCGAATATAGCAAGGAGAAACCATGGATAGGGTTTTTCAAGCTTCCAAGCTCGATTGTAAGTCCATTCTAGCCCCGTTTTTCAAGGTTCTTTACGTTTTTGGAGTCGTAGAGCTCGATTTAGCTTATGCTAGCAATAATTTAACCTAGGGTTTATATTTGGAAAAATACCCATAGATGAAATTTGTGTATTTTGGTGTTTTATGATAGAATATGAGGTTTTAAATTATGTTAGACAACTTGTGCTACTCGGTTTTAAGTTAAAATGAGCAAAAGGGCTTAATCGGTAAAAATACCTAATAGTCATAAGTACATGTTAGAGTGAGAATTTGATGTTGCCATAGAAGGGAAAAATGGTCAGCATGTCATAAAACATAAGAAAGTAGGCTGAAGTTTAATATACGAGCTTTGGGGCAAAAGTGTAAATATGCAAAAGTTTAGGGGCAAAATTGTAATTTTCCTAAATATGATTTTGGGTCAATTTGAATAATGTGAGTCCTAATTAGACTATATTTTAAATGATAGAGCAAGGAAAATTGAAATTCGGGCTAAAATGGGGAAAATACCAAGTTGTGGACGAAATGGTAAAAGTAGCCATTTTCGCATACGAGGTAAGTTCATGTGTAAATGTAGTAACATAATTGTTATTTTTAAGTCATTGATGTTAATTATATGATATGCTGATTTTTATCATGAAATATATGCTTTGTGGTTAATTTCGAATAAAATGCAAATTATGTGAGCTACTTGTTAAATATAAATTGTTACTGAGTATTGGTTTCGGCATTCTACGGAAGACGGTAAGGATATGTGTTCGAGGAAAATCCCGTTTGAACCTTAGGAATAGATTAGGATACAAGTGACATGTCACTGGGATATTTGGGCATCCGAACTCGCTGAGTTGAGTCCGAGTTCACTTATGGATGCAAATGTCCGAACTCGTTGAGTTGAGTCCGAGTTTGTGAGATGTAACTAGGCATCCGAACTCGTTGAGTTGAGTCTGAGTTCACTTATGGATGCGAATGTCCGAACTCGTTGAGTTGAGTCCGAGTTCGTGAAATGTAACTAGGCATCCGAGCTCGTTGAGTTGAGTCCGAGTTCACTTATGGATGCGAACGCCCGAGCTCGTTGAGTTGAGTCCGAGTTCGCTTATGGGCAGGTTACATAGTAGCTTGGCTACATATGTGGCACTTATGTGCAAACTTTCCATGTATCCGAATTATATTCCGATGTGTTCAACGGGTAAAGTTCTACTCAAATGGAGGAATACTTAAGATGAAAGGGACGTATTGGTAAGTGTTGTGAAATGGATACTTTGAACAGGTATGTACTTAACCCTCGGGTTGAAAAATAGATATAACAACAATATGGTAAGATGATAAATGAAAATATGATATGAATGTCTTGGTGATGATTATGCAAATGATGTTTTATGTTTGCTTATATGGTTATGTTACTTGCTATTTGCATATGAACTTACTAAGCATTTATGCTTACTCCCTCCTTTTCATTCCTTGTAGTGTTGACAAGCCAGCTCGGAAATCGAGAACGGTCGGAGGCACGCTCACACTATCCAGTATACCATCTTGGCATAATAATGGCTTGTATATTTTGAGTATGGCATTTATAGCATTATAATCATTTTGTATATATGGTCTTATGATATGGTTATTGAGTAGTATAAAAATGCTTGGTAATGATTAGCCATTGGAATGGCTAATTATGATCATATTTGGTGTTATGTATGTCAAATTGCTAGTTAATCCATGGAAACCATGAGATAAGTAAAATTTACCATAAAATAGATTCAGACAGTGGTAGTGACGTGAATTTGAAAAATCATTAAAAATAGTAGAGATATAATTAGATGATGAATAAAATATGGAATTTAAGAATTATGAGTCTATTTTCATATGGAAGAAACAAAACAGGTATATGAGTTATATTTTATGAGATGTTTAAATTTTTGTAAAACAGGGCCAGAGCGATTTCTGGATCCCCTGTTCTGACTTTGGAAATTCACCATAAATTGTATAAAAATAATTAGAAGTCATAATTTATATGTACAGATTTCTTATTGAGTCTAGTTTTAATAGAAACAAACTTAATAGTCTTTAAAATTCTGTACAGAGAGATATCTAATTCGTAATACACAGAGGTCAGAGCAGTCAAACCCTGAAATAGGGGAGACTTTAACTAATAAACTGTACTAATTGGCCTAGACAAAAATTCTACAAAAAAAAATTAGTAAATAGATATATGAGTCTAGTTTCAGGGAAAATTTATGGAATTGGATTTTGAGTCTCAGAACTCGAGATATGAATTTTTAAGCGACTGTGACGCAGTTAGCCAGCTTGTCTGGAATTTCTAAAATTAAATTGTTTGAGCTGTTTAAGTAATGAATTAAGTCTGTTAACACCTCGTATTCGACTCCAGCGATGGTCTCGGGTACGGGGCGCTACATTTGGTGGTATCAGAGCAGGTTTAGTCGGTTCTCGGACTAACCTAGCATGTGTAAAAGTTAAGCTATACATGCCACTGATCTGTGATAGTGTGATGTCTTCTGACGCGTATGAGTACCGTATTATTTAGACAGGGTACTCTCCAACCGAGCTGCGCCGACCATGTTCAATGTTATGTGAAGGTATTTGAGTAAAATTATGATTATGATAAGTATCGGTTCAGAAAAGTATGAATAAAAGTTTATGATACATATGTGATAAATATTCATATTTGCTTAATGCTCATATGATGTAGTGTATATGGCTTACTTGATAAGATGAACGGAATAAATAGAAAGTAGTTGAGGTATGAATAAAAGTCATAATATTATGATACGAATGAAAATGTCCTTGTTTTGATTTGGACGTCGAATGTTGATGAATGCTAATGATATATAATTTTTATGAGATAAAGGATTATAATGAAATGAACTTATCTCGTGTTAAATTGTTGGGTGAATTATATGATTGTAATGATATGTACATGATGATGCATGAAATGAAAGTTATGATTGTGGTGCAAATATCTATGTTTGTTTTGCCTTATATGATGTCATGAGCATGACTTAATTTAATTAAATGAATGGATAAGTAAAGCTATCAAGAAAACATAGAATGTATGCATAAGTATATTGTCTAAATGGGACAATAGGAAAATTGGTGTAAGCCAACATGAATGAATGACATGATTTTGATGATGTTGCTATGATGATGGAAGTCGTGTCATATGTGTATGTATAAGAAAGTCGAGTCGAGAGGTCCTACAACCCCTCCCCTTACCGAAATGGTACTTATAATGGAATTTCATGAGATTTGTATTGAATAAGTTTCCGGTTGAGAACCCAAGGAGTTTGAGTGATAGAATAATTATAAGTATGATCGTGGAGTGAAAATGAGCTGATAAGTAAAGTCGAGCAAGAAAGTATCGGATTGACGTAAAGACTATTGGAATTATGTACTTTTCCAGTTAGAAAAGGAATTCTCCTTGGTAAACCGAATTACTCAGTGCAAGGTTGAGAAAAGTGTAAATCGAAATTTATTTAGAACTCGGCCTTCTTTAGTGAATGGTTTAATATGAAATTTGTGATTATTGCCAGTAACTAGTTGGGGAAATGATATTTGAAATGTGAACTATCCGAGTGTGATGGTTATGGTTGGACAGATTTAGTGATCTCTTTTGAGATGTTCTATGTGTTCACCCGTTCTCGTAAATATTTCTATGGCTATTGATCTTCTCAAGAAATTCTTGTTATATGGGAATGTCTTTTAATCTCGGTGTTGGATGAAAGCATTGGTAGTCCGACTGGTTTATAATTTATATTGCTCTATTTCATCGGGTATTCTATTTCATTTTAAATCGATAAGAATTGATGAGAGAATACATATGATATTATGATTCTGCTTTCTTCTACTTGATGCTTCATCCGATATATATGTATGGGAAGATATATTGTTCTTGTTATATTTGATTCAAAGTGGGATTAAATGATGTTTTCTTTTGGACTTTCTTTCTTTGAAGAATTATCGGGGTATTCTGTATTTTCTCTATGAGTTTGGTTTTCGATTCTCCGGCTTGGTTTTCGATTCTCCAAAGATAGTATCATATCTTGGGTTTCTTTATTCGGATTTTCTTATTCTGGATTTCTCTATCTTAGATTTCTTTATTCGGTTTTCTTGTTATCTTTGTTCCATAATTTGTCAATTATGACTCGTGTTCGAAGTGCGTTCTTCAGCTCGTGATAATCATGTCAAATATGACTAAACTTCTAACTTGATCTTGGTAATGTGGTGATTTTAGTATTGGGGTTTTTTTTCTAATTTCTGTGTAAGGATTTGACATCAATAAAGGCATAAGTGATAAAAGCGCGAGTTTCAGTCGGTATGGTGAATTATCTATTTGAAAGATTTCATGCGACAATTATTTTAGGATTATTTTTCCCAAGTCTGATAATAGAATTTCATTTTGTACGGATAAAAAGAGTAAATAGTCTGAACGAGAAGTGTATATTTATTAGAAAGAGTTTGATATTAGTTAAAGTCACTACGAATGATAAGGTTTTCGTTTTGTAAAAGCTGAAAAGTTTATTACATGTTGACAAAGTTCGGATAGATAAGAATATTGGTAACCGAAGCGTCTGAACTAGACTAGTCTACATTGAGTAAAGACTTCCTGAGTTTCAGTAATGTACTGTGGTATGAATTGTGATGTGTTTCAAGACGGTGAGGTAATGTGATAGTTTAGAGCATTCGATGTTACATAAAATTAGATTTGTTAAAGGGATTAAAGCCGAGCATTGGGATCTATCAAAATTATCCTTGTCAGTGTTGATATTGGGATGGAAATGTGAAGGATTATTCTTGAGGCCATATCAGAATTATTTCCATGGCAGAAAGAGGAAAATTTGATGTATCCTATTGTTAAATGTTTGGCGAGATCTATAAATCATATCTGTATTGAATGAATTCCTACTCATCAGATTCATGGAAATTCAGGTCTCTTTGATTGTTGGATTTCTTGGAATTCCAGTCTCCATTAATCAAGTTTAGATCCGGGTTTTATGTCATGATATCATGGAAAACTGAGAAGGGTTGAAAATTTAAGAACAGTTGAGAGTTGAGACTGTAAGCTTTCAGATCATATGAGAAGTTAAAGAGATGTATTGGAGGTACAGCCTAAGTGAAAGTTCTTTGGCACCGAATATGAGATTAAAAGTGAAGACCACTTTTCTGGTAAGATTTTCGGGGACGAAAATCCCTAAAGGGGGGGAGAGTTGTAATATCCTGATTTTGGGCCTAGTCAGAATAGTGGTTTTGTGACCACAAAATCCGAGATAGAAATAATTATTTTATGATTATTTTGAGGTCTATGATATGATTGCATGATTGTGTGAAATTTTCGTGAAGAAATTTTACGCCTAAAGTGCTTAAATTGAAATTAGGGACTAAATCGAATAATTTGCAAAACTTGCATTCTAGAAGTTTTTAGTATGAAATTGCTTTGAAATATTAATTAGGAGGTCTTAAATAGAAATTTTACCAATTTTAAGTCCATGGACAAAATTAGGACATGGAAGGAATTTTTGAAAGTTTAGTAGTAAGGGCATTTTGGTCATTTAGGGGTAAAATGAATTAAAATACAAAATTAAAAGCCAATTTTGCTCATCTTCAACCCATGGCTGAATATAGCAAGGAGAAACCATGGATAGGGTTTTTCAAGCTTCCAAGCTCGATTGTAAGTCCATTCTAGCCCCGTTTTTCAAGTTCTTTACGTTTTTGGTGTCCCAGTAGCTCGATTTAGCTTATGCTAGCAATAATTTAACCTAGGGTTTATATTTGGAAAAATACCCATAGGTGAAATTTGTGTATTTTGGTGTTTTATGATAGAATATGAGGTTTTAAATTATGTTAGACAACTTGTGCTACTCAGTTTTAAGTGAAAATGAGCAAAAGGGCTTAATCAGTAAAAATACCTAATATTCATAAGTACATGTTAGAGTGAGAATTTGATGTTGCCATAGAAGGGAAAAATGATCAGCATGTCATAAAACATAAGAAAATAGGCTGAAGTTTAATTTACGAGCTTTGGGGCAAAAGTGTAAATATGCAAAAGTTTAGGGGCAAAATTGTAATTTTTCCAAAATATGATTTTGGGTCAATTTGAATAATGTGAGTCCTAATTAGACTATATTTTAAATGATAGAGCAAGGAAAACTGAAATTCGGGCTAAAATGGGGAAAATACCAAGTTGTGGACGAAATGGTAAAAGTAGCCATTTTCGCATACGAGGTAAGTTCATGTGTAAATGTAGTAACATAATTGTTATTTTTAAGTCATTGATGTTAATTATATGATATGCTGATTTTTATCATGAAATATATGCTTTGTGGTTAATTTCGAATAAAATGCAAATTATGTGAGCTACTTGTTAAATATAAATTGTTACCGGGTATTGGTTTTGGCATTCTACGGAAGACGGTAAGGATATGTGTTCGAGGAAAATCCCGTTTGAACCTTAGGAATAGATTAGGATACAAGTGACATGTCACTGGGATATTTGGGCATCCGAACTCGTTGAGTTGAGTCCGAGTTCACTTATGGATGCAAATGTCCGAACTCGTTGAGTTGAGTCCGAGTTTGTGAGATGTAACTAGGCATCCGAACTCGTTGAGTTAAGTCCGAGTTCACTTATGGATGCGAATGTCTGAACTCGTTGAGTTGAGTCCGAGTTCGTGAAATGTAACTAGGCATCCGAGCTCGTTGAGTTGAGTCCGAGTTCACTTATGGATGCGAACGCCCGAGCTCGTTGAGTTGAGTCCGAGTTCGCTTATGGGCGGGTTACATAGTAGCTTGGCTACATATGTGGCACTTATGTGCAAACTTTCCATGTATCCGAATTATATTCCGATGTGTTCAACGGGTAAAGTTCTACTCAAATGGAGGAATACTCAAGATGAAAGGGACGTATTGGTAAGTGTTGTGAAATGGATACTTTGAACAGGTATGTACTTAACCCTCGGGTTGAAAAATCGATATAACAATAATATGGTAAGATGAGAAATGAAAATATGATATGAATGTCTTGGTGATGATTATGCAAATGATGTTTTATGTTTGCTTATATGGTTATGTTACTTGCTATTTGCATGTGAACTTACTAAGCATTTATGCTTACTCCTCCTTTTCATTCCTTGTAGTGTTGACAAGCCGGCTCGGAAATCGGGAGCGATCGGAGGCACGCTCACACTATCCGTATACCATCTTGGCATAATGGCTTGTATATTTTGAGTATGGCATGTATAGCATTATAATCATTTTGTATATATGGTCTTATGATATGGTTATTGAGTAGTATAAAAATGCTTGGTAATGATTAGCCATTGGAATGGCTAATTATGATCATATTTGGTGTTATGTATGTCAAATTGCTAGTTAATCCATGGAAACCATGAGATAAGTAAAATTTACCATAAAATAGATTCAGACAGCGGTAGTGACGTGAATTTGAAAAATCATTAAAAATAGTAGAGATATAATTAGATGATGAATAAAATATGGAATTTAAGAATTATGAGTCTATTTTCATATGGAAGAAACAAAACAGGTATATGAGTTATATTTTATGAGATGTTTAAATTTTTGTAAAACAGGGCCAGAGCGATTTCTGGATCCCCTGTTCTGACTTTGGAAATTCACCATAAATTGTATAAAAATAATTAGAAGTCATAATTTATATGTACAGATTTCTTATTGAGTCTAGTTTTAATAGAAACAAACTTAATAGTCTTTAAAATTCTGTACAGAGAGATATCTAATTCGTAATACACAGAGGTCAGAGCAGTCGAACCCTGAAATAGGGGAGACTTTAACTAATAAACTGTACTAATTGGCCTAGACAAAAATTCTAGAAAAAAAATTAGTAAATAGATATATGAGTCTAGTTTCAGGGAAAATTTATGGAATTGGATTTTGAGTCTCAGAACTCGAGATATGAATTTTTAAGCGACTGTGACGCAGTTAGCCAGCTTGTCTGGAATTTCTAAAATTAAATTGTTTGAGCTATTTAAGTAATGAATTAAGTCTGTTAACACCTCGTATTCGACTCCAGCGATGGTCTCGGGTACGGGGCGTTACATATCAGATTTATAGAGGTTGTGTTTCAGCACTGGTTGCTAATGAAATCATACTTGAAATATCTCTTGTGTTCAAAATGTATTATTGATAACTGGGACATTATATATCTATATGGTTGAGATGTTGGCCTTATTATGGCACTATGATTTTAATCTATCTGATGGTTGTGGCTTTAGTATGGTTCAAAGCTTCGTTTATTAATAATTGAAAAGTTATTGTTTGATAGCCGAGATCGATTTAGTTATCTAGTTTGATTGGATTAATTGCTTGAAGGATTAATCAAGTTACTTGTATCTAAATCTATCCACTGAATGGAAATGAACTTTGAATGTTCACGGGGTAAGTAGATGGATAGTCTGAATGACGAACTCATATTCTAGAAGATGTGATACAGAATTATATCTATTGGAACAGTTCTAATTGAGAAAGTTATCGCGATTGGGAAGTCTGAATAATATGATATTTATTAATAAAGTGGTAAACAGTTGAAGACATTGTTAACTGAAGCGTCAATTCTGGTTTAGCCTGCATCGGGTAAAGAGTTATTCGACACAAGAATTAAAGATGGTTTGAATTGTTGAAAGATTATGAGTCAGTGGTTGATTATCACTCTAGGAAAACGATTATAGTCTTGGATGTTCTAAGCAAGAAATCTTTGTGTGTTTTACGATCGATAATCATGCGATTAATCTTATTAGATGATGAGTAGTTATTGGCTGACCTAGAAACTAAATTGATGTTTAATCAGCAAATTTGTGAGGCTAAGAGGTGTGTCAGTGAATTACAAGTTAAAAGGGGTACAACGTAAATTGATTTCTAATTTAGAATTACAGATTAGAATCGACAATCATTCGTTGTGTCGAGATAGAGTTTGTGTACGAGGAATCTAGAAATTTTACAACAATTGTGAGCTTTGGGTATGGAATTACTTTGTAACACCATTTACTATCCTTAATGTGATAGTTAATACGAGAAGTGATTCAAATTTTTGAAAATATATTTTGCTACTGTGTTCTAGAACTTGAAAGCAACTGAAAAAGGCATTTATTGTTGGTTAGGTTTGCTATACTAATAGTTATGAGATGAATATTAAAATAGCATTGTATGAGTATGGTAATGGTTGCAATTACTGAACTTCATTGTATTGAATCAAATTTTGATAAAAAGAATTCCAAGGTCGATGTGATTAGAAAGACTGAGGAGAAATAAAAGTAATTGTGTGATCTAAAAAGCAGATTCAGACAAGAGTAAAACATATGCGGGCTTGATACGTAAAAGCATTGAATTTCAGTTAGAAAACTGAGTATTTGTGAAAGTATTATAGTGGGAATAGAATTTTGCGATTTAGCTATAAAGAAAAGTTGAGTTCACGATTCATCTGACGGATGAGATTATTGTCAGAACTTGAGAAGACCCGTAAATGTGATTCTTAATTATATGATGTGATAATACTGATAAGATCCTTTATCTATAGTATCTCTTACAGAAGTAGAAACTCAGCTTGTTAGGATATATAACAAAGAACAGATCAAAATCTTAGCTCCTAAGATTGAAAAGTCGAGAAATCTGAGGCTGTGTGAGAAATTGATGAGGCTAGTGAAAGCAAATCATTAATCTATTCATTGATAAGATTTTCGGGGACGAAAATCCCTAAGGGGAAGAGTTGTAACAACCTATTTTTAGGGTTAATCAAAACAGTGGTTTCGGGGCCACCAAATTCGACGAGTAGGTTTGTAAATATTATATTTAATATTTACGAGTTAATTGTGATTTTAAAAATGTTTTTGATATGGTGATTTTTGTTTTATAAGCGATTTATTAAGTTCAAGTGGTATGACCCTAAGGTCAAGTGGGTTTAGAAAATGAGGTATTGGGATCTCGTTTCTATAAATCGAGTCATAAATATTTTTATAAATATTTACAGAGTGGCAATAAGATGGTAGTAAAGTTTCGTTGAAAAATTTTATCGTTTCGATAGTTAATTAAGCAAAAAGGACTAAATTGCATAAAACGCAAAAGTTGTATGCTATTAGAAAAATGTGTTATTTGGCTTTGGCTTTTAAAGTGGGGGTCCTCAAATGGTAATTAAACCATTTTAATTGTGAGTGGACATGTTTGGTCATGCATGAAATATTTTAGTGGTTTTACATTAAGGGTAAAATTGTAAATAGGTTATTAAAGGTTAATTAAATAAATAAAACATGAAAATGAATGAAAAGTTCATCTCTTTCAGCCGAATATGAAAGAAAAGAAAGCCATGGTTGTTCTTTTAAGGTTCGGCCATTCATCTTCATGCATATCAAGATCGGGTGGAAATCAAGAAAAATAGGAAAATTACCAAAATGCCCCTGAACTTTGGTATCTCTACAACTTAGTCAGGTAAGTTCGTATGTTAATAAGCATTATTATAATTGAGTTTTAATGCTTTATATTAAATAGTTGATGAGTATAATTGTATGAAAATATTCAAGATAGCTTCGGCTATGCATTGGCACTTAGTGTGCGAAGTATCGAGGATGGCACTTAGTGTGTGAAACATCCAAAACGACATTTAGTGTGCGAGGTATCGGGTATGGCACCTAATGTGCAAGACATTGAATATTCAACGGTAAATGAAAGATGTAGTTGAGTATGAGATTGGTACAAGATGGTACAGGTATGTATGGAAATTGGTACGATATGGTACAGGTATGTACGAAAATTCAATTGAGTATTGAATCCATGAAAATTGTGAGCTCATGATCATTGTAGAAATGAATATGCAATAATAATGTGATTAATGGTTTGGTAATATATTATGTTATATTACTTGAATAGTGATTGAATAATAAATTTGGTTGATGATTATGTGTTAGGCTTTGGGGTCAAAATGAGTTGTGATATGCTCCATTTTACTCATTTAAATTGTGGCTCAACGGTTATGAGAAAAGGGTAAAGGTTGGCAAATTCTTAGATTTGAATTTCTATTGAAAGCATGGAAAAGAATGAGTTTTGGATGATTTAAAGATATTTAGCCATATGCTTGATATGTGAATACACATAAGTAATGTAAACTTATGACATAATGCTTTAATGATAATTTACTAGTTCATGTGATGTTAGAATTTAAAAGCTAATGTTGTTTAGGCTAAGGCCAAGACATGTTGGATTGACTTAAATGGATTATGCTTATAAATTGAAGTTATAAGCTTTATTTCTTTGAATTATGAATGTGAAGCTTACTTTGAGTTATTTTTCTATGTTTTGTAGTGCTTCGAATGTTCATTCGGGTTGGAAGTCAATGGAGATCGCATCAAAATATCCGGCTATTAACTTACGGTATATTTACACCTTGGGGTTTGGATATATGGCATGTATAGGCTAGCGTTAAGATGATATGATTTGAGTTGTGATTTTAGCCATGTGATTTGGCTTGTAAATGTTGATGTGTATTGGCCATTTTAGTTGGCTTAAAGTATGTGTTTGATAAATGATATATGTGATGTATATAATGCTTTTGCGTTGGCATATATCGGTATGAAGTATAGATGATGAATTGATATGTTCGAGAAGCATGATTTAGTTGTTGGAAAGGTGAGAAAATGGAATTAGAAGTTATGTATGTTTTTGATGATATTGGTATAATGATTTGGCATGTTTTGAATGCCTTTGAATGCATTGAAATGGTATGAGATGATGTGGTTTAGGCATGCATGTGGAGGGTGAGAAATGTGGCTTAAACCAAGTCTATTTTCACTCCACACGGTCGAGCACACTGGCGTGTGGCTCGACCGTGTGTGACACATGGCCTTGGTACACGGCCGTGTGTCCCTTAGGGTAGCCCTATGAATTAAGTTAGTATACCTTACAGACCTGACAAGGCCTAGACACACGGGTGTATCTACTGACCGTGTGAGGCACACAGGCTGGTACATGGGCGTGTGGTCGGTTCTGTGACCCAAGTCAGTATGTATGCCCTGTTTCTCCACGGCCTGGACACGGGCGTATGGATGACACAAGGGCTATGCAATATCCCGAATTAGGGCCTAATTAGAATAGTGGTTTCGTGACCACAAATCCGAGATAGAAATAATTATTTTATAATTATTTTTAGGTTTATGATATGATTGCATGATTGTGTGAAAATTTCGTGACGAAATTCTATGCATAAAGTGCTTAAGTTGAAATTAGGGACTAAATCGAATAATTTGTAAAACTTACATTCTAGAAGTTTTTAGTATGAAATTACTTTGGAATATTAATGAGGAGGTCTTAAATAGCAATTTGACCAATTTCTAAAATTTTGGACAAAAATGGGCTTGTACATGAAAATTTTCAAAGAAAGGTATTAAGGGTATTTTGGTCATTTGGTAATTAAAAGATTAAAAAGGAAAAAGATGAATGAGTAGAACCGGGATCAATCAAAGAAGTAACATTAACATCATAAAGAGAAAATATACCAGTAATCACGTCGGGTGATGAAACATCTTCACGTGCCTTTATGGCATAAGTTCTAGCTGAAGCCCTTGCTTCAAGTTTAGCTGCTGAATCTCTGACTACATTCTTGCTGCTTGCTTCATTTCCAGCTTTTCTCGAATATCTTCCCCTCGAGTCTGCACCACTAGCTTTTACACTCTAAAATTTTCCTTTCTCAACTCTCTCTGGGCAGTCTCTAATAAAATGATCCAGAGAACCACACTGAAAACATTCATTCGCTCTACATGGGCCAAAATGATTTTTACCACACTACTGGCACTCGGGCTTAACAAATCTCGATTTCCCCATACTAGCCATGGAAGTAGTCTGAGATTTAAGACCCACATTTTGTTTCTTAGAATTTCCATCTGATTGTCTGGCCGAAACCTGAAAACGAGGATTCATATTTCTAGATTTTCTAGATTGCTGTGAGAATGAACTGTTCGTCGATCTTTTCTTCCAACTACTAGTCTTAGCCTCTACTTTTTTCTTCTCTTTAAGTAGTTCTTCAACCTTGCAAGCTCGATCAACAAGTACTACCATTTCTTTTAATTCAAGAATCCCAACAAATACTTTGATGTCTTTATTGAGTCCGTCTTCAAATCGTCTGCACATTTTAGCCTCTGTAGGAACATATTCTATAGCATACTTACTCAACCTGACGAACTCCCTTTCGTATTTAGTAACTGTCATGTTGCCCTGCTTCAAATCAAGAAACTCTTTACGCTTCTAATCAACAAATTTTTCACTGATGTATTTCTTCCGAAATTCTTCTTGAAAGAACTCCCAAGTCACCTTCTCTTTCGGCACCACTGAAATTAATGTCTTCCACCAATTATAGGTTGAATTCCTCAACAATTATATAGCACATTTCAAGCATTCCTTAGGTGTACAAGACAATTCATCAAATACCCGAATAGAATTCTCAAGCCAAAACTCTGCTTTCTCAGCATCATCATAAACATTTGCCCTGAATTCTTTGGCCCCTTGCTTGCGGATTCTGTCAACTAGAGTTCTGTGAAATTTTATCAGATCCATACCTTGAGGCATTGGGGGTACAGGTTGAGGAATCGGGGGAGGTGGGGGAGGTTGTGCATTCGGGTTCGTACGAACGAACTCTGTATACCAAGCATTCATCATTTGGAGAAAGGCTTCCCGAGCCCTTTCTCCTCCTTGACCAACAGTAGGAGGTGGATTTTCAGTCGGCATCGCCCTTCAGCCGGAGCTGGTGCATTACTCTCTACATCATCACCCACAGCTGGATCGGGATCCATTTACTATAAAAAAATCATTTAAAAGGTCAGAAGTCGTCACACTATCACAATATATATAGCATGGCATGTATAGCAAAACCTGTACATACAACACGTTAGTCCGAGAACCAACTAAACCTGCTCTGATACTACCAAATGTAACATCCTCGTACCCGAGGCCATCGCCGGAGTCGAGCATGAGGTGTTAATGGCTTAATTCATTAATTAAACAACTCAAACAATTTATTTTAGAAACTGCGTTACAGTCGCTTAAAAATTCATATCTCAAGTTCTGAAACTCAAAATTAGCATATATAAATTTTGCTTGAAACTAGACTCTTATATCTATCTACTAATTTTTTTCTAGAATTTTTGGTCAAGCCAATTAGTACAGTTTATTAGTTAAAGTTTACCCTGTTTCCGCATTCGACTACTTTGACCTCTGTTCACTACGACCCACTTTTCTCTTTGTAAAGAACTCAAAGCACTATGCCATTTGTATCTCTTAAAACTAAACTCAACAAGGAATGTGTACATATAAATAATAACTTCCAATTATTTTTGTACAATTTTTGGTGAATTTCCAAAGTCAGAACAGAGGATTTAGAAATTACTCTGGCCCTGTTTCACAAGAATTTAAATATCTTATAAAATATAACTCTTTTACCTATTTTGTTTCTTCCACATGAAAATAGATTCATTAGGATTCAATTACATATTTTATTCATCATATAGTTCTATTTTAATATTTTTAGTGATTTTTCCAATTCACATCACTTCTGCTGTGTGATTCTATTTTATAACCGATTTCACCATTTTATGGTTTTCCATGGACTAAGTAACACATTAAACATACATGACATCAAATATGATCTAGATTGGCCATTCCAATGGCTAATCATTTTCGAACCTTTTCTTACCAAATCATAATCATATCATAAGATTATTTACACAAAGTGAGTATAGTGCTATACATGCCACACTCAAAATATACAAGCCATTTTACCAATTTAGGTCTTCGGATAGTGTGAGCGAGCCTTCAACCTATCCTGATTCTCAAGCCGGCTTGTCAAAACTACAATGAATGAAAATGAGGGAATAAGCATAAATGCTTAGTAAGTTCACATGCAAATAACAAGTAACATGATCATGCAATCCAACATAAACATCATTAAGACACTCATGTCATAAGAATACTTACTATTTTACTAGTTTTTAGTATGAAATTGTGTGGTAGTTGATAAAGTATGCAAGAAATGTCCTTTAATGATTCGGGGTCATTACTTTCCGGCTGACTTGATGTTGTTGCCATTTGATGAATATGATGTTATTTTGGGTATGGATTGGTTGACATTGCATGATGCTATAGTAAATTGCAAAGAAAAGGTTATAGAATTAAAGTGTGAAAGTGGAAAAATTCTGCGGGTTGAATCAGGCAAATCAGAGGCATTATCTAGTGTAATTTCTTCGATGTCAGCTCAAAGATATTTGAGGAAGGGTTATGAAGCTTATTTGGCGTATGTACTTAATACAAAAGAAATTGAAAAGAAAATTGAATCAGTGCCGATTGTGTGTGAGTTCGCGGATGTATTTCTAGAAGAGTTACCAAGTTTGCCTCCAGTCAGGGAAGTAGAATTTGGTATTAAGTTGATACTGGGAATAGATCTGATCTATATTGCTCCGTATAGAATGGCACCAGCAAAGTTGAAAGAATTAAAGTCGCAGTTGCAAGAGTTGACTGACAAAGGCTTTGTGAGACCGAGTTTTTCACCTTGGGTTGCTCCCGTATTATTTCTGAAAAAGAAAGATGGTTTTATGAGATTGTGTGTTGACTATCGGCAATTAAACAAGGTGACAATCAAGAACAAGTATCCGTTGCCGAGAATTAATGATTTGTTTGATCAGCTGAAAGGAGCGACATGGTTTTCAAAGATTGACTTGAGATTTGGGTACTACCAGCTGCAAGTAAAAGAGTCGGATGTGCCTAAAACTACTTTTAGAACAAGGTACGGTCATTATGAATTTTTAGTTATGCCATTCAGGTTAACAAATGCTCCTGCTATGTTTATGGATTTGATGAATCGCATATTTCGGCGATACTTGGACAAATTTGTTGTGGTATTTATAGATGACATCTTAATTTATTCGAAAGATGAGACAACACATGTCGAGCACTTGAAGATAGTTTTGTAAACTTTGAGAAATAAGCAGTTATATGCCAAGTTTAGTAAAAGTGAATTTTGGCTTCGGGAAGTTGGATTTTTGGGTCATATTGTTTCAGGTGATGGTATACGGGTTGATCCTAGTAAAATTTCGGCTATTGTTGATTGGAAACCATCAAAAAATGTAATCGAGGTTAGAAGTTTCTTAGGGCTAGCTGGGTATTATCGGCAGTTTGTAAATGGATTTTCTATAATTGCTGCTCCTATGACTAGACTACTTAGAAAGGATGTTAAATTTGAGTGGACGGAAGAATGTCAACAGAGTTTTAAAGAATTGAAAAAGTTATTAACTAAAGCACCAGTGTTAGTACAACCCGAATCAGGTAAAGAATTTGTGGTGTATAGTGATGCTTCTCGAAATGGCTTAGGATGTGTACTTCTGTAAGAAGGAAAAGTGGTGGCTTATGCTTCGAGGCAGTTAAAATCTCACGAAAGAAATTATCCGACTCATGATTTGGAATTGGCTGCTATAGTATTTGCTTTGAAGATTTGGCGACCTTATCTGTATGGTGAAAAATGTCGAGTATATACCGACCTCAAAAGTCTTAAGTACTTGATGTCACAAAAAGATTTGAATTTGAGACAGTTAAGATGGTTAGAGTTATTGAAAGATTACGAGCTTGTTATTAACTACCATCCGGGAAAAGGGAATGTGGTTGCCGATGCTTTGAGTAGAAAGTTGCTATTTGCTTTGAGAGCTATGAACACTCAGTTAAAGGTCTCAGATGATGGTTCGATTTTAGCAGAGTTAAGGACAACATCGATATTTTTACAAGAGATTTGTAAAGCTCAGAATATCGATGAAGATTTGCAAGCCAAAAGAAAACAATGTGAGGTTGATACATGATGTGTTCCACGTATCTATGCTACGTCGGTATCGTTCAGATCCTTCAAATATAATTTCACTGACAGAAATCGAGCTACGACCGGATATGACTTACAAAGAAGAACCGATTAAGATTTTAGCTCGAGAGGTCAAGCAACTAAGAAATAAAAGTGTCGCTCTCGTGAAAGTATTGTGGCAAAAGCACGGGGTAGAAGAGACTACATGGGAACCTGAGGAAACTATGAGAAATCAGTACCCACACCTGTATACCAGTAAGATTTTCGAGGACGAAAATCCTTAAAGGGGGAGAGAGTTGTAATATCCCGAATTAGGGCCTAATCGAAATAGTGGTTTCGTGACCACAAATCCGAGATAGAAATAATTATTTTATAATTATTTTTAGGTTTATGATATGATTGCATGATTGTGTGAAAATTTCGTGACGAAATTCTATGCATAAAGTGCTTAAGTTGAAATTGGGGACTAAATCGAATAATTTGTAAAACTTGCATTCTAGAAGTTTTTAGTATGAAATTACTTTGGAATATTAATGAGGAGGTCTTAAATAGAAATTTGACAAATTTCTAAAATTTTGGACAAAAATAGGCTTGTACATGAAAATTTTCAAAGAAAGGTATTAAGGGTATTTTGGTCATTTGGTAATTAAAAGATTAAAAGAAGGAAAAAGATGGCAAAATATGTCCATCTTCTTCATTAGGACGAAAGTTTAAGGTTTCTCCATAGCTAGGGTTTGTTTCAAGCTTCCAAGCTCCATAGTAAGTGATTCCAAGCCCCGTTTTTAATGTTCTTTATGTTTTTGGAGTCCCGGTAACTTGATTTAGCTTATGCTAGAAATAATTCAACCTAGGATTCATATTTGGAAAAATACCCATAGGTGAAATTTGTGTATTTTGGTGTTTTATGATAGAATATGAAGTTTTAAATTATGCTAGACAACTTGTGCTACTCGGTTTTAAGTGAAAACGAGTAAAAGGGCTTAATCGGTAAAAATACCTAATATTCATAAGTACATGTTAGAGTGTGAATTTGATGTTGCTATAGAAGGGAAAAATTATCAGCATGTCATAAAACATAAGAAAATAGGATGAGGTTTAATTTACGAGCCTTGGGGAAAAAGTGTAAATATGTGAAAGTTTAGGGGCAAAATGGTAATTTTGCCAAAGTTCGTACTAAGGGCTGTTTTGATGAATGTATGTATTAAATAAATTAATTTGGTATTATAGATCAATAGAAACAAGATTCAAGTCGTGATCGAGGGAAAAACAAAGTTTACAAGGAATAGGCTCGATTGCTAATATTTTGTATCGAGGTAAGTTCATGTGTAAATAAGGTAACATAATTTTTATTTTAAGTGATTTAATGTTATTTATATGATATGATACTTATTATCATGAAATATTATGTTTTGTGAATTATTATTTTGTAATATGCAAATTATGTGAACAACTTGATAAGTATGAGATGCTAGCAAGTATCGGTTTCTACATTTCGAAGAAGGCGATCAAAATGTGTAATTGAGAAGAATCCCATTTGAACCTTGGGAATAGATTAGGGAACAAGTGACATGTCACTAGGATGGTTGAGTTCCGAACTCGTTGAGTGGAGTCCAAGTTCGTGAGATGTAACTAGGCATTCGAGCTCATTGAGTTGAGTCCGAGTTCACTTATGGATGCGACCGCCCGAGCTCGTTGAGTTGAGTCCGAGTTCATTTATGGGCGGGTTACATGGTAGCTTGGCTACATAGATTTCAAAAGCTATTGAGCTTGTTTAGCTATGAGTATAGCACTTACATGCACACTATCCGCGTATCCGAAATTATATTCCGATGTGTTCAACGGGAGAATCCTAGGAGAATAGGGAGAGTTCTTAAAACGAAAGTGATTGACGATGAATGTGTTGAAGAGGTGAAAATGGACAGGTATGAGTTTAATCCTTGGTTGAGAATTTGGTAAGACAAAATTGTGGTAAAATAGTAAGTATTCTTATGACATGAGTGTCTTAATGATGTTTATGTTGGATTGCATGATCATGTTACTTGTTATTTGCATGTGAACGTACTAATCATTTATGCTTATTCTCTCCTTTTCATTCATTGTAGTTTTAACAAGCCAACTTGAGAATAGGGATAGGTCGAAGGCTCGCTCACACTATCCGAAGACCTAAATTGGTAAAATGGCTTGTATATTTTGAGTGTGGCATGTATAGCACTATACTCACTTTGTGTAAATAATCTTATGATATGGTTATGATTTGGTAAGAAAAGGTTTGGAAATGATTAGCCATTGGAATGGCCAATCTAGATCATATTTGATGTCATGTATGTTTAATGTGTTACTTAGTCCATGGAAAACCATAAAATGGTGAAATTGGTTATAAAACAGAATCACACAGCAGAAGTGACGTGAATTGGAAAAATCACTAAAAATAGTAGAAATAGAATTATATGATGAATAAAATATTTAATTGAAGCCTAATGAATCTATTTTCATGTGGAAGAAACAAAATAGGTAAAAGAGTTGTATTTTATAAGATATTTAAATTTTTGTGAAAGAGGGCCAGAGTAATTTCTGAATCCCCTGTTCTGACTTTGGAAATTCACCAAAAATTGTACAAAAATAATTGGAAGTTATTATTTATATGTACATATTCCTTATTGAGTTTAGTTTTAAGAGATACAAATGGAATAGTATTTTGAGTTCTTTACAAAGAGAAAAGTGGTTCGTAGTGAACAGAGGTCAAAGCAGTCGAATACGGAAACAGGGTAAACTTTAACTAATAAAATGTACTAATTGGCTTGACCAAAAATTTTAGAAACAAATTAGTAGATAGATATAAGAGTATAGTTTCAAGGAAAATTTACGGATCTTAATTTTGAGTTTCATAACTTGAGATATGAATTTTTAAGCGACTGTGAAGCAGTTATCCAGCTTGTCTGGAATTTCTAAAATAAATTGTTTGAGTTGTTTAATTAATGAATTAAGCCGTTAACACCTCGTGCTCGACTCCGGCGATGGTCTCGGGTACAGGGATGTTACAGGCTAGACACATGGACTAGACACACGGGTTGTGGTCTGGCTATGTGAGGTAAGTTAGTGAGCTCCACAGGGTTGAGCACGACCGGGGCATACCGTGTGACCCCTTCAATGTTGAAAATTTTCTAAGTTTCGTAAATGTTCCTTGAATTATTAGTTTAGTCCTGAACTTCTTCTAAGCTTGTTTTAAGGTCTCATAGAGCTTTATAAGGGACATTGTGGATGAATGTTTAAAGTTTTAAATTGTATGCAAGATTATGATGTGATATGTGTTTAAAGGTTACGATGTAAATCCGGTAATGCCTCTTACCCTGTTTCGCCCTCGGATACGGTAGGAGTTGTTACATTTTTAGGTTGCACAGGATCCCTCGTACTCTCATCTCTGATCGTGACACAAAATTTCTAAGTTATTTTTGGAGGACATTGTGGGGCAAGTTAGGCACCAAATTGTTGTTTTTGACGATGTGCCACCCCCAAACGGATGGCCAAACGGAGGTAGTTAATCGAATCCTATCAACCTTACTTCGAGCCATTCTTTGGAAGAATTTGAAGTTGTGGGAAGAGTGTTTACCTCATGTGGAGTTCGCTTACAACCGCACGATTCATTCAACCACAAAACATTCTCCTTTCGAGGTAGTATACGACTTTAACCCTATAACCCCTCTCGACTTGATTCCTATGCCTTCTAATCATTTGGTGCCTGTAGATGGAAAAAAGAAGGCCGATTTTGTTAAAAAGCTTCACAAGAACGTCAAAGAGAATATCGAAAGGAGAACCAAACAATATGTTCGAGGAGCGAACAAAGGGGGCAAACGAGTCGTATTCGAACCCGGTGACTAGGTTTGGATCCACATGCGCAAAGAGAGGTTTCCTAAAAAAAGAAAATCAAAACTTCTACCAAGGGGTGATGGTCTATTCTAAGTACTGGAGTGGATCAACGATAACGTTTACAAACTTGATTTACCTGGTGAGTATGGAGTGAGTGCAAGCTTTAACATTGTTGATCCTTCCCCTATTGATGTAAGTGACGATTTGGGGACAAATCGCCTCGAAGAGGGGGGGAATGATGGGAGCTCAGCCAAGGAGTTAGATGCCAAACCTATGGAGCTGCCATTGGGACCACTCACTCGAGCTGGTGCCAAGAGGTTTCAAGAAGCTTTGTCAAGTTACATTGCTCGAGTTGGGATAGAAGGAATGGCTAAACATCAAGTGACAAGCTCAAGTAGCTCAATTTGCAACATTGTGCAAGTTGACTTAGCTCGGTTCAGCTCCAAGGAGCTTATGGCGTCTTAATGCTAGCTCAATGAGCTTGGTTTCATTTGATTTAATTTTATGCATTAATGTTGTTGGAATAAATTTATTAAGTTGTTAAAATATTTAAGATCAAATAAATGTGTCAAATCTGGACATAATAAATTAAAGTATTAAATGTGTCTTAGTTCATGCATCAATTTAATGTGTCTTAGTTGGGTCAAATTTATTAGCTGCTGCTTTTAATTTGTCCAGCCAAATCTAGGTATTTAATTTGTCTTAGTTCTTGCATATTTAAGTTGTCTTAGTTCAGCCGAATTAAAGATGTTCTAAACTAATTAATTTGTTCCATTTATTTTGTCTAGGAACATACATGGGACGGCATGAATTTGGGCAGCTCATAAGTGCTCATTATTCAGTACCTCTTCGTGGACACAAAGGGCCAAGTGAGCTGATGTTTCCTCTCTTCAAGGCTGCCCATCCAGCTCTCCAAAGCAGTATCTTGGAGCTTTCACATTGCTGCAGCATCTTTTCACCTAGAATGGCCATTCATTTTCGTGCATTCACACCAAAGGACCACTCATATTCGAGTTTCACACTTGCATGGCCATTGGAGTGCCCCAAAATGCTCATTAAAGTCAAGAATTTTTAGCTCAGCTAAGCAGCACATTAAAGAAGCATCCAAGTAGCCTTAAATCACCTTGGCCGAATCTTTCCCATGTTTTTCAGCCCATTAAATTGCTCTAATTATTTTTAGATGATTGAGATCTCCCAAGTGTGTCCATTAATGTCTCCCAAGTCCAAGGAAGCTTCATGGAAAGTGTTAGGAAGCTTCAAGGAAATTTCAACTTCCTTAAGTTTTAAGTTGATGTCCATTTAATTCCCTTAAGTGCCTATTCGTCTAGCTCCTGTTGAGACTATAAATATGTAGCTCATTTTATTTGTGAAGGCTAATGAAGATTTTATGAACTTTGTTTATTTTGTGAGTTTGTTTTCAACTCTCATTATTCTCCAAAGACTTGTCTGACTTATCAAGTAACCCTTGTGGCATCAACCCGTTTTTGTTCGAACTTATCACTTTGTTCTTAAAGTGTGACGTTCAAATTATACCGAGGTTCCTATCATCTTTGATAGCAGGTCGAGGTCTTTATCAACTATCCAATTATCTTCCATCATATTCCTGACCTAGGTGTTCACATAAGTTACGGGTTAACACACCAGTATTGTGTTAGTTCATACTTGAACCCTTAGCCGAATTCCATCCATCATTTCTTAAACTATCCAATAACCACATTGAACCATTTTGTGTCTAATTCCTTCTTTCCATTCAACCATCTCGAAATAACCTTAAACTTACCCAATTTATGACCGGGCAAGCATTACGACTCAAGTCTCAACCGAGGTGAGCGCGTATCACACTCTCACTTTTTATTTCAATTTACTTTTCTTGCTAGCACACTTTTTCTTTTCTTTCTTCGTACTCACTCTCTTTTTTCTCACTCTCAATCTCTTTTTTCTCTCTTTCGTTTTCTTGTTTGATTTCTTTTTCTCTTCCCTCAATTTCATTCAGAATTCGTTCATTTTCTCACATTATCTTTTCTTGCCTCTCTTTTCTTTTTATTTCTTTTTCTCTTTTCGTTTCATTACAAGATGATGTGATCCTGGCCGCATCATGTTTCGATACAACTCGACGACCTCAAATTGGCCTAAGCTTGAGGGCCTGAAGTGTAAATGAAGCTTAATTTCAGCTTAATGCGCTCAATTCTAGCTTCTTCAAGCTTGTCTAGTTCAACCCGAGTTCATTTAGCTTAACTTCAACCCATATTTAATTTGTTGGAATAAACTTAAATAATATTTAGTTTAAGAATTAAATGTGTTTAGTTAATTTAGTTTAATTAATTAAGATTCCTAGAATAAATTACTCATCTTAGTTAATTAAGTTCATCTCAGTTAATTTAGTTGCTGGAATAATTTATTGTTGCATTTGTTTTTAAGTTTATTAACTAAGTTTATTAAGTATAGTGTGTTTAAATGTGTTTTTATTGTGTTTGTTAATACTTGTAGGTGACTTTTTAGCTGGAATAAGTTAAGTCCAAGGGAGCTGTTACAAAGTGATTAATGCAGCTATTCAAGTTGAGATTAGTTACATGGCTGTTACAAAGTGATTAATGCAATTATTCAAGTTGGGATTGGTTACATACAAAGGTTATTACATCATTTAAAAAGGAGCTTTATTCATCATTTAAAGAAGTTGTTAAAGTAATTAAAGGAGAGTATTATGCATCCTTTAAATTCTGCAGCCTTTCCTTCTTCCATAACCGGTTACTACTTAAATGATGCCATCATGTGCTTAAAATATCATCAATGGTGTTGGTGACCATTCGGCTACCAAGAGGGCATGGAACCTAAGCATTCAAGCTCAATAAATCAGCTAATTTGGAGTAATAGTTCATATTGATAGTTGCTATTACTTAGGCTTAGAGGAATTCAAGAGTCTTTTACTTATTGATTGAGTTTTATTTCAGCCATTAATAGCTCATTTAAGCTGATCTTTGTGACTTTTCAGCTAGGCCTCATCTATCATTATAAATACTTGTAATCAGCTCATTGTAGGAAGACTTTTTGCCAAAATTATATGAACAAGTGTTCTTTTGTGAGATTTCCAATTCTAATAGTTCTTTTCGGGTCTGACTTGACTTATCAAGCATAGCTTGTGGCGCCAATCATTCTTTTGTAAATCGAACTTATCACCTTTTGGTGTGGCATTCGTTATACCTGTGGTTCCTACCTCTTTAGGTAATGGGTCAAGGTCCATCTACCTTCATCAATTTTTTCACCTTAAGCAATATAAGTCCCGGGGCAATCCTCTTAATAGTATTGAATCGTTCTTGAAGCTTGAGTTCTATTTTTCCATTCCACCCAATCTATCAATTATCCTTTTAATTCTTTTGTTAGCCGAATTCCCTATCCATTGCTTAATTATCTTTCTTTTCAACCTTTGTTTGTAGCCATTGTCTATTTTTTCCATTCTTATTGAAACAAACCAAGTCTTACTCAAATTCACGATTGGGCAATCTAAACAACTCGAATCATCACTGAAACGAGTTTGTATCATTTGGTATCAGAGATAGTGGATTTGGGGAAAGAATCGACGTTCTCGGCATTACGATACTGTAGTTCATTTAAAAAAATTGAAATAAAAAAAATTCAGCATTCATTCAAATTCAAGGAGTGTATATCAACTGTTGAAAGTAAAAAAAAAATCGTGAAAAAAAAGAAGAAGAATCTAGTTTTGAAAATTCTACTTGTTGCCCAAAATCATCCATTCAATAGCCTACCATTTGGCTACACTCAATCCTTTTCCATTTCTTGTTTTAAGCCTACCCTTTGTCCTACAACATTTCCTACCAAAATCGAACATCAATTTTGTAAGCCGACCCACAACGACTGCTTTTAAGTCTAACTAGTCCCTTTAAGAACTTAGAGGAGCAGAGTGAGTGGAAAAAGGCACGAGGGTTGTGAGTACATCTGAGTGAAGGAAAATCCAAATAACGAGTGCAAACATGAGTGGATTGCTGTCTACTTTTTCTTTGTAAGTGGAACATGAGGTTTGTAGCGGTGAGGAATTCATTTTCTGTTTTAATCACTTTTCTTTTCATCAATAAAATCATGTTTCAAGAAGAACTTTTAGAATCAGATTTTCAATACGTGATGCAAGAAATGGATCGATTGTTCGATAGGAAACTAAAACCCTTACAAGAACAATTGGTTCATGTTGAAGAACGGAGCTATCATGCAAGAACCTAACGGGAGCAAATTTATCCAAGTGAAAGGACGATAACGAGATCATCAATGAGACGAACATCCAACGAATACGCAAGAAGAGACCCTTATCATGATTCCTATTCCTTAAGGAATTTGGGTTGAAATAAAGCGAGCTACAAGCTACAAACTTATTATGGTGATAAATGAGAAGGTTCAAGCAACTCATCATATACACCAAAATATTCTTCTATGATTATTCCATCCGAAAAAGATAATCGTCTTTTGTATGAAGATCCCTCCTCTTACTCTCAATGAAAGGGTTCTCATTGTGATTCTTTCTTGTTTTCTTCTTTTTGTTATGAAATTGAAAAAGCATGTACAAAAGAAAAAGAAACAAAAAGAAAAGAGAGACAAGAAATGCTAATAAAATAAAATGAGCGCATATGGAATGAAATTGAGACAAGAAAAAAAGAAATGAAAGAAAAAGAGGGAGAGAGAAAGCAAAAAGAGATTGAGAGTAAAAAAATGTGAAAAAGAAAATAAAATTGAAAAAGAGATTGAAAAAGAAACGAGTGAGGAAGATGCAAGTGGACAAAACAAAGCAAGGAATATTTTTACTAACCATTCTGATACGAACTTGTTTTGATGATGTCTCGAGTCGTATTTGTTGCCCAATCATGAATTTGAGTAAGGATAAGTTTGTTTCGGGTTAATTGAAACAAAATAGAATAAATAGCTTCAAATAATGGTCGTAGGTAAAATGGGTAAAATAACTAAAGGATAATTTGGCTAAGACTGAGAATGAACCAACAATATTGGATTGTTGACCCGAGTCTCAAAATGGTTCTTAGATGATTTATGGTTTAAGAAACTAGCAAAGGACCTTGACCCTCTATAAAAAATGATAGGAACCAAAGGTATATGAACTCCACACTCGAAAGTGATAAGTTCGGTTAATAATGGAAAGGAAATGACGCCACATGCTATGCTTGATAAGTCAAGTCAGTCCTAAGAGAACAAAAAGATTTGGAAATCTCACAAGTATCAATTTTCATATATTCTGCAAAAGTCTATCACAATGAGTTGATTACAAATATTTATAGGGCTAGATAGGGCTAGCTGAATAGTCACAAGTATCAACTTAAATGAGCTGTTAATGGTTGAAATAAAGCTTAATCAATAAGCACAACTCTTGGCAACTCAATAGACACAACTTTTGAATTCCCCTAAGCCTAAGCAACTCCAACCATCAATATGAGTTTTTGCTCCAATTCAGCTAATTTAATGAATTTGAATGCGTAGGTTTCATTCTTGAGCAGCTAAATAGATACCAGCAACTTATTGATATTTTAAGCACTTGAAGAAGAAGAAAAGTCAGCTGAATTTAAAGGATATATAATGCTCTCCTTTAAATAATGTAACAGCTCCTTTAAGTGATAAATATTGCTCTTCTTTAAGTAATGTAACAGCTGCATTAACACTTTATAAAAGCTCCCTTGGACATAACTTATTTCAACTGAATAGTCCCCTACAAACAAACACATTAAAACTCATTAAACACATTAAACACATATTAGACTTAATAAGCTTAATTAATAAACTTAAAAATACATGCAACAATAAATTATTCCAGCAACTAAATTAACTAAGATGAACTTAATTAACTAAGATGAGTAATTTATTCCAACAACTTAATTAACTTAGATGAACTCAATTAACTGAGATGAGTAATTTATTCCAGCAACTTAATTAATTAAACTAAATTAACTAAACACATTTAATACTTAAACTAAATATTATTTAAGTTTATTCCAGCAAATTAAAAATGGGTTGAAGTTAAGCTAAATGAACTCGGGTTAAACTAGATGAGCTTGAAGAAGCTAGAATTGAACTCATTGAGCTGAAATTAAGCTTTATTTTGCACTTGGGCCCCTCGAACTCATTGAGTTGTATCGAAACATGATGCAGTCGGGATCGCATCATACCCTCCCCCTTGAAGACAATTTGTCCTCAAATCGGGTCATTTTCTTGCGAAGAAACTCTCAAGATCACAAACCCGTTTGTTCATGAGTCTAACAAAATCATTTCTAAAAACCCAAGAACCACAAATGGTTCTAAAAGGAAGCAGGTTATTTGCATACCCTCCCTCTTTAGGAGGATACCATTTTGGCTTGTCACCTACACAAGAATGGAACCAATTAATGACAATATAAGTTATAAGCTCAAAAGAACTTTCTGAATTGTTATTCAAAACTTGAACATATAAACCAATACCGGGATCAAAAATGGAAATCGATCTTACCTTTCCATAATGAATCAAAAATTCCAATGACGGTGTAACACCCCAAACCCAGCCCAGACGTTATGACCGAATTTGACGTGTCACATTGTAGCGTTACTAGAAAAGTCACATTTTATCTAAAGTCTTTCTTAGTGGTTAAAGAATATCCTTGTTATAGATTAAAGTGAATGGAAGCTGTGCACCAGGTAGGATGCCAGAAAAGTGGAGGTCAGTTAATTAGACTGCTTAAGTACCCAGCTCTCCACGGATCTAATCTTAGACATGTACACAACCGTTGCCATACTTTAACTGAGTGATTGTTCAGGGAAAACCAATTCGTTTAAAACCATTTGAAAAGGTTATTAATTTTGAAAATTGTTCTCATTGCGGAAGCTTTGCATTGTTAACGCGATATTTTGAAATCAAGTACCCTTTTTAAAACGCACCCTAGAGCTATTCAATTTCAAACAATCAAAACAATATCATATCCAAGCTAACAAAACATACTAAGAATAATTAAAAATAAATAAAGCGGCCTTGTTACAACTTAAAAACCCAAAACAATTAAAGTAAGTAAGTGCTGATCAAAACACATGAAGAAAAGCAAATTTGTAGAACTTGTGGCCACTTCGAAACCCTCACGGCTCCAAGTCCACTATGGTTGGGGATTTCCTGCATGGATGAAATTAAGGGGTGAGTTTGTAAAACTCAGTGTGTAAAGTAAACCCAACTAGAGCTTAAATCGGTTCAAGCTTTACTGGGCCTAAGCCCTATTAGAAATAGAATTAATTGGGCCTCAACCCTATTCAAAAATCAGTGTGGCCCTTAAGCCCATTACAGTAGCAGAACATATATTATGCATGTATGCAGAAACCAACCCATATCCATCCGTATACACCCCCGTACCAACCTTACACCATGTGGGGAGACAACTCGACCCACCCATCCGCTACACACCACAGAATTTGCAACATGGCTGCCAGAACAAATATTGTGACAGAGTCACCAGATACAGATATTGTGGCAGAGCCACCAGAACAGATATTTGTGGCATAGCCACCAAAAATAGATATTTGTGGCATAGCCACCAGAAACAGATATTTGTGGCATAGCCAACAGAACGCTTCCTCCATCAATAGATCCCAAATCCCATGCAACAGATATGCATGTCATGGCATATAGCATACAAAAACAGAATATCATGCGTTTCAAACAGAATTAACCTAAGGGTATAATGGTCATTTTACACCTAGGGGTATAATGGTAATTTTCATACTTAGGGGTATTCTAGTAAATTTACTATTTTAGGGTTTTCATGCATATTATAGCCATTAACGTATTAACAGAAACACTTATCGAGCGTTTTTACCGAATTGGACCCGTTGGCCCATTAACCCGATTTTGGCCCATTAAGCCCAAATATACCAAAGTGCACGAAATTGCGCACTCTGTAATTTTACTGCCTGAGATTACCAGGATTAACAAACAAACTGTCTCGCAAGCGCTTGTACACTCGCATGTTCACAAAATGCCGGCTCTTCGATATTTTGACTTTTCGACTTTTGCCGATCTAGACTATAAGTGGGTGTCGTTTACACACCTATTTTATGACGAAACGCTGACGAGTTCTACACACGAGTTGCCTACAATCAGTTACAAACATGTTAAACTATGAATTCATAACAACTTGGAATACATGCTCTGAGTTTAAAAACACGATTTTGATAGGTCGTTCCGCAATGCAACAAAAATTCCATTTTTACCAAGACATCTCACATGCCAAACAAACAAGAGTTAGGAAGACAAATATTCGAACAATCAAACCTTTCACGTTTCATTTGTAAAGGCTTGCTCAAGCATGTGGTTTTTGCATAACATATTAAAAAATTCACATTATCAACACAAACAAACAGTTTAGGCATTTTAGATGTCAACTTTTTACCACACGAAATCAAATTTTGTTTGTGCCGATTCATTCTTACTACATCAACAAACTTGTCAAGGCAATACTCATCAATAGTAAGACTCTTAAAACCACTATCTAAAATAAGGTCATCAAGTATCAAGTGAGGTTGGGAAGATTCAAATACGGTAGAACCCTTGCCTGGCTTACCTTTAAGCACTTGTGGACTAGGGTCATTTACGATTTTACCTTTCTCGATCAATTGGAACCGTCACTCGTTGGGAAGGTAATGAAGTTGAAACTTGTCACTTGAGTCTTTAAAAACATGAAAAGAAGAAGTAATACGAGGACAACTCACAGGTTGGTTAGTAAAATCATTACTCATGTTTTCTTGCTTACTTTTACCTTTTCCACATGTTTCTTTTTCAGGCTCTCTTTCTTTTTCACTCTTAATCTCTTTTTGTTCTCTTTCGATCTCTTTTTCCTTTTGCTTTCTTTCATTGTGTTTTTCTTTTTCACATGCTTTTTTGATTTCATTACAAGAGGAAGACAACAAGAAGAAATCATCAAAATGAGAAGCCTTTCGTTGACAATAAAACAAAAGGTCTTCATATAAAAAATGATCACCTCTTCAAGATTGAATCTTCATGGATGAATATCTTGATGTAATGCCAAATTGCTTGAATCTTCTCGCTTGCCACCATAATAGGCTTCAAACTTGAAGCTTGAGTTATTTCAGCTTAAAGTCCTTGTTGAATAGGGAGTCTTTTCTCACATATTCGTTGGATGTTAAACTCTTTAACGATCTCATTTTCATCCTTTTGGCTTAAAGAAATTCACTTCCGGTGGTAGGAAGATGGAAGGAAACACTTGCGCATCACATCTTTCATTTCAGACTAGGTTGATATTGAGCACTCTTCGTTTCGTCTTCGACTTGTGGTGAATTGATCCCACTAAGTCATGGCATAATCGGAGAATCTGTTCACCACAAGCCTCACTTTCTTGCTTTCCAAGTAGTCGTAGTACTCAAAAACCAATTCTACCTTCTTCTCCCATTCAAGGTATACCTCCGGGTTAGATCGACCTTGAAATGGTGGAATGGCTAACTTGTGATTCTTCAAATCTCCATCCATAAGTTCATGCTCTCTAAAGCTTCAGTTTCTATGAATACGTCGTCTTTTGCTTTGATTGGATGCTTGGTATGTTGGATCGAACTAGCCACCAATAGCATCAACTTTTCTCTCGAAACTTAGAGACATTTTATTTGAACGTCACTTCAAACCTCACTATTCACTCGCAAAGAAAGGAAATAATTTAGTACTAACACTCGTGTTTGCACTCGATATAAGGCTTTTTCTTCACTTGATTGCTCTCACAAATCTCTTGCCTTTTACCACTCAAATCGCCTCTCCAAGTTCTCAATGGACTACTGAGACAAATTAGCAATCATTATGGAATCGACTTCAAAATTTTATGTAAGGGTAGGGAAAGATTTTGGGACAAAAGGGTAGGCTAGAAACAAAATAAAAATGATGTAAGTGTGGTCGAATGGTAGGAAAGTTAGAGTAATGAATTTTGGCAGCAAATAAATTACAATCCTTTAAACCTTTTTTTTTAATATCAAACGAACTTTTGTACTCCTAACAAATTGATTTTCACACTATGAACTTTCAATTGACGCAAAAACCTTTTTTTTACACGAATTTTTTTCTAATTTTTTTCAATTTTTTTCAAATGAAATACAATATCGTAATGCCGAGAACATCGATTCTTACTCCAAATTTACTAGCTTTGATACCAAATGATACGAACTTATTTCGATGATGTCTCAAGTCGTATTTGTTTCCCAATCGTGAATTTGAGTAAGGATAAGTTCGTTTCGGGTTAATTGAAACAAAATAGAATAAATGACTTCAAATAGTGGTAGTAGGTAAAATGGGTAAAATAAAAAAAAGATAATTTGGCTAAGACTGAGAATGAACCAACAATATTGGATTGTTGACCCGAGTGCAAGATGAAACATCTCATAGGCTTGGTTGATTATTGGCCCAATGTTTTAAAGGACTTTTTAATTTAATAAAGTTTTATTTAAATTAATAAGTTTGCATATTTTAATTTGACTTGCACTTTGTGTGTTTTGCATTTAATAAAGTAATGCATTATGTAACTTTCATGTTAGTTAAGTATGCATCATAAATAATGACTTGCATTATGTAACTCCCATGTTAGTTTAAGTCTGCATTATTAAATTAAGTCTTGCATTAAATAACTCATCTGTTTATTTAGTTTGCATTATAAACAATGCATTTAAGCATCTTAGTTAATTGAGTTGTTGGAATAAATGCTTATCTTAATTAATCTAGTTGCTGGAATAATTTATGGATGCATGAGTTTTGAGTTTATTTAATTAAGTGTTTAATGTGTTTTGTGTTTAATAAGTGTTTTAATGTGTTTAATTGCAAGTGTCTTTTCAGCTAGAAACCGTTGCATTCAATGGCTATTACAAATTGATTAATGTGACCTTTCAAGTGAGTTTCGGTTACATACAAAGGGGAACATTATTTTTCATTAAAAGGAGCTGTTATCATCAATTAAAGGGAGCATTACTCACCCTTAAATTCGGCAGCAGCCTTTTCCATCTTCCATAACCAATTGTTGATTAAATGATCACTTCATGAGCTAATTTTCCATTAAAGTTGTTAGTGTCCATTCAGTTAACTAAGGAGACTTAAAAAGTTTTTCCTAAGAATTCAAAGTTCATTGATTCAGCTGAATTGAAGTGTATTGAAGAGTGGAGTTACTTAGGCTAGAATTTCAAAACTTGTGACTTTTCATTCCAGCTCATTAAGCTGAATAAAAGTGACTATTTGACTAGCCTCTTTTAACACTATAAATAGTTGTAATTAGCCTATTGTAAGAGAACCTTTTTGCTGAGTTTATGTTAAACTTGAGTTTTGTTAGTTATCAAATTCTCTTTGTTCTTTTGGAACTGATCTGACTTATCAAGCATTGCTTGTGGCGTCTATCCTTTCCATTGTTAACCGAACTTATCACTTTCAAGTGTGACATTTGTATACCTTTGGTTCCTATCTTTAATTGATAGTGGGTCATGGTTTATCCTTTGCTGTTTATCTTAAACCATAAATCACCTAAGAGCTATTTGAGATTCGGGTCAACAGTCCAATATTATTGGTTCATTTTCAGCCTTAGTCTATTTATCCATTGTCTTTGTTTAACCATTTTGTTACCCTATCTTAAACCCATTTTATTCATTCATCAGCCTTTTCTTTGTTTAAAACCTAGTTCGTTTCAAAACAAAATGATGTGATACGGCTCAGGTGTTCGAGTCGAGTTCACGTAAGTTGCCTAATCATCGACGAGAAGGGTCGTTCACAGAATTATCGAGTTGTTTGAATTAGCTTAGAAGGCTAAATGTTAACAAAATGGGGTTCAAAGTGGGCTAGGTATATGATGGTAGGTTTGGCTAGAAAGAAAAAAAGATAGAAGATATGTGGATGGCTTGGTTTAGAATATGAAGTTAAATAACGAAAGGTGATGGAAATGGAAATCGAACTTAAACTTCAGGAGTGATTCAACACTAAAGAGTGTCACCCTGGTTCCTATATCGTTTAAGGTGAAAAAGATGGTAGTAGGATAAGAGAACGCCACACCAAGTGATGGTGATAAGTTTTAAAAACAAGTTCGGTTGATGCCATTAGCTAACTAGATAAGTCGCTCAAGACTCATACAAAAATTTGAGAGGAAGTAATCCTCATAGAAACATATTTCATTAATCAAAATGTCAAAAGTTCTTTTTACATGAAATCAGCTAAGTATTTATAGTGTTCACAAAGGTTAGCCAAATAGCCAATAGAGTGAGCTGAATGGACGATAAATTAAGGTTGGAAATTTCCTTGAAGCTTCTTGAACATCCTTGGTAGCTTTCTTGAAGTTTCCTAGCATGGGAAACACCAATGGATAACATCTAGAAGGTGATCATTTAGCTGGACATTAATGAAGTCAAGTGGGAGTTGAAAACTTGGTAGATTCAGCCTAGGTGTTGGAATAGCTTTAATTGAAGCTTCTTATTCAGCTGAATAGTTTAGGGGATTTAATTGGTAGCTTGAGTATTGTAATAGTCACTGAAGCATTAAACTGGATACAAACAGCCTTGTGTGTGTGAAAATAAAAATCTGGATAGTCTTGCAATGTGAACAGAATGTGCAGCTGGTGTGAAAGCTTTCAAGGTAGCTTTGGGGAGCTAGCCGACCACTTTGGGAAGAATAACCAGTAGCTGATCTTTGGCCATTCAAGTCGACGAAGAGGTGCTTTGAAGAGCTGAGCCATCAGCTCACTTATTGCTATCCCAAGCAATGTACCTACAGCAAATTAATTCAATAAATTAACTCACCTTAAGACACATTAATTTCGGCAGCCTAAGACACATTAAAATCATCATTCAGCTAGGACACATTAAAATAAATAATAACTAAGACATATTAAACACAAGTAATAAATTAAGACACAACATAAATTCAGTTGTAGCTTAGACAAATTAAATAGCAGCAACTATTAAATTTGTTCAAAACCCAATACAATAAAATTATGCACTAAATAAGACACACATTAAATTCGGCTAGCTCAAACATGTGAAAATAATTTTAAGAAGCTTATTTGAGCTAGAGAATTCAGACATGAGCTATGGCAAATTGTATGAAAATAAAAACTAATACTTAGTTTACTTAAAAAGTTAAAGAAATAAGATGGAGGAAATCTAAATCTAGCTCAATGAGCTGAACTAAGCTCAAGTGAGCTGAATTGAGCTAGATAGAGGTTGGTAAGCTGGGGTTGAGTTGAAATCAGTTTGAACTAAAGTGCATGGAGCTTGTAATAAACTGGCCCAATCTATCCCTTTGGCTTGGAGCTCATTGTCGTTCCAAATTTGAGCAAACAAAGCTAAAATAGCTTCTTGAAGGCGCTTAATCTGAGCTCGAGTTATGGGTCCTTTGGGTAACTCGATGGGATCAGGCTTAGAGTTTGTTGAGCCTTGGGGTGTGGTGTAACACCCCAAACCTGGCCTAGACGTTACGGCCGAATCTGATGTGTCACATCTGAGTGATTTACGAAACCTTGTACTTGATGGTGAAAATTGTTTTTAAGTTAAACCCAATTAATTTTATTTGCCTGAGAAAACTCGATAAATTCTATTTTACATTTGTTTTTAACTTATCCAAAAGGTTTCTATTTTAGTTTTCCTTAATCCGATTAAAAATCGTGGAAGCTTCTTTAGTTGAAAACCTTAAGGTTAGAAATGTAGGTTTTTATTTGAAAATGGTATCATTTTGAAAATTCGATGGTCTTACTCTAGCAGTTTAGAATATGAAATCAAAAGCCCATTAAATGTTAAAAAACCCCCCAAATGGTCTTATTACATAATTAAAACCCAAATATGAAAGCTTAAATAAATTGAGTCATTAACAACCAATCTGCGGACGTGTGGCCACCACTGAGTCCCTCGCGGCTCCAAATCATCTAAGGCTGGGGATTACCTGCACAGTTAAAAGAAGGGTGAGTTTACGAAAACTCAGTGTGTAATCCTGTAATATCCCGAATTAGGGCCTAATCGGAATAGTGGTTTCGTGACCACAAATCCGAGATAGAAATAATTATTTTATAATTATTTTGAGGTTTATGATATGATTGCATGATTGTGTGAAAATTTTGTGAAGAAATTCCATGCATAAAATGCTTAATTTAAAGTTAGGGGCTAAATCGAATAAGTTGCAAAACTTGCATTCTAGAAGTTTTTAGTATGAAATTGCTTTGCAATATTAATTAGGAGGTCTTAAATGGCAATTTGACCAATTTCTAAAATTTTGGACAAAAATGGGCTTGTACATGAAAATTTTCAAAGAAAGGCATTAAGGGCATTTTGGTCATTTGGATAATTAATGAAATAAAATGGGAAAAATGACACAAAATAGTCATCTTCCCCATTAGTTGCTGCCGAATGCTCCATGTCTCCATAGCTAGGGTTTCTTCAACTTTCAAGCTTCATAGTAAGTGATTCCAAGCCCCGTTTTTAATGATTTTTATGTTTTTGAGATCCCGATAACTCGATAAAGCTTATGTTAGCAATAATTTAACCTAGGGTTTATATTTGGAAAAATACCCATAGGTGAAATTTGTGTATTTTGATGTTTTATGATAGAATATGATGTTTTAAATTATGTTAGACAACTTGTACTACTCGATTTTAAGCAAAAGCGAGTAAAGGGCTTAATCGGTAAAAATACCTAATAGTCACAAGTACATGTTAGAGTGAGAATTTGATGTTGCCATAGAAGGGAAAAGTGATCAGCATGTTGTAAAACATAAGAATAAGGAATAAAGTTTAATCCCGAGCCTAGGGGCAAAAATGTAAATATGCAAAAGTTTAGGGGTAAAATTGTAATTTTGCCAAAATTTGAATTAAGGATTAATTTGATAATGTGAGTATTAAATAAGCTAAATGTGTTATTTTAGATCAAGAAAGACGTGGAAACAACCCCAATCGAGGAAAAGAAAAGATTGTGGATTAAATTGCAAAACCTTTGTATTTTGGTACCAAGGTAAGTTCATGTGTAAATAATGTAACATAATTGTGATTTTTAAGTCATTGATGTTAATTATATGATATGCTGATTTTTATCATGAAATATATGTTTTGTGGTTAATTTTGAATAAAATGCAAATTATGTGAGTTATTTGTTGAATATAAATTGTTACCGAGTATTGATTTTGGCATTCTACGGAAGGCAGCAAGGATATGTGTTCGAGGAAAATCCCGTTTGAACCTTAGGAATAGATTAGGATACAAGTGACATGTCACTAGGATGGTTGAGCATCCGAACTCGTTGAGTTGAGTCCGAGTTCACTTATGGATGCGAATGTTCGAACTCGTTGAGTTGAGTCCGAGTTCGTGAGATGTAACTAGGCATCCGAACTCGTTGAGTTGAGTCCGAGTTCATTATGGATCGAACGCCCGAGCTCGTTGAGTTGAGTCCGAGTTCGCTTAAGGGCGGGTTACATGGTAGCTTGGCTACATATGTGGCACTTATGTGCAAACTTCCTACGTATCCGAATAATATTCCGATGTGTTCAACGGGTAAAGTTCTACTCAAATGAAGGAATACTTGAGATGAAAAGAGACGTATTGGTAAGTGATGTGAAATGGATACTTGGACAGGTATGTACTTAACCCTCGGGTTGAGTATTGATACAATAACGATAAGGTAGTAAAATGATGAAAGATGATTAGAAATGAGATTTATGTTTTGGTGATACCATGCTAATGTTGTTTGGTATGATTGCTTTGTTATGTTACTTATTATTTGCATATGAACTTACTAAGCATTTATGCTTACCCCTCTTTCTTACTCATTGTAGTTTTGGACAAGCCAGCTCAGAGTCGGGATTGGTGGAGGATCGATCACACTATCCGGAAGAACTTTTCGGTAAAATGGCTTGTAAATTTAAGTATGGCATGTATAGCAAAATACTTATTTTGTGTAAATGATCTTATGGTATGGTGATGAAATGGTTGAGGAAGTGCTTGATAATGATAAATTATGGAAATGGTTAGTTTAGAATATGTTTGATGTTATGGAAAGTTAATAAGTTACCTAGTTCATGAAAATTCATAAAAAGGATGAAATTTGCCATAAACAGAATATTACAGCAACACTGATGTGAGTTTGAAAATTTACTAAAAATCATAGAAATTTAATTACATGATGAATTAAATATAAAATTGAAGCTTATTGTGTCTAGTTTCACATGAAATAAATGAAATGGGTAAAGGAGTTATATGTTGGAAGATATTTGAATTTTAGTGAAACAGGGTCAGAGCAGTTTCTGAATCCTCTGTTCCAACTTTATAAATTCACCATAAATTGTACAGATATAATTAGGTGGTGTATTTTATATTCTCAGAATCCTTATTAAGTCTAGTTTCATGAGAAATAAACCTCATATTCATATGAATTTTATACAGAGAGAAAAGTGGTTCGTAGTAAACAGAGGTCAGACCAGTCAAGCCCTGAAATAGGGGTAACTTTAACTAATAAACTGTACTAATTGGCCCAACCAAAAATTCTAGAAAACTATTAGTAGATAGGAATATGAGTCTAGATTCAGAGAAAATTTACGGATCTTGATTTCGAGTTTCGTAACTCGAGATATGATTTTTCTTGTGACTGTAACGCAAGTAGCTAAAAAGCTGTGAATGTAGAAACAAATAATCTAAAGTTCTTAAAATGTTAAATTAAGTTTAGTAACACCTCATACTCGACTCCGGTGACGGTCTCGGGCGTGGGGGCGTTACATGTAGTGGTATCAGAGCAGATTTAGTCGATTCTCGGACTACGTGTTGTTTGTACGGATTTTGCTATACATGCCATATGTATAAATTGTGATAGTGTGACGACTTGACCTTTTTAAATGATTTTTTTATAGTAAATGGATCCCGATCCAGTGTGTGGAGATGAAGTAGAGAGTAATGCGCCAGACTCCGGCTGAAGGAGCAGCGCCGACTGAAAATCCACCTCCTACTGTTGGTCGGAGGAGGAGGAGAAAGGGTCGGGAAGCCTTTCTCCAAATGATGAGTGCATGGTACACTCGAGTTCGTTAAGACGAACCCAAATGTACAACCTCCCCACCTCCCCAATTCCTCAACCTGTACCCGGATGCCTCAAGGTATGGATCGATGAAATTTCATAGAAATCCAGTTGTGAGAATCCGCAAGCAAGGGGTAGAAGAATTTAAAGCAAATATTGATGATGATGCCGAGAAAGCGAGTTTTGGCTTGAAAATTCTATTCGGGTATTTGATGAATTATCTTGTACACTGAAGAATGTTTGAAATGCGCTATATCTTTGTTGAGGATTTGACTTACAATTGGTGGAAGACTTTGATTTGGTGGTACCGAAAAGAGAGAGTAACATGGGAATTCTTTCAATAAGAGTTTGGAAGAAATATATTAGTGAAAGATTTATGGATCGAAGCGTAAAGAATTTCTTGAAGCTCAAGCAAGGTAATATGGCTGATTCTGAGAATATGAAAGAGAGTTTGTTCGATTAAGTAAATATGCCGAGAGAGTATGTTCCTACAGAGGCCAAGATGTGCCGAACGATTTGAAGACGGGCTCAATGAAGACATCAAAGTATTTGTTGGAATTCTTGAATTAAAAGAAATGGTAGTATTGGTTGATCGAGCTTGTAAAGGTGAAGAATTACTTAAAGAGAAGAAAAAGGCAGAGATCGAGACTAGAAGTCTGGAAGAAAAGACCGATGAGCGAGTTCATTCTCACAAAGAACTGGAAAGTCAAGAAATATGAATCCTCGTTCTCAAACTTCATTTGGGCAATCATATGGAAACTATAAGAAGCAAAATGTGGGTTCTAAGTCCCGGACTACTTCAAATGACCGGTGTAGGAAATCCGAGATTTGTTAAACCGGAGTGCCGGTGTGGTAGAAATCATTTTGGTCCGTGCAGAGCAAATGAATGTTTTCGATGTGGTTCTCCGGATCATTTTATTAGAGATCGCCGAGAGAGCTGAAAAAGAAAAATTTGAGAATACAAAAACAAGTGGGGCGATTCGAGAGGAAGATATCTAAGAAAAGTGGGAGCGAAGCAAGCGGTAAGAATGTAGTCGAGAGATGCACAGTTAGACTGAAGGAAGGGCTCGGCTAGAACTTATGCTATTAAAGCACGCGAAGATGCTTCCTCTTTGATGTGATTACCAGTACATTTTCTCTCTATAATGTTAATGTTATTGCTTTGATTGATCCCGGTTCTACTCATTCATATGTGTGCATGAAATTGGTGTCTAGTATGAATATGCCTGTTGAGAACACAGAATTTATGATTAGAGTGTCGAATCCGTTAGGCAAATGTGTGATTGTTGATAAAGTATGTAAGAAATGTCCTTTAATGATTCGGGATCATTACTTTCCGGTGACTTGATGTTGTTGCCGTTTGATGAGTTTGATGTTATTTTGGGCATGGATTGGTTGACATTGCATGATGCTAAAATAAATTGCAAAGAAAAAGTTATAGAATTAAAGTGTGAAAATGGTGAAACACTCTGCGGGTTGAATCGGATAAATCGAGTCATTGCCTAGTGTGATTTCTTCAATGTTGGCTCAAAGATATTTGAGAAAGGGTTATGAAGCTTATTTGGCGTATGTAATTAATACAAAAGAAGTTGAAAAGAAAGTTGAATCGATTGTCGGTTGTGTGTGAATTTATGGACGTATTTAGAAGAAGAATTGCGGGTTTGCCTCGATTAGGAAGTAGAATTTGGTATTGATTTGATACCAGGAACAGCTCCGATTTCGATTGCTCGTATAGAATGGCACCAGCAGAGTTGAAGGAATTAAAGTCGCAATTGCAAGAGTTGGTGATAAAGGCTTTGTGAGACCGAGTTTTTCACCTTGGGGTGCTCCGTGTTATTTGTGAAAAAGAAGGATGGTTCTATGAGATTGTGTGTTGATTATCGGCGATTAAACAAGGTGACAATTAAAAACAAGTATCCGTTGCCAAGAATTGATGATTTGTTTGATCAGCTAAAAGGAGCGACATGGTTTTCAAAGATTGATTTGAGATCTGGATATTATCAAGCTGCGGGTAAAAAAGAGTCGGATGTGCCTAAAAGCGCTTTTAGAACAAGGTACGGTCATTATGAATTTTTAGTTATGCCATTCGGGTTGACAAATGCTCCTTTGTTTCTATGGATTTAATGAATCGCATATTAGACCATACTTGGACAAATTTGTTGTGGTGTTTATAGATGATATTTTAATTTATTCAAAAGATGAGACAGAGCATCTTGAGCATTTGAGGATAGTTTTGCAAACTTTGAGAGATAAGCGGTTGTATGCTAAGTTTAGTAAAAGTGAATTTTGGCTCGGGAAGTTGGATTTTTGGGTCATATTGTTTTGGTGATGGTATACGGGTTGATCCTAGTAAAATTTCAGCCATTGTTGATTGGAAACCACCGAGAAATGTGGCTGAAGTTAGAAGTTTCTTGGGGCTAGCTGGTATTATCGACGGTTTGTAAATGGATTTTCTATAATTGTTGCTCCTATAACCGAGACTACTCAGAAAGGATGTTAAATTTGAATGGACGGAAGAATGTCACAGAGTTTTGAAGAATTGAAAAAGTTATTAACAGAGGCACCGGTGTTAGTACTGCCCGAATCAGGTAAAGAATTTGTGGTGTATAGTGATGCTTCTCTAAATGGTTTGGGGTGTGTGCTTATGCAAGAAGGAAAAGTGGTGGCTTATGCTTCGAGGCAGTTAAAACCTCATGAGAGGAATTATCCTACTCACGATTTAGAATTGGCTGCGGTGGTGTTTGCTTTGAAAATTTGGCGACATTATTTGTATGGTGAAAAGTGCCGGGTATATACCGACCATAAAAGTCTTAAGTATTTGATGTCACAAAAAGACTTGAATTTAAGGCGAAGATGGTTGGAGTTATTGAAAGATTACGAGCTTGTTATTGATTATCATCCGGGAAAAGCGAATGTAGTAGCTGATGCTTTGAGCAGAAAGTTGTTGTTTGCATTGAGAGTTATGAACACTCAGTTGAAAATGTCAGATGATGGTTCGATTCTAGCAGAGTTAAGAGCAAAACCAATGTTTTTACAAGAGATCTCTGAAGCTCAGAAAGATTATCAAGATTTGCAAGCCAAAAGAAAGCAAAGTGTGAAGTTGATACTGAGTCGATTTGAGAATCGGTTTCGATGGGTGCTTAATGTTTAAAGATCGGATTTGTGTACCAAAGAATGAGGAATTGATTCAAAAGATCCTACAGGAAGCACATAGTGGTTGTTTCTCGATTCATTCGGGTAGTACGAAAATGTATAATGACTTGAAGAAAATGTATTGGTGGAATGGAATGAAAAAGGATATATCAGAGTTTGTGTCCAAATGCTTGATTTGTCAACGGTGAAAGCTGAACACCAAGTGCCTTCGGGATTACTTGACCTATTATGGTTCCCTGAATGGAAATGGGATCGGATTACTATGGATTTTGTTTTGGATTGCCATTAACTCCGGAAAGAAAGATGCCATCCGGGTAATAGTTGATGGACTAACTAAGTCGGCTCATTTTATCCGAAGACGCACGGATTATTCTCTCAACAAGTTGGCTGAATTGTATGTTAGAGAAATTGTTAGACTACATGGAATACCATTGTCGATCATTTTGAGATAGAGATCCAAGGTTTACCTCGCGGTTTTGGCAAAAATTGCAAGACGCAGCGTTAGGTACAAAGTTAAATTTCGATCTTGCTTTTCATCCACAGATGATGGACAATCGGAGAGAGTATTTGATTCTTGAAGATATGCTCGGATGTTGTGTATTGGAATTTCAAGGAAGTTGGGAAAAATACTTACCGTTGGTAGAATTTGCTTACAATAATAGTTATCGACGAGCTTGAAAATGGCACCTTATGAAGCATTGTATGGTCGTAAGTGTCGAACGCCTTTGTATTGGGTGAACTCAAGGAAAATCAGATTTATGGAGTTGATCTAATAAAAGAAATGAAGAAAAAGTGAAGGTAATTCGAGATTGTTTGAAAGTCGCTCAGATAGACGAGAAATCTTATGCGATTTAAAGCGAAAGGACATTGAATTTCAAGTTGGTGATAAAGTATTTTTAAAGGTGTCTCCGTGGAAAAAGGTTCTCGATTTGGGACGAAAGGGCCAATTAAGTCCACGTTTTATTGGGCCGTATGAGATAATTGAAAAAGTTGGACCGGTAGCATATCGGCTAGCTTTACCACCTGAATTAGAGAAGATTCATGATGTGTTCCACGTATCTATGTTACGTCGGTATCGTTCGGATCCTTCACATGTGGTTTCACCGACGAAATTGAACTACAACCGAGATATGACCTATGAAGAGAAGAACAGATTAAGATTTTTAGCTCGAGAGGTCAAACAACTAAGGAATAAAAATATTGCACTTGTAAAGGTGTTGTGGCAAAAGCATGGAGTAGAAGAAGCTACATGGGAATCCGAAGAAACTATGAGAAATCAATACCCACATCTGTTTACTGGTAAGATTTTCGAGGACGAAAATCCTTAAAAGGGGGAGAGTTGTAATATCCCGAATTAGGGCCTAATCGGAATAGTGGTTTCGTGACCACAAATTCGAGATAGAAATAATTATTTTATAATTATTTTGAGGTTTATGATATGATTGCATTATTGTGTGAAAATTTTGTGAAGAAATTCCATGCATAAAATGCTTAATTTAAAGTTAGGGGCTAAATCGAATAAGTTGCAAAACTTGCATTCTAGAAGTTTTTAGTATGAAATTGCTTTGAAATATTAATTAGGAGGTCTTAAATAGCAATTTGACCAATTTCTAAAATTTTGGACAAAAATGGGCTTGTACATGAAAATTTTCAAAGAAAGGCATTAAGGGCATTTTGGTCATTTGGATAATTAATGAAATAAAATGGGAAAAATGACACAAAATAGTCATCTTCCCCATTAGTTGCTGCCGAATGCTCCATGTCTCCGTTTCTTCAATTTTCAAGCTTCATAGTAAGTGATTCCAAGCCCCGTTTTTAATGATTTTTATGTTTTTGAGATCCCGATAACTCGATAAAGCTTATGTTAGCAATAATTTAACCTAGGGTTTATATTTGGAAAAATACCCATAGGTGAAATTTGTGTATTTTGATGTTTTATGATAGAATATGATGTTTTAAATTATGTTAGACAACTTGTACTACTCGATTTTAAGCAAAAACGAGTAAAAGGGCTTAATCGGTAAAAATACCTAATAGTCACAAGTACATGTTAGAGTGAGAATTTGATGTTGCCATAGAAGGAAAAGTGATCAGCATGTTGTAAAACATAAGAATAAGGAGTAAAGTTTAATCCTTGAGCCTAGGGGCAAAAATGTAAATATGCAAAAGTTTAGGGGTAAAATTGTAATTTTGCCAAAATTTGAATTAAGGATTAATTTGATAATGTGAGTATTAAATAAGCTAAATGTGTTATTTTAGATCAAGAAAGACGTGGAAACGACCCCAATCGAGGAAAAGAAAAGATTGTGGATTAAATTGCAAAACCTTTGTATTTTGGTACCAAGGTAAGTTCATGTGTAAATAATGTAACATAATTGTGATTTTTAAGTCATAGATGTTAATTATATGATATGCTGATTTTTATCATGAAATATATGTTTTGTGGTTAATTTTGAATAAAATGCAAATTATGTGAGTTGTTTGTTGAATATAAATTGTTACCGAGTATTGATTTCGGCATTCTACGGAAGACGGCAAGGATATGTGTTCGAGGAAAATCCCGTTTGAACCTTAGGAATAGATTAGGATACAAGTGACATGTCACTAGGATGGTTGAGCATCCGAACTCGTTGAGTTGAGTCCGAGTTCACTTATGGATGCGAATGTTCGAACTCATTTGAGTTGAGTCCGAGTTCGTGAGATGTAACTAGGCATCCGAACTCGTTGAGTTGAGTCCGAGTTCATTATGGATGCGAACGCCCGAGCTCGTTGAGTTGAGTCCGAGTTCGCTTAAGGGCGGGTTACATGGTAGCTTGGCTACATATGTGGCACTTATGTGCAAACTTCCTACGTATCCGAATAATATTCCGATGTGTTCAACGGGTAAAGTTCTACTCAAATGAAGGAATACTTGAGATGAAAAGAGACGTATTGGTAAGTGATGTGAAATGGATACTTCGGACAGGTATGTACTTAACCCTCGGGTTGAGTATTGATACAATAACGATAAGGTAGTAAAATGATGAAAGATGATTAGGAATGAGATTTATGTTTTGGTGATACCATGCTAATGTTGTTTGGTATGATTGCTTTGTTATGTTACTTATTATTTGCATATGAACTTACTAAGCATTTATGCTTACCCCCTCTTTCTTACTCATTGTAGTTTTGGACAAGCCAGCTCAGAGTCGGGATTGGTGGAGGATCGATCACACTATCAGGAAGAACTTTTGGTAAAATGGCTTGTAAATTTAAGTATGGCATGTATAGCAAAATACTTATTTTGTGTAAATGATCTTATGGTATGGTGATGAAATGGTTGAGGAAGTGCTTGATAATGATAAATTATGGAAATGGTTAGTTTAGAATATGTTTGATGTTATGGAAAGTTAATAAGTTACCTAGTTCATGAAAATTCATAAAAAGGATGAAATTTGCCATAAACAGAATATTACAGCAACACTGACGTGAGTTTGAAAATTTACTAAAAATCATAGGAATTTAATTACATGATGAATTAATTATAAAATTGAAGCTTATTGTATCTAGTTTTACATGAAATAAATGAAATGGGTAAAGGAGTTATATGTTGGAAGATATTTGAATTTTAGTGAAACAGGGTCAGAGCAGTTTCTGAATCCCCTGTTCCAACTTTATAAATTCACCATAAATTGTACAGATATAATTAGGTGGTGTATTTTATATTCTCAGAATCCTTATTGAGTCTAGTTTCAGGAGAAATAAACCTCATATTCATATGAATTTTATACAGAGAGAAAAGTGGTTCGTAGTAAACAGAGGGCAGACCAGTCAAGCCCTGAAATAGGGGTAACTTTAACTAATAAACTGTACTAATTTTCCCAACCAAAAATTCTAGAAAAAAATTAGTAGATAGGAATATTAGTCTAAATTCATAGAAAATTTACGGATCTTGATTTCGAGTTTCGTAACTCGAGATATGATTTTTCTTGTGACTGTAACGCAAGTAGCTAAAAAGCTGTGAATGTAGAAACAAATAATCTAAAGTTCTTAAAATGTTAAATTAAGTTTAGTAACACCTCATACTCGACTCCGGTGACGGTCTCGGGCGTGGGGGCGTTACATTTAGTGGTATCAGAGCAGATTTAGTCGATTCTCGGACTACGTGTTATTTGTACGGATTTTGCTATACATGCCATATGTATAAATTGTGATAGTGTGACGACTTCTGACCTTTTTAAATGATTTTTTTTATAGTAAATGGATCCCGATCCAGCTGTGGCAGATGAAGTAGAGAGTAATGCGCCAGCTCCGGCTGAAGGAGCAGCGCCGACTGAAAATCCACCTCCTACTGTTGGTCAGGGAGGAGGAGAAAGGGGTCGGGAAGCCTTTCTCCAAATGATGAGTGCATGGTACACCGAGTTCGTTAAACGAACCCAAATGTACAACCTCCCCACCTCCCCAATTCCTCAACCTGTACCCCGGATGCCTCAAGGTATGGATCGATGAAATTTCATAGAAATCCAGATTGATGAATCCGCAAGCAAGGGGCGAGAAGAATTTAAAGCAAATATTGATGATGATGCCGAAAGAAAGCGAGTTTTGGCTTGAAAATTCTATTCGGGTATTTGATGAATTATCTTGTACACTGAAGAATGTTTGAAATGCGCTATATCTTTGTTGAGGGATTCAGCTTACAATTGGTGGAAGACTTTGATTTGGTGGTACCAAAAGAGAGAGTAACATGGGAATTCTTTCAAGAAGAGTTTGGAAGAAATATATTAGTGAAAGATTTATGGATCGAAGCGTAAAGAATTTCTTGAATCAAGCAAGGTAATATAGCGATTCTGAGAATATGAAAGAGAGTTTGTTCGATTAAGTAAATATGCGAGAGTATGTTCCTACAGAGGCCAAGATGTGCCGACGATTTGAAGACGGGCTCAATGAAGACATCAAAGTATTTGTTGGAATTCTTGAATTAAAAGAAATGGTAGTATTGGTTGATCGAGCTTGTAAAGGTGAAGAATTACTTAAAGAGAAGAAAAGGCAGAGATCGAGACTAGAAGTGGAAGAAAACACAGATGAGCAGTTCATTCTCACAGCAACCTGGAAAGTCAAGAAATATGAATCCTCGTTCTCAAACTTCAGCCGGGCAATCATATGGAAACTATAAGAAGCAAAATGTGGGTTCTAAGTCCCGGACTACTTCAAAGACCGGTGTAGGAAATCCGAGATTTGTTAAACCGGAGTGCCAGCGGTGTGGTAGAAATCATTTTGGTCCGTGCAGAGCAAATGAATGTTTTCGATGTGGTTCTCCGGATCATTTTATTAGAGGCGCGAGAGAGAGCTGAAAAGAAAAATTTCAGAATACAAAAACAAGTGGGGCGATTCGAGAGGAAGATATCTAAGAAAAGCTGGGAGCGAAGCAAGCGGTAAGAATGTAGTCGAGATGCACCGATTAGACTGAAGGAAGGGCTCGGCTAGAACTTATGCTATTAAAGCACGCGAAGATGCTTCCTCGCTTTGATGTGATTACGGTACATTTTCTCTCTATAATGTTAATGTTATTGCTTTGATTGATCCCGGTTCTACTCATTCATATGTGTGCATGAAATTGGTGTCTAGTATGAATATACCTGTTGAGAACACAGAATTTATGATTAGAGTGTCGAATCCGTTAGGCAAATGTGTGATTGTTGATAAAGTATGTAAGAAATGTCCTTTAATGATTCGGGATCATTACTTTCCGGCCGACTTGATGTTGTTGCCGTTTGATGAGTTTGATGTTATTTTGGGCATGGATTGGTTGACATTGCATGATGCTAAAATAAATTGCAAAGAAAAAGTTATAGAATTAAAGTGTGAAAATGGTGAAACACTCTTGGGTTGAATCGAGATAAATCGAGTCATTGCCTAGTGTGATTTCTTCAATGTTGGCTCAAAGATATTTGAGAAAGGGTTATGAAGCTTATTTGGCGTATGTAATTAATACAAAAGAAGTTGAAAAGAAAGTTGAATCAGTGCCGGTTGTGTGTGAATTTGCGGACGTATTTCCAGAAGAATTGCCGGGTTTGCCTCAATTAGGGAAGTAGAATTTGGTATTGATTTGATACCGGGAACATCTCCGATTTCGATTGCTCCGTATAGAATGGCACCAGTAGAGTTGAAGGAATTAAAGTCGCAGATTGCAAGAGTTGGTGATAAAGGCTTTGTGAGACCGAAGTTTTTCACCTTGGGGTGCTCCGTGTTATTTGTGAAAAAGAAGGATGGTTCTATGAGATTGTGTGTTGATTATCGGCAGTTAAACAAGGTGACAATTAAAAACAAGTATCCGTTGCCAAGAATTGATGATTTGTTTGATCAGCTAAAAGGAGCGACATGGTTTTCAAAGATTGATTTGAGATCTGGATATTATCAACTGCGGGTAAAAGAGTCGGATGTGCCTAAAACTGCTTTTAGAACAAGGTACGGTCATTATGAATTTTTAGTTATGCCATTCGGGTTGACAAATGCTCCTGCTGTTTCTATGGATTTAATGAATCGCATATTCCGACCATGCTAATGTTGTTTGGTATGATTGCTTTGTTATGTTACTTATTATTTGCATATGAACTTACTAAGCATTTATGCTTACCCCCTCTTTCTTACTCATTGTAGTTTTGGACAAGCCAGCTCGAGAGTCGGGATTGGTGGAGGATCGATCACACTATCCGGAAGAACTTTTCGGTAAAATGGCTTGTAAATTTAAGTATGGCATGTATAGCAAAATACTTATTTTGTGTAAATGATCTTATGGTATGGTGATGAAATGGTTGAGGAAGTGCTTGATAATGATAAATTATGGAAATGGTTAGTTTAGAATATGTTTGATGTTATGGAAAGTTAATAAGTTACCTAGTTCATGAAAATTCATAAAAAGGATGAAATTTGCCATAAACAGAATATTACAGCAACACTGACATGAGTTTGAAAATTTACTAAAAATCATAGGAATTTAATTACATGATGAATTAAATATAAAATTGAAGCTTATTGTGTCTAGTTTCACATGAAATAAATGAAATGGGTAAAGGAGTTATATGTTGGAAGATATTTGAATTTTAGTGAAACAGGGTCAGAGCAGTTTCTGAATCCCCTGTTCCAACTTTAGAAATTCACCATAAATTGTACAGATATAATTAGGTGATTTATTTTATAGTCTCAGAATACTTATTGAGTCTAGTTTCAGGAGAAATAAACCTCATATTCATATGAATTTTATACAGAGAGAAAAGTGGTTCGTAGTAAACAGAGGTCAGACCAGTCAAGCCCTGAAACAGGGGTAACTTTAACTAATAAACTGTACTAATTGGCCCAACCAAAAATTCTAGAAAAAAATTAGTAGATAGGAATATGAGTATAGATTCAGAGAAAATTTACAGATCTTGATTTCGAGTTTCGTAACTCGAGATATGATTTTTCTTGTGACTGTAACGCAAGTAGCTAAAAAGCTGTGAATGTAGAAACAAATAATCTAAAGTTCTTAAAATGTTAAATTAAGTTTAGTAACACCTCATACTCGACTCCGGTGACGGTCTCGGGCGTGGGGGCGTTACAAATCCCCTATCAGTCAACAGTAACAGTGCATACAGTAACGGTCTTGGCCTGAGCCTTATTCAATAACAGTACAGTCTGGGCCTAAGCCCTATGCAGTAACAGTGTGGGCCTATGCCCAAAACAATATAATCACAATACAAGTATGCAATCCAACCCAATCCATCCTGCTCACCACCTGTACCGACCAACTCACCATGTAGGGATTAAATTGACCTACCCAGCCAACTCACAATATCGCAGTGTAGCTACTAATAGTAACGCAGCAAAGCTGCTAATAGCGGTAAACGTGGCGTAGCCACTAATATCAGAATACGTGGCAAAGCCACTAGAAGAGTACTTCCTCCAAATCAGAATCCCAACCCCAATGCAGAATGTCATGTCATAATATTTTGTGTATGCAAGGTTTCATATTCAGTACAACCATATATGTAATTCATAATCACATTAGTCATACGGAACATAAGGGCATAATCGTCATTCTACCATACAAGGGTATTACAGTCATTTTACCCTACAGGGCATTATGGTCATTCACAAATCGGGGGTCTTAACGACCCAACCGAGGGTCTATTGTCGCCTTGAGCGACCCTAGTAACCTAAACAAACATAATGGTTCAAGTGGGCCTAAGGCCCATTACTCAGCCCAAGTGGGCCCACACACCCGTGTGGCCTATTTAGCTCAAATTTAGCTACGGTTATGTGACTTACACAGCCCAGTCCAAAATTTATCACTTACCGTGGATTTAATCTGTGTGGGGCCCACGAGCCTATTGGGCCCTCACGGCCCATTTTGGCCCAACGAAGCCCTTAACGGCCTATACCATGCACATGACATGACAAGCCCAACTACTTCCCACCTAACAGTTAGATTTACACAAGCGAGCCTACGGGCCCATTTGGCCCAACGAGGCCCAGTACCTGATAACGCTCGTGGCGGCCTCAAATGCTGAAGTTTTGGCTTTTCGACTTTTGTCTATTTCCAACAAAGAAGGGCGTGAATACACATCTATTTATGAGAACGTGCTGAAGTCCACGATTACCAACCTTGGCACGTCCTGCATTGAGTCTTAATCACTTTCCCCCTCACCAACTTATCTAGTTCACTCTATTTAAAGCCAGCTTCTCACCAATGTGGGATTGCTTTCAACCATTAGAAAAATTCCTCATTCTTATGACCACTTCAACCACAGAGTTCTAGTCCAACTCTACCTCCTACACAGCTCAAACAGTAAAATAAATACTCCACTATGCATCCCAAGACTTGAACCTCAAACCTCACAGTTACACAACACGCCACCTTGCCACTCCACCACAGGTTCTTTCTGTGTCATATTTTATCCTCAATTAATTATAAGGCCTACAGGCCAAAGTCTAAGTTCCTTTAAAAGAAAAACTAAAATAAATTGCAAGAGCCAAGACTTGAACCCAGGCTCCCTTACAACCTTAATGACATCACAACCACTAGACCACATGCTTCCTTGTGTCATTTACTTAACACAATAATTTAAAAGGCCATCATCCAAGCATCTAGGGTTTTATTCACTTAAAACCAAAATTTTTACTAAAGCCTAGGTTTGAACCCATGATTTCTCCAACACTTCTTAGAGCCATTAACCACTTGAGCAGGCATTTAATTGTGTCATTTCCTTACACAATTAAATACTTATACACAACCTCCTTACAGACCCATACTCAAGGCCCAATACTTCTAGGCCCAAATTTAGGGCGTTACACGTGGTCACGCCACTAAACATTCTACTCAAATTCACGATTGAGCAACATCATGACTTGAATCATCATCGAAATGAGTTCGTATCAAATTGGTATTAGAGTTAGCAAATTTGGAGTAAGAATCGACGTTTTCGACATTACGGTATAGTATTTCTTTGAAACAAATTTGAAATAAAAAAATCAGCCTCCATTCAAATTCAAGGAGTGAATATTAAGTCTTTTAAGTGAAAAAAAATTGTTCAAGTTCTTCATTGTCAAGTTTTCTGAAAATTCTACTCGCTGCCCGAAAATACCCAATCCACATCCTACCATTTGGCCACACTCTATTCTTTTCATTTCTTGTTTCAGGCCTACTGTAACAGTCCGATTTAGACCCTAATCGAAACGCTAGTTTTGGGACCACGAATTTGAGTCAGAAAAATATTTAAATATTATTTTTTGTGTTTAGTATATGTGAATTTGCATGAGTGAAAGTTTCGTATGAAAATTTGATTGTTTGTGTGCTTAATTTAATAAAAGGACTTAATCGCATAAGTTGAAAACTTGATAGTTAAAAGCATAAAGGGCCAAATTGTTAATGGCTTTGTAAGTTGAGGCATTTAAGTGGAAATTTGACCATATTAAATTATATGGACAGTAGTGGCCATGTTTTATAATGGTTAAATATTTGTTATTAAAGGTTATTAAAGTAATTTAATAAAACATTATAAGTTATAATAATAAAACGTAAAATAAAACATGCATGAGTTCATATTTTATTGACCGAAACTAGTAAAAAAAATAAAAAGAGAAAGCAATGATATTCGGTCATTGTTGATCCAAATTCAATGTTAGTTTGGTTTCTATTTTTGATAACTTTTACGTTTTTGAGATCGTTGCTTCGAATACTATCCGACCCATGCTAGAATTTCTGATTTTGATGAATGTTTTGAGTTATGTCATTGATGAATATTTGTGTTTTATGATATTTGATGATGAAATATTAAAGATATTTTTCGATTAACATGTTTTGTATTGGAGTTTTTGAAGATTTTGAGTAATTAGGACTAAATAGCAAAAATAATAAATTGAGGGACTAAAATGAAAAATAAATGAAATGTGTGTATTTATATGTGCTAGATGAACATTCGGCCTAAGCATGTTGAATGGATATTTTGTGTATTTTGTGTTTTATGCAATTAGGACTAATTTGTAAAAGTATGAAATATTAGGGGTAAAATGGTAATTTGGCCATTAATGTGTTGTTGGATTAAATTGAATGAAATTGTTTTTAAATGAGGTTAATTTGAAAGTATATAGATCAAGAACAAAAGACATCAGACTTGGATCGGGGGAAAACAAAAATAGTCGAATAGCCGATTTATAACGTTCGTTGATATCCGAGGTAAGTCTTTAAGCAATTAAACATCATTTATCTTGAATATAACTTAGTTTAATATGCTGTTTTGGAATCTATAGATTCATAAAAGAGCTAGCCGAATGTGTTTAAGCATACAAATACTGTATTTGAGTTTAATTCGACTGAGTTATATAATTTGAAAGTCCGTATGATTTATATGGAATATCTGGAGTTTTTGTTATATGAATTGTATACGAGAAAACTTTATAATAGTGATATTCGGGCTTTATGCCTAGCAGGCTTATTGTTGGTGAATAAAATCAGACTTTGAGTCTAGCTGGCCTTGTGACGGTGTGTGATTCAGGCTTATGCCTAGCAGGTTTTATGTCGGTGATTTATTTTCAAGCTTATGCCTATAAGACTTCATGTTGATGTGATAATTGAGCAAGTAAACTGAGCTAAATAAACTTGTATATTCGGCCGCATAGGTATGTACATATGTGATGTTATATTTGTATTTGTATATTCGACCACATAGGTATGTACATATGTGATGTTATATTGGATCTTTTATATTCGGCCACATAGGTATGTACATATGTGATGTTATATTGGATCTTTTATATTCGGCCATATAGGTAAGTACTTATGTGATCTTATATTTGATCTTGTATATTCGGCCAAATGAATGATGTTGGTTTATGAAGTTAATCTTTGTTTTGTAGGTTTGTGTAAATGTGTGGGAGTATATTTGAATATATAATGGTATTTGGCTTTGAAAGTTGAACGAAAATTTGTAAAATATTAACGTTATAAGTATTTGGCCAAAAGTGATAGTTATGTTGAACATGTGTGGTTATGGATTGATTAAGTTGAAAATAAATATGACATTGATATAATAAATTAATTTATTTTAGATTTTTAAGAAGTTGAATATATTATTGAGTTGATATTTGCTTATGACTTACTAAGCTATAAAAGCTTACTCTATGTATATTTGTGATTCTGTTTTATAGATTTTGGATTCGAGTTACGAGCTCGGGGATCGTCAGCCAAGTCTATCACACTATCGACTGTCTTCGGTATTTTTAATAAGCGAACTTTTGAACCTTTAGTATTTTTAATAAGCGAACTTTTGAACCTATGGCATGTATAGGCTAGGTTATGTTTTGGAATATCGTATTTTGGTTTGTGTATAATGGGAGCCATGCAAAAATGGCTTAATTTCTATGCTTGAGTTCGGTGTTGGTTAAACTGTAGTTTAAGTCTATTTTGATTATCATGCCGTGTGTCATGGTTGAATATAAGTTGTGTTATGTGCTCGTATTCGGAGGTGGTATGGATGAAATGGTTATGTTATATATGTTTGATCTTAGCCTGAGTTTATATCGAGAATGTATCCAAATTGTATGATGTTGTGAAGCTTGTTATGTGATTCGGTCATATAGTATTAAATGGTTGATTTGGGATATGTTTTTTATTAAGACAAGGTGTATGCGAAATTTACTTATTATGCTTAGACTTATTTTGATATTTTCTTAGATATAATTTTTAATAAGTTTAATCTTAGAAATTTGGTGGTGGAAATTTTGGATGTGAATGTGGTTTTTAAATAATAAGATTCGGCCATGCAATGTATTAAGAAAATAAAATGTTACATGATGATTTTTTGCCAATTGTTTCGGTATGAATTTCAATGTTAAACGTGGCCTTGAATTTAGAGTAAGTGCATATTATGTATATTTGTATATATACCTTAATTGCATGTTCGGTCATGTTAAGTTGTATATGAGATTGTTAGTTAAGTTAGGTAATAAGATATAATCGGTTTTATCATATGCATGTATTTAAGTTATTAATTGTGTCTGAATATGTTTATGGTATTATAATGTAATGTCTCATAGCTTAATCTGGCGACGAGTATGGCTAAGGGTGTTACATTTTATTGGTATTAGAGCTACAGTTTAATCGATTCTAGGACTAACGTAGCATGTGTGAGTCTAGCTATACATGCCATAGATATTATTGTGATAGTGTGATGACTTCCGACATTTGAAAATGTGCTTTCATATAGTTAATGAATCCTGACAAAGCTGTAGCTGATGAAGTTAAGAGTGTAGCGCCTGCTCCCGCGTAAGGGACAGTGCCAGTTGAATCTCGACCTATCTCGAGTAAGCATGAGGGGGAGGCTAAACAAGCCTTCTATCAAATGATGAACGATTGGTTTACTCAGTATATCCAGACTAATCCGGCTGTACAACAACCTCCACCCCTGAATAATCCCTCTCCGATACCTGTGGTACCTCCGATGATTGATCCAATGAGATTTAATAAGCCTTCTGTAGATAAAATCAAAAAACACGGGGCTGGAGAGTTTAAAGCTAATGATGATGATGATGCTGAGCGGGTTAAGTTGTGGCTTGATAATACTATTCGTGTGTTCGACGAGCTATGTTGTACTCCAGATGAATGTTTAAAGTGTGCCATATCTTTATTACGAGACACCGTATATCACAAGTGGAATACACTAGTATCGGTGGTCCCGATAGAGAGAGTGACCTGGGAATTCTTTCAGACTGAGTTCTGTAAGAAATATATCAGAAGAGATTTATTAACCAGAAACGCAAAGAATTTATGGAATTGAAACAAGGTCGTATGACTGTAACCGAGTATGAGCAAAAATTTTTAAGACTCAATCGATATGCTCGTGAATGTGTTTCAATCGAAGCTATCATGTGAAAAAGATTTGAAGACGGTTTGAACGAAGACATTAAATTGCTGGTTGGTATACTTGAAATCAAAGAGTTCGTGGTACTTGTTGAGCGAGCTTGCAAAGCCGAAGAGCTCGAGAAAGAGAAAAGAAAAGCTGATTTTGAAGCTAGGAATTCCCGTAAAAGATCATCGAGTAAGACTTTTACTCAGTAACAAAGAAGTTCAGAGATGATTCTAGTCAATTTAAAGCTACTTTGGACTTTTCTAGATGAGACTGAGATCGACCTCCTGTGAGTTCACGAGCCACTTCGATTGTTAGTGTTGGCAATGATCGGCAGAATAGACTCAAGTGTAAGCATTATGGTAAACGGCATTGCGAAAATTGTAGATTGCATGATCGGTGTTGTTTTAAATATGGATCGATGGAACATTTTATCTGAGATTGCCCGATGCGAGCAAAACACTATTCAGAACACGAGACCGAGTAACATGTCAGTACGAGGCAGACCACCCAGGCATTCGGGTAATGTGAGTGGCAGTCGGAGAGGGACAAAAGATTTAGCAGTTCGATCTGAGGCTCGTGCACCTGCCAAAGTATATGCTATACGAGCTCGCGAAGAGGCTTCTTCCCTAAATGTTATTACCGATACTTTCACTCTTTATGATATTAATGTTATTTCATTGATTGATCCTGGTTCGACTCATTCATATGTGTGTGAGAAATTAGTATCTAGTAAGACTTTACCTGTTTAGTCTACTGAGTTTGTGATTCAAGTATCAAACCCCATGGGCCGGTGTGTTCTAGTTGATAAAGTATGTAAAAACTGCCCGTTGATGATTCGAGATTCATGCTTTCCAGCTGATTTGATGTTGTTACCTTTCGATGAGTTTGATATAATTTTGGGTATGGATTGGTTGACTATGCACGATGCCGTTGTTAATTGCAAAAGAAAGACCATCAATTTGAGATGTTAGAACAACGAGATTATTCGGATTGAATCTAATGATCTGAATGGTTTACCAGCAGTAATATCTTTGATGTTAGCTTAGAAGTATGTGAGAAAAGGTTGTGAAGCTTACTTTGCTTATGTGCTTGATAGTGAAGTGACTGAAAAGAAGATTGAATCTGTACCAGTTGTGTGCGAGTATCCGGACGTGTTTCCTGAAGAATTGTCGAGTTTTCCACCTATCCGAGAGGTAGAGTTTGGTATTAAGTTAGTACCGGGGATGACTCCGATTTCAATAGCTCCATATCGGATGGCACTTACTGAATTAAAAGAGTTGAAAGCATAGTTGCAAGAGTTAATAGATAGAGGTTTTGCACGATCGAGTTTCTCTCCCTGGGGTGCACTAGTTCTGTTTGTGAAAAAGAAAGATGGAACTATGAGAATGTGTATTGATTACCGCTAGCTAAATATGGTGACTATAAAGGATAAATACCCGTTGCCACGGATTGACGACCTGTTCGATCAGTTGAAAGGGGCTTCAGTGTTTTAGAAGATAAATTTGAGATCGGGTTATTATCAGTTGTGAGTCAGAGACTCCGATGTGCCAAAAACTACTTTTTGAATGAGGTATGGACATTATGAGTTTCTAGTTATGTCGTTCGGACTTACTAATGCACGTGCTATTTTTATGGATTTGATGAATCGAATCTTTAGGCAGTATTTAGATCAGTTTGTGGTCGTGTTCATTGATGATATAGTGATCTACTCCTGTAACAAAATCGAACATGCCGAGCATTTGAGACTTGTATTACAAAGTTTGCGAGAAAAATAGTTGTATGCGAAGTTTAGTAAATGTGAGTTTTGGTTACACGAAGTTAGCTTTCTGGGACATGTTGTTTCAGTATCAGGTATTGGGGTTCATCCGAGTAAGATTTCAACTGTACTCGATTGGAAACCTCCGAGAAACATTTCTGAAGTCAGAAGTTTTCTGGGACTTGCTGGTTACTATAGACGATTTGTGAAAGGTTTCTCTATGATTGTAACCACGATGACAAAGCTGCTGCAGAAAGATGTTAAGTTTGAGTGGTCAGAAAAGTGCCAGAAAAGTTTTGATCAGTTGAAAGCCCTTTTGATCGAAGCTCCGGTGTTAGTTCAGCCAGAATCGGGTAAAGAATTTGTTATCTATAATGATGCATCTTTAAATGGTTTAAGCTGTGTTTTGATGCAGGAAGGAAAAGTTATAGCTTATGCCTCGAGACAGTTAAAGCCACATAAAAAGAACTATCCGACACATGACCTAGAATTGGCAGTTATTGTATTTGCGTTGAAAATATGGCATCACTATTTGTTCAGTGAAAAATGTCATGTTTATTCTGATCACAAAAGTCTGAAGTATTTGATGACTCAGAAAGATTTGAATTTGAGACAACGCCGATGGTTAAAATTACTAAAAGACTACGAACTTGTGATCGACTATCACCCAGGAAAGGCTAATGTTGTTACTGATGCTTTAAGCCGAAAATAATCGTTTGATTTGCATGCAATGAGTGCGCATATGGCTGTGTCTGATGATGGTTCGATAATAGCTAAATTGAAAGCAAGACAGTTATTTGTTCAACAAATATACGATACCTAGAAGGTTGATAATGAGTTGTTAGCAAAACAAGCTCAAAGTGATTCAAATGTTGATTCAGAGTTTCGAGTTGATGCTGATGACTGTTTGAGATTCAGAAACTGAATATGCGTTTCGAGAAATACAGAGTTGATTCAAATGATTTTGAACGAAGCTCATAACAGTCGATTATCTGTTCACCCAGGTAGTATGAAGATGTATAATGATCTGAAACAACTCTATTGGTGGCATGGTATGAAACGAGACATTTCTGACTTTATTTCAAAATGTTTAGTCTGCCAGCAAGTAAAAGCTGAACATCAGGTACCTTTTGGATTGCTTCAGTCGATCATGATACCTGAATGGAAATGGGACAGAGTCACGATGGATTTTGTATCCAGTTTACTGTTAACACCGAGCAAGAAAGATGCAATCTGGGTTATTGTAGATAGATTGACTAAATCTGCTCACTTTGTTCCGGTTCGTACAGATTACTCGCTTGATAAGCTGGCTGAATTGTATGTTTCTCAGATTGTGAGGTTGCATGGTATGCCTATATCTATTATTTCGGATAGAGATCCGAGATTTACATCACGATTTTGGAAGAAACTGCAAGATGCATTAGGTACAAAATTACATTTTAGCACTGTTTCCATCCGAAAACAGATGGTCAGTATGAGCGAATCATTCAAATACTTGAGAATATGTTGAGATGTTGCATTCTCGAGTTCGAAGGTATGTGGGAACGATACTTACCTCTGATTGAATTTACGTACAATAACAGCTTTCAATCGAGTATCAGAATGGCACCTTATGAGGCTTTGTACCGTCATAAATGTTGTACACCATTGTACTAGACTGAGCTCAGTGAAAATAAGATACACGAGGTCGATTTGATCAGAGAAACTGAACAAAAAGTGAAAGTGATCCATGAAAGTTTGAAAGCAGCATCAGATCGTCAGAAATCATATGCCGATTTGAAATGAAAAGATATACAATTTTAGATTGGAGATAAAGTCTTCTTCAAAGTCTCACAGTGGAAAAAAATACTTAGATTTGGTCATAAAGGCAAATTGAGTCCGAGATTTATTGGGCCGTATGAGATTATCGAGTGAATTGGGCCGGTTGCGTACAGATTGTTGCTGCCACCTGAGTTAGAAAAGATCCATAATGTATTTCATGTTTCGATGCTTCGGTGATATAGATCCGACCCCTCGCATGTGATTAGTCCATCAGAGATTAAGATTCAGTCAGATTTGACTTACGAGGAAGAACCGATTCATGTTCTGGCTCATGAGATTAAAGAGTTACGAAACAAGAAAATTTCATTGGTTAAAGTATTGTCGTATAAACACGGAGTTGAGGAAGCAACGTGGGAGCCAGAAGATGCAATGAGAGAACGTTATCCGAACTTATTCATCGGTAAGATTTTCGAGGACGAAAATCCCTAAGGGGGAAGAGTTGTAATAGTCTGATTTAGACCCTAATCGGAACGGTGGTTTCGGGACCATGAATCCTAGTCAAAAAAGTATTTAAATATTATTTTTTGTGTTTATTATATGTGAATTTGCATGAGTGAAAGTTTCGTATGAAAATTTGATTGTTTGTGTGCTTAATTTAATAAAAGGACTTAATCGCGTAACTTGAAAACTTGATAGTTAAAAGCATAAAGGGCCAAATTGTTAATGGCTTTTTAAGTTGAGGCATTTAAGTGGCAATTTGACCATATTAAATTATATGGACGGTAGTGGCCATGCTTTATAATGGTTAAATATTTGTTATTAAAGGTTATTAAAGTAATTTAATAAAACATTATAAGTTATAATAATAAAACGTAAAATAAAACATGCATGAGTCCATATTTTATTGACCGAAACTAGCAAAAGAAAAGAAAAAGAGAAAGCACATGAAATTCGGTCATTGTTGATCCAAATTCAAGGTTAGTTTGGTTTTGGTTTTTGATAATTTTTACGTTTTTGAGATCGTTGCTTCGAATACTATTCAACCCATGCTAGAATTTCTGATTTTGATGAATGTTTTGAGTTATGCCATTGATAAATATTTGCGTTTTATGATATTTGATGATGAAATATTAAAGATATGTTTTAGATTAACATGTTTTGTATTGGAGTTTTTGAAGATTTTGAGTAATTAGGACTAAATTGAAAAAATAATAAATTGAGGGACTAAAATGAAAAATAAATGAAATGTATGTATTTATATGTGCTAGATGAACATTCGGCCTAAGCATGTTGAATGGAGATTTTGTGTATTTTGTGTTTTATGCAATTATGGCTAATTTGTAAAAGTATGAAATATTAGGGGTAAAATGGTAATTTGCCCATTTATGTGTTGTTGGATTAAATTGAATGAAATTGTGTTTAAATGAGGTTAATTTGAAATTATATAGATCAAAAACAAAAGAAATTGAACTTGGATCGGGTAAAAACAAAAATAGTCGAATAGCCAATTTATAACGTTCGTTGATATCCGAGGTACGTCCTTAAGCAATTAAACATCATTTATCTTGAATGTAACTTAGTTTAATATGCTGTTTTGGAATCTATAGATTCATAAAAGCGCTAGCGGAATGTGTTTAAGCATACAAATACTGTATTTGAGTTTAATTCGACTAAGTTAAATCATTTGAAAGTCCATATGATTTATATGGAATATTTGGAGTTTTTGTTATATGAATTGTGTACGAGACAGGTTTATAATAGTGATATTCGAGCTTTGAGCCTAGCAAGCTTTATGCTGGTGAATGTAATCGGGCTTTATGCCTAGCAGGCTTATTGCCGGTGAATAAAATTAGACTTTGAGTCTAGCAGGCCTTGTGCCGGTGTGTGATTCAGGCTTATGCCTAGCAGGTTTTATGCCGATGATTTATTTTCAAGCCTATGCCTATAAGACTTCATGTTGATGTGATAATTGAGCAAGTAAACTGAGCTAAATGAACTTGTATATTCGGCCGCATAGGTATGTACATATGTGATGTTATATTTGTATTTGTATATTCGGCCACATAGGTATGTACATATGTGACGTTATATTGGATCTTTTATATTCGGCCACATAGGTATGTACATATGTGATGTTATATTTGTATTTGTATATTCAGCCGCATAGGTATGTACATATGTGATGTTATATTGGATCTTTTATATTCGGCCATATAGGTAAGTACTTATGTGATCTTATATTTGATCTTGTATATTCGGCCAAATGAATGATGTTGGTATATGAAGTTAATCTTTGTTTTGTGAGTTTGAGTAAATGTGTGGGAGTATATTTGAATATATAATGGTATTTGGCTTTGAAAGTTGAACGAAAATTTGTAAAATATTAACGTTATAAGTATTTGGCCAAAGTGATAGTTATGTTGAACATGTGTGGTTATGGATTGATTAAGTTGAAAATAAATATGACATTGATATAATAAATTAGTTTATTTTAGATTTTTAAGAAGTTGAATATATTATTGAGTTGATATTTGCTAATGACTTACTAAGCTATAAAAGCTTACTTTATGTATATTTGTGATCCTGTTTTATAGATTTTTGATTCGAGTTACGAGCTCAGGGATCGTCAGCCAAGTCTATCACACTATCGACTGTCTTCGGTATTTTTAATAAGCGAACTTTTGAACCTTTGGTATTTTTAATAAGCGAACTTTTGAACCTATGGCATGTATAGGCTAGGTTATGTTTTGGATTATTGTATTTTGGTTTGTGTATAATGGGAGCCATGCAAAAATGACTTAATTTCTATGCTTGAGTTCGGTGTTGGTTAAACTGTAGTTTAAGTCTATTTTGATTATCATGCTGTGTGTCATGGTTGAATAGAAGTTGTGTTATGTGCTCGTATTCAGAGGTGGTATGGATGAAATGGTTATGTTATATATGTTTGATCTTAGCCTGAGTTTATATCGAGAATGTATCCAAATTGTATGATGTTGTGAAGCTTGTTATGTGATCCGGTCATATAGTATTAAATGGTTGATTTGGGATATGTTTTATATTAAGAAAAGGTGTATGCAAAATTTACTTATTATGCTTAGACTTGTTTTGATATTTTCTTAGATATAATGTTTAATAAGTTTAATCTTAGAAATTTGGTGGTGGAAATTTTGGATGTGAATGTGGTTTTTAAATAATAAGATTCAGCCATGTAATGTATTAAGAAAATAAAATGTTACATGATGATTTTTGCCAATTGTTTCGGTATGAATTTCAATGTTAAACGTGGCCTTGAATTTAGAGTAAGTGAATGTTATGTATATATGTATATATACCTTAATAGCATATTCGGTCATGTTAAGTTGTATATGAGATTGTTAGTTAAGTTAGGTAATAAGATATAATCGGTTTTATCATATGCATATATTTAAGTTATTAATTGTGTTTGAATATGTTTATGGTATTATAATGTAATGTCTCATAGCTTAATCTGACGACGGGTACGGCTAAGGGTGTTACACCTATCCTTAGTCCTACAGCACTCCCTACCAAACCTGATCATCAATTTTGCAAGCCGACCCACAACAACTGCTTCTAAGTTTAAATAGTGATGCGATCCCGACCGCATCATGTTTCGACACACTTCGACAACATCGAGATTGGCCTAAATGCGAGGGGCCCAAGTGCAAAATGAAATCTAATTTCAGTTTGTTAATTTGTGTGCAGGTCTTAATTAAGCGAACTTGGGTTGGAAACCATTGCTGGACTAATCGAACGATCAAGGATGTTCGATTCAAGTGTTCCATGCAATTTGCTACAAGATCATTTAGCTCGTTCATAGCTCATTCAAGTGTTCTGAGTCCAACATTATTCAGTTTTATCTACTGGAATATTTGATTTGGTTTCAGCTCAATTTTAGTTTTATTTAGTTTATGAGTTTTGAGCTAAATGATTGCTGGATTGAACTTTTAATATGTTTAGTTAATTAATTCAGTTGTTTTAATTGCTAAAATACTTAGTTTAATTAATTAAGTTGCTGGAATAAATTACTCATCTTAGTTAATTGAGTTCAACTTAGTTAATTAAGTTGGTGGAATAAATTATTCATGTTAGTTAATTAGGTTCATCTTAGTTAATTTAATTGCTAGAATAATTTAATGATGCATGTGTTTCTTAAGTTTTAAGTTCATTTATATAAGTTAAGTGTTTAATGTGTTTAATGTGTTTAAATGTGTTTAATATGTCTGTTTTAATGTGTTTAATTTTAGGTGTCTTTTCAACTAGAAACCGTTACATTCAAGGGTTGTTATAAATTGATTAATGTGACTTTTCAAGTGAATTTCGGTTACATTCAAAGGGGAACATTATTTTTCATTAAAATGAGTTGTTATCATCCTTTAAAGGGAGCATTATACATCCTTAAATTGGCACCAGCCTCTTTCATCTTCCATAACTGATTATTGATTAAAGTGATCACTTCATGAGTTAATTTTTCATTGAAGTTATTGGTGTCCATTCGGCTGACCAAGGAGACTTCAAAAGTCTTTCTTAAAGCATTCAAGTGAATTGAAATCAGCTAAATTGAAGAATTGAATCATCTAAAAGGAAGGAGTTACTTGGGCTAGAATTTCAAAAGTTGCGACTTTTCATTTCAGCTCATTAAGCTGAATAAAAATGACTATTCAGCTATGTAATATCCCGAATTAGGGCCTAATCAGAATAGTGGTTTCGTAGCCACAAATCCAAGATAGAAATAATTATTTTATAATTATTTTGAGGTTTATGATATGATTGCATGATTGTGTGAAAATTTCGTGACGAAATTCTATGCATAAACTGCTTAAGTTGAAATTAGGGACTAAATCGAATAATTTGCAAAACTTGCATTCTAGAAGTTTTTAGTATGAAATTACTTTGGAATATTAATGAGGAGGTCTTAAATAGAATTTGACCAATTTCTAAAATTTTGGACAAAAATGGGCTTGTACATGAAAATTTTCAAAGAAAGGTATTAAGGGTATTTTGGTCATTTGGTAATTAAAATTAATTAAAAGGGAAATTAAGGCCAAAATGTGTTCATCTTCTTCAAGCCTTGGCAGAACCTTACTCCATAGCTAGGGTTTCTTCAACTTCCAAGCTTCATAGTAAGTGATTTCAATCCCCGTTTTTAATGATTTTTATGTTTTGGAATCCTGTGAGCTCGATTTAGCTTATGCTAGCAATAATTCAACCTAGGGTTCATATTTGGAAAAATACCCATAGGTGAAATTTGTGTATTTTGGTGTTTTATGATAGAATATGAGGTTTTAAATTATGCTAGACAACTTGTGCTACTCGGTTTTAAGTGAAAACGAGTAAAAGTGCTTAATCGGTAAAAATACCTAATATTCATAAGTACATGTTAGAGTGTGAATTTGATGTTGCTATAGAAGGAAAAAAATGATCAGCATGTCATAAAATGTAAGAAAAGAGGATGAGGTTTAATTTACGAGCCTTGGGGCAAAAGTGTAAATATGTGAAAGTTTAAGGGTAAAATGGTAATTTTGCCAAAGTTCGTACTAAGGGCTATTTTGATGAATGTATGTATTAAATAAATTAATTTGGTATTATAGATCAAGAGAAACAAGATTCAAGTCGTGATCGAGGGAAAAACAAAGTTTACAAGGAATAGGCTCGATTGCTAATATTTTGTATCGAGGTAAGTTCATGTGTAAATAAGGTAACATAATTTTTATTTTAAGTGATTTAATGTTATTTATATGATATGATACTTATTATCATGAAATATTATGCTTTGTGAATTATTATTTGGTAATATGCAAATTATGTGAACAACTTGATAAGTATGAGATGCTAGCAAGTATCGGTTTCTACATTTCGAAGAAGGCGATCAAAATGTGTAATTGAGAAGAATCTCGTTTGAACCTTGGGAATAGATTAGGGTACAAGTGACATGTCACTAGGATGGTTGAGTTCCGAACTCGTTGAGTTGAGTCCGAGTTCGTGAGATGTAACTAGGCATCCGAGCTCGTTAAGTTGAGTCCGAGTTCAGTTATGGATGCGAACGCCCGAGCTCGTTGAGTTGAGTCCTAGTTCGTTTATGGGCGGGTTACATGGTAGCTTGACTGCATAAATTTCAAAAGCTGTTGAGCTTGTTTAGCTATGAGTATAGCACTTACGTGCACACTATCTGCGTATTCGAAATTATATTCCGATGTGTTCAACGGGAGAATCCTAAGAGAATAGGGAGAGTACTTAAAATGAAAGTGATTGATGATGAATGTGTTGAAGAAGTGAAAATGGACAGGTATGAGTTTAATCCTTGGTTGAGAATTTGGTAAGACAAAATTGTGGTAAGATAGTAAGTATTCTTATGACATGAGTGCCTTAATGATGTTTATGTTGGATTGCATGATCATGTTACTTGTTATTTGCATGTGAACTTACTAAGCATTTATGCGTACTCCCTCCTTTTCATTCATTGTAGTTTTGACAAGCCGGCTTGAGAATCGGGATAGGTCGAAGGCTCGCTCACACTATTCGAAGACCTAAATTGGTAAAATGGCTTGTATATTTTGAGTGTGGCATGTATAACACTATACTCACTTTGTGTAAATAATCTTATGATATGGTTATGGTTTGGTAAGAAAAGGTTTGGAAATGATTAGCCATTGGAATGACCAATCTAGATCACATTTGATGTCATGTATGTTTAATGTGTTACTTAGTCCATGGAAAACCATAAAATGGTGAAATTGGCTATAAAATAGAATCACACAGCAGTAGTGACGTGAATTGAAAAAATCACTAAAAATAGTAGAAATAGAATTAGATAATGAATAAATATATGAATCTATTTTCATGTGGAAGAAAAAAAATAGGTAAAAGAGTTGTATTTTATAAGATATTTAAATTTTTATGAAATAGGGCCAGAGCAATTTCTGAATCCCCTGTTCTGAATTTGGAAATTCACCAAAAATTGTAAAAAAATAATTATAAGTTATAATTTATATTTACATATTACTTATTGAGTATAGTTTTAAGAGATACAAATGGAATAGTCTTTTGAGTTTTATACAAAGAGAAAAGTGGTTCGTAGTGAACAGAGGTCAAAGCAGTCGACTGCGGAAATAGGATAAACTTTAACTAATAAACTGTACTAATTGGCTTGACCAAAAATTCTAGAAAAAAATTATTAGATAGATATATGAGTTTAGTTTCAAGAAAAATTTACGGATATTAATTTCGAGTTTCGAAACTCAAGATATGAATTTTTAAGCGACTGTGACGCAGTTAGCCAGCTTGTCTGGAATTTCTAAAATAAATTGTTTGAGTTGTTTAATTAATGAATTAAGCCCGTTAACACCTCGTGCTCGACTCCGACGACGGTCTCAAGTATGGGGGCGTTACAAGCTAGCTTCTTTGGTACTATAAATATGTGTAATTAGCTTATTGTAAGAGAATCTTTTGCTGAATTTATGTTAAAATTGAGTATTGTGAGTTATCCAATTCTCTTTGTTCTTTTGGAATTGATTTGACTTATCAAGTATTGCTTGTGGCGTCTATCCTTTCCTTGTTAAACCGAACTTATCACTTTTCTAAGTGTGGCGTTCAACCTTACCTCTAGTTCCTATCATCCATTGATAGTGGGTCAAGGTTTTCATCAAACTATCCCTTATCATTTCCACTGATTTCAACCTAAGTGTTTGTCTAAGTTTCGGGTCTACAATTCCATATTTTTGGTTCACTCTTAAGCCTTAGCTGAAATCCAATTCTTTAATTCTATAACCTATTTGAAACCATTCCATTTGAGCCTATCTCTCATAATTTCAAACCATTTTTTGCCAACCATTCAGATTTACTCAAATTCACAATCGGGCAACATTACGACTCGAATCATCATTGAAACAAGGTCATATCAAATAGTTCCTTACGAAATTATAGAGAAGGAGTGAGCAGAAAAAGGCAAAGAGCGTGTGAGTTCATTAGAGAGAAGAAAAAGCCTTTAAAAGAGTGTAAAGATGAGTGTGAGTGAAAATTTGTTATTTTTCTTTTCGAGTGAACTTGTGAGAATTTGTGGTGAGGTTTGTGTGAGTAAAGTACTATGTCAATAAGTTTCGAAAGAAATGTGGCAACTAGAGGAGAAGTGCCTGTAACGCCCCGCATTTGGGCCTAGAAGTATTGGGCCTTGAGTTTAGGTCTGTAAGGAGGTTGTATATAAGTATTTAATTGTGCAAGGAAATGACACAATTAAATGTCTACTTTGGTGGTTAATGGCTCTGAGAAGTGTTGGAGAAATCTTGGGTTCAAAACTAGGCTTTAGCAAAAATTTTGGTATTAAGTGACTAAAACCCTGGATGCTTGGAGGATGGCCTTTTAAATTATTGTGTTAAATAAATGACACAAGGAAGCATGTGGTCTAGTGGTTGTGGCGTCATTAAGGTTGTAAGGGAGGCTAGGTTCAAGTCTTGGATCTTACAATTCATTTTGGTTTTTCTCTTAAGTGAAGCTGGACGCTGGCACATGTCTTAAAGTTAATTGTGGACGTTTTTATCACAAAAAGAGCCTGTGGTGGAGTGGTAGGGTGGCGTGTTGTGTAACTGTGAGGTCTGAGGTTCAAGTCTTGGGATGCGTAGTGGAGTATTTATTTTCCTATTTGAGCTGTGTAGGAGGTGGAGTTGGACTGGAACTCTGTGGTTGAAGTGGTCATAAGAATGAGGAACTTTACTAATGGTTGAAAGTAAAGGAAGCTAACATGAGAATTGTTGGGAAACTGGCTTTAAATAGAGAGAACCAGATGAGTTGGTGATCAAGATTCAATGCAGGATGTGCCAAGGTTGGTGATCATGGACTTCGACGCATTCTCATAAACAGGTGTGTATTTCGCACTACTCTAGTTGTAGAACGGCAAATGCTGGAATGTCAAAATGCTGATCACACGGCCATGGTAGCCACACGAGCGTGCAAGCACACATGTGGGAGCTTTGACATGATGGTTGAGGCCATCATGAGTGCTCTCGTGGGCTTAGGTTGCTTTAGGCCACAATGGGCCGGGATAGGCCATGTGGGCCCAAGTGGATAAATTGCATGCTTGTGTAGTAAATATTGGATTGGACTATGTGAATCTCATATTTGTAGGCTAGTATTACTGAAATACCCCTGTAGGGTAGAATTATTGAAATGCCCCTGTAGGATAGAATTACTGAAATGCTCCAGTAGGGTAGAATTACTGAAATACCCTTGGTTTACAAAATTATCAAAATACCCTCGATTAGCAAAATTACCAAAATACCCCTAGTTTGTAAAATTACCAAAATACCTTTGATTTGTAAAATTAACGAAATACCCTCAATTTGTAAATTACCAACATACCTTTAGTTTGTAAAATTACTGAAATACCCCCGGTTTATAAAATTATCGGATTACCCTTGTAGTGTAAAATTACTGAAATACCCCTGTAGGGTAAAATGATTATTTTGCCCTTATGAGTATATGACTGGCTTGGACTATGAATTTGACTGATTGACTGTGGTTGTATGATTGTGTTTTTAACTGACTTGATTGTGGTTGTAAAACTGATATACTTTTAATATATGTTTAAATGATTGTTACTATAACACCCCAAAAATCCCGAAACCCAAAAATCCCGAAATCCCGAACTTTTTTTATTTTTGATTTTGCTAAAAATTGTGTTTAATATTCATATCCAAGCGATAATTATAGTAAGTCTTAATTAAGGTTTGAGTTCGAATCAAGGGGTAGAAGAAATTATAATTTAATTATTAAAAGAATCAGGGCTGGCAAGTAGTTGGGCTTTTAAATAAAAATAGGGGAAAAATAGCATCAAAAAGCCTTGTGGAGGAGTGGCTAAGTGACGCCACTTAGGGAGTAGGGAGGTGGCGTTAGTGGCTAGCAAGGAGATCCAAGGTTCGAATCCTAGCTTAGTTATTTTTAGAGTTTAATTTTGGCCTTCTAGAAGGATGGAAGTGGTGTGAAAGTGGACTCCAAGGGAAGTGTTCAGGAGAGAAAATTAAGGAAGGGATTAAGGGGTTATCAGGGAGAAAAATGAGGAGATGAGATGGGAGAAGTGATGGAGCTGAATGGGGAATTGGGTATGGGAAAATTCAGCTATAAGGCTTATAAATAGGTGTCGAATGCTAGGGTATGAAGCTAATGCCGAATTTCCTCAACCCTGTTACCAGAAACTCTTTTCTTTAAAAGTCGAAAACTCTCTGCCTTCTTTTCTTTTTCTTCTTCCTTGTGCTAAATTCTATTTCTCCTCTACCTCATTGTTGACTTTTCTTTCTTTTTCATTGGAGCCGAATAACCCTCTTCTGCCACACAAAATCATAAAGGGCAGAACCTCTTTGGCCGAATACCCTTGGTGCAATCACTACTCCCTCTACTTCGGTCAAATCTAATGGAATTAGTATCGGATCTCGAATCTTAGCTCATTGCCGAATTGCTCCTTCGGTGTTACGGTTTTGATCTAGGGGTACGTGATCAAGGAAAAGCGATTAAGGTTTGGGCTAAGGAAATTGCATCACGCTTGCTTACCAGGTGTGTGCATACACTGCACACACACTATGAATCGGCAAAAGCCGGAATGCCGAAAACCCAAAATGCTGAAAAGCTGAAAGTTTGGCTACGGTAGTCTTGCGAGTGTGCGAACACTCGTAAGGGGGAGACTGATAGGTTGCCTGAGGCCCACGGGCGATTTCATGGACTTGGGTTGTGTTTTGGCCATATGGGCCAGAATGGGCTAAATGGGCCCGATAGGCTGTTGGGCCCATAATAGGCAAAAATTGAATATTGATGCTATGTGATAGGAATTTCTATATGAGTATGAATATGAATGTGACTGGGCCTAACAGGCCATATGAATTTGATTTAGGCCTAATGGGCCATATACAGGTGATTTGGGCCTGATGGGCCATATGAATATGATTAGGCTTAATGGGCCGAATACTGGTATGTGAAATTGTTTGGGCTTTGTAAGGGGTTTTGGGCCTAGTATATGATATCCACATAGGACTTAATTAATATATTGTGACCATGGACAAGTCAAAGGGTAAAGGTGTGGCAACGGATATATAGATGTCTAGGATTGGATCTAGGGAGAGCTTGGTACTTAAGCGGTCTTAATGACCCACCTCCTCTTCTCTGGAATCTTACCTGGTGCATAGTATTTGTTCATCTTAGATCACGAGACTTGTTAACGGGCTAAGGTAAGTGGAAACCGTAATTAAGGGAAAATTACCAAAATACCCCTAAGGGCGAAAATGACCAAAATACCCCTAGGTGTTGAATATAGGTTTTATGGATGTGACATGCATACATATGATATTCTACTTAGGTTGCATATGGGTTGGGAATTATGGAACGGAGGAAGTATATGAGGATCGCATGGTTGCTTGACAATCGTGGATCCACCGACGGCTTTTGAAACCTAATATGTAAATGAAGATAGTTTCGCAACCGGGCTACCATTGGTGTGTGGGCTGGGTGGGTCGATATTTATATCCCTACATGGTGTGACGGGGGACGGAGCTGGTGTGTAGCGGATGGATAATTTGAATGGGATTACGTTGCATGTTTGATGAATGATATTTTTGTTTGATAGCTTGTTTTCATCGAGGGTTGTGCACACTGAGTTTGCGAAAACTCACCCCCTCTTTTATTTTATTTTCAGGTAATGCTCAGTAGAAGGTTCGATGTTAGGAGGGACTCTGAGTGGCCAGCCAGCAAGATAATATGGACTTTTTTTTTAAGCATATAAGTTTTTATTTTATTAAGTATGTTTCAGATCAGATTGTGATAAGGCTTCCTTTTTATCATTATTTGGTTTGTTATTTTGTCGTGATGTAATTATGTAAAGTTTAACATGGATTTCTTAAATTATAGTATGTTTTCTACGTTTCCGCAACTAAGCTTTTTTTAATCAAATGTTTTAAACAAGGCTTTCATAACTGAATGTGTTTTTTTTACTTAAGTTAATTAAAGTTTCTTTTATTTTAAGAAGGGTTTTCAATGAAAACACGGTTTTCGCTAAAACACTTCAATGTAACATGCCAGATTCGACCATAATGTTTAGGCTGGGTTTGGGGTGTTACATTTACTGAGTATGGCCATTTTGCATACACGTGTGATGATTGAGCATGACATACACGACATATTGCATGGGATTGGAATTGTAAAACGAAGGAAGAAATTGAGGATCGCATGGTTGCTTAACGACCGTGGATCCACCGATTGAGGATCAGATAGTTGCTTGAGGACGGTGGATCCACCGATTAAGGATCGCATGGCTGCTTGACGACCGTGGATCCACCAGTGGCTTTTACGCCCAATATATGATTATTGACGACTCTGTGTCGATCATATTTACCCGAGGCTGTGTGCTGACTGTATTACCGTCGTTAATGGCTATGTGCCTAACATGAAACAACTACCAATGACTTAAAGCCAATTATTCTGATTGTGGCTTTGTGCCAACCTAAAAATGGCTCTGTGCCATCTTGACAATGGCTTTGTGCCAAATGTATTTACCTATGGCTATGTGCTTAACATACTTATGGATGACTCAGTGTGGATCATATTTAGTTAAGGCTGTGTGCCGATTATATTACTGTCGCTGATGGCTATGTGCCAAACATAATACAGTTACCGATGGCTTTGTGCCAACTATAATACCGCTACTGAAGGCTTTTTAAGCCCAATATATGATTAGTAACTTTGCTATAATGAAGGTAGTACTACAACTGGGCTACCATTGATGTGTATCAGATGGGTGGGTCGATATTTATATCCCCACATGATGTCTATCGGGGGACGGAGTTGATGTGTAACGGTTGGATTATTGGGATGGGATAGCACGCATCCATGCATTCACACATTCTGTTCTGTTATTGGTTTGCGCTGGGCCCAATTGATTCTGTTATGGGCTGTGACCCAAATGACATTGTAATAGGCTTTGGCCCACGTATGCTCCGAACTGGACTATACTGTTACTGTTAACGGGCTCTAGCCCAGACTGTTTCTGTTCTTGTTTCTGTATACTGACTGTTACTCTAGTAAGGGGATTACACACTGCATTTTTGTAAACTCACCCCGTTTATTAACTGTGCAAGTAATCCCCAGCGTTAGGTGGATCGGTCTCGCAGAGGGACTCGGAGACGACCACACAACTGCACATGTTTTTCTATTTCGTTTATTTAGTTAAGCATTTTGGTTTTGATTTGGGTTGTAATAAGGCCTCTTTATTTCCTTAACCTTTTATTTGGAAGGATTATTTAGTATTTTTAATATCTATTAGAAGTAGGACACAGTTTTCCAAAACAACAACTGTTTTCAAACACTACGTTTTCGCAACTTAATTTTTAAACATCACGTTTTCGTAAATCGGTTAATTTTAGAATTAGCTTCCGCAAAGTAAAAAGGAATTTTGGAAATAAAATTAAGAAGTTTTCAATGTACTACATTTTAAATAAGAATGGTTTCTAATGAAAACATGGTTTTTGAAAAACACTTCAATATGATACGCCAGATTCGGGTTTAACTTCTAGGCCGGGTTTGGGGTGTTACAGTGCCAGATTTTACACTCCAAATCTTTACACGCGAAATGGAGCATCTATTTGATCGAAAACTCAATCCTATCAAGAAACGATTGGAACATGTCGAAGAGCAGGGCCAGCGAGAAAGATCCTGACAAAAGCAAATTTCTTCAAGCCAAAAGACAGAGTCTAGATCTTCACGAAGACAAACTTTCAATGACTATGTGGGAAGAGACTCATATCGAGATTCTTATTCATCAAGGAAGTCAAGTCGGTATGAAGCAAATTACGAGTTTGAAACCTTTCGAGGTAACGAACGAGAAAGCACAAAAAATTCTCCGTGTGCACCAAAGTACTCATCCACAAAGACTCATTCATGAAGAGGTGATCGTAGTTCATACGAAGATGTTTTTCCTTCCTTTGAACAAAAAGTTTATTATACTAATTCATTCGTATCATCTTCATATTGCAATGAACGAACGAGGCAAAAAGACAAAGAAAATAGAAGAGAAGAAAGACAAGAAATGTTGATGCAAGAGAATGGTAGGATGTTGATTAGGTATTTCCGGGCAGCGAGCAGAATTTTTAGAAAACTCGGCAATGAAGAACTTGAACAAATTTTTTTTTCACTTGAAAGACTTAATATTCACTCCTTGAATTTGAATGGAGGCTGGATTTTTTTTATTTTTTCAATTTTTTTCAAAAGAAATACTATACCGTAATGCCGACAACGTCGATTCTTACTCTAAATTCGCTAGCTCTGATACCAATTTGATACGAACTCGTTTTAGTGATGATTCGAGTTGTTTAGATGCCCAATCATGAATTTGAGTAAGTTGTTCTTCGTTTCAAAACAAGATAAGTTTAAACAAGAATAGGCTAAAGAAAGAAGGAAATGGGTTTTAAAAATAGAATAGCAAAGTGGTTAAAAACAAAGAAAATAGATAATTTACTAAGGCCGAAAAAGAACCAATAATATTGGATTATTGACTCGAATCTCAAATGGCTCTTGGGTGTTTTACGGTTTAAGGAAAACTACAAAGGATAAACCTTGACCCACATCAATTAGTGATAGGAACCAAAGGTATACGAACGCCATACTTGAAAGTGATAAGTTTGGTTAACAATGGAAAGGATAGATGCCACAAGTGATACTTGATAAGTCAGATCAGTTCCAAAAGAACAAGGAGAATTGGATAACTCACAAATCTCAAATATAGCATAAAATTCAGCAAAAAGAAGGTTCTTTTCAATAGGCTGATTACACATATTTATAGTACCAAAGAGGCCTAGTCGAATGGTCACATATGATCATCTTAATGAGCTAATAATGAGCTGAAATAAAGCTCAAAAACTCTTGAAGTTCTGAACTAAGTAACTCCACCCTTCATTACACTTCAATTCAGCTGAATCAATGGACTTGAATGCTTAGGAAAAACTTTTGAAGTCTCTTTGGTCAACCGAATGGACACCAGCAACTTTAATGGAAAATTAGCTCATGAAGTGATCATTTAATCAACAATCAGTTATGGAAGATGGAAAAGGCTGTTGCTGAATTTAAGGATGTGTAATGCTCCCTTTAATTGATGATAACAACTGCTTTTAATGAAGAATAATGTTCCCCCTTGTATGTAACTGAATTTCACTTGAAAAGTCATATTAATCAATTTGTAATAGCCCTTTAATGTAACGGTTTCCAGCTGAAAAGACACCTACAATTAAACATATTAAAACAGACATCTTAAACAAATTTAAACACTTAACATAAATAAATGAACTTAAAACTTAAAAACACATGCATCATTAAATTATTCCAGCAACTAGATTATTTAAGAGAAGCATAACTTAAACAAAGTTCAATAACTCAATTATTTAAACTAATATGAGTTGAATAAAATCCAACAACTCATTTATTAGTGATGTAAGCATGTTGAGGAGCTCATCAAGCATGAGTCAAGAATCCTTCGAACTGCCTAAAGGACCAATGACTTGAGCACAAGCTAGACGATTTCAAGAAGCTATTTTAGCTTTTGTTAATCAAGTTTTGGGAGAAAACAAGCTTGATGTTACTGGCAAAGCTCAAACTAGCTTCCTAAAGAATCCCCGCACCTATGTGCAAGTCAAACTCAACTCATCTCTAGCTTTTAGAGCTCCGTTCAGCTCAAATCAGCTCACTTGAGCTTCCTCTAGCTCATTTGAACTTAATTTTGTTTATTCCCAGCTCGTTTATTTTATCCTTCGAATAAATCTAGTATTAGTTTTAATTTATTTAATTTGGTTCAGCTCAAATAATTTATTTATTGAAAGGGGAAAGATCAGCAACGTTAAAACTAGCGCTAACTCCATACTCACTGGGTAAATCTATTTTGTAGACATTATCGTTGATCCGTTTCAAGACTTGGAATGGACTGTCACCCTTTAGTTGGAGTTTTGATTTTCGTTGCTCGGGAAACCTTTCTTTGCGCATATGGATCTAAACCCAGTCTCCGAGTTCGAACATGACTCATTTGCGCCCCTTGTTCGCTCCTCGCACATATTGTTTGGTCCTCTTCTCGATATTTTCCTTGACCTTCTTATGTAGCTGTTTAACAAAATCAGCTTTTCTTTTACCATCTACATGTACTAGCTGGTTAGAAGGAAAAGGTGCTAAGTCGAGAAGGGTTATGGGGTTGAAATCGTATACTACCTCAAAAGGAGAATGTTTTGTGGCTGAATGAATCGTTCAGTTGTAAGCGAACTCCACATTTGGCAAACATTCTTCCCACGACTTCAAATTCTTGTGAATGATGGATCATAATAAAGTCAACAAGACTCGGTTAAATACCTCGGTTTGGCCATCAATTTGGGGACGGCACGTGGTTGAAAATAGTAATTTGGTGCTTAACTTAACCCATAACGTCCTCCAAAAGTGGCTTAGAATTTTTTTTCCTGATCGAAGATGATGGTGCGGGGTATTCCGTGCAACCTGACAATTTCCTTGAAAAACAAATTGGCAATGTTAGTGGCATCATCAGTCTTGTGACAAGGCATAAAATGAGCCATTTTCGAAAAATGATCTACAGCAACAAATATTGAGTCCTTTCCATGTTTGGTTCTAAGGAGGCCTAGAATGAAATCCATCGAAATGTCTACCCACGGTGCATCCGGGATAGGTAATGGTGTATACAAACCATGCGGTTTGATCTGCGACTTTGCTTTCTTGCTAGCAATACATCGATCACACTTCTTCATCACGTCACGTTTCATTCTTGGCCAATAAAAATGTTCTTGCAATATGGCCAATGTTTTAGCAACTCCAAAGTGGCCCATGAGTCCACCACCGTGAGCTTCGTTGACTAGCACGTCTCTTATGAAACCATTAGTAATACAAAGCTTACCTTCACGAAATAGGTAACCTTCGTGCTGATAATACTTTTCATAAGCTCCTTGCATACAACACTTATATGCTTCACCAAAATCAATGTCAGTTTGATAAAGATATTTCAAAAATTCAAAACCAAGCAGTTTAGAATCCAATTGATTGATAAGTGCATACCTTTGTGATAATGCATCGGTGACAATGTTTTCTTTACCTTTCTTATATTTTATCACGTAAGGGAATGACTCCAAATATTCCACCCACTTGGCATGACGCTTGTTAAGTTTCGTTTGTCCTCGAAGGTGCTTTAAGGCCTTATGATCCATATGAATGACAAATTTCTTCGACGAAAGATAATGTTGCCAAGTTTTTAAGGCCCGGGTAAAGGCATACATGTCCTTGTCGTATGTTGGGTAGTTCAACATGGCGCCATTGAGTTTTTCACTGAAATATGCTATAGGTTGTCCATCTTGCGTCAGAATAGCTCAAATTCCAATTCTTGAGGCGTCACACTCAACCTCGAATGTCTTGTTAAAATCAGGTAAAGACAATAACAGAGCATTAGTTAGACATTCTTTGATCCTATTAAATGCATTTTCTTGATCATCAGTCCAATTAAAGGGAGATTTTTTCTTAATAATACCTATCAAGGGGGCGGCTATGGTACTAAAGTTAGGTACAAACCTTCGATAAAAGCTTGCCAACCCGTGAAAACTCCGTACTTGGCTGATGTTCATTGGGCGCGACCATTCATTGATCACTTTGACCTTCTCTTGGTCAACTTATAAGCCACGGGCACTTACCACAAAACCTAAGAACACAACCTCATCAGTGCAAAAAGAACATTTTTTTAAGTTAGCATAAAGTACCTCTTTTCGCAAAACTTCTAACACCACACGCAGATGCTAAACGTGATCTTCCAATAACTTGCTATAGATCAAAATGCCATCAAAATATACAACATAGAATTTTCCAATAAAAGCATGCAAATCATGATTCATTAAACGCATAAAAGTGCTAAGTGCATTCGTAAGACCGAATGGCATTACCAACCATTCGTACAAACCATACTTAGTCTTGAATGCAGTTTTCCATTCCTCTCCCTCTCGCATACGAATTTGGTGATAGCCACTCTTTAAATCTATTTTTGAAAAGAGTTGGGCTCCGCTAAGTTTGTCAAGCATGTCGTCGAGATGGGGAATGGGATGTCTATATTTGATGATGATCTTGTTGATGGCACGGCAGTCAATGTACATTCGTCACAATCTATCCTTTTTAGGCACTAGAAATACCAAAACCACACATAGACTTAGACTTTCTCGAATGTATCCTTTTGCCATCAACACGGATACTTGCCTTTGCAGCTCCTTTGTTTCCTCGGGATTACTCTTATAAGCAGGTCAATTCAAAATAGCTGCCCTAGGCACGAAGTTGATTTGGTGTTCGATGCCTCGTATGGGAGGTAAACCGCTTGGTACTTATTCCGGAAAGATATCTTCAAATTCCTGTAATAAAGATAGAATAGAAGAAGGCAAAGAATTTCCAATTTCGTTAGTGTTCAAAAGACATTCTTTGTACATAAGTACAAGAATGGGTTGTCTTGCCAAAAACAGCTTTCGAATCTCTTACTTCTTAGCAAAAACACTTATTTTCTCTTTCTTTTATCACTCGTATTTTTGAATCACTTTTCTCACTTTTTCCTTGCTTTTCCACTTTTTTTTTTCTTTTTCCTTTTCATTCTTTTTCTTTCGCTCTATTTCTTTTGTCTTTTTTATTGATTGTTTTATCTTGAGCTAGTTTTCATAGGCTTGCTTCGGTGTAAGAGGGGCTAGAGTGATATTCCTTCCAACATGCTTGAACGAATATCGATTCGTGTAGCAGTCATGGATAACTCGACGATCAAATTGCCAAGGATGACCCAATAGAAGGTGTCCGGTGTGCATTGGTACAACGTCACAACTCACTTCATCTTGGTACTTGCCTATCGAAAATACCACCTTTGCTTTCTTGGTTACTTTAAGTTCACCGCCGTCGTTTAGCCACTACAACTTGTAAGGATTTGGATGCTTCGTCGTGAATATACCAAGTTTTTCAACAAGCATGGTGCTCGCGACGTTGGTGCAACTTCCTCCGTTGACTATCAAACTGCACACTTTGCCTTGAATATGGCAGCGGGTGTGAAAAATGTTTTCTCGTTGTTGTCGTCTTCGACTCCTTGAATGTTTAGGTTTCATTTTACAATGAGGATCTCTCTGTCAATGGGCATCTCAGCTTCGTCTTCTTCGTCAGTGGGGTTTTCAGATTCTTCCTCCTTTTCATCATCGGAATTAATTTCACCATTTGGTCAAATCACTATCCGACTCTTAGGACATTGACTAGCAATGTGTCCCCTACCTTGACACTTAAAACACTTAATATCACGAGAACGATTGGAAATAGGTTCGTTTTTATTCTTACTTGTCTCGCCGCTTGGTTGATTGGATTTAGTGGTGGCTATTACAAGTTCATTGGAACTAATAGGAGCTTTGCTCAGCCCTTGACTCCACTTGCTAGAAGATGAGGATGGGTAAGCTTGATTGACTCTTTTCTTCTTCAATTGCTTTTTGACTTTTATAGCCATATGGACCATGCCCATAACTTCGACATAGTGCTGAAGTTCCACTATATTGGCAATATCTCGATTCAAGCCTGCTAAAAATCTAGCCATCATTGCTTCACGATCTTCCTCCACATCGGCTAGTATCATCGCAACCTCTATTTGTTTGTAATAATCTTCGAAGCTCCGGTTGTCTAGAGTTAGATTTTGCAGTCGCTAGTACAAGTCTCAGTGGTAGTATGAGGGAACGAAATGTTTCATCATGACAGCCTTCATTTCAACCCAAGTTGAAATAGGCCTTTCTCCGTTTCTCCTATAGCTTGTCACGAGTTGATCCCATCATACGATTGCATAATCAGAAAACTCTATTGCCATGAGCTTCACTTTTTTTCTCTTCGAGTAATGGTGGCACTCGAAGGCGAGCTCTATTTTCTTCTCCCACTCCGAACACACTTCGGGATCATTTTTACCTTGGAATGGAGGAATTGTCATTTTGATATTATTGAGATTGTCGTCGGGATGATCTCTTTCCGTATGGCCCCAGTTTCGTTGACCCTTTTGTCGATTACCTCGAACAGGAGAGTAATCTCTTTCTTCCTCACTTGACTCATCAGGATCTTCTTGGCATTGTATGGGATGCCCACGCCCTCGCCTTGCATCTTCGGGGGTTCTTTCACGTTGTCCTTGTAACATCCCAAAATAGGGCCTAGTCAGAATAGTGGTTTTGGGACCACAAATCTGACATTGAAATATTCATTTTAAGATTATTATGAGGTCTAGAATATGATAATATGTATGTGTTAAGATTTCATGAAGAAATTCTTTGAGTAAGGTGTCAAATTGGAAATTAGGGACTAAATTGAATAAATTTCAAAACTTGGATTCTAGAAGCAATTTCTATGAAATTGCTTTAGATTATAAATTAGAAGGTCTTAGAGAGAAATTTGCCCAATTTCTAAGTTTTTGGACAAAAATGGGCTTGCATGGATGAAATTTTAAAGAAAGGACTTAAGGGCATTTTGGTCATTTAGCATTTTAATGAAATAAAATGAGAAAAATGAACCAAAATTAGCTCATTTTCTTCTCCATGCTGCTGAAACTTCAAGGGACTCCATAGCTAAGGTTTTCAACATTTTCAAGCTCAATAGTAAGTGCACCCAAGCCCTGTTTTTAATGTCCTTTGTATTTTTGAAATCCCAGTAGCTTACTCTATCCATTTCTACCCATATTTCATGCTAGGGTTCATGTTTAAAAATTTACCCATACATGAGTTACTTGTATTTTGATGGTTTATGGAGGAATATGAAAGTTGAAGGTGTGTTAAACATATTTTCCTAGGTGATTTTCATGAAAAACCCCAAAAGGTGCCTTTTTACAAAAGTTGTTAAATATGTGGTAGAAATATAAAAATAATGGAAAATGTGGGCTGCTATAAGAGGGAAAAGTGTTCTACTAGGCTTGGGTAAGATAGAAATTACATGTGTTTCATTATACGAGCCTAGGGACTAAATCGTAAAAATGTGAAAGGTTAGGGGAAAAATGGTCATTTGGACCGGGGGTAAAAGTTAGGCTCAAAAGGATACAATGTGAGTCATTAATAATTTATTTTTATTGTTTTAGACCCCGAGGAACAAATTCCAGAGGTCGATTGAAGAAAATGAAAGGTTTTGGAATAACCAAAACACAATACCGAAACGAGTACTAGGTAAGTTCGGATAACTTAAAGTAAACTCAAAATGTGTCTAATTATATGATTTATGAATGTACGATGATTGTATTTAGTGATGACATGAATTCATATGAAATGCATCTTTGTAAATGATTTGTTGGAAAATGTCTCGGTTGAGGTTAAAAAGGGAATTCGATGGATAAACCATGAATTATATGTGACTTGAGATCCTCCATGTGTTTCAAAAAGGATTTAGCTTAGACGGGTAATCCGTTGATCTCAAATATAAAAAGGATCTAGCTCAGACGGGTGTTCCTTGAGTGATCAAGCCTCCCGAAGAATATGTGTGCATTATGGATTTAGCCCGGACGGGTAATCCGATCGGGGTTTGAATTTAGCTTGGACTGGTAATTCAGATCTGAGCTCACTAAGTGTGTTTGTCACTATAAAGGATTTAGCTTGGACTAGTAATCCCGACATCACCTTATTAGTTTATATTACAGGGGCTTTAGCCTAGACTGGTAATCCTACCGTAAGATGTGAGATTCGCGAGAGTGCATACCTGAAATGATCAATCGTATGAATTGACGGTGAATGGATAATCCATAAAGATTTCTTAAAAACTCAACGGGAGTAACACGAGATATATGTACAAATGACAAGTTGAATGATGAGCTCATCTAAGATAAATTACATGATGTTTTGTTATATGACTAACTTATTGATTGAGTGCATGTGATAGGGAAACCATTTTCATATTTGTTGGTTTCATTATCTAATAAGGTTGTATGCTAAATAATCGATAAGTTTACTTTCCAGTTATTCGAGCTTACTAAGCATGTAAATTCTTACCCCTCTCTTTTTTCTGTTTTCAGAGCTCGAGGACTCGTAAAGATTGGAACACAGTTGGAGAGTCTACACACTATCAGCTAGCTCAGCTTTGGTATATAGATCCTTATGTTTCGTTCAATGGCATGTATAGAACTTTTGAGTATTTTGTTATATGTGTCATTTGGTTTGCCAAAATGAAGGCATGTAAAGTTATACATATCTTTTTATATATGACCATGGAAATTGGCTTATTTTGAAGTAGGCTATGTCCTACAAATCTATGCATGTTTATGTTCACATATGATGGCCTGGTTATAATTGGCAATGAGTTATAAAAACGAGCCAATCTTAAATATGTCAAGTAGACATGGAAATCCTTAAATGCAAGATGAGAATTAACTTAGCATGTATGAAACCAATGCATGAGGTTTACATGCAATGAGGTTAATCAAAGTTTTATATATATACATAAGTGTATAATTTGGTCTTAATATACACTAAAGTAACTCATAAGAATAATTGATTGATAGAGGGTGATCAAAGGCTTGGAAAATAGCCTAATAAGGTTCGCACTGGTAGACACACGGGCGTGTGTCTAGGCCGTGTGTGACACACGGCTCACCCCTATGGGTGTGTGGTATGGCCATGCATCCCCTACACCTAAATTTTTAAGTCAATATAGAACACAGGCTAAGCACACGGATGTGTGTCTTGGCCATGTGCATTTAATAGTATGATGAGGTTGAAGTCAATGTTGCACACGGGCTGAGGGCACGGGCGTGTCCTAAGCCACACGGGCGTGTGTGACTACACGTTCCCAACCACACGGGTGTGTCGCACTTCAAAATAAGGGAAAATTTTCTAAGATGCCCAAAGTCTATTAAAAGTTCCCGGTTCTGTCCCGAACCGCCCCTAGCTATGACTTAGACCTCGAAGGTCTGTGTAAGGGATGAGGTGTACCTGTTTGAAAGGTTTTAAATTTTGGGCGAAGGTCGACGACCCGATTTAGTAAGTTTGTAAAGGTTTAAACCCGGTAATGCCTCAAACCCGTCCATGTGTCGGATACGGGCGAAGGGTGTTACAGTCCCTATGCTTCAACCAGATATAGCCTATCCTCAATGTGCTTCAACAGTCATTCCATTTCTCGTATGAGGGCTTGTAAAGTTAAATCGAGGACTCCTCCATCAACGACATTGCGAACAGGTCGCAATCCTTCTCTGGCCCTTGGATTTCTTTCGAGACTTCTCGACATATAAGTTTGAAGCACACAGCAAACCTCGCAATTTCGCTAACAAAAGAAAAGCACACAAATTCGGCTTTTATACTCTTAGATAGTCTCACTGCTCTCGTGCCTTTTTCGCTCAAGTTTGCCTCTCGAGGTTCTCCGCAAACTACTTAGACAAATCAATGTCCGTTTGTGAGTCAGCTTACAAAAATAATACTGGTTAGGTGGGGACGTGATGTGGGACGAATAGGTAGGCTTGAAAAAAGAAATGGATGGGTAGAAATGTGACGTTTTTGGTTTAAAAAAGGAGTGAAGAAATCTCGGGTAGAAAACTCTTTGAAACACAAATTTTTTTCCACTTCTTTTTTTTTAATATTTCAACCTCTTTTTTTTACTATATATAATCTTCTTTTTTTTTGTACGATTTTTTTCTTTTTTTCTGGAACTACAATCCCGAGAGTACTAAAAATAACGATTCTCACCTCAATTTAACCAGCTCTAATACCAAATGATATACGCTCGCCTCGGTTAAGAATTGAGTAGTAAGTTTTGCTCGATCGATAAATTGGATAAGCTTCAGACGGTTTGCAAATAGGCTAAATAAATTCAAAGAAGGAATGGTTCAGAAAAGAAATAGCAAAATTGGTTATGGAATATGGATATGGTTCGGCTAAGGTTCAAGAATGAACTAACACAATATTGATGTGTTAACCCGAAACTTATATGAACGCTTAGTGAAGAAGTGAAAAGGTAACAAAATGATTGAAGAATAGATTGAAGACCAAGACCCTCTATCAAGATTGATAGGAACCTTCGGTATAAGTGAATGCCACACTTGGGTAACAAAGTGATAAGTTCGGAAACAAAGATGGGTTGATGCCACAAGGATCACTTGATAAGTCAGGTTAGTCTTTGGAGAATAACAAGAGTGAACACTCTCACAAAATAGCAATTTAGCATAAATTCAGCATTAGTCCCTTTTACAATAGTTTGAACAATTATTTATAGGCAAATTAAGAGCTAGTCGAATGGTCTCTTAGGCAGCTCATTAGACACTAAAATTCTGCTGGAAATTGCTAGGAAATGTGTAACACCGAATTAGACCCTAATTGGTGGTTTTGAGACCATGAATATGAGTCAGAAAAATATTTAAAAATTATTTTCTGTGTTTATTTTGTGTGAATTTATATCTGTGAAATTTTCGTTATTTAATTTTGTCGTTTAGGTGTCCGATTAAATAAAAGGGCTTAATCACGTTAATTGAAGATTTGATAGTTTAAAACATAAGGGCCAAATTGTTGGTGGCTTTTTAAATTGGAGCGTTTATGTTGTAAATAAACCATGACTATGTGATATGGACGGTAATGTCCTTGTTATTAATGGTTTTATAATTTTATTTTAAAGGTTAAATAAGTAAATTAGGTAATAAAAGGTTTATAATAAAACATTAGATTAAAATAAGCCATCATATTATTATTATGTTCATCCACCGAAATGAGAAACAAAAGAAAAGAAAAGGAAGCTAGGTATTTGACCATTGTTGAGTTTGATTTAAGGTAAGTTCTAGCTCAATTTTATATAATTTTTACGTTTTTAGGATCGTTGCTTCGAGTACTACAAAACCCATGCTTGAATTTTTTATTTTGATGAATATTTTGAGTTATGCCATTGTTGAGAGCTTGTGATTTTTGTTGTTTGATGATGAAATATGAAAGATATGTTTTAGATTAACATGTTTTGTATTTGAGTTTTTGATGATTTTGAGTAATTAGGGCTAAATTGCAAAAATAATAATTGGAGGGACTAAAGTATGAAATAAATGAAATATATGGACTTGTATGAATACTAGGAATATTCGGCCAAACATAGGTATATTGAAATTTTGCATATTTTGTGTTTTGTGCAATAGGTACTAAATTGTAAAAAGTGTAAATATCAGTGGTAATATGGTAATTTACCCATTTATGTGTTTTTAGACTAAATTGAATGAAAATATACTTGAATGAGCTTAATTTGAATATGTTTAGATTAAGAACCAAAGAAATCGGATTTGGATCGGGGGAAAACAAAAGTTGTTGACTAGCTGTCCTGTTCCGTTTTACATCGTCCGAGGTAAGTTTTTAAGCAGATAGATGTGGTTAATTTCAATATACGTGGTCAATATATAGTTATAATGGTTAGAAGTAAATTGTGAATCGGCTTTGAGTAATGAAAATGATTTATGTCTGATGATTAATTAATGAATAATTTTAGTAATTCAAGTGATGATATGAGCTATATATGTGGAAATGTTGATTATTTGTATAATAATTACAAGTTAATATTCGGCTAAATGAGGTATATGTATGTGATATTAAAGTGTAAATCATGATTAATATATATGTATATGTATTCGAATATATGATGATGTTGTGACATTGGTAGTGAATAATAACTTTGTGAATGAATATATGTATATTTTTGTCAATTTAAAGTTGGTACCTGGAAGTATATGTGGTTTCGTTATATGTGTGCGAGTAAGTCAACGTTTCATACGTTGGCATCGATATGTGACTCCGATATATGTGCGTGAGTAAGTCCACGTTTCATAAGTTGGCATCGATATGTGACTCTGATATATGTGTGTAAGTAAGACCATGTTTTATACGTTGGCATCGATATGTGATTCCAATATGTGTTTACGAGTAAGACCCTGTCTGGGATAGTGGCATTGATATGTGATTACATGTAAGACCACGTCTGGGACATTGGCATTGTACGATATTTGTGACTATCCGAGTATCCTATCAAATTTCGAATGGTTCAATAAGCAATGATAGTTACGATTGAATGAAAAAAACAAGCTAAAGTAATCAGGTATGTGATAGTTTATTACTTATTTGAAATAAGGTAAGAAAGTTACTTGGTATGTGTTTTAAATCATGTATAATGTAAATGGAAATTGTATGTGCATATTGAAAATGTATTTGGCCTCTTAGTTTATATCATGTGATTATTTATGAAATGGTCCATGGATAAATATGTATGTGGGTTTATGTATATTCGGCTATCTAATGGTACTAAGGTTTTGAAATTGAATTTTACCTTGATAATAGACATATGTATATGTTCGGCTAAGGTAAATTTGTATATGGAATTATATGTTGTATATGAAATTGTGATCTTGAAAATAAATGTGATTAAGTTGGCCTAATTTATTTTGGTTAAGTTGAGTTGTTATTAATATTAAGTTATTTATTTGCTTATGACTTACTAAGCTATGATAGCTTATTGTGTGTATTTGTTCACTGTTTATAGATTTTGGAAGTTGGTTGCAAGCTCGGGGATCATCAGCAAAGTCTATCACACTATCGACCGATTTCGGTATTTTATAAGCTAAATTTTGGATCTATGGCATGTATAGGCTAGATAATATTTTGGAAGCATTGGATTTTTGTTTGTATATATAAAAGCCATGCGAAAATCGCTTGTTTATTCATGTTAAGTTTGGTTTAAGTTTGGTTATGCTATGGATATATTTGGTTGGTAATTTCGAATGTGTGGTATTTAGTAACATGGTTCAGCTTGGTTATTAGGTTAGTTGCTGATTTATTATTTTGACTAAAGATAAATATATATTATGGTAAGTATAATCTATGACATGTTTGTATAGTGTTTTGGTTATATGATTTAGTCGAGTATTGATATGTATAATTTATAAATTAGTCATGCCAATATATATATAATACATAACATATATGTGGCAATGTTTGATCATATGATTCAGCAATGAGGAATGTCTAATATGATGTGTATATATATATAATTGATTATTAAGTAACGTATTGGCTTATTACAAAGTATAAGAAATTTGTATGAATTTCTTGTGGTTTACTTTACTATCAAGTTGATAAGAAATAAGTAGTTTTGTGTTAAAATTTTGGTATAATGCATAATATGTGTAACCAACATTATGGGATTCGACATTTGTATATATAAATTAGGAGGAATTGATTTGATTTCATAATTATATTATAAACATGTCGTAATGGTTCTGTGATTAGTTATTAAGTGGACTAAATGCATGATTATATTCGAATGGAAATAAGTTTAGTGGACGAATGGTATTTATGATATGTGTTTTGTGCATTGAGGTTGATTGATGATTTAAAAGTGGTACGAGTGATTCGGCTATGATATGTATATATTAATATGAATTATGTTTGTTATGTTACCTTTGGTTAAAGTGATTTGATTATGTTTTATATGTGTTAGTAATGGTTTAAAACTTAGTTAAAGGTACATTTGAATAAATGCCGAAATGAGTTAAGGAATATATTTGAAAATTGACGAATATGTACAAACGAATTATGTTAGTCGAATAGATAAGAAAATGAAATGAATTTTATATATAACCTTTGGAAATGTTGGTTTTGCTTATGAATTTGAGTTATTAATTTGTATAGATATGATATGAATTATTTGAGTGTAATAATACTAATTAATTAAATAAGGTACTTATTTGATCCGTAGTTACAATTTCGAATACCATAGTTATTAAATAACCATATGAGTCGATTGTTAATAATCTGAAGTATGCACAAATTGTTGTTAGTATGTGCATGAGCAATAGCTATAAAACTGTTTTGATACTTAGATAATAAGTGAGTTGGTTGATATATGCTCGGTATATGATATGTATTTCTAATTAAAAATCTGAAATCATAAATAAGATGAGAGTATTCAGGTGATTTATTTAAGTAGTATAAATCGTTTAATTGTCTGTTTGAGTTGTGTTTGATCGATAATGCTTCGTAACCCTAATCTGGTGATGGATACGGGTTAGGGGGTGTTACAAAATGACCTGGAAGTTTCCTTGAAGCTTCCTCAACAGCTAGAGAAATGAATGAGCTCAAAATGGCCCTTGGTATGTTTGGCCAAATGCATGCTTGCAGCTGAACGGTGCCTTGGTTAGCTAGATGGTCAGTGGAGCTTTTAAATCAGCTTAGGAGACTTCAATGGACAGCTCAGTTCAGCTGAATCCTTGGTGAAGAAGCATGACCATTGAGATGTCCAAGGCATCACTTTAATGAGTATAATTGCTTCAGCTGGAAATTAAATCTTCAATGGATATTGATATGCATGAAAAGTCAGCTAAAAAATGATGTTCATTCAACTCTTCCCTAGGCCGATCCATGCATGTATTTACTGCAAAATAAAATAATAATTAAATGGGTTAAGACACATTAAAATCGGCGGATATTAATTCAAAACCAATTTATGTCATGCGGCTGGACAAATTAAATTAATAGCAACTAATTAATTTGTTCTAATCTAGACACATTAAATTATGTCCTAAACTAGACATATTAAAACACATATATTAATGTGAGACATATTTAATACATTAAATTAAAAATGTCCAGATTTAAGACACCATTAAAATAATTAATTATTTGAACTAAAATTAACTAATTAAGTAGCACAACTTAATAAATTTATTTCAGCACAAAAGACGCATAAAATAAATAAATTGAAATCAGCTCAATGAGCTAGCTTTGCATCGAATTGAACTCTTTTGAGATGAAACGAGCTAAGTCAACTTATAGGACGTTGCAACATGAGCTTGTTAAGTTGTTCACTTGCTGTTCGAACACTCCTTCTTTCCAAGTCCGAGTTATGTACCTTGAAATAGACTCTTGGAACCTCTTTTCTCAGGCTCAAGTGATTGGTCCCAATGGCAGCTCCAAGGGTTCAACAATTAGCTCCGTAGCCAAGCTCGCATCATAGTGTTGAATCGCTCCTGAAGTTTAAGTTTGTTTTCCATCTCCTTAATCTTTCTTTACTTACTTATTATCCTAAACTGAGCCATTCACATATCTCCTATCATGTTTCTTTCTAGTTGAACCTACTTTCATTTATCTAGCCAACTTTGAACCCCTTTTTACTACATTCAACCTCCTAATCCATTCCAAACCAAACTGGCCATTTTTGTGAATGACCCTTCTCGTCGACGATTAGGCAAACTACATGAACTCAACTCAAACCCGAGCTAGATCACATCAATTAATCTAATATGAGTTTATTAAAAAATCAAATTCAACTTGCAATAAATTGCAAGTGAAGCCTATTGGGCTAGTGTAACGTCCCGAAATAGGGCTTAAACGGAATAGTGGTTGTGAAACCATGAATCTGAGGTAAAAAAAATATTCCAATTAAGTTTTAAGGTTTATTCATTGATTGAATAATTGTGTGAAAATTTCGTGAAGAAATTTTATATATAAGTGCCTAATTTGATAATTAGGACTAAATTATAAAATTAGCAAAATGTGTGTTCTAGATAATAAAAGGGATTTAATTGAAATGGTTTCTTAAAGTGGAGGTCCTTATTTATTAATTAGACCATTATATAGTTTGGACAAAAATGGGCAAGAATAGGACAAATTTGAAAGAAAAGCCTTTTAGGGCATTTTGGTCATTTAGCAATTAAAAGAATTAAAAGGGAAAATAAAGCCAAAATTGGTCCATCTTCTTCATAGAGGCCGAATATAGCATGAGGGAAGCCATGGTTAGGGTTTCCAAGCTTTCCAAGCTCCATAATCCCGAAAAGTGAGATTTGGACCTAGAACGGGAGAAAAACTGAAAATCGGGAAAGTTGGTAAAATGGTCGTTTTAGTATCGAGTTAAGTTCATATGTTTCATAAGCATTTAATTATGCATATTTGAATGATAAATTGATATTTTGGCCATAAATACTTCAGTATTGAGTTTCAAATATAATGATTAATGTTCGATAATAATTCGATATTGGAAAGAGAACTTGTATAATTTATATGTAAGACCATATTTTGTATTATGGCTTTGTATGATAACAAGAAAGTATTGACTAACATAATTTGATGAGAATAAGTTGATGATATGATGAGATTGAGAATGTAAGTATGTAAGTTGAGTAGCATTTTATTATTATGTAATTATTGTTATTAGTATTGATATTATTGAGTTATGCGGCTAACCTTGAGAATTTGAGCAAGTATGTTTCAGCTATGACTTGACAAGGCATTGATATCTCAAAGTCCATGGTTGTACCATGGCAATCAAGGAAGAATTGATGGAAAATTCCATGTTCATAACATAACATTTAAAGAGGAATTGGCGGTTAAGGATACCATGTAAGACCATGTCAAGACATGGCATTGGTAAGGCAAGGGTCCCGTGTAAGACCATGTTAAGACATGGCATCGGCATTGATTAAGGACTCCATGTAAGACCACATCAAGATGTGGCATTGGCACTAAGATAAGGATGCCATGTAAGACCATGTTTGGAACATGGCATTTGGTAAGACAAGGATACCATGTAAGACCATGTTTGGAACATGGCATTTGGTAAGATAAGAATATCATGTAAGACCATGCCAAGGCATGGCATTGATAAGTTATATAAGGCAAGGAAATCATGTAAGACCATGTCAAGATATGGCATTGATGAGTTACTATAAGGCAAAGGTCCCATGTAAGACCATGCCAAGGAATGACATTGGTGAGTTCATAAGGCAAGGATACCACGTAAGACCATGTCAAGACATGGCAATGGTAAGTTCAAAAAGGAAAAGGTTCCCGAGTAATCCAAAGAGTAAGTCAAAGAAACGACAAGGTGAGAACATGAAGAAAGAGTACAGGTATACATTTAAGGCTTATTTAATATTGAGATTGTATGTAATTGAGATTATTACGTATTAAGTAAGTGATGAGTTTTCAGTTATGCTTGTGACACTTTATGACATGATTGGCAATATGCCTATATTATGAAAGAGTACTCATGTGTTAAGTGAGATGTTGTAGGTATGTAAGCAAGCTATTAAGTAAGGTGCCTTTTGTATTCTGAGCCTTTGGTAAGGTTACCAATGAGTAAGATGGGAAAGTAAGAACTAAACATTATTTAAGCAAATTATGACAGCATAGTAGTAAGCTAAATTGATTGCTAATGCTTATTATTTTACATGTGAACTTACTAAGCTTTATAAGCTTATTTCTTTCACTTTCCCATGTTTTAGAGTACTTAAAAGCAAGCTTGGGTTAGAGGTCGTCGGAGATCACTTCACACTATCGACTACCAAGTTACCAAATGGGTATCTTCGTTTTCAAACATTCTAGTTTATGGCATGTATAGGGACTTAGCCATTTTGTGTGTATGTCCTTATGATATGACTAAAGAACGGTATGAAAATATTTGATAATAATTAGCTATTGAAATGGCTAATGAATAACTTGTTTCGGTGTTATGTATGCCTAAATGGTAGTTAATACAAATAAATCATGAAAAAGTGAAATTAGCATTAAAACAGTATTGAATAACAGCAATGACATGATCTTGAAAAATCACCAAGAATAGTAGAAATGGAATTAGGTAATGAATGAGATATAAAATTAAAGCTTATTGAGTCTATTTTCATATGAAAGAAACAGAGTAAGCATTAACAAACACATTAAAAACACATTAAACACATTAAACTTAATGAGCTTAGTTAATAAACTGAAATAAACACTTTTAACTCTTAAACTTGATTTAATAAACTGTAAATAAACATATTTAACAATAAGTTATTCCAGCAATTAAATAAACTAAGATAAACATTTATTCCAACAATTAATTAACTTAAAAAAGTTTAATAAAAATAAAGTCCAGCAAATCAATAATTAACTAAGATAAGTTTAATAAAGTCCAGCAACTCAATTATTAACTAAGATGAGTTTAAATAAATTAAAGTTTAGCTTGCAATAAATTGCAAAGGACTCCTATTGTGCTTGTCCAAGCATGATCAATGGATTCGGCTACTTGCTCTTCCCAAGCTCGATCAACATAGCTTTCTAACACATCCTGAAGCCTTTTAGCTCGTGACCGAGTTATAGGTCCTTGTGGCAGCTCAATGGTTTGGTAGTAACTTCCCGAGCTAGGGTCGCATCAAAGTGAAAGGATGAAGAAGATTCAGCTAACAAGAAAACAAAGTGATTAAGTTGATAGTTGTGGATGGAATGGAAATAGGGTTTAAAGGTCAGGAAAGAACCAATACTGACGTGACCACTCCTTGAGGCTCAACAAGCTCTGAGCCTAATCCCATTAAGTTACCCAAAGGACCCATAACTTGAGCTCGGGTTAAGCACCTTCAAGAAGCTGTTTCAACTTTGTTTGCTCAAATTTGGAATGACGACGAGCTCCAAGCCAAAGGGATAGATCGGGCCAGCTTATTACAAGCTCCATGCACTTTAGTTCAAGTTGATTTCAACCCAACCCTAGCTTGCCGACCTCTATCTAGCTCAATTCAGCTCACTTGAGCATAGCTCAGCTCGTTGAGCTAGATTTATTTTTCCTCCAGCTTATTTCATTAACTTTTTAAAATAAACTAAGTATTAGTTTTTATTTTCATACAATTTTTCATTGCTCATGTCTGAACTCTCTAGCTCAAATCAGCTCCTTAAAATTGTTTTCACATGTTTGAGCTAGCCGAATTTAATGTGTGTCTTATTCAGTGCATAATTTTAATGTGTTAGGTATTGAACAAATTTAATAGCTGGTGCTATTTAATTTGTCCAGCCGATTATATGTTTTTAATTTGTCTAAGCTACAGCTGAATTTATGTTGTGTCTTAATTTATTACTTGTGTTTAATATGTCTTAGTTATTATTTGTTTTAATGTGTCCTAGCTGAATACATGATTTTAATGTGTCTTGGGCTGCCGAAATAAATGCGTCTTAAGGTGAGTTAATTTGATGAATTAATTTGCTGCAGGTACATTACTTGGGACGACAATAAGTGAGCTGATGGTTCAACTCTTCAAAGCATCTCTTCGTGGACTTGAATGGCCAAAGATCAGCTGCTGGTTATTCTTCCCAAAGTGGCCTGCTAGCTCCCCAAAGCTACCTTGAAAGCTTTCACACCAGCTGCACATTCTGTTCACATTGCAAGACTGTCCAGATTTTTATTTTCACACACACAAGGCTATTTGCATTAGGTTTCATACTTGGGTGACCATTACAATACTCAAGCTACCAATTAAAGCCCATAAACTATTCATCTGAACAAGGAGCTTCAATTAAAGCCGTTCCAGCACCTAGGCTGAATCTACCAAGTCATTTCAGCTCCCACTTGACTTCATTAATGTCCAGCTGAATGATCATGTTCTAGATGTTGTCCATTGGTGTCTCCCATGCTAGGAAACTTCAAGGAAGCTACCAAGGACGTTCAAGAAGCTTCAAGGAAAGTTCCAGTCTTAATTACCGTCCATTCAGCTCACTCTATTGTAAACACTATAAATACTTAGATGATTTCATGTAAAAAGAACTTTTGACATTTTGATTGATGAAACTTTGTTTCTGTGAGGTTTACTTCCTCTCAACTTTTCGTATGAGCCTCAAACGACTTATCTAGCTAGCTAGTGGCGTCAACCAAACTTGTTATTAGAACTTATCACCATCACTTGTTGTGGCGTGGCATTCTCCTATCCAACTACCATCATCTTTTCACCTTAAACTATATAGGAACTGTGGTGACACTCTTTAGTGTTGAATCGCTCTTGAAGTTTAAGTTCGATTTCCATTTCCATCTCCTTTCGTTATTTAACTTCATATTCTAAACCGAGCCATCCTCATATCTTCTATCTTGTTTCTTTCTAGCCAAACCTGCCATCATATACCTAGCCCACTTTGAACCCTATTTTGACAACATTCAGCCTTCTAAGCCGATTTAAACAACTCGACAATTCTATGAATGACCTTTCTTGTTAATGATTAGGCAACTTACATGAACTCGACTCGAACACCTGAGCCAGATCACGTTATTTGGTATCAGAGCTTGTAAAAAAGGAGCACCAATGTTCGTATTAGGTCTGTAGTAGGTTCGAATTAAAAAAATTTGTGTTCAAGTTTTTCATATTATAATCAGCAAGTATTAGTGAAGTTAAAAAAATATGAAATTATAAAAAAATTCGAATATAAAAAAAAGTGTGAAGTATTAAAGTTTTTTTCTTTTGGTGTTCATATCATCTATTAACGATCTCCAAGTGTTGTTCTACCATCTTTTGCCCCCTAACACCACATTAAACCGAAATTTTCTTTGTTTCAGTCAACCCTACACTCCTTACATTACAAGCCTTGAAACTCCTTGAAACCGACCCTCTAAGCAGCAAATAAGTTCAAAGAGATGAAATATGAAACCATGAGAGAAAGTTCGAGTGGTAAAAGGCACGAGTGTCTGTGAGAGCATTCGAGAGGAGAAAAAGCCTTATATCGAGTGTAAACACGAGTGTGATTGCTAAATCATTAATTTTCTTTTCAAGTGACTAGTGAGGTTTTTGTGGTGAGGTATTCATTGTTTGTTTTGTGTTTTTAACATTTTTTTAGCAGTAAACTCATGATTGGGGAAGAGTTTTCGAAATCTGAATTTCAGTATTTGTTGAAAGAGATGGAGTGCATGCTCGACCAAAAAATCAAGCCTATCCAAGAAAAACGAGATCATCGAGCAAGAACCTAATGGGAGCAAAGTTCACCAAGTCAAGGGACGGATTCAAGACTATCAAGAAAATAATCGTCCAATGACTATTTGGGAAGAGACCTATATCATGGTTCTTATTCATCAAGGAATTCAAGACGAGATCAAACAAGTTTCGAGTTTGAAGTCTATTATGGTGGCAAACAAGAAAGCACAAGTCGTTCTTTGTATATGCCAAGGTATTCATCCACTGAGAATCAAATTCGAAAAGGTGATCATTTTTCATATGTAAGTCATTCCATTCATACCTAACGAGAGTCTCTCTATTCTGATTCATTTGTATTGTCTTCATGTTGTAATGAACGAAAGAGACAAAAAGAAGTACAAAGAAAAGAAAGGCAAGAAAAGCTACTACGAGAAAATAAGCGAATGTGGAGTGAAATTGAGAGGAGAAAAATGAAAGAAAAAGAAATCGAATAAGAACGAGAAAGCAAAAAAGAAAAAGAGAGTGAAAGAAAGGAAAAAGAAATTGAAAAAGAAAAAGATTTCGAGCAAGAAAAGAAAATTGAAAAAGAGAGAGAGACTAAAGAAAGAAAAGGTGTTGAGCTAGAATCGAGAGAAGTTGAAAAAGAAAATGAAAGTGAGTTCTCGATAATAAAAGAGATAAGTGAAAAATATGCTAGTGCACGAGAGAAAGTTAGGAATGTTTCTACTAACTTATATTTGAGTTGTCCTCGTATTGTATTTTCTACTTTTCAAGTCTTTAAAGAATCATTCGACAAGTTCCAACTTCAATAGCTTCTCGATGCTAGATGATTCTGAATAATCAAAAATGGTAAGGTTGAAGGTGAAATCCAACCACAAGTGTTTGAAGGTAAGCAAGATAAGGAATCTTTAGCAATCGAGTCATGGCCATCGGGTTTGAAAGTTGTCGATAAAATTTTCGGTGACTTAGTTTTTAAAAGATCTCTTTATTTTGATCTGGTTAATTGTTATTCTTTATTTGTGGTTGATAAACTCGTTCTAAGTGGAAGCATGAGGAGTTGTTCTCTTGATTAGTTTTGTGATGAAAAATCTATTGATGTTGTTTGATTAGATCGGCAAACACCAAATATGATCTTGAGTGATAACGGGTTTTCACGAAAAGTGTTTAAGTTGTTTGATTGTGGTGATTATGTGAGTCACCTCATGCCTTGTGTGACATACTTGAATTTGTGCAAATCTGTCCTGATGAATGTAAAGATTTTTTATTGTTTGATTTTGTATATGCACAAATCCTTTTGGATCAACATGTTTGATTTAATGACAAAAATGAAACCTTTGCTACACTTTGGAAAAAGTAAACAAACTCGTGTGTTCAAATCTAGAATTTACTATTTTGGTTTGTTTTGTGGGAAACTCAAGCAGCCTAAACTTTGTGCGAAAAATTTGTATGATGCCTGGACTTTGACTAAGGAAACAAAATTTGTCAATTTTGATTCCAACTTAAAATCATTCCTTGATCATTTTATGTGGTTGTACATGAAATTCATGTTTCCTCTCGAAAAGGTCAGACAACTCATGCTTTTGACCCTGGTATTGATTCATATGTTCAATGTGTGAATAACATATCAGCATGTCCCTTTGAGTCTATCGTCCATGGTGACATTAGCCTCTTTCATTATTGTGAACACAACACTTTGAAAAATGCAAGTTGTCTTTGGGTTTCATCATCATTTCAGGTTAGTCGACATAAAAAGTTTGTTCATCACTACATTTCTGAGGAGAGAAGGTTTGTGTTGACTGAAAAAGGTAAGGTCAATCTTAACCTCCCTAATCCCAACAGTAAGCAAGGTGAGTTTTCATTAGCTCTTAGCTAGCTCTATTCGACTGACTTTGCTCATGATCTGAATTTTGAAAAGGTACCATACGTTGGTGTCGATAATTTCCATTCTTTGATTGAGGATTGTGTTGTTGATAAATTTGTATGGCCTACTGATTCTATCTTGAATGTAAGTCTTATGTCTTCTTTGTTTCCAAGTATGAAGAGCCATTCGAAAAGACTTACGAGAAACCATTCACCCTATTTGTCCAAGAAGGTCTGAGTAGGAATCTGTGTTTCCAAGTGAACTAATGATTCGACTTGAGGATAAGTCATTTTGAAGAAGGGGGAATGACATGACCATGCTCGAGGCTAAACAAGCTCTAAGCCTTATCCCATCGAGTTACCCAAAGGACCCATAACTCGAGCTCGGGTTAAGCACCTTCAAGAAGCTGTTTCAGCTTTGTTTGCTCAAATTTGGAATGACAACGTACTCCAAGCCAAAGGGATAGATTGGGCCAGCTTATTACAAGCTCTATGCACTTTAGTTCAAGCTGATTTCAACTTAACCCCAGCTTGTCAACCTCTATCTAGCTCAATTCAGCTCACTTGAGCTTAGTTCAGCTCATTGAGCTAGATTTATTTTTCCTCCAGCTTATTTATTTAACTTTTTTAAATAAACTAAGTATTAGTTTTTATTTTCATACAATTTGTCACAGCTCATGTCTGAACTCTCTAGCTCAAATCAACTCTTTAAAATTGTTTTCACATGTTTGAGCTAGCCAAAATTAATGTGTGTCTTATTTAGTGCATAATTTTAATGTGTTAGGTATTGAAAAAAATTTAATAGCTACTGCTATTTAATTTGTCCAGCCGATTATATGTTTTTAATTTGTCTAAGCTACAGCTAAATTTATGTTGTGTCTTAATTTATTACTTGTGTTTAATATGTCTTAGTTATTATTTGTTTTAATGTGTCCTAGCTGAATGCATGATTTTAATGTGTCTTGGGCTACCAAAATTAATGTGTCTTAAGGTGAGTTAATTTGCTGAATTAATTTGGTGCAAGTACATTGCTTGGGACGACAATAAGTGAGCTGATGGTTCAGCTCTTCAAAGCACCTCTTCGTGGACTTGAAAGGCCAAAGATTAGCTACTGTTTATTCTTCTCAAAGTGGTCGACTAGCTTCCTAAAGCTACCTTGAAAGCTTTCACACCAGCTGCACATTCTGTTCACATTGCAAGACTGTCCAGATTTTTATTTTCACACACACAAGGCTGTTTGCATTCGGTTTCATACTTGGGTGACCATTACAATACTCAAGCTACCAATTAAAGCCCCTAAACTATTCAGCTGAACAAGGAGCTTCAATTAAAGCCATTCCAGCACCTAGGCCGTATCTACCAAGTCATTTCAGCTCCCACTTGACTTCATTAATGTCCATCTGAATGACCACCTTCTAGATGCTGTCTATTGGTGTCTCCCATGCTAGGAAACTTCAAGAAAGCTACTAAGGACGTTCAAGAAGCTTCAAGGAAATTTCCAGCCTTAATTACCGCCCATTCAGCTCACTCTATTGGTTATTCGGCTAACCTTTGTAAACACTATAAATACTTACCTGATTTCATGTAAAAAGAACTTTTGAAATTTTGATTGATGAAACTCTGTTTCTGTGAGATTTACTTGCTCTCAACTTTTTGTACGAGTCTCGAGCAACTTATCTAGCTAGCTAGTGGTGTCAACCGAACTTCTTCTTAGAACTTATCACTATCACTCGATCTGGAATTCTCCTATCCAATTACCATCATCTTTTTCACCTTAAATGATATAGGAACAGGGGTGACACTCTTTAGTGTTGAATCACTCCTGAAGTTTAAGTTTGATTTCCATTTCCATCTTCTTTCCTTATTTAACTTCATATTCTAAACCGAGCCATCCTCATATCTTCTATCTTGTTTCTTTTTAACCAAACCTACCATCATATACCTAGCCCACTTTGAACCCTATTTTGTCAACATTTAGCCTTCTAAGCTAATTCAAACAACTCGACAATTCTGTGAACGACCCTTCTCGTCGATGATCAGGCAACTTACGTGAACTCGACTAGAACACCTGAGTTGGATCACGTTAAATACTATGAGTGAGTATTGAACCGAGACTTATAAGACACTTAAGGTGGACTGATGATATAGATAGGACCTTGACCCGCTATCTAGAAAGATAGGAACCAAAGGTATCAATGAGGTGAACACTACACTCGAAATTAAGTTATAAGTTCAAAAAGAAACAAGGTAGACGCCACTAGTGATGCTAGATAAGTCAACTTGAGTCTTAAATGAAATAGGAGAGTTGAATAACTCACAAATGTTATAAACATTCATTAAAATGAGCAAAAAGTCTTCTAACCAAAATAATGTCTTCTTACAATCTATTTATAGGCACTATTATGACTATTCAAATGCCTATTTGTGACCTTTCACTTCCAGCAATTAACTGATACGAACTCGTTTCAATGATGATTCGAGTCGTAATGTTACCCAATCGTGAATTTGAGTAGAATGTTTTGTTTTGAAATGAACTTGGTTTAAAACAAAGAAAAGGCTGATGAGTGAAAGAAATGGGTTTAAGATAGGGTAACAAAATGGTTAAATAAAGATAATGGATAAATAGACTAAGGCCAAAAATGAACCAACAATATTGGATTGTTGACCCGAATCTCAAATGGCTCTTAGGTGTTTTATAGTTTAAGGAAAATAGCAAAGGATAAATCTTGACCCACTATCAATTAGTGATAGGAACTAAAGATATACGAACGCCACACTCGAAAGTGATAAGTTTGGTTAACAATGGAAAGGGTAGATGCCACAAGTGATACTTGATAAGTCAGATCAGTTCCAAAAGAACAAAGAGAATAGATAACTCACAAATCTCAAATATAGCATAAAATTCAGCAAAAAGAAGGTTTTTTTTACAATAAGTTGATTACAACTATTTATAGTGTTAAAAGAGGCTAGCCGAATAGTCGCATGTGATCATCTTAATGAACTAATAATGAGCTGAAATAAAGCTCAAAAACTCTTGAAATTCTGAACCTAAGTAACTCCAATCTTTAATACACTTTAATTCAGTTGAATCAATGAACTTGAATGCTTAGGAAAATCTTTTGAAGTCTTCTTTGGCCAGTCGAATAGACACCAGCATCTTGATGGAGTTTTGAATGCATGAAATGATCATTTAAGAAACAAAATGGTTGAGGTAGATGGAAAGGTTGCTGTCGAATTTAAAAGGGAGATATAATGCTCCTTTAATTATTAAAACAACTCTTTAAATGATGTATAATGTCTCCCTTGTATGTAACCAAAATGTCCCTCTTGTATGTATCCGAAATTTACTTGAAAAGTCACATTAATCAATTTGTAACAACCCTTGAATGTAACTGTTTCCAGCTGAAAAGACACCTATAATTAAACACATTAAAACAAACATATTAAACACATTTAAACACTTATTAAACATAAAACACATTTAACACTTAACTTAAATAAATGAAATCAAAACACATGCATCAATAAATTATTTCAGCAACTAAATTATTTAAGATAAGCATTTATTCTAACAACTCAATTAACTAAGATGCTTAAATGCATGGTTTAAAATGAAAACTAAATAAACAGAGGAGTTACTTAATGCAAGACTTAATTTAATAATGCAAACATAAACTAACATGGGAGTTACTTAATGCAAGTCATTATTTATGATGCATACTTAACTAACATGAAAGTTACGTAATGCATTACTTTATTAAATGCAGAACACACAAAGTGCAAGTCAAATTAAAATATGCAAACTTATTAATTTAAATAAAACTTTATTAAATTAAAAAGTCCTTAAAAACATTTGTCCAATAATCAATCAGGCCTATGAGATGTTTCATCTTGCACTTGGGACCCTCAAGTTTAGGCCAATCTCGATGGCGTCGAGTCACATCATCACATGATGTGACTGGGTTTACATCATTAACTAAGGTTTTTAACAAGCTTTAATTTAGTTTTTAAGTCATATAGGGAAGTCAATAGTCATGTTTCTTCACTTGATTCTAGTGTAGATGAAAAGGCATGTCTATTCACTTTATTGTTGACTTAATGAACCCTTAATCTATTTTTTAGTGTCCCTTCATCTCCCTTAAACCGAATGTCAAAAGAATTGTTTATTTATCTCTTTAATTGGCACCATAACTAGCTTTGAGTGCATGAAACTAATCAGACTTGAAGAGCCACTCTTGGTCCATTTGAACAGCCACCATAATGAGCTTTGAGTGCTCCAATATCCACCAAAAAATTCCCTTTAAGCACCATCAATTTAAGTGACCAAATGCACTCTTTTATGCCAAAACTGAACAACCAATTGAATGTGAGAGCATTTGATTCTTCTTGGCAAACGAACAAACCTATTGTAGCTTTAAAATATGTGTCTAGCCTTTTGAACTTTCCTACAACAAACTAATAAACACACAATTAATTTATTTAAGAAAAAAATTAAACACACTATAACTTATGCTTTAAAAAGTAACAACCAAATTAAATAACACTTTAATTCAAACAACTAAGATGTTTTAAATGCATAATTTAATTAAGATGTAAACTAAATGAACAGATGAGTTACTTAACGCATGACTTAATTTAATGATGCAAACTTAACTAAAATGAAAGTTACATAATTAAACTAACATGACTTAATTTAATGATGCAGACTTAACTAACATGAAAGTTACATAATGCATGACTTTATTAAATGTAGAACACATATGAATGATGTGCAAACTATGACATAATTAAATACTCATATTAATGATGTTCAAACTATGACATAATTAAAGGCACAAACTAAAATAACTAAAATAACTAAAAATAAATGAATCAAAGTCCTTATTTTTCAGCAACCAAATTGATGCGATCCCGGCCGCATCATGTTTCGATACACCTTGACGACATCGAGATTGGCCAAAACTCGAGGGGCCCAAGTGCAAAATGAGGCTTTTAATTTTAGTTTATTAATAATTGAGTTGTTGAACTTTATTTTTAATTGAACTCATCTTAGTTATTAAATTAAGTTGCTGGAATCAATATTCATTTTAGTTAATTGAGTTGTTAGAATAAATGCTTATTTTAGTTAATTAATTACTGGAATAAATGTTTATCTTAGTATATTTAATTGCTGGAATAACTTATTGTTAAATATGCTTATTTATAGTTTATTAAATCAAGTTAAGAGTTAAAAGTGTTTATTACAGTTTATTAACTAAGCTTATTAAGTACAGTGTGTTAATGTATTTTTAATGTGTTTGTTAATGATTTTAGGTGACTGTTCAGTTGAAATAAGTTATGTCCAAGGGAGCTGTTATAAAGTGTTAATGTGGCTATTACATTACTTAAAGAAGAGCATTATTCATCACTTAAAGGTGCTGTTACATCATTTAAAGAAGAGCATTATACATCCTTTAAATTCAGCTGCATTTTCTTCTTCTTCAAGTGCTCAAAATATCAACAAGTTGCTGGTGTCTACTCAGTTGCTCAAGAATGAAACCTAAGCATTCAAATTCATTTAATCAGCTGAATTGGAGCAATAACTCATATTGATGGTTGGAGTTGCTTAGGCTTAGGGGAATTCAAGAGTTGTGTCTATTAAGTTGCCAAGAGTTGTGCTTACTGATTAAGCTTTATTTCAGCCATTAACAACTCATTTAAGCTGATACTTGTGACTATTCGGCTAGCCTTTATCTAGCCTTATAAATATTTGTAATTAGCTCATTATGATGGACTTTTGCCAAATATATGAATATTGATAATTGTGAGATTTCCAAATCTCTTTGTTCTCTTGGGACTAACTTGACTTATCAAGCATAGCTTGTGGCATCATTTCCTTTCCATTGTTAACCAAACTTATCACTTTTGAGTGTGGTGTTCATATACCTTTGGTTCCTTTCATTTTTTATAGCGGGTCAAGGTCTTTTGTTGTTTTCTTAAATCGTAAATCATCTAAGAACCATTTTGAGACTCGGGTCAACAATCCAATATTGTTGGTTTAGTCTTGGTCTTAGCCAAATTATCCTTTATTTATTTTACCCATTTTACCTACTACCATTGTTTGAAGCCACTTATTCTATTTTGTTTCAATTAACCTGAAACGAACTTATCCTTACTCAAATTCACGATTGGGCAATTTAAACAACTCGAGTCATCATCGAAACGAGTTTGTATCACAAATTAAAAAACTAAAATTAAAAGCTTCATTTTGCACTTGGGCCCCTTGTGCTTGGGCCAATTCTGATGTCGTCGAATTGTTTCATGACATGATGCGGCCTGGGCCGTATCACAGATGGTTGAACACCACACTCGGGATCGAGTGATAAGTTCAAAGAAATAAGAAAGATGCCATTAGCAAGCTAGATAAGTCTACTTGAGTCTTAAATGAACTTAGAGAGTTCAATAAACTCACAAATGAATTAAAATTCATAAAAATGTCAAGGTATATTGTCTAACCTTCAAAATGTTTACAAAACAACTATTTATAGGCTGAACAAGTTCCAGCCGAATGGACACAAAAGGAACTAAATGGTCAGGTTTTAATTCAGCTTAATTAAGCTGAAAATAATTATTGAGCTCTTCAACACATCTCTTGAAGTATTTTGCACCTTGGTGATGCCAATAGATAGCCTCTTGGGGGTTTTTAATCAGCTAAAATATTATCAATAAATAAGGAGCTGAAATCGGCTTAATGGCCTTAATGAGGTTTGGCCAAAGTGATTGAATGAGCTGCCTTGAAGAACTGATTAGTCTTCGTGATACGCACTCGCCTCAGTTAAGAATTGAGTAAGCTTAAAACGGTTTGTAACGCCCCAAATTTGGGCCTGGAAGTATTGGGTCTTGAGCATGGGAGCAGTTGGGAAGCAGCTCATAAATATTTAATTGTGCAAGGAAGTGACACAACTGAGTGTTTGGCTTAGTGGCTGTGTTCTCTGGAAGTGTCTGGGAAATCATGGTTTCAAGCCCTAGCTTCCACAAAATTTTGGTTTTTGAGGATAAAACCCCTATCTTTGGCAGTAGGGTTATAAGTTTATTTTGGTAAAGTATGACATAAAAAGCTTGCTGGTCTAGTGGATGGTGGCTTGTGGACTGTGCTAGTGGTTTGAGGTTCGAATCCTTGCTTGTGCAAATGGAGATTATTTTTACTGATGGCTATGAGAGGTTGTAGAGTTTGACCGAAACACTATAGAGTGGAGTTTTAACAACCTGGTTTAGACACTAGTCGGAACAGTGGTTTTGGAACCACAAATCTGAGCACATAAAATTATTTTAATATTATTTTTCATGTTTATTATATGTGAATTGATATATGTGAAAATTTGATGCGATAATTTTATCGTTTAAGTGGTCAATTTGAGAAAAGGACTAAATCGCGTAAGTTGTAAAAGTTGCATTCTACTTGTAAAAGTGCTAAATTATCATGGTTTATTAAAGTTAAGGTACTTATGTTGAGATTAACCCATTTTTATGATAGTGGGAGTTAGTGGCTTGGCATTTGGAGTAGTTTTTAATCTTATTAAAGGTTAAAAATGGAAATTGATTAATAAATGTTATATTAAATTAAACAAAGCATAAAAATTATGAATTTTCATCCTATTTGGCCGAAAATACAAAGGAAAAAGTAAGAAAAAGAGACTTAATGGTTCAACACTGATCTTGGATAATTGAGGTATGATTTTTGATCTGTTTTCGATAATTTTAATGTTTTTGAGATTGTTGCTTCGAATACTAGCTGACCCATGCTTGAATTTTTGAATTGATTATGTATTTTGCGATTTTCCATTGATGAGAGCTTGTTGTTTTTGTGGTTTGATGATGAAAAATAATTATATGTTGATAGATTATCTTGTTTAATTAAGTGATTTTTAGTAAAAATGCCTATTTGGGATTAAATTCTGAATTTTGTAAATTTAGGGATTAAGATGTGAAATAAATGAAATAAATGGGTTTCTAGGAACATACGTAATATTTTTCCAAACATGGGTTTGTGGAAATTTTGAGTAATTTTTGTTATTTTGAAATAGGGACTAAATTGAGAAAATGTAAAATGTTAGGGGCTAAAGTGAAAATTGCCCATTTATGTGTTTTTGAATGAAATTAAATGAAAATTTTATTAAACAAACCAAATTTGTATTCAATTAGATCAAGAAAAGTGGAAATCGGATCTGGATCGGGGAAAGTCGAAAATTATTAAATAGTCATTCCGGTCCGTTCGCGTCTATACGAGGTAAGTCATAAGTAAATAAATGTTGTTAAATTGAAATGTATATGTATTATATATGCTGAATTGATTTGTGAATATATATATGTTAGCCGAATGTAAATAAGCTTGGGATCTATGTTAACGAATTTGTTTTGACTGAGTTATGACGTCCGAAAGCCCCGTACGAGCCATAGGATTCTGATATGTGTTTTCGTGTAAGACCACATCTGGGACGTTGGCATCGATATATGTGGTTACGTGTAATACCACATTTGGGACATCAGCATCGTATTTGATTCGTGTAAGACCCTGTCTGGGACAGTGGAATCGATATGTGATTACATGTAAGACCACGTTTGGGACATTGGCATTGTACAATATGTGTGTGCGAGTAAGACCACGTTTAATACGTTGGCATCGATATGTGATTACATGTAGGATCCTATCTGGGATAGTGGCATCGATATGTGTTTACATGTAAGACCATGTCTGGGACTTTGGCATTGTAAAATATGTGTGACTATTCGAATATCCTATTTAATTCTGAATTATTCAACAAGCAATGTTAAGTAAAGACTGAATACAAAATCAAATTAAAAGGTTCAGGTATGTGTTAGCTAATGTATTGAAATTAAGGTAAGTTTTGGTATTTGAAGTAATGATATGAATCATGTTATAAAGTTGGTTATATGTATATTTAATGCAAATCTATATTCGGTAAAATGATATAAGTATGTGATATTAAAGTGTGAAACATGTGTATACATATATGATTTTTGGTACGTGTGAATTGTATATAAATTCAGAAATGGTAGATGAATATGTTTCTAATGACTATATGTGACATATATTATTATGAATGAAAGAAATGTATATAAATGAATGTGTGTTATATGTGCTAGTTATATGACCTTGTGATTCTATGATTCGAACATGAGAAATATGAAACAAGAAACATGGTTTTGAGATATACTGTTTTGATTTGGAAATTTGATATGAAATAGATATTGAGAAGGTGTTGTTATGATGTAAGATTTGTATATATGTAAATTGGCAAGTGAAGCATGACATGTTTTGGTTAGCCACATAACAATTATGTGCAAATTTGATTTGTATGATTGAGATAACAGTTGTTATTCGAACTTAAAAAAATGGTATATATATTCATTGGTAAATAAGATAAGAGAAGTTATTTATTGTGGTATATGAATTTACAAGTACAATGAATGTATATATGATTGTAATTTGTTAAATTCGGCTTAGTGATATTGATTTATAAATATTATTGAAATGATTTATTTGCTTATGGCTTATTAAGCTTTTAAAGCTTACTATGTATGTTTTTCCTATGTTTATAGAGTTTTAGAGACTTGCTCGGGTTGGATGTTGTAGGAGATCTCATCACACTATCCAATTTTTGTTTCGGTAAATTAATGCTTAGAGATTAGGTTATGTGGCATGTATAGGCAAGTTTTGATATATTTGGTTTTGAAATTTGTGTATATATATAAATAGTCATACGAAATGGCTTGTTTAAGTTGTTAATGTTGTGAGTATTAGGTCAAGTCTTAAGGTTATTACGGAAATATGTTTTATGGTATATATATGTTTAGTATTTGGTCAAATGATTCAGCATTAAGAAATGCTAATGAAAATGAATAATCAGCCATGAAAGTAGTTCATTTTGGAAAGTTGAAAAGTGTTATGATTTGGTTTGATAATAAGGTATAGTGATATATATATTTGATTGAGTATTGGTTATGTCGATTCGTTTCACGATGGAAAGGTTTATACTTATATTACGCTTAAGTGAATTTGTTTTTAGGTACGATTCATGATGGAAATTGACGATTATATTTTGAATATGCTTACTGGTCACTTAAATAGACAGAAGAGACATAATTGTTACGATATTAAGTTTTGAGATAGCATATTAGCTTAAAATATGGGTGATAAAAATGTTATGACTTATTGAGGTTGAAATTGATGTTCGAATGATTGTTTATTTTGAATAGTTAGATATACGAGATTTAAACATGAAAATTTTTTATACTAAAAATGGATAATGTAACGCCCCAAATTTCTGTAATTTCGCTTTTGTGATTATTGAGCTTGGAAATATCGGGACTTTTGTTTTGAATCATTTTGGCATAAATTATATGTGGTTTAAGAGGTTATGTGCTTTGGGGTGTGTTTGGAAGGTCCCATGTTTAAGCCTTAACTTGGGCTAAATTTTGGGTTTCATTTGAATAAAGCTTGACTTTTGGTTAACGAGCTTATAAGAATTGATTCGTAGGAACTGAACAGAATGGGCCTGCTGGTCTAGTGGTTAAGGGGCAAGGGATTATACCTGAGATCCCGAGTTCGAGTTGTGAGTGTGGCTTTATTTTACTGATAAGCCGTGCGGACGTTTGAGTTAGACTGAAACACTAGAGGGGGTAGGGTTTATCAGATTTTTCTTTTTCTTTTTTTTCTCTCTGTCGTTTTCTTCTTTTCCCAAACCCATTGCTGCCGAAATTTTATTTCTTTTACCTCTCTCTGCTATTTTTGTTTCTTTCGATTAGTCTTAGTGTATTGCTAGCGGTTCCGTCGGCTCGGTAAGTATGGTTTTGTTAAATTGTGTGGTTCTTTTGGAGTTCGTTTAAGAGGGATTTAATTTTCTAGTTCGAGGACAATCAAGGTTCTGTGGATCACTAATCAGGGTTCTAAACAGCGAGTAATCGCCATTAGTCATCGAATGTAAGTAGACCCTCATTTCGGGATTTGTCTATTTTGAACTATTCAAAGCGAGAGACTAAAATTCGACTTAAGATTGACAATAATAGGTTTTGGAGGGCTCGAGATTGTGTTAGGCTTCAATCGAAACCAGGTGTGCACTCCAATCGCTCTAAAATCGCGTTTCGGTGAAAGTCAAAAATGCTACTATTGACGGTACATGGGCGTGTAGACTACCCGTATGGAGGCCGTGTGGAGAGACATGGGCGTGTGGTCGATGAAGTAGGCCATGCCTGTGCCACACGGGCACGACGAACATGGGTGTGTGAGGCTAGTGAGGCCGTGTGTGAGGCACGAGCTTGACCAATTGGGCCGTGTAGGCCACACGGGTGTGTGGGCTACACGGGTGAACCACACTAGAGTATGGAATCTTGGGCCAAGTCGTGTGATCCACACGGGCAAGGCCAATCTAGGCCATATGAGCCACACGGGCGTGTGGGCCCACACGGGCAGGGCACACGGGCATGTCGGCATGTAAGCCCGATTTGTTTGAAATGTTCTGCAAGGTTGCACGGATTGCCCAAGTCAATTATGACCTGATTGTAGGGTCGGTAAGCGTTACTTAGACCCCTATACCCTGATCTGATTCTAAGATGTATGTTAAAGCATGATAATTAAAGCATGTGTATCTGTTCTGATTTGATGATGATGTTATTATTTGAGATCTGCATATGAGCGTGCCATATGATTCATGTTGCGTTGCATTAGGTTGGGTTTGTGGTTGAAGAGAAGGAAGACTGAAAGGCTATTAGCCTGTCATCTGGCAGCTATGCTACATATATCTGATACGTGTCGTATACGGTACCACTTGGTGTGTAGGGTTGGATGGGTTGATTTTATCCCCAGACTTGGTGTGTAGGGCTGGGTGGGTTGATTTTATCCCTACATGGTGTGATGGGTTGGCGGAGATGGTGTGCAGGGTTGGTGAGCATTACTGTTCTGATTGATTTGCGTGTACGTCTTTATGGGCTAAGGCCCGAATGTATCTGATACTGTTCTGGGTGGGCTAAGGCCTACGCTGATTTTGTTAATAGCTCAAGCTCGAGTATGACTATTTGACTGCTATCTGTTTATATGCATGCTTTACTATGGGGATGTACACATTGAGTTTGCAAAAACTCACCTCTTATTTTATTTGTCTGTCAAGTAATCCCTAGCAATAGGTGGATCAGTGTAGCGGTGGGCTCGACGGTGACCACTGCTACATACACTCTGTTTTTAAAGGTTTTTAATGCTTTTATTATTTTAGTTGCTATAGTTCGAAGTAATTATGTAATTTTTGGTTTCAGATCATTTGGTTTAAGTTTGGAATTTTGAAATACTGTTTATGGATTTTCGAACTGTAACTTTATTTATTCTTAAGCTTTCGCGAACTAAGAAATGTTTTCAAGCAAATTAATCAATATATGTTTTCTGAGTTAACTAAAAGGTGGTAACTGGAACGGTTCCTCGGTAAACACGATTTTAAATACATTCGTATGTGATTTTGCCAGATTCAGCTATAACGTCTAGGTAGGGTTCGTGGTGTTACATTTTCAGGTTGCAAAACTCGGCTGTGGATTTCGGTTTCAAAATTTCGTTTTAAGAAAATGATTTGTAAAACGATTTAAAATATTTTTGATAACAAGTATGTGGTACACCGAGCCTCCAGCGCTGATCTTGTAAGTTCTCTGAAACTTTGATATGTACTATTTGAAAGCATGCTTATACTGAAATTTTGTCTGTATTTGTCTGAAATACTGTGTATCTGTTATGAGACTACTATGGGTAGTACGTTATTGAAACAGTTTAGGTAGAGTAAGCTAAAAACTGTTGTGAGCTTACTACTCGCGATAACTGACTCTGAAACTCTATTACTATATTGCATACAATATCTGCTAATAATTATCGAAACTGTAAAATGATGTGCATAAAACTTATAAATACAGATTAATTCGATAGTTACGATGAGTACACGTGGTACTCGTAGACGGGTACTAGAAGTTGAGGTAGAGGCCGTAAAAGGATTCAAGCTGAGTCCTTCGCATCTGATACGATTCCTAATCTAGACACTAGCGAGACATCGGTGTCACCTATTACTGAGACTGGTGCTGAGTCTCAGAACCGTGCAACTGGAGACGACGCACTGTCCCAGGCCATGCTGCGAATTTTGGAAAGGGTCGCTAGGGCTAATGTTGGATCTGGAGGTTGTGGGTCAGTTACGGAATGACTCAGGTCGAATAGGGCTGAGATATTCTAGGGCATCGCTGGAGTTGCTCTGAGTGTGGCGGAGTACTGGATGGAGGCCACGGAGCGTATCATGGACGATTTGGACTTCTCTAATGCGCAGAAGCTCAAGGGAGCTTTATCATTGCTGCGAGATGAGGCGTATCAATGGTGGCTGACCGTTAAGGAGGGCACTCAGCCCGATCAACTGACTTGGGATTTTTTTAAGATCGCTTATCAGAGTAAGTACGTGAGAGCTAGCTACACTGATGCTAGGCGATATGAGTTCCTAAATCTCACTCAAGGGGACTGTTCGGTGACCGAGTATGAGGCTGACTTTTTGAGACTGAGCCTTTATGCTAGGGGCATGGTGGCGATAGAGTATGAGCACTGTGTTCGATTTGAGGATAGTCTACGAGACAGTCTGCGAGTTCTGATAGCTCCACAGAGGTAGTAGGATTTCTCAACCTTGGTCGAGAAGGCCAAGATAGCCGAGGACGTGAAGCGCTCTAAGCGCCAAAACCATGAGAAGGGGAAGGCTAAGAGGGATTCAGAGCCTTCGAATACTGGGATGAGGCCTAAGAAAAAGGCCAGGACTGATGGGCCCGTGAGAGCTGGGCCTACTGTTGCTGTTCCTGTTGGGGTGGCGATGTGTCAGGCGAGTGTTGGAGGGCTATTGGATCTTGTTTGAGGTGTGGGTCGACTGAGCATCGAGTTAAGGATTGTCCACCGAGGGATAACCAGATGCAAGCTCTGATTGTTGAGACTGCGCAGCCGCAAAGAGGGGTACAGCAGCCACCTAGGGGTCGAGGACTGGCTAGGGGTGGTAACGGTATGGGTCGAGGTCAGGGAGCACCAGCCAGAGATGCTGGGCCGACTGTGGTGAGGTAGCATGCACTTGTCTATGCTGCACATCGTCGTGAGGATGGAGATGCTCCGGACGTTATCATGGGTACGTTTTTAATTCTTTATGTACCTTATGTTGCACTGATATACATAAGCTCTACACATTCCTATGTTGCATGTTTTGTGTCTGAGACCTTGGGAATACTTTATGAAAGCACTTCTAGTGAGGTTTCAGTGGTGAGTCCGTTGGGGCAGTCCATTAGGGTTAGTAAATTTTCAGAGACGTTCAGTTGGAAGTCCAAGGGACGATACTTCTGGCTGATCTAATGGAACTTCCGTTTGGGGAGTTAGACTTAATTTTGGGTATGGACTGGCTGGTGAAGCATCGTGTAAGTTTGGATTATGCTGTAAAGAGGGTTGTTCTAAGGACCGAGAAGGATAATGAGATAGTTGTGTTTAGAGAACGACAAAATTATCTGAGTAATGTGATATCTGCGTTGGTAGCAAAGAAGCTTGTGAGAAAAGGATGTGAGGCATACTTGGCCTACATCAGTGTTTCTGATCCTATGGACTCTTCGGTTAAGGACATTTGTATTGTGAAAGACTCTCCAGATGTTTTTCCAGAGGAATTATCGAGATTGCCTCTGAGCTCCGAGTCGTGAGGTAGAATTTGGGATCGAGTTGGTTCCTGGTATAGCACTAGTGTCTATCGCCCCTTATCGAATGGCACCAAAAGAGCTGCCAGAATTGAAGGCTCAAATTTAGGAGTTGTTGGACCGTGGGTTTATTCGTCCTAGTGTGTCTCCGTGGGGAGCACCTGTTCTATTCGTAAAGAAGAAGGATAGTACGATGAGGATGTGTATCGACTACCGTCAGTTGAATAGGTTGACGATCAAGAATAAATTCCCACTTCCAAGAATTGACGACTTGTTAGACCAGTTTAGAGGGGCGTTAGTGTTCTCAAGATCGACCTGAGATCTGGTTATCATCAGTTAAGGGTTAAGGAGGTCGATGTGCATAAGACAGCATTTAGGACTTGTTATGGGCATTACGAGTTCTTGGTTATGCCCTTTGGGTTGACTAATACGCCAGCGGTGTTCATGGACTTGATGAACCGTGTGTTCTAGCCCTACTTGGATCAGTTCGTAGTGGTATTCATCGATGACATCTTGGTGTATTCTAAGACAGAGGATCAGTACGATGAGCATTTAAGAATGGTTCTACAGATTCTTCGGGAAAAATAGTTGTGTGCGAAGTTCAACAAGTGAATTTTGGCTTCGGAAAATGACATTTCTTGGTCATTTAGTTTCTACTGAGGGGATTTATGTGGATCCTCGTAAGATTAAGGCTGTGTTGGATTGGAAACAGTCGAAGAATGTGTCAAAGATTCACAATTTTCTGGGACTGGTAGGATATTACCGACGTTTTGTAGAAGGTTTCTCGTTGATTGAAACGCCCTTGACTAAGTTACTGTGTAAAGGAGTTCCTTTTGTTTGGACTGAAGCCCAATAGGAGAGCTTTGAGAAGCTCAAGACAGTTTTGACTCAGGCTCCAGTTCTGATACAGCCTGAGCCTGGTAGGGACTTCGTGGCTTACAGTGATACGTCATATGTGGGGTTGGGTTGCGTTTTGATGCAAGATGATAAGGTAGTTGCTTACGCATCTCGTCAGCTCAAGACTCATGAGGATAATTATCCAACGCATGATTTGGAGTTGGCTGCAGTCGTCTTTGCATTAAATATTTAGAGGCATTATCTGTACGGTGAGAAGTGTACAATCTACACTGGTCACAAGAGCCTCAAGTATCTCCTCACTCAGAAAGAGTTAAATCTTAAGTAGTGACGATGGGTTGAGCAACTTAAAGATTACGACAACAGTATAGAGTATCACCTTGGAAAGGCCAATGTGGTGGCTGATGCATTAAGCTGTAGGACTGTGGCTGATTTGAGAGCTTTGTTCGCTCGACTGAGTCTTTATGACGATGGGAGTCTTCTGGCAGAGCTACAAGTGAAGTTGTCATGGATTGAACAGATTAGAGCAAAGCAGTTAGAGGATAAGGCACTCGAGATGCGATTTTGTCAGGTTGAGATTGGGACTACTACAGATTTTGGGCTAAATAATGATGGGGTATTGTGCTTCCGAGGTAGGTCTATGTACCTAATGATGAGGATTTGAGGCTGTCAATTTTGAGGGAAGCGCATAGTAGTCTATACGCTATGCATCCGGATGGAAATAAGATGTATAAAGATCTCTGAGAGTTGTACTGGTGGCCAAGGTTGAATCGCGAGGTGGCCGACTTTGTTGCTCGTTGTTTGACTTGCCAGCAGGTTAAGGCCGAGCATCAGTTACCTTTGGGTTTGTTGTAGCCTGTAAAGATACCGATGAGGAAATGGGAGCGTGTAACGATGGACTTCGTTAGTGGGTTGCCTCTAACACCCATTAAGAAGGATTCTATTCGGGTCGTTATGGACCGATTGGCCAAGTCTGCACATTTCATTCTGGTTAGGACGGACTTCTCCTTCCAAAAGCTAGCCAAGCTCTACATTTTAGAGATAGTAAGACTGCATGGGGTTCTAGTGTCGATTATCTCCCAAAGGGATCCTCGGTTTACTTCTCGATTATGGCAGAAGCTTCATAAGGCTTTGGGTTCACGACTTGACTTTAGTACTGCATTTCATCCTCAGACAGATGGTCAGTCGGAGAGAGTGATTCAGATACTAGAGGATATGTTAAGGGGCTGTGTTATGGATTTCCAAGGTAGTTGGGAGGAGTACTTGCCTTTAGCAGAGTTTGCTTACAATAACAGCTCTCAGTCTAGTATTAAGATGGCACTATATTAGGCACTTTATGGTCATAAGGGTCGTACTCCTTTGTGCTGGACTAAGTTGGGTGAGCGATATGTTCTGGGTCTAGATTTGATTTCAGAGACTAAGGATAAGGTCTGGTTGATTCGAGAGTGTCTGAAAGCGACTTCTGATAGAAAAAAGTCTTATGTTGATTTGAGGAGTAAGGACATTGAGTATTTTGTGGGGGATTTGGTCTTTCTTAAAGTTTCACCATGGAAGAAGGTTCTGAGGTTTGGTCGCAAAGGTAAGTTGAGCCCCCAGTTTATTGGGCCGTACTGAATTCTAAAGCGAGTGGGGCCAGTCGCGTATCAGTTGGAGCTCCCTCCAGAGTTAGATCATATTTATGATGTATTCCATGTCTCGATGTTGAGACGTTACCGCTCTGATCCCACGTACATTGTGCCTGTGGAGAAAATTGAGGTTAGACCAGATCTGACATTCGAGGAGAAGCCAGTTCAAATTTTAGATCACGACGTCAAAGTTTTGCGTAGGAAGTCTATTCCCTTAGTGAATGTGCTATGGTGGAATCATAGCATTGAGGAGGCTACTTGGGAGCTGGAGGATTCAATGCATCAGCAGTATCCTCACCTTTTCAAATTAGGTAAAATTCGAGGACGAATTTTCTCTAAGGGGGTAGAGTTGTAACGCCCCAAATTTCTGTAATTTCAACTTTTGTGATTGTTTAGCATGAAAATATCGGGACTTTTATTTTGAATCATTTTGGCATAAAACATATGTTGTTTAAGAGGTTATGTGCTCTGGGGTGTGTTTGGGAGGTCCCAAGTTCGAGCCTTAACTTGGGCTAGATTTTGGGTTTTATTTGAATAAAGCTTGACTTTTGGTTAACGAGCTTATAAGAATTGATTGATAGGAACTTAACAGAATGGGCTTGCTGGTCTAGTAGTTAAGGGGCAAGGGATTGTGCCTGAGATCTCGAGTTCGAGTCGTGAGTGTGGCTTTATTTTACTGATAAGCCGTGCGGTCATTTGAGTTGGTCTGAAACACTAGAGGGGGTAGGGTTTATCAGATGTTTTGCCTAACCTATTTTTTTCTTTTAATTTTTGCTCTCTCTACCATTTTCTTATTTTCCCAAACCTCTTGCTGTTGAAATTTTATTTCTTTTACCCCTCTCCTTCATTTTTCTTTCTTTCGATTAGTCTTAGCGTACTGCTAGCGGTTCCGTCGGCTTGGTAAGTATGGTTTTGTTAAATTGTGTGGTTTCTTTTGGAAATCATTTAAAATGGATTTAATTTGTTGGTTAGGGGACCATCAAGGTTCTGTGGATCACTAATCGAGGTTCTAAACAGCGAGTAATCATCGTTAGTCGTTGAAGGTAAGTAGACCTCTCGTTTCGGGATTTGTCTATTCTGAACTATTCGAAGCAAGAGACTAAAATTTGGCTTACGATTAACAATAATAGGTTCTGGAGGGCTCGGAATTGTCTTACGCTTCAATCAAAGCCAGGTGTGTACTCTAATAGCTCTGAAATCACGTTTCGGCGAAAGTCAAAAACGCTACTATCGACCCCACACGGGCATGTGGACTGCCCTTGTGGAGGCTATGTGGCGAGACACAGCCATGTGGTCGATAAAGTAGGCCTTGCGTGCGCCACACGGGCACGACGGACACAGGCATGTGAGGCTAGCGACGCCATGTGCGAGGCACAGGCTTGACCAATTGGGCCGTATTGGCCACACGGGTGAACCACACGGGCATGTGGAATCTTGGGCCAAGCTGTGTGATCCATAAGAGCAAGGCCAATTTGGGCTGTATGAGCCACACGGGCGTGTGGTCTACACGGGCAGGGCACACGGGCATGTGAGCCCGATTTGTTTGAAATGTTCTGCAAGGTTGCATGGGTCGCCCAAGTCGTCTGTGACCTAATTGTAGGGTCAGTAAGTGTTACTTAGACCCCTATACCCTAATCTGATACTAAGATGTATGTAAAAGCATGATCATTAAAGCATGTGTATATGTTCTGATTTGATGATGATGTTATGATTTGAGATCTGCATACGAGCATGCCATATTATTCATGTTGCATTACATTGGGTTGGGTTTGTTGTTGAAGAGAAGGAAAACTAAAAGGCTATTAGCCTGTCATCTAGCAGCTATGCTACATATATCTAATACATGCCGAATACGATACCACTTGGTGTGTAGGGTTGGATGGGTTAATTGTATCCCCATACTTGGTGTGTAGGGCTAGGGGGTTGATTTTATCCCCACATGGTGTGATGGGTTGGTGGGCATTACTGTTCTGATTGCTTTGCATGTATGTCTGTATGGGCTAAGGCCCGAATGTATCTGATACTATTCTGGGTGGGCTAAGGCCTACACTGATTTTGTTAAGAGCTCAGGCTCGAGTATGACTATTTGACTGCTATCTATTTACATGCATGCCTTACTGTGGGGATCTACACATTGAGTTTGTGAAAACTCACCTCTTAATTTATTTGTCTGTCAGGTAATCCCAAGCAGTAGGTGGATCGGTGCAGCGGAGGGCTCGACGGTGACCACTGCTACATACACTCTGGTTTTAAAGGTTTTTAATGCTTTTATTATTTTAATTGCTATAGTTGGGAGTAATTATGTAATTTCTGGTTTCAGACTGTTTGGTTTAAGTTCAGAATTTTGAAATACTGTTTATGGATTTTGGAACTGCAACTTTATTTGTTCTTAAGCTTCCACAAACTAAGAAATGTTTTCAAGCAAATTAATCAATATATATTTTCTGAGTTAAGTAAAAGGTGGTAACTGGAACAGTTCCTGGGTAAACACGATTTTAAATACATTCGCATGTGACTTCTCCAGATTCGACCATAACGTCTAGGCCGGGTTAAGGGGTGTTACAGATAATTTGAATTATTATTTGGGCTCAAATTGGTAAATTTTGCTATAGTGAAATGGGTATTATTTTTAGGTTGATTTGTTAGTCGTACAGATGGAAAACGAATTAATTGTGTGTGTATATATAAATTTTGATATGCTATAGAGCATATGAAATTTGATAGGTTTGGCTTGGAAATTGAGTTTATAATTAGTTATTGAGATTATGGAAAAAATGCGCATGAAATTATAATGTCCAAAAGTTATACTTGTTCCTTTAGTAGTGTTTGATATAGATACATACTTGAATACTCAATAAATGATGCGAATGATATTTAGCTTATGAAATGGATATGTATAAAGGGATGATATGATATATGCACTTGTATATGTAATGAAATATGCTTAACCATAATTTATGTATTCGATTACTAATAAGGTGTTGATCATATGGTTTGAATTTTGTAATTATGAAATATGTACAAATCGGTTTTGATAATTGATATTTTGGTTTCAAATATATATATATTTGTAAGCAAATGGTATGGAAATGGTTAAATATGTAAACATCTTTTGTATAAGAGAATGTTTGATAAAGCATGATTGTGTGTTCGAATATATGATTCAAATATAGGAAGTTGATGATGTGATCCGGCCTGGGTAGTTGAGTCGAATTCACGTAGTTGCCCGATCGTAGTCGAGAAGGGTCGTTCGTACCTCAGTCTCGGAGGTAGAATTGAAAGAATAGGTTTGAATCAGCGGAAGGTTTTCAAAAAGTTATGCAAAAGGGTAGTGATAGGTTCGGCTAAGAAAACAAGAAAGGATGTTAAAGGAATGGTTCAATTTTGAAACAATAAGAAGGAGATAATGCAAAGGTGGGGATGGAATAGTAAACTTAACGTCAGGAATGATTCAACACTAAAAAGTGTCACCCCGGTTCCTATATTGTTAAGGTGAAAATATGGATAGATGGATAGGTGAACGCCACACCAAGATTGGTGATAAGTTCAAACAAGGACAATTGACGCCACTAGCACAAGCTAGATAAGTCTTTCGAAACTTGTACGAGATATGAGAGGAAGCAACCTCACAAGAACAATGTTTATTCAATAATTTGGCAAAAGTCCTTTTATAATGAAATGAGCAAACTATTTATAAGCTATCATGTAGTAACCGAATGGACAAACTAGCTATCTTAAAGACTAAGCAAATTCGGTCATGAACTAACTAGAATGTTCTAGAATGGAAGCATTAATTAACTAGTCTTGATTCGGCTGATGGGGATGTGTTTGGACAGCTTCATGTATGAGTTTTAATCACTTGAATGAATGCGAACCTTTGGGAGCTCAATGGGTTGTCTAGGTTCGGCCATGGGGTGCATGAAGCTTCCAATAGGTGTCTCTTGGCCGAAAAGGTGCATAGAAACTCCAAGGGTCCTCCCACATGCATTCGACTATACATGGAACTTGGAAGGGAGCTTGAACCTAGCCGTACATGAACTTGCATTAATTGTCCTCCATTCATGCATGTGTGCCGTCCAAGGGAGATGTATTCTTCAATATCCATTGCATGCAATTATTCCCCCATGTACATGAATATAGGTCCTCCAAACATTGAACCGAACCATGCATGAATCTTCCCATTCAATGAACATTCTCATACATGCACCTTGCCGTGAATGAATCTCCACATTCGGCTTAACCTACGTAATTTAAGTAACATAATTAAATAAAATAATTATTCATATAATCATAATTAAAAATATTAACTAAACAACTTAATGACACTACTAATTTCAGACGTATTAATTATAAGTCAACTATCATATTAAATTCGGCTAGCGCAAATAGTCAAAAACACTTAGTGAGCTAAGTTGAGCTAGGGAATTCGGCATGAGCTATAGCAAACTTAAATAAGAACAAAGTTTAATCTTAGTTTATTGTAATGTAAAAGAAATGAGCTGAAACAAGCTAAATTCAAGCTCAAACGAGCTAAATCGAGCTCAAGTGAGCTGATTGGAGCTGAATTGTGCATGGGGAGCTAGAGAGGAGCTGAGATCGGATTGCAAAAGAATGCATTGAGTCTTCAAGGAGTTGTCCTTAGCTCCTCCAACGTCATGGTACTTGTTATCATCCCAAAGGCGCATTGTCCTTAGCTCCTCCAACGTCATGGTACTTGTTATCATCCCAAAGGCGCAACACCAAGGCTATTAAGGCGTCTTGAATTTGCTTGGTTCGAGCTCGAGTCATAGGGCCTTTTGGAAGCTCGATTGAAGTATGAATTGCATTCGAGGATGCCCCAGGCGTGCTTTCATCTAGTTGACTTATATGAATAAGAGGTTGGTTATTATGTCATTTTCTAAAAATAACTTTTATAAAGGAAATTATATTACAAGGTGCATGATTTGTAATGACTGTCTATTCTAAATTGTGTTTTGATCGGTAATACTTCATAACCCTAATTTGGTGACGGATACAGGTTAGGGTTGTTACAGGAGTGGAATTTGAACAGGTCATGGAGGGATTGTATGAGGGAGTTGAGGAGAGATATGAGGAGGGACTTTAGGAGAAAATAAAGAAAAGTGGGGTAAGAGGGAGTAGTGGGACGTTTGGGAACACTAGGCACTTTGGAAATTTAACTTTTTAGAGTTAGAGGACTCCTTCAGTTTTTGGTAAGCATTTTGGGGTTTCTTTTCTTTGGAGAACTTATTAGTGCTAGGAATTCTAGGTGTCTTTCTATTCTTTTAGCATTTGGGGGTCTCTTATTGTGGTTGCATTCTCATTTTCTTTCTCTTTTGGCCAAACATCTCTAAGTTACTCTTCGTCTCTCTTTCTCTTCCAATCGCTTCTCTTGCACCCTCTTTCTTTTGGAACCCAAGCCGACTACTTCATCTCTTACTCGTTTCTTTCTGCTTTGAATTGGTAACTAGTTTTTAGCAAGCCGGTGAGTGCATTCGGGCCCTTATTTTCTCTCTCCTCTTTCAACTATCATTAAGCCTCCCCACTGTCACACTTTTGGAACCAAAATCTCTTTCTTCCTTACTACCGATTCTCACCTTCTCCCTCTTCATGTGATGTCACTTTTGCTTTTTAGACTTTCTCGTGAAGTGAAGGAGGGTAAGTGGTAACTGAAGTGTTCGAAACCTCCGCTTATCATCCAATCGAAGGTAACTTTATTGTAGTTATAGTATTCAATTGGGGCATGTGGGCTTGCATTCTTTGGTGTTGGACGATTGCTCCTTTTCCCTTACTTAGGAGTTTGTGGTTTTTATTTTGTAGTCAATAATGTTTCAAGCCAGGTGTTAAGCAACGGTATTAATGGTTTTCACTAATAACGCAAATTTTTTATAAAGAGCAAGGGATCAATTTTAGTCAGCGACCTAAGAGGATTAAGCCACAGTTGGCCAATCAAGGCAAATATCAATATTAGTTAGATTAAGAGTAAATAGGAGGGCGTTTAACCCTAATGCTAATAAGTGACTAATCGAACGTCTGACTGTGATAGGTGTGGAAAACTCGTGGGCTAGTAGCGCTTTTCGGCAAACAGGTGTGTAATCACACTATTAATAGCAATAGATCGACAAAAGCCATAAATGTTCGACTGTTGACACTAAACGAGCGTAAGCTCGCACGTGTGGTGAGTCGAATGCTCAAAGTGTAGGCATTCGATTGAAGAGGCCACCATGAACGATTTCATGGGCTTAAGTCAGTTTTGGGCCACGATCGGTCGTGGGGGCACCACGGGCTCGTGGGCCTCGCACAAGCAAACTGCACGGATGTGTGGAGATTGTTAGGCTGGCTGTGTAGCTTGCACGGCCAAGGCCATTATTTGGGCTTATTGGGCCACACGAGCGTGTGGGGCCACATGAGCCCGTAATATGGGCCTTAGGCCTATTATCATCAGTTGATTTTTAAGGTTGCACGAATCCTCTAGGACGATTGTGACCTTCTGTTGGATTGGTAAAAGTACCTAGACCCTTAATCGATAAAATGACCATTTTGCCCTTATAGGGTAAAATGACCGAAATACCCTAATAGAATAAAATGATTGTAATTCCCCTGTAGGGTAAAATGATTGTTTTGCCCTTGTGAGGTAAAATGACTATTTTGCCCTTATATGGTACGGTAACTATTTTGCCCCTATGTGATGTATGTTTATATTTTAGCATGCTATTTGTAACTGTATTGAGTCCATGTATGATATTGTGATATGACATGACACGTTGCATGATGCATTGCATGGGGATGGGTTATAAATGATTGGAGGAAGTGTACTGTACTAGCAGCTCTGTTGCAAATCACTGACGGCTCTAAGCTGATTATACTGGCAACTCTGCTGCAAATACTGTTAGTGCTACAACCGGTGATATTTTAGAGTGTAAGGATGGGTGGGTTTATTATACCCCTACATGGAGTGTAGAGGCTAGATTTGGTAGGACTTGCATACTGTTTACTGCTACTGCATTGTTTACTGTTATTGTAATGGGCTAAGGCCCGAATATATATATGACTACTTCTGTATTAAGATGGACTTAGGCCCAGACTGTTTACTGATGCAACACCACAAACCCGGCCTAAATGTTATGAACGAATCTGGTGTGTCACATTAAAATGCTTTTTTAAAAAACTTTATCTTATTAATAAATCTCGCTTGGAAGAGAAATGCCCCTTTGTTTAATTCTAAAGTCAACTTAATTATTTGTTTAACCATTTTAAACCAGCCTTAATTTTAAAAACATGTTTGTTGCGGAAGCATTTCAACAATGTTGTGAAAACGTGATGTTATAGAAACAAATATCATTTTGGAAAACCGCGCTCTTCTTTTAACAAAAATAAATCATAATAGTTAAAACCCCCAAACTAAAAGCTAGAAAATTAGAGAAAAGGCCTTATTACATCAAAAACCCAAAGAGAAAGTAATTTAAATAATGTAAAAGAAAATACGAATATTTAAAATTGTTCGTAGTGTGGCCACCTCTGAGTCCTCCCATACATCGAACCGCCTACTAAGGATTACCTAAAAAATTTAAAATAGGGGGTGAGTTTACAGAAACTCAGTGTGTACAGCCCTCATCGATCATAAAGCATGCATCAGATCAATTTGGGCCTAAGCCCATTACAATAACGGTGGCACTTGGGCCTTTGCCCATGGTAGCTTCAGTTGGGCCTGAGCCTATGTCACAATCAGAATCAGATTATGCAATGCACAAATACCCAACCAACCCTGCTCTTTATATCCCGTCCAACCCTACACTCCTGCGGGGATTTAATCGACCCACCCATCCCTACACTCCCGTTGTTGCACCGGTTGCGGCACTAACAAATTTCGCAGCAAAACTGCCAATCACATAATGGCTTTAAGCCATCGGTGGATCCCCAGTCGTCAAGTGACCATGCGACCCTAACAAATCAAATACTTCCTCCAAATTAATGATCTTGTCCCCCATGCAGCATAATATCACATGAATGCAAACATGTCATAAATGGCATACAATAACAATCATATAAAATATAGGGGCATTTTAGTCATTTTGCCCTTCTAAGGCATAATGGTCATTTCGTGAATCAGGATCTAAGTACACTTACTGACCCATCAGTAGGTTCATAGTCATCTCACGCGACTCGTGCAACCTTTAGCAATCAAACAGTGCGATTGGGCCCAAAGCCCATTTAAGTAGGCCCATAGGCCCACACGACCCATTAGCCCACCAAGCCAGAATCCAACCCAAGCGATCTGAGTGACACGGTCAGTCCAACATTTTTCCCACCTATTGGTTAGTTTTACACATCTAGGCCTATGGGCCCATTGGGCCCGAACTGCCTAACGTGGCCCACCACAACCACAGCCCATGAGTTTGCTCATGGTGGCCTCTACTATCGCATCAGATTTTCCACACGTGCGTCTACGCGCTCGTGTAGTAACTGTTTCCATTCTTTTGGCTTTTCGGTATTTCTGGTTTTGCTGATCTAGAGTTAAGGTGGTGTATGTACACACCTATTATGGAGTTGCAACCGAACCACTTCTGAATCGAGAACCTATGATCAACCCCAACCCCTCACCATCAGTCATATTTACGATTAAACCAAAAACCAAAGCATCGCAGAAACTTTAACTGAATCATCGCTACTTACCAAACAAACTATTGTAGAGCCCCTCTCGCTTCTAAAATCCACGTATCTTCCCAAAGTTTCCACCTTCACATGAAACAGTAAACCAATTCATCAAACTCCATAACCCACATAACTGTGTGTAGGATTTAAAGTACTTACCAATAAAGAAGGTACCACTTGTAGGGACAGAGTAATCTGCTTAGCACCTTGACTACAGAAGTCGAATCCCTAGCAATAATCGCATGAAGAATGAATTAAAAAGGTGTTAGATGATTACCACCCTGAGGCAGGAAAGAGAGAAAGTAATCATTCGGCTTAAGAGATACCAAATGTCAAATCTTTGAGAAGAAACCAAAAGAGATTCGGCTTGGGGAAACACACCCCAGAATACTTACCCAAAAGTCAAGGAATTTTGGCAGCACTACAGCAAGATTCAGCCAAAAGAAAGATAGAAAGAGAGGGAGAAAATAATTTGGCTTTTACAATTTTGGCTACCCAGAGACAGAGGGTATTCAATTTAGAGAATAGAGAAGAAGAAGTGAACAATACTTAGGGTATTTGGCCAACAAAGAAAAAGGTGAAAGATTCGACTTGACAAAGAACATTGAAAGGAGGAATGAAATCGAAATAAAATGAGTAATTGACATTTGAGAGTAGGGGGCAAAGAAGAAGAAAAGATGAAAAGTAAAATGTCACTTAGGTATTCAGCCTAAGGAAATGCACAAGAGGTTGAGAGGTTTTTAGGAGTCTTCGATTAGAGCTAAAATAAAACAAAAGAAGTAATATTGCCAACCCGAGGTATTGAAACAAAAATGACCTATGGTTAGCTAACACCAAAACGGTACCCCAAAAGCCTATAGCTGAATTTTCATGACCAAAACACTTCACAAATTCGTTCAGCCTTCAACACATTAAACACCTCTCCAAAACCTACACAATCGAAACACTAAGTTCCAAAGTTGAAACTCGACAAGACTCTCCTCCAAATTTGAATCTTTCTTGATTTTTTCCCTAAATTTCTTCCATCCATCTCTTCAAATTCGACTAACAACCCCAACCAAATCTGTTCAAACCCTTGGTGTTTTGGTCAAACACAACTTCCTCCTAAAGCCATTGGCAAAAATAATCCCCATTTGCACAAGTAGGGATTCGAACTTGAGACCACTAGCATATACAACACACCACTTACCACTAGATCAGTAGGCTTTTGTATCATACTTTACCAAATTTTATTTATAACCCTACTAACCAAAGATAGGGGTTTTATCCTTAAAAACCAAAACTTTGTGGAAGTCAGGACTTGAACCCATGACTTCTCAGACACTTCCAAAGCATACAACCACTAAGCCAAACACTCAATTGTGCCACTTTCTTGCATAATTAAATATTTATGTGCAGTCTCTTAACTGTACCCCTGCTCAAAACCCAATACTTCTAGTCCTAAATTCGGGCCATTACAGCTCTACCCCCTTTAACGAAATTTTATCCTCGAAATTTCCAACTATCTAATAGTCGCACCACCTAGGTTACACCACTATGCTTCTGCTGCGCACTCTAATTCTAATTTCAAAATACATAAATAGTACATTATGGATAAAGTACGTACCAATCTTCGCATCTGGAGCGTCTTCATCCTCTCGACGGCGTGCTGCATAGACCAAAGCTGATTGCCTACCTCAGTATGATCAACACCTCTTTCTGGTGCTCTACAACCCATACTGTTTCCACCCCTGGCCTGACCACAACTTCTAGGCGGCTGCTGCCCACCTCTCAGTGGTTGTACATTACCTCTACCAAAGACTTGCCTCTGATCCGATCTTCTGGGACACTCTCTGAGACGATGCTCCATGGAACCACAACTCAGATAAGCTTCTATTCTCCTCCAGCACTCTTCTGCATGACTTTTTCTATAAATAACATAAGCTGGTAACCCAGTAGTAGCAACAAGGGGCCCGCTTTGACTGGCCCATCCACTCTGGCCCTTCTCTTAGGCCTCTGATCACAATTGGAGGGCTCATAATCCCTTTTATTTTTGCCTCATTCTCTTTCCCGGTTTAGGTGCTCAGTGCGTTTTACATCTTTAGCAATTTTTGCTTTCTCCACCAATGCTGCAAAATCCTGCTCCCTCTGAAGAGCAATCAGTACCCGAAGACTGTTTCTGAGGACGTCTTCAAACCGAACACAACGTTCATAATCTTTTGCCATTATTCCTTTAGCATACCACTGAGTCGTAAGAACTCTGTCTCGTACTCCGTCACAAATCGGTCTCCCTAAGTCAAGTTCAAGAATTTGTTCCTCCGGGTATCCACGTAGCTTACACCCATGTATTTCCTTTGAAACGTTGATTGAAGAACTCCCAGGTTATCCGGTCAGGCTGAGTGCCCTCTTACACGGTAAGCCACCACTAGTAAGCTTTCTTTCGCAGCAGTGACACTGCTCCTTTCAGTTTTTGCTTGGAAGTGCAATCCAAGTCATCCATTATCCTTTCGGTGGCCTCCAACCAATATTTGGCCACATTTGGTGCTACTCCCTTGATACCCTTGAAGATCTCGGCTCCATTCGACTGGAGTCTCTCAAAAATCAACCATCGGCTCCTAATACCAGTGTTGGGCCCAGTGACCCTTTCTAGAATCCTTAACATTGCTTGGGATAATGTGTCATCCCTAGCTGTTCGATCATACGACCCTATCTCGAGTACCGGTGAAGCCGGTGCTTCTCTCGCCTCAACATTGGGCATGTGATCTGATGCCGGAGATCCAGCCCTAGCACTTCTACAACCTCTGCCGCAGCCTCTTCTACCCCTTCAAGTGCTCATTATCACTTCACATATAATTTGGTTTAGAAATTTTATGCAATTTAGCTCATATTTTCAGTAATTAAGCAGATGTTTTATGACAGTAGTAGTTAAGAGTTGTTTTCGCAATCGCAAGCTCGCTACAGTTTTACTTTCCTATAGTTTTTCAGTTTACTCTAGCTAAAGAGTCTCATTATAGTCTATCATCTAAAGTAAGCCTAGTAACTATCTATAGTATAACAGTTTAAAATAGATTTTAGTATCAGGAGAACTTACTTGGTGCGACGTCGGAGACTCGGAGAACCACACAATAAAAATCCTTTAAAATGTTTTGGAATCGTTTGTAAATAACTTTAAAATACAAAAACTAAGGCCCATTTTCCATTCGATTTTTATAACTTGGCTCTGATACCACTAAATATAACACCCCAAACCCGAACTAGACGTTATGACCGAATTTAGCGTGTCACATTAAAATTCTTTTTCAAAAAACTTTGTCTTATTAATAAATCTCGCTTGGAAGAGAAAAGCCCCTTTGTTTAATTCTAAAGTCAACTTAATTATTTGTTTAACCATTTTAAACCAGCCTTAATTTTAAAAACATGTTTGTTGCGGAAGCATTTCAACAATGTTGTGAAAATATGATGTTATGGAAACAGATATCATTTTGGAAAACCACGCTCTTCTTTTAACAAAAATAAATCATAATAGTTAAAACCCCCAAATTAAAAGCTAGAAAATTAGAGAAAAGGCCTTATTACATCAAAAAACCCAAAAAGAAAGTAATTTAGGTAATGTAAAAGAAAATACAAATATTTAAATTTGTTTGTAGTGTGGCCACCTCCGAGTCCTCCCATACGTTAAACTACCTATAGAGGATTACCTGAAAAATTTTAAAGAGGGGGTGAAATTACGAAAACTCAGTATGTTCAACCCTCATCGATCATAAAGCATGCATCAGATCAATTTGGACCTAAGCCCATTACAATAACAGTGGCACTTGGGCCTTAGCCCATGGTAGCTTCAGTTAAGCCTGAGCCCATGTCATAATCAGAATCACATTATGCAATACACAAATACCCAACCAACCCTGCACTCAGTATCCTATCCAACCCTACACTCCTGTGGGGATTTAATCGACCTACCTATCCCTACACTCCTGTTGTAGCACCGGTTGCAGCACTAACCAATTTCGCAGCAAAGCTGCCAATCACATAATGGCTTTAAGCTGCTGATAGATCCACAGTCGTCAAGCGACCAAGCGACCCTAACAAATCATATACTTCCTCCAAATTAATGATCCCATCCCCCATGTAGCATAATATCACATGAATGCAAACATGTCATAAATGGCATGCAATAACAATCATATAACATGTAGGGGCATTTTAGTCATTTTGCCCTTCGAGGGCATAACGGTCATTTTGTGAATCAGGATCTAAGTACACTTATTGACCCATCAATAGCTTCACAGTAATCTCACATGACCTATCCCATCTTTAGCAATCAAACAGTGCGATTGGATCCAAAGCCCATTTAAGCAGCCCATAGCCCACACGACCCAATGGCCCACCAAGTCAGAATCCGACCCAAGCCATGTGAGTGACACGGCTGGTCCAATGTTTTTCCCACTTATTGGTGAGTTTTACACATCTAGGCGTACAGGCCCATTAGGTTCGAACGGCCCAACTCGGCCTAACATGGCCCATCATAGCCACAGCCCATGAGTTCGCTCATGGTGGCCTCTACTATCGCATCAAAATTTCCACATGCGCGTCTGCGCACTCGTGTAGTAACTATTGTCGTTCTTTAAGCTTTTCAGCTTTTTTGGCATTTCAGGTTTTGTTGATCTAGAGTTAAGGTGGTGTATGTAAACACCTGTTATGGAGTTGCAACCGAACCGCTTCTGAATCAAGAACCTACGATCAACCCCAACCCCTCACCATCAGTCATATTTACGATTAAACCAAAAACCAAAGCATCGCAAAAACTTTAACTAAATCATCGCTACTTACCAAACGAACTATTATAGAGCCCCTCTCGCTTTTAAAATCCACGTATCTTCCCAAAGCTTCCACATTCACATGAAACAGTCAACCAATTCATCAAACTCCATAATCTAACATAACTCTGTCTAGTATTTAAAGTACTTACAAATAAAGAAGGTACCACTTGTAGGGACAAAGTAATCGGCTTAGCACCTTAATTATAAAAGTCGAGTCCCTAACAATAATCGCACGAAAAAAGGAATTAAAAAGGTGTTAAGAAAGATAGGAAGAGAGGGAGAAATTAATTTGGCTTTTACAATTTTGGCTACCCAGAGACAGAGGGTATTCGGTTTGGAGAACAGAGAAGAAGAAGTGAACAATACTTAGGGTATTCAACCAACAAAGGAAAAGGGGAAAGATTCAGCTTGACAAAGAATAGTGAGAGGAATGAAATCGAAATAAAAGGAGTATTCGGCTTTTGAGAAAAGGGGACAAAGAAGAAGAAAAGATGAAGAGTAAAATTTCACTTAGGTATTTGGCCTAAGAAAATGCACAAGAGGCTGAGAGGTTTTCAAGAGTCTTCAATTAGAGCTAAAACAAAACAAAAGAAGTAAAATTGCCAACCCGAGGTATTGGAACAAAAATGACCTATGGTTAGCTAACACCAAAACGGCACCCCAAAAGCCTATAGTCGAATTTTCATGACCAAAACACTAAACAAATTCGTTCAGCCTTCAACACATTAAACACCTCCCCAAAACCTACACAACCGAAACATTAAGTGCCAGAGTTCAAACTTGACAAGACTCTCCTCCAAATTCAAATCTTTCTCGATTTTCTCCTTAAATTTCTTCCATCCATCTCTTCAAATTCAGATAACAACAACCCCAACAAAATTTTTTCAAACCCTTGGTGTTTCGGTCAAGCACAACTTCCTCCCAAAGCCATTGGTAAAAATAATCGCCATTTGCACAAGTAGGAATTCAAACCTCAGACCACTAGCATATACAACACACCACTTACCACTAGATCAGTAGGCTTTTTGTATCATACTTTACCAAATTTTATTTATAACCTACTGACCATAGATAGGGGTTTTATCCTTAAAAACCAAAATTTTGTGGAAGCCAGGACTTGAACCCATGACTTCTCAGACACTTCCAGAGCTCACAACCACTATGCCAAATACTCAATTGTGTCACTTTCTTGCAAAATTAAATATTTATATGTAGTCTCCTAACTGCACCCCTGCTCAAAACCCAATACTTCTAGGCATAAATTCGGGGAGTTACAACTGATACTAAAATGGGCTAAGGCCCAGACTGTTATTGTTACTAATCTGGGCTTTGGCCCAGAATGTATTCGCTCTCTGTATGTTCGACTGTTTGTTTATTATTAGGATTACACACTGAGTTTTCGTAAACTCACCCAACTATTTTAACTGTATAGGTAATCCTTAGGCGGATCGGTGCTGTGAGGGACTCGGAGGTGGACACACAACTGCTTACGCTTCCGAATTTATCTTTTAATTTTAAGTAGTTTTATCTGGGTATTTTTATGTAAAATGCCTCTTTAAGTTTTATTCTTTAATTTGGAATTTTATTATTTTACTATGATTTATACTTGATAGTGGTAGGATGCAGGTTTTCAAAAGATAAATGATTTTCAACTACCACGCTACGCAACTCATTTTGAAAGCTACCGCAGTCAAACACAATTTTTTTAAAAGTGTAATAACAATTTAATATGGCATATGTTTTGCTAAACCAACCTATGTTCTAGCAATAAAGAAAACATGTTAACTACTCTTAAAGATCGCAACGGGGTTTTACAAAATGGACTTTACAATGAAATTACATTTTTCGAAACACTTCAATGTGACCTCACTAGATTCGGTCATAATGTTTAGGTCGAGTTTAGGGTGTTACATTTAGTGGTATCAGAGCCAGGTTACAAAACTCAACTGTGGATTTGGGTTACTTCCAAAACTTGGAATTTTAAAAGAACTATTTTAAACTATTTGAAGTATTTTGAAATGTTATTTCTGAATGTGTGGTCTACCGAGTCTCCACGCCGATCCTGTAAGTTCTCTCTGATAACTGTATTTTAATTTTGACTGAAACTGCTATAGGTAGGATTACTGAGACTACTGTAGGTGGTAGACTGTACTGAAATACTCTAATTAGGTTAGACTAGAAACTATAGTAATCTGATAAACATCGATAGACACTACGTTGTGCAGAAATAAAACACTATACTTTTGATATTGTCTCCATAAAACATCTGCTAATAAACAATAGAACTGTAAACCGATCTGCATAAAATTCGATTAACAAAGATAAACGCGAATCGATTATGAACAGCGGATGTACTCGCGGAAGGGGTACAAGAGGTTGTGGCGAAGGCCATGGAGGTGCTCGAGCTGGGCCTCATGATCGTACGGCTGAGTATTGGATTGACGAACTTCCCAGTACATCTATAGACTAAACTGGAAACATTCAAGTTAAGTGTGGTAATTTTTTGGAACTAGAGTGTGCAGCAAGAGCGTAGTGATGTAGTCTGTGTTAAGCGATCGTTCTGATAGTTGGAAATTTCAGGGACGAAATTTCTTTAAGGAGGGTAGAATTATAACGCCCCAAATTTGGGCCTGGAAGTATTGGGTCTTGAGCGTGGGAGCAGTTGAGAAGCTACTCATAAATATTTAATTGTGTAAGGAAGTGACACAATTGAGTGTTTGGCTTAGTGTTTATGTGCTCTGGAAGTGTCTGGAAAGTCATGAGTTCAAGCCCTGGCTTCCACAAAATTTTGGTTTTTAAGGATAAAACCCCTATCTTTGGCCAGTACGGTTATAAGTTTATTTTGGTAAAGTATGACATAAAAAGTTGCTGGTCTAGTGGATGGTGGCGTGTGGAGTGTGCTAGTGGTCTGAGGTTTGAATCCTTGCTTGTGCAAGTGGAGAATATTTTTATTGATGGCTATAGGAGGTAGTAGAGTTTGACCGAAACACTGCAGAGTGGAGTGGAGTTTGAACTGGTCATGGAGGGATTGTAGGAGGGAGTTGAGGAGAGATATGAGAAGGGATTTTATGAGAAAATCAAGGAAAGTGGGTTGAGAGGGAGTAGTGGGACGTTTAGGAACACTGGGCACTTTGGAAATTTGACTTTTGAGAGTTAGAGGACTCCATTTCAGTTTTTGGTAAGCATTTTGGGGATCCTTTTCTTTGGAGAACCGATTAGTGCTAGGAATTCTAGGTTTCTTTCTATTCTTATGGCATTTAGGGGTCTCTTGTTATGGTTGCATTCTCATTTTCTTTCTCTTTTGGCCGAACATCTCTAAGTTGCTCTTTGTCTCTCTTTCTCTCCCAATCGCTTCTCTTGCACCCTCTTTCTTTTGGAACCCAAGCCGATTACTTCATCTCTTACTCGTTTCTTTCTGCTCTGAATTGGTAACTGGTTTCTAGCAAGTCAGTGAGTGCACACGGGCCCTTGTTTCCTCTCTACGCTTTCAACTGTCATCAAGCCTCCCCTCTATCACACTGTTGGAACCGAATATCTTTTTCTTTCTTACTATCGATCCTCACCTTCTTCCTCTTCTTGTGATGTCACTTTTGGTTTCTAGACTTTCTCGTGAAGTGAAGGAGGGCAAGTGGTAACTAAAGTGTTCGAAACCTCCCCTTATCATCCAACTGAAGGTAAATTTATTGTAGTTATAGTATTCAATTGGAGCATGTGGGCTTGCATTCTTTGGTGTTGGTCGAATGTCCCTTCTCTCTTACTTAGGAGTTTGTGGTTTTTATGTAGTAGTACATGATGTTTCAAGCCAGGTGTTAAGCAGTAGTGTTAATGGTTTTCGCAGATAACGCAGATTTTCAATAAAGAGCAAGGGATCAATTTTAGTCAGCGACCTAAAAGGACTAAGCCACAGTTGGCCAATCAAGGCAAGTGTAACACCCAAAACCTGGCCTAGAAGTTAGGCCCGAATTCGGCGTGTCACATTGAAGCGTTACTATAAAAGTCATGTTTTAACTAACATATTTCTTAGTGTTTAAAGAGTATTTTTGTTATAGATTAAAGTGAATGGAAGCTGTGCACCAGGTAGGATGCCGGAAAAGAGGAGGTGAGTCAATTAGACTCCTTAAGTACCAAGCTCTCCATGGATCCACTCCTAGACATGCACACAACCATTGCCACACTTTAACTGAATGATTGTTCAGGAAAAACCATTTTGTTTTAAGCCATTGAAAGCACTTGTTAATTTTTTTTAAAACATTTTTGTTGCAGAAGCTTTGTCTTGTTTCACGATATTTTAAAATCAGATAATTTCTTTTAAAAATGTGCCCTAGAGCTATTCAATCCGAAACCTTTAAATCCATATCATGCCTAAGCTAATAATCATACTAAAGCAATTAAAAATAATTAAAGTGGCCTTATTACAACTTAAAACCTAAAAACATAAAAGAAGTATTCTAGAATAAAAGTGAAGGCATAAACACTTATTTTAAACAGTCTACATGGCCACTCTAAATCCCCTCCAGCTCCAAGTCCACCGATCTAAGGCTCACCTGCAAAGATAAGGAAAGGGGGGTGAGTTTGGAAACTCAGTGTGCAACAAGCCCCTTTCAGAGCCCAAACTAATACCAGCATACTGGGCCTAAGCCCTAATTAAGTCTCGACATATACTGGGCCGAAGCCTTTCGTTTAACGGTTATTAGGCTGAAGCCTTTTCATAAATCATATCATTGAGCCGAAGCCTTTACTGTAATCGGTATGGCCCATAGGCCCATTTCAATATCACATATAATACCAATGAATGTATGCAATCCCATTTGGGGAGACTACTCAACCCATCATCCGCTACTCTCCACCCGTACCAACCAAGCTCTCCATGTGGGGAATAACTCAACCCACCCAACCAAACTCTCCACTGGCAGCACAGCTGTTTTATCATATAACTGGAGGCCTAGCCTTTTTTAATAACTGGGGTAAAGCCCTTTTTGATAAACTGGGACAAAGCCCCCGATGGCTGGGCAAAGCCCTTTTTGCACTTCTGCATTTATATCAAACCCAACCCATGCATATAATGAGTATATCATGTACATCTCATAACATATCATGTGCATATCATGTCATATCATGTATATCAAAATCTCATGCATCATATTCATATTTAAACCCTAGGGGTATAATGGTCATTTTTACCTAAAGGCAAAACAATCATTTACCATATTTTAGGGGTAATTTAGTAAATTTACCAAATATTGTGGGTTTTCCACGTTCATTAACAATTATCAATATCCTTAAGTGTTTCAACAGTGATTTTAACGCACTTTATCAAATTAGGGCTTTTGGGCCCAAAACCCCTAATGGGTCTTACGAATGCCTATTTAGCCCATTAAGCCCACATAATCCAAATTTTACAATAGTACTAACCGCGTTAACATGCAATCTTTCCAAATTCCATTTTCTAGCAATTTTACCCAAATGGGCCCAAAAGCCCATTGGGCCCAATTTTAGCCCATTGAGGCCCAACTTACCGTCGTGCACAAAATTGTGCTCTTACCTGTTCCATCGATCCAAACATTGATCATATCATTTTTATCGCATCTAAAACCGCATGCAAAATCTCAAGTTCTTGAAATGCCAGAATTTTGGCATTTCGGCTTTTCTGCGAATATTAGCCTAAGCTACTACGAGGGTTGTTACACACCTGTTTTGTGACGACTGCCACTGGGATCCCTTACGATGTCCTACAATTGATTACCACAATTCTTAGATTGCAAACCACAATAACCAATCCCAATATTCACCTACCATATTCGAACCATGCCCCTAAAGCCTTTAGAATCTTACCTTTTTGTCGAAAACCGATGACTAGATCTAAGTCTAGTTGTTCCAAAGATCCAAGCCTTCGATCCAACCTCTGGAAGACACTAAACACCAAAAGAAATCATCGGTTAAAGACCCTTAAAGCCCTATGCCCAAATCGATAGCCTCCCTAAATTTTAGGGACTTCGGCTTTTTTTAAATTGTAAAATAAGACTAGATCTGAGGTGATGAGCACTTACCACCTATTCCTCTTTGATTTCTACGCAGATCTGATATATATCTATCCTCTAAATGATATTAGAACTCAAATCCAGGAGATCTGAAGTTTTGGCTATAAGTCCCTAAATCTATGGTACTTTGGCTTTTTAAGTGATGGAGAAGATGACGATTTGAGGCTATAAATTTGAAGTAATGTTGCCGACAGATACGAAGGGTTTAGAGAAGATGAAAGTTAATCAAAAGAAACAAAAATAACTGAAGGATTTTGGCTTGGAGAAATCGGCACAAGAAGTGAGTTTTCGGGATTCCGGCTTTTACGGCGATCGGCTATGAAGGTTTTGTGGAGGATGGGATCGATAAAGAAGGTGAGTAAAGTGATTAGAACATTTCAACTAGAAGAAAAAGCAAAAAGGAAGAAAGAAAATGGAGGAAAAAGAGAGGAAGAAGAACTCGGCACCAAGGAGAAGGAATTTGCGTTTTCGGCTTTTATGAGAACTCAAAAGGGATGAATGACAGTGAAAGCTTCCAGGTGGCTAACCCTAATTCTCCAAGACAGAAAAAGAAAAGAACCTAACCCTAATATCAACTAAAACAATCGGCCCAACCTCCTTAAGGCCCTTGCCGAAATTCACTTAAGTGATCACATGCCCGGCACATGCCTAAAATTAAAAAGTAACAGTATGCCTACCTTGCAACTTGAACCCTGGACCTTTAATTCCTTCCCAGGCGCCATTTTTTTAGGAACTTAGTGGCGCCACCTTGCCACTTTACCAAGGCCTTATTTGTATCATAATTTACCACTTCAATTTTAAAAGCCCATATCGCTAGAACCCTCTTTCTCCAAAATTAAAAATTCAGGAATTGCCTCGAATTAAATTTAATCTTGGGCCTTTTTCCCACACCATAACCCTTCGTAATTTATTTAATTACATACTAAATAATAATAATAATAATAATTAAAACATCCAAATTGTTCGGGCTGTCTTCTACCCAAACCTAGACTCAAGGCCCATTACTCTTAGGCCCAAAAATCGAGTTGTTACAACTCTACTCCCCTTATAGAAATTTCGTCCTCAAAATTTCGAACTACCAACTAACCGTATTACTTAAGTCAAACCACTGTGCTTCCGCTGCGCACTCTAATTTAATTTAAAATTTAAAAAAAAATATAATTCTTAGTACGACCCAGAACATCTAATTACCAAAGTAAAGAAACATTTATCAAGCACACATACAATCCGTAACACACACTTAAATAGAATAAGCTTGGCAATCCCGAGCTCGATGCTCCTTGGACCCACATCTAAAGCATGCTCCTGTCTTCCTGTGGCATTCACCTGGATGACGCCCATTGCAGTTCTTGCAGGTTGGAAAGTTTGGTCGTGTCTTAACATGTTTCACAGAACGAGGCTTAGTCTCCTGAGAACTAGAATCCTTCCTCTTCTTACACTCCAAGCACCCTGCTTGAAGCGTTTCCCTAATTTCCTTAACCTTTGTCTCCAATACTTCTTCTACCACTTTCCGTACTAACTCGGTCAGTGCCTCAGTCCCAAGCTCTGAGTTACCGCTACCCGAAGTTGGAAGACTTTGCTTACCCTCAGAATCCATATCAATACTCTACATTACCAGTACATATATCAAATAACTACAAAGATCTCAAAATTTTACTATTCATTCATATGTCTTATGCAGAGATAGTATTTTAGAGTTTTTGTTCTTTACAGAATCATAGCCTAGCTATAGTCTCAATCTTTTTGGGTTTTTAGTTCCTATTGCCTCAGTCTCTATGGTTTTAGTATCAACCTAGCTACCAGTATCATAGTAAAGTCTCAATCTTATCTCTGATGAAGGTTTTAGTACGATCTGAGATTTAAGGAGAAAGTACTTACAGACTTGGTGCCGGGGATTCAGTGTGCCACTTCTTTCTTCAAACCATTTAAAACAAAAACATGAATTTGGTCACAGAGAATAGAAATTCTTAAAAAAATTGATTTAAAATACCCTTATTTTGAAATTCTTGATTTTAAACTCGTTTAGAAACCCACAGCCGAGTTGTTGCAACTTGACTCTGATACCACTAAATATAACACCCCAAACCCGACCTAGAAGTTAGGCCCGAATTTGACGTGTCACATTGAAACGTTACTGTAAAAGTCATGTTTTAACTAACATCTTTCTTAGTGTTTCAAGAGTATTTTTGTTATAGATTAAAGTGAATGGAAGCTGTGCACCAAGTAGGATGCCGGAAAGAGGAGGTGAGTCAATTAGACTGCTTAAGTACCAAGCTCTCCATGGATCCACTCCTAGACATGCACACAACCATTGCCACACTTCAACTAAATGATTGTTCAGGAAAAACCATTTCGTTTTAAGCCATTGAAAGCACTTGTTAATTATTTTTTTTAAAACGTTTTCGTTGCAAAAGCTTTGTCTTGTTTCACGATATTTTGAAATCTGATAATTTCTTTTAAAAGTGCGCCCTAGAGCTATTCAATCTGAAACCTTTAAATCCATATCATGCCTAAGCTAATAATCATACTAAAGTAATTAAAAATAATTAAAGCGGCCTTATTACAACTTAAAACCCGAAAACATAAAGGAAGTATTCTAGAATAAAAGGGAAGGCATAAACACTTATTTTAAATAGTCCACATGGCCACTTTGAATCCCCTCTAGCTCCAAGTCCACCGATCTAAGGCTCACCTGCAAAGATAAGGAAAGGGGGGGTGAGTTTGGAAACTCAGTGTGCAACAAGCCCCTTTCAGAGCCCAAACTAATACCAGCATCTCGGGTCAAGCCTTTTCGTTTACGGTTCTTTGGGGTGAAGCCTTTTCATAAATCATATCACTGGGCCGAAGCCTTTACTATAATCGGTATGGCCCATAGGCCCATTTTAATATCACATATAATACCAATGAATGTATGCAAGCCCATTTGGGGAGACTACTCAACCCACTGTCCGCTACTCTCCACCCGTACCAACCAAGCTCTCCATGTGGGGAATAACTCAACCCACCCAACCAAACTCTCCACTAGCAGCACAGCTGCTTTATCATATAACTGGAGGCCTAGTCTCTTTTAATAACTGGGGCAAAGCCCTTTTTGATAAACTGGGGCAAAGCCCTTTTCGGTAAACTTGGGCAAAGCCCTTTTTGCACTTCCTCCATTTATATCAAACCCAACCCATGCATATAATGAGTATATCATGTGCATCTCATAACATATCATGTGCATATCATGTCATATCATGTATATCAAAATCTCATGCATCATATTCATATTTAAACCCTAGGGGTATAATGGTTATTTTTACTTAAAGGCAAAACAGTCATTTACCATATTTTAGGGGTAATTTCATAAATTTACCAAATATTGTGGGTTTTCCACGTTCATTAACAATTATCAATATCCTCATGTGTTTCAACAGTCATTTTAACGCACTTTAACAAATTAAGGCTTTTGGGCCCAAAACCCCTAATGGGTCCTACGAATGCCGATTTAGCCCATTAAGCCCACGTAATCCAAATTTTACAACAGTACTAACCGTGTTAACATGAAATCTTTCCAAATTCCATTTTCTAGCAATTTTACCCAAATGGGCCCGAAAGTCCATTAGGCCCAATTTCAGCCCATTGAGGCCCAACTTACCGTCGTGCACAGAATTGCGCTCTTACCTGTTCCATCCGATCCAAACACTGATCATATCATTTTTATCGCATCTAAAAATGCATGCAAAATCTCAAGTTCTCGAAATACCGAAATTTTGGCATTTCAGCTTTTCTGCGAATATTAGCCTAAGCTACTACGAGGGTTGTTACACACCTATTTTGTGACGACTGCCACTGAGATCCCTTACGATGTCCTACTATTGATTACCATAATTCTTAGATTGCAAACCACAATAACCAATCCCAATATTCACCTACCATATTCGAACCATGCCCCTAAAGCCTTTAGAATCTTACCTTTTTGCCGAAAACCGATGACTAGATCTAAGTCTAGTTGTTCCAAAGATCCAAGCCTTCGATCCAACCTCTGGAAGACACTAAACACCAAAAGAAATCATCGGTTAAATACCCTTAAAGCCCTATGCCCAAATCGACAGCCTCCCTAGATTTTAGGGACTTTGGCTTTTTTTAAATTGTAAAATAAGACTAGATCTGAGGTGATGAGCACTTACCACCTATTCCTCTTTGATTTCTATGCATATCTGATGCAGATCTATCCTCTAAATGATAGTAGAACTCGAATCCAGGAGATCTGAAGTTTCGGCTATAAGTCCCTAAATCTATGGTACTTCGACTTTTTAAGTGATGGAGAAGATGACAATTTGAGGCTATAAATTTGAAGTAATGTTGCCGACAGATACTAAGGGTTTAGAGAAGATGAAAGTTAATCAAAAGGAACAAAAATAACTGAAGGATTTTGGCTTGAGAAATTGGCACAAGAAGTGAGTTTTCGGGATTTCGGCTTTTATGGCGATCGGCTATGAAGGTTCTGTGGAGGATGGGATCGATAGAGGAGGTGAGTAAGGTGATTAGAACGTTTTGGCTAGAAGAAAAAGGAAAAAGAAAGAAAGAAAATGGAGGAAAAAGAGAGGAAGAAGAACTCGGCACCAAGGAGAAGGAATTTACGTTTTCGGCTTTTATGAGAACTCAGAAGGGATGAATGACAGTGAAAGCTTTCAGGTGGCTAACCCTAATTCTCCAAGACAGAAAAAGAAAAGAACCTATCCCTAATATCAAATAAAACAATCGGCCCAACCTCCTTAAAGCCCTTGCCGAAATTCACTTAAGTGATCACATGCCTGGCACATGCCTAAAATTAAAAAGTAACTGTATGCCTACTTTGCAACTTGAACCCTGGACCTTTAATTCCTTCCTAGGCGCCATTTCTTTTAGGAACTTAGTGGCGCCACCTTGCCACTTTACCAAGGCCTTATTTGTATCATAATTTACCACCTCAATTTTAAAAGCCCATATCGCCAGAACCCTCTTTCTCCAAAATTAAAAATTCACGAATTGCCTCGAATTAAATTTACTCTTGGGCCTTTTTCCCACACCATAACCCTTCGTAATTTATTTAATTACATACTAAATAATAATAATAATAATAATTAAAACATCCAAATTGTTCGGGCCGTCTTCTACCCGAACCTAGACTCAAGGCCCATTACTCCTAGGCCCAAAAATCGGGTCGTTACAGCAAGTATAAATATTAGTTAGATTAAGAGTAAATAGGCGGGTGTTTAACCCTAATGTTGATAAGTGACTAATCGAACGTCTAACTGTGATAGGTGTGGAAAACTCGTGGGCTAGTAGCGTGTTTCTGCAAACAGGTGTGTAATCACACTATCATTAGCAATAGATCGGCAAAAGTCGAAAATGTTCGATTGTTGACACTATACGAGCGTACGCTCGTACGTGTGGTGAGCCGAATGCTTGAAGCGTGGGCATTCGATTAAAGAGGCCACCATGAATGATTTCATGGGCTTAGGCTAATTTTGGGCCACGATGGGCCTCGCACGGCCAAACTGCACGAATGTGTGGAGATTGTTGGGCCGGCTGTGTAGTTTGCACAGCTAAGGCCATTATTTGGGCTTATTGGGCCATACGAGCGTGTGGGCCCACATGGGCCCACAATATGGGCCTTAGGCCCATTATCACCGGTTGATTGTTAAGGTTGCACAGATCGCTCGAGACAACTGTGACCTTCTGTTGGGTCGGTAAAAGTACCTGGACCCTTAATCGATAAAATGACCATTTTGCCCTTATAGGGTAAAATGACCAAAAATCCCAGTAGAATAAAATACTGTAATTCCCCTGTAGGATAAAATGACTATTTTGCCCTTGTGAGGTAAAATGATTGTTTTGCCCTTGTGAGGAAAAATGTCTATTTTGCCCTTATATGGTAAGGTAACTGTTTTGCCCCTATGTGATGTATGTTTATATTTTAGCATGCTATTTGTAACTGTATTGAGTACATGTATGATATTGTGATATGACATGACACGTTGTATGATGCATTGCATGGGGATGGGTTATAAATGATTGGAGGAAGTGTCTTTCAGATCGCGACTTTGTTGCAAATCCTTTCAAGGCTCTAAGCCGATTATCTTTGGCGACTACTGTTGCAAAATCTGTTAGCTGCCAGTAACTAGTGCTATTTTTGTAACACCCTGATTTTGGGCCTAGTCAGAATAGTGGTTTCGAGACCACAAATCTGACGATGAAAATTTTATTTCTATTATATTTTTATGGTCTACGAGTTTACAGAATAATTTTGTGAAAATTTCGTTCGAAAATTTTGACGTTCGGACACTTAATTTAGTCAAAAGGACTAAATCGTAAAAAGTGGAAAAGTTGAGTTCTACATGTTAGAAGTGTCAAATTGTTATGAGTTTTTAAATTAAAGGTCCTTAAATGGTAATTAGACCATTGGTTAATTGTTGGACAAAAGGGGTATTTTGGTAAACTAATAATTAAAAGAATTAAAAAGGGAAATAAGCTAAATTAGCTATCATCTTCTTCATTCAACCATTTCTACCAACAGCAGCCATGGTTAGGGTTTTTTCAAACTCCCAAGCTCGATTGTAAGTGCTCCTTAACCCCGTTTTTAAAGTTCTTTACATTTTTGAAATCCTGGTAACTTGTTCTACTTATTTCTACCATTAATTTGAGCTAAGGTTCATGTCTAAAAATTTACCCATGAATAATATGCATGTATTTTGATGTCTAATGATAGAAAATGAAGGTTGGGTGTTAGATAAATGACTTTTGCTAAGCGATTTTACGTGAAAACGAGTAAAATGACATAATCGATAAAAATACCTAATGTTCATAAGTACATGTTAGAGTGAGAATTGGATGTTGCTATAGAAGGGAAAAATGATCAGCGTGTCATAAAACATAAGAAAATAGGATGAAGTTTAATTTAAGAGATTTGGGGCAAAAGTGTAAATATGTGAAAGTTTAGGGGAAAATTGTAATTTTTCCAAAATATGATTTTGGGTTGATTTGAATAATATGAGTTCTAATTAGGCTATATTTGAAATGATAGAGTAAGAAAAATTGAAATTCGGGCTAAAATCGGCAAAATACCAAGTTGTGGACAACATGGTAAAAATGACCATTTTCGCAGATGAGGTAAGTTCATATGATTTTAATAATGCAATGTATATTTTAATGTTAATGTTATGATATTATATGAATTGTAAGTATACATATATGTGAATAATTTGATATTATGTAAATGATGTAACATTACTATATGTTGTTGATGTCTTTATAATGGTATGATGATTATTGTTTATGAATTGTTGCATTCTATGATTATTGTTGAATTATTATACAAATTATGTGGAATACTTGAAAAATATGAGTTGCCACCGGAGTATCGATATTGACATCACGAGAAAGATGGCAAAGGCGTATGATCGAGGAAAATCCCGTTTGAACATTAGGAATAGATTAGAATACAAGTGACATGTCACTAGGAAAATGAGATTCGAACTCGTTGAGTTGCGTTCTGAGTTCATGAGAATTATGAGGCATCCGAGCTCGTTGAGTTGCATTCCGAGTTCACTCATGGATGCAAGCATCCGAACTCGTTGAGGTGTGTTCCGAGTTCATTATGGAAGCAAACACCCGAGCTCGTTGAGTTGTGTTCCGAGTTCATTATGGGTGACATTATAGTAGCTTGATTTCGTGTATCCAAATTATATTTCGATGTGTTCAACGGGTAAATCTCAAATGAACGATGTGAAATACTCCAGATGAAAGCGACATGTTGGTAAGTGTTGTGAAATGAGTACGATGAACAGGTATGTGCGTAAACTCTCGAGTAGAGAACTCGATATGTTGTAATTGTGTGGTAAGAATGTTCATGAGAATGCTTTTGTGATGACCTTGTGATTATGAGTCCATGCTTATGAAGCATAATTATGTGTTCTTACCATGATGGATGAAATGATATTGTATGGATTTGGTGAATAATAGTGGTGAATGAGTAAATTCAGCCTTGATAGTTTTGGGTTACTGCAATGGTGCAAATTTGGAAATTCACCATAAATTGTGAAAATTGAGCTAGGGGCTGAATAAAATATTATATTAAATCTCAATGAGTTTAGTTTCACATACAGGAAATGGTACATACAATTGAACTTTATGTTATGAGATATTTAAATTGTTGTGAGACAGAGTCTGAATGACTTCGAGATCCCCTATTCCTATTTGAGAAATTCACTAAAAATTGTACAAAAATAATTAGGAATTATACTTTACATGTATAGATTCCTTATTGAGTCTATTTTTAATATAAATAAATGGAATAGCCCTTTGAATTCTGTACAGAGAGAAAATTGATTCGTAGTGAACAGAGGTCAGAGTAACTGAAAACTAAAACAGGGAAAAGTTTAATGAATAAACTGTATCAATTGGCTTAACCAAAAATTCTGGAAATTTTATGGGAGAAAGGTATATGAGTCTAGTTTCAAGTAAAATTAACATAACTTAATTTGGAGTTTTGTACCTCCAGATATAAATGATTTAGTAACTGTAATTCGGTAAAACAGCTTAACCTGAACATGTGTAAATTGTACAATTTTGGTGTTTTATCTTAGAAAAGCACGATGGTAATTGCTTATTAATTTCATATGGACTTACTAAGCGTAAAGCTTACCCCTTCCTCTCCACTTCTTCAGTTTTGGTAGGTCGGCTCGGGGTTGGAGATCGTCGGAGGCAGAATCACACTATCAAGCTATCACTTTTGGGAGAATTAATTCAATATTTAAAATATCAAGTGAGTGGCATGTATAGGAAGTTAGTTTGTGATATGTATTATTATTATGACTTTGGCCAACCGTATTCATCTACATTGAGCTATCATATATGGTCATGAGATATGACCTTTATTCATTATGGGTTGTAAATTTAATTAAACATGTTATGTCTTATGTTTGTGATGTGATGATATAGTTAGGTTTGTTTGTTATGCATGATTAGTAATATATCCTGTAAGTTGAATGCATGCCTATGGATTATGAATTAAATCTATAATACGGAGATGAGTGATGTTGCCTTGGACATGGATGTTTAAGGGATGAAATGCATGTGTTTGAGAAGTTTTGAATTAAATGAAAATTTATGGCCTGATTTTTGTCTTTGTGTATGGTTAAGTCGGGTAATGCCTCGTACCCTGTTCCAGCCTTGGATACGGGTAAGGGGTGTTACAATTTTGGAGTGTAGGGATGGGTGGGTTGATTATATCCCCACATGGAGTGTAGGGCTGGTACAGAGATGGAGTGCAGAGGCTGGATTGGGTAGGACTTGCATATTGTTTACTGTTACTGCACTGTTTACTGTTATTGTAATGGGATAAGGCCCGAATATATATATGACTACTTCTGTATTGAGATGGGCTTAGGCCCAGATTGTTTACTGATACTAAAATGGGCTAAGGCCTAGACTGTTACTAATATGGGCTTAGGCCCAGAATGTATTCGCTCTCTGTATGTTCGATTGTTTCTTTATTATTGGGATTACACACTGAGTTTTCGTAAACTCATCCAGCTGTTTTAACTGTACAGGTAATCCTAAAGCGGATTGGTGCTGCGAGGGACTCGAAGGTCGATACGCAACAGCTTACGCTTCCAATTTATCTTTTAATTTTAAGTAGTTTTATCTGGGTATTTTTATGTAAAAGGCCTGTCTAAGTTTTATTCTTTAATTTCGGCTTTCATTATTTTACCATGATTTATACCTGCTAATGGTAGGATGCAGATTTTCAAAAGATAAATGATTTTCAACTACCACGCTACGCAACTCGTTTTGAAAGCTACCGCAATCAAACACTGTTTTTTTTAAACTGTAATAACAATTTAATATGGCATATGTTTTTCTAAACCAACCTATGTTCTAGCAATAAAGAAAACATGTTAACTACTCTTAAATATCGCAACGGGGTTTTACAAAACTGACTCTACAATGAAACTATGCTTTTCGAAACACTTCAATTCAGATTCAGGCATAACGTTCAAGCTGGGTTTGGGGTGTTACATGGTTTGCAAATAGGCTTGAAATTGAAGAAGAAAGGTTCAAATGAAAATGGGCTGTAACACCCCTAACTCATATCCGTCGCCAGACTAGGGTTATGAGGCATTACCGATTAAAAGCACGAATCTGAACACTAATAAAATTTCACCCAAGTCAAACTTATTTATAAATAAAATATAGTTAACTAACATTTCAAAAAATATTCTGTTTTGCTCATTGTAAACACAGATCATGTCAAATTTCAACTTAAAACTCACTGCATATAATGCATATATATACATATATACGGCATTAATCATTGAGTACATGATTTAACATATTATTATGTCACTTATGAAATTAAGCTTAAGTCACTAAATATCACATACATGTTCTTATAATTTAATAGGCCATAATACACATAAATAAAAATTACTTACATATGCAACTAGGGTTAAGGTCACTTTTGAATTTGCATGCTTTGCACTCAAATATAAAAGCTAAACATCCATTCGGCATTAACCAAGTACTACCATATACTTCTTTTAAAATATTAATCATAAAATACTATACGTACTCTAGGTCATTAAAACATGCTCAATGAACCTTAGTAAATTTAATCATTCTATGAATATAAATACCATCCAAAAGTACACTAATTATTTATGCCAATCAATATGTTTGAGATTACATGCTCAAAAGCCAAATAACTGTTAACATTCGGTCAACTTAAGCTTTGGTTTACTCATTGACATTTAAGAGTCAACTTTAATAGCATACTCATGATAACCAAGTCTAAACATGCAACCATAATCTAATATGTTTGACTGAAAATACTTATCAACTAAGAGTAATTATTTCTATCATTGGAAAACGCAATCCATACTTATATAAACATACCCAAATCTTAAATCATACATATCATATACAAACAAATCAAGTCACCTTATCATACGCATAAATATTTGTAATGCATTATCATATTATTATCAAACCAACTTATATTACAATTTATACCTTTCAAGAATAAGGCATTAACTACAAATAGACATATAATCAAATCACAAATTTTACCTACCTTGTAATGACCATAGTAAATTAATTTAAGCTATGTTCGAACTTAGCCAAGTCTATGATGCCGAATCACATTTAATACAATGGCCAAATATACTCACCACAATCACATATATTTTACTCTTTCTATACTTAGCCGTATCATTCTTGTGTTCAACCAAAATCATTAATCATTACTAAAACATTAAACACTTATCATAAACATCATTTCCTTCATAGCACTAAACAATATTACTAAAACAAACTCAAGCCACAACCAAGCATAACCGAATTTAAACATGGGAATTAAGCCATTTTCGCATGGTCTTTATACAAAACTAAAATTCAATATTTCCAAACATAATCCAACCTATACATGCTAGAGTTTCAAAATGCAACTTATAAAATACTGAAAGCGGTCGATACTGTGATAGACTTTGCTGATGATCCCCGAGCTTGTAACTTGAATCCAAAATCTATAAAACAGAGACAAACATATGCCCACAGTAAGCTATTTAAGCTTAGTAAGTTATAAGCAAACAAACAAACCGATGATGTAATCAACTCATTTTATCTAACCAAATTACATTATCAATATCAAGCTTATTCTAAACTTTCAAATTTCATAAATAATATACCTGTACACATGACCATTACCTTGGCTGAATATTCACAAGCTTAAGTCATCAAATCATTGTTCAATTTTCAAAAGCCAAATTGTCATTATAAAACCTAATGCACATGCATTTGTATACCTAAGCTCTTAAATCAAGATAAAATTTTATATACATACATTAACTAAATGGCCGATTATGCAAGATCATATATATATGCATAATAAAAATCATTTCAACAAGAATCATACTTCTTGTTTACAAGGCCGAATACACATGTCATATTCACATATACATTTTATTCATGTTACACATGCTTGTAACTAATATCATAATACTCACTTACCTTATTTCAAATAAGTACCAAGCTAATACATACCTGATCACTTAGCTAATTTTACATATTTATTCACCACTTATGCCCGATGAACCATTCCAAATTGGATAGGACACTCGAATATTCACACACATCGTACAATGCCAACGTCCCAAACGTGGTCATACATGTATCATATATCGATGCCACTGTCCCAGACAGGGTCTTACTCGCACACATATGCCGAAATCACATACCGATGCCATGGTCTTACTCGCACACATATATCGAAATCCTATGTCATGACATATTTATCCTAACTATTCCTAAGGTTCATACGGGACTTTCGAACGTCATAACTCGGTCGAAACAAACGCTTGAACATGGTTATCAAGCTTATACACATTTAAAAATAGCATGTATAAATTAATACATTACATACCAGCATATATATTTAGTATTTAATTACAATTAGGCACGTCTATTTACTTATAAACCTACTCGAACGATACAAAACGGAATAGGGCAGCTAGTCGACAATTTTCACTTTCCCCCGATCCAAATCCAATTTCTTTAGTTCTTGATCTAAACATATTCAAAGTAAGCTCATTCAAACATGTTTTCATTCAATTTAGTCCAAAAACACATAAATGGGAAAATTACCATTTTACCCTTGACATTTACAATTTTTACAATTTAGTCCCTATTGCACAAAACACAAAATATGCAAAATCTCAAGATACCCATGTTAGGCCGAATGTTCCTAGTGTTCATACAAGTCCATATATTTCATTTATTTCACATTTTAGTCCCTCAAATTATTATTTTTGCAATTTAGTCCTAATTACTCAAAATCATCAAAAACTCCAATCTAAAACATATCTTTCATATTTCATCATCAAACAACAAAAATCACAAGCTCTCAACAATGGTACAACTTAAAATATTCATCAAAATAAAAAATTCAAGCATGGGTTTTGTAGTATTCGAAGCAACGATATAAAAAACGTAGAAATTATCAAAAACCAAATAGGCACTGATTCAATGTTTCTGTCAGCCACTTTACTGTCAAGCACGTAGGGAAAATAAGCTTCACAACCTTTTCTCACATATTTCTGAGCTAGCATCGAAGAAATCACTGCTAGTAAACCATTCAAATCACTAGATTCAATCTGAATAACCTCATTATTTTGGCTCTGTAGATCAATGGTCTTTCTCTTGCAGTTCACAATAGCATCATGTAAAGTCAACCAATCCGTACCCAGAATTATGTCGAACTCACCAAATGGCAGCAATATCAAATCAGCCGAAAAGCCCAAATCTCGAATCATCAAAGGGCAGTTCTTACACACCCTATCAACCATAACACACTAGCTCAAGGGGTTTGGCACTTTAATCACAAACTCAGTAGACTCTCCAGGTAGAGTCTTGCTGAATACTAAAGTCTCACAGACATAAGAATGGGTCGAACCAAGATCAATTAATGCAATTACATTAGTATCATAGAGAATGAATGTACTAGTAATGACATCTGGGGATGAAGCCTCCTCGCATGCGCCTATAGCATAGTCTCTCGCAGGTACACGACCCTCAGATCTGATTGCTATATCTTTAATTCCTCTCTAACTGCCACTCGCATTACCCACATTTCTAGGTGGTCTATCTCGAGCTGTAGTATTATCCGATCTCATATTCTGCACTGGATTTTTTCAGCTAACCCTGGGCAATCTCGAATATAATGATCCATCGATCCATATTTAAAATAGGCCCGATCATGCAATCTGTAGCTACCGGGATGTCATTTACCACAGTGTTTGCACTTGGGTTGATTTGATCTAACATTACCCACACTGGCTACTGAGGTAGCTCTTGAGCTCAAAGGTGGTCTATTCTTGTCTCGTCGAGAGTAACCCGAAGTGGCTTTTGAATGACTAAAATCATCTTAGAACTTCTTTGGTGCCAACTGGATAGACTTACTGAATGATCTCTTACACGAGTCTCTAGCTTCGAAATCAACTTTTCTTTTCTCTTTCCCTAGCTCTTCAGCTTTACAGGCTCGCTCAACCAACACTACAAACTCTTTTATCTCAAGTATGCCAACTAACAGTTTAATGTCTTCGTTCAGCCCAACTTCAAATATTTTACACATTATAACTTCAGTAGAAACACACTCTCGAGCATACCGACTGAGTCTCACAAACTTCCGCTCATATTCTGTCACGGCCATCCGACCCTATTTTAGCTCTAGAAATTCTTTACGCTTCTGATCAATAAATCTCTGGCCGATATACTTCTTACGGAACTCAGTCTAGAAGAATTCCCAGGTCACTCGCTCTCTTGGAACCACTGATACTAGGGTATTCCACCCATGATATGTTGTGTCTTGAAGTAAAGATATGACATAGTTCAAACATTCATCCGGAGTATAGGACAACTCATCAAACACACGAATAGTATTTTCAAGCCAGAACTCAGCCCGCTCAGCATCATCATCATCAGTAGCTTTAAACTCTTCAGCCCCATGTTTTCTGATTTTATCAATAGGTGGCTTATACAATCTCAACAGATCACTTACTTGAGGTACAACAGGCATCAAAGATGGATTAGTCAGGGGTGGAGGTTGTTGTGTAGCCAGGTTAGTCTGGATATACTGAGTAAACCAGTCATTCATTATTTGGTAAAAGGCTTGTCTAGCCTCTCCTTCCCGGTTACTCGAAATCAGTCGAGAATCAACCGGTGCTGTCCTTTGCGCGGGAGCAGGTGCTACACTCTCAACATCATCAGCTACAGCTCTATCGGGATTCATTAACTATATAAAAACACATTTTCAAATGTTAGAAGTCATCACACTATCGCAGTATATAATATGGCATGTATAGTTAGACTCACACACGCTACGTTAGTCCTAGCTCTGATACCAAAAAATGTAACACCCGTAACTTGTATCCATCACTGCACTAGGGTTATGAGGCATTACCGATTAAAAGCACATATCCGAACACTAATAAAATTTCACCTAAGTCAAACTTATTTATAAATAAAATATAGTTAACTAACATTTCAAAACATATTCTGTTTTGCTCATTGTAAACACAGATCATGTCAAATTTCAACTTAAAACTCACTGCATATAATGCATATATATATACATATATACGGTATTAATCATTGAGTACATGATTTAACATATTATTAAGTCACTTATGAAATTACGCTTAAGTCACTAAATATCACATACATGTTCTTATAATTTAATAAGCCATAATACATATAGATAAAAATTACTTACATATGCAACTAGGGTTAAGGCCAATTTTGAATTTGTATGCTTTGCACTCAAATATAAAAGCTAAACATCCATTCAGCATTAACCAAGTACTACCATATACTTATTTTAAAATATTAATCATAAAAGACTATACATATTTCCTCGAGGTCATTAAAACATGCTCAATTAACCTTAGAAAATTTAATCATTCTATGGATACACATACCATCCAAAAGTACACTAATTATTTATGCCAATCAATATGTTTGAGATTACATACTCAAAAGCCAAATAATTGTTAACATTCGGTCAACTTAAGCTTTGGTTTACTCATTGACATTTAAGAGTCAAGTTTAATAGCATAATTATGATAACCAAGTCTAAACATACAACCATAATCTAATATGTTTGACTGAAAATACTTATCAACTAAGAGTAATTATTTCTATCATTGTAAAATGCAATCCATATTTATATAAACATACCCAAATCTTAAATCATACATATCATATACAAACAAATCAAGTCACCTTATCATACGCATAAATATTTGTAATGCATTATCATATTATTATCAAACCAACTTATATTACAATTTATACCTTTCAAGAATAAGGCATTAACTACAAATAGACATATAATCAAATCAAAAATTTTACCTGCCATGTAATGACCATATTAAATTAATTTAAGCTATGTTACATTATCAATATCAAGCTTATTCTCAATTTACAAATTTCATAAATAATATACCTGTACACATGACCATTACCTTGGTCGAATATTCACAAGCTTAAGTCATCAAATCATTGTTCAATTTTCAAAAGCCAAATTGTCATTATAAAACCTAATGCACATGCATTTGTATACGTAAGCTCTTAAATCAAGATAAAATTTTATATACATACATTAACTAAATGACCGATTATGCAAGATCATATATATATGCATAATAAAAATCATTTTAACAAGAATTATACTTCTTGTTCACAAGGCCGAATACACATGTCATATTCACATATACTTTTCATTCATGTTACACATGCTTGTAACTAATATCATAATACTCACTTACCTTATTTCAAATAAGTACCAAGCTAATACATACCTGATCACTTAGCTAATTTTACATATTTGTTCACCACTTATAGATGCCCGATGAACCATTCGAAATTGGATAGGACACTCGAATATTCACACACACCGTACGATGCCAACGTCCCAGACGTGGTCTTACATGTAATCACATATCGATGCCACTGTCCTAGACAGGGTCTTACTCGCACACATATGTCGGAATCACATATCGATGCCGTGGTCTTACTCGCACAGATATATCAGAATCCTATTTCATGACATATTTATTCTAACTATTCCTAAGGTTCATACGAGGATTTCAAACGTCGTAACACGGTCAAAATGAATGCTTGAACATGGTTACCAAGCTTATACACATTCAAAAATAGTATGTATAAATTCATACATTATATACCATCATATATATTTAGCAATTAATTACAATTGGGCACGTCTATTTGCTTATAAACTTACCTCGAACGATACAAAACGGAATAGGGCATCCAGTCGACAATTTTCGCTTTCCCCCGATCCAAATTCAATTTCTTTGGTTCTTGATCTAAACATATTCAAATTAAGCTCATTCAAACATATTTTCTTTCAATTTAGTCCAAAAACACATAAATGGGAAAATTACCATTTTACCCCTAACATTTATAATTTTTACAATTTAGTCCTTATTGCACAAAACACAAAATATGCAAAATCTCAAGATACCCATGTTAGGCTGGATGTTCCTAGTGTTCATACAAGTCCATATATTTCATTTATTTCACATTTTAGTCCCTCAAATTATTATTTTTGCAATTTAGTCCTAATTACTCAAAATCATCAAAAACTTCAATCTAAAACATATCTTTCATATTTCATCATCAAACAACAAAAATCACAAGCTCTCAACAATGGCACAACTCAAAATATTCATCGAAATAAAAAATTCAAGCATGGGTTTTGTAGTACTCGAAGCAACGATCTCAAAAGCGTAGAAATTATCAAAAATCAAACAGAAAATAAACCTTGATTGAGCTAAATAGATGGCCGAACCTTAACTTGTTGTTCTTTCCTTTTGTTTCAGCAATTAGAAAATAAAAATGATGAACATGGCTTTCTTAATTATGTTATAATATGATATATTATAACATTTTATTTCATTTTAAAAGCCATTATAACTATTATAACTATGGCAATTACCATCCACTTTAGCTAAAAATGGACTAATTGCAACATAAAGGCTTCCATTTTAAAAGCCAAATGCAATTTGGCCACGTTTTAAAAATATCAACAAATTTTCATTTTACGCAATTAAGTCCTTTTATTTAATCGGACACTCAAACGATAAAATTAAATCACTAAAATTTCACATATATAAATAAACACAAAAAATAATTTTAAAATATTTTTCTAACTCGAATTCATGGTCCTGAAACCATCGTTCCAATTAGGGTCCAAGTCAGGCTGTTACATGGGCTGAAGTTGGCTAGGGAAAACAGGAATATGGTTCAACTAAGGTTCAAGAATGAACTAACACAATAATCGTGTGTTAACCCAAAACTTATAAGAACACTTTGGAAAAAGGAATGGCAATGGAAAGGTAGGTTGATAGGTTAATGACTGAGACCCACTATCTATGCGAGATAGGAATCTTCGGTATAGTGAACACCACACTTTGGGACAAAGTGATAAGTTCGGAAACAAAGATAGATTGATGCCACAAGGGTTGCTTGATAAGTCAGGTCAGTCTTTGGAGAACGATGAGAGTTGAACACACTCACAATATAACTCAAAGTTAATAAAATGTTCATTAACATTTTACAAGAGAAAAACATCTCATATTTATAGCCTAAACAATGGGTAGCCGAATGGCTATATGGAATGTTGAATGGACGGCTAAATTAAGCTAGAAAAGGGCTGGAAGTTTCCTTGTAGCTTCTTGGACGTCCCTAGAATCTTCCTAGCTTGGAAAACATGAATGGACTCCTTCTAGATGATGATTGTTCAGCTAAACATTGATGGAGTTGTTGGGGCAGCTAAATAGTGTTGTCCATGTTCGGCCAAGGTGATTAAAATCAGCTTGAATGCTCCTTAAATATGCTACTTGGTTGAGCTAAAAGGACTTGGCTTTAATGAGTATTTTGGGCACTCTAGCAGCCCTTTTAAGTGTGAAAACTGAATATATATATTCCTTAGGTGTGAAAACATGGAACTAATCAGCCACAAGTGTGAATAGAACCTTTTAGCAAATGTGAGCACAATAGATGCTGCTTGGGAGAGTTGGCCGGCCATCCTTGAGGAGAGAAAACAATACCATCTTTGGCCCTTGGTGTCCACGAAGGGGTGCATTTGTTGGCTGCCAAATCCATGTCGTCCCATGCATGTTCCTAGACACATTAAATGGCAGCAAATTAATTAAATTAAGACACCATTAATTTGGCTAAGACAAAATTAATTAGTAGCAGCTAATAAAATTGTCCTAAACTAGACACATTAAAACATATACTAATATAAGACATATTTAATACATTAAATTAAAATGTCCAGATTTAAGACATATTAAATTAATTAATTATTTTGAGCTGAAATTTAACTAATTAACTAGCACAACTAATTAAGCTTATTCCAGCAACATAAATGCATTAAGTAAATAAATTGAAACCAGCTCAATAAGCTAGCTTTGTGTTGAATTGAGCTTCTTTGAGCTGAAACGAACTAAGTCAGCTTGTAGAACTTTGCAAAATGAGCTTGTTGAGTTCGTCACTTGTTGATCAAACACTCCTTCTTTCCAAGCTTGATCTATGTAGCTTGAAATAGTCTCTTGGAACCTCTTTGCTCGGGCTCGGGTGATCGGTCCAAACGATAGCTTCAAGGGTTCGACAACTAGCTCCTTGGCCGAGCTCGCATCACTTCGACTTTAAATAGCAACTTAGGGCACTTCAATAGCCATGGAGTGTGAACCAACGAAATTGAGAAGCCCTTTGTGTGTGAAAGCAAATGACCGAATGGTCACCCCATGTGAAAAGAATTTCCAACAATGTGAAAGCTCTTTAAGGCTACTTGGAGAGCTAAATGGCCAACTTGGGAAGAAGAAACAATAGCTCTCCTTTGCTGTTCAAGAAAGGGTGTTTGGAGAAAGTAAATCATCAGCTCACATTAATCAAGTCGTCCAATGCATGTAGCTGCAACATTCAATTTAGCAAATTTAATTAGTTTAAAACATGATAAATTCGGCTAAAGCTAGGACATATTAAAAACATGTAATAGACAAAGACAGAAATTAAATTCAATAGCAGCTAATTAATTTGTCTATACTTTAAACACATTTAAACCATGCATTAAACTAGGACACATTTAACAATTTAATTAATTAGAATCAGATTAAAACTTATTTATTAATTTATGAGCTGAAACTAAATTAATTAACTGAGCTAAAGCATGAAATTATTCCAGCATTTAAAACAAATAGATTTAAAAGGATAAAATTGAGCTCAATGAGCTAGAATCGAGCTGAATTGAGCTCCATTGAGCTGGAATCAAACTAAGTTAGCTTGCAAGAGTTTGCAAGCCACACTTGATGAGCTGGCCCATGGGCGTTCTGGGGCGTGGCAATATCATCCCCTCCCTCTTTAAAGCAATTTGTCCTCAAATCGGGCCACTTGCTCGCGAAAAATCTATCTTGGTCACGAACCTCTTAGGTGATAAATTTGATAGAAATGCTCCCAAGAACCTGAGATTCACAAATACCTCGAAAAGAGTACAGGTTGTTTGCACCCCCTCTTTAGGAGGAAACCATTTTGAGGTGTCACCTGCACAAGAATGAAATAGTTTAGTGACACTAGGAATTATAATCTCAAGAGAAGTTTTCAGAATCTTATTCAAAAATTGAGCAAATAAATCAATGCCAGGATCAAAAACAGAAGTTGATTTTACCTTTCCACAATGAATCAAAATTTGATCATGTAATCCAATCCCGGGTTCAAAAATAGAAGTTGGTCTTACCTTATCATAATGAATCAAGAAATTCATTTATGGCAACAATCCTGAATCACAAGGCATTTGATAGCTATAATTTTGAAAATCAACTTTTAATGGTTCAAATCCCTTAGATAATGACATAGAACAATAATCACCGGGATCAAAGATGATGTTTTCTCTTACCATTTCACTTCAGCTTGAAAGTTTCATGACTAGCATCGTAGAAAGAACATGTGACAGCCCTAATTTGACCCTAGTCGAAAAGTGGTTTCGGGACCACAGAAAAACCGAGTCACAAATTATTTTTATTAAATGCTCTTTTCTATGTTTATTATATGTGAAGTTTTATGTGTGAAAGTATCGTGTCTTAATTTTGTCATTTGAATGTGGAATTATTAAAAAGGACTTATGTGAGAAACTTGAAAAATGTGATAGGTTAATTTGTAGTGGCCAAATATTGTATGGTTTAAAATATGGGGACTTGCATGTCAAATACCCCTTCCTTAAGTTAGTGGACGGCAAGGTTAGTGAATGATTGACATTTTATATCTTTTATATTAATTAATTAAATGTTTAATGGATTAATAATATGAAATATGAATTTTTATTAAAAGAAAAGGGTGATAAAAACAAAGTTGGTTCATCTTTTTCTTCTTCTATTGCCGTACCTAAAGAAAGAAAAGAAGAAATTGGAGTTAAGGCATTCGGTCACCTTTAAGTTGATTAAGGTATGTTTAATGCTCTTCCATTGAAAATCTTTGTATATTTGGAGTGGTCATCAAGTATAGAAGCTAGCTCATGGCAAAATTATTTTTTTTTGTAAATTGATGAAGATGACATTCGGTCATGGATGTTTGTATTTATTTGATGTTGTTTTTGATGCTTTTGTGTATTGAGGGTTGATAATAGATGAGTTGAGCATGGTAAAATTGAATAATTGTGGCTTAATTGTTTAATAGCAATTGGCTATTATGGTGAATTCCAAAGTTAATATTTAGTTGCTAGTATTTATATGTGTTAGCTGAATTTGAACATGAATAATGATTTGAGCAAATGTTGAGTATTAAAATGTTAGAAAAAGAGTATTTACCATTTGAGTGATTGAGAAAAGGATGTTTGAATGTCTAAAGGTTCGGCTTTATGCATTAATGATATGATTTTGAATAATGTAAGTTTAATGGAATGTGAGTTATGTTTATGCATAGGTGAAATTGTATATTCGGCCAACCTAGGTTTCTATGATATCGAAAATGGAAATTAATCATGTTAAGTGACAAATGGTAGTTGACTAAGGATTAATATGTATCTTACATGTACATGTTTGGATGATGATTGAAAGGTGGGAAATAAGTATAGTTATGAAGTATAAATATGTTAAGATGAATGAATTATGCATTTGGTCTTAAGGGTGTGTACAAAGGAAATGTTAAATTATTTGTATTTTAAGGCCGAATGTGTTTAAGGTTAAAGGATGAACTAATTAATTGTATTTGGGATGGATAGACATAAAAAAATGCCGAATGTAATATTTGGACAAGGAATGGTTTAAATTGATAAAAATAGAAAGGTCAAAGATGACCTATAATGTATATGACTTTTGTTTACTAGGATTTATATGTGTGAAAGTTGAATATATATATACACACATTATATTTTTTGAAGTAATGCTTGAATAGTCGAATAATGACTAGTTTAAAATTGTTGAATTTAAGCTCAAGAGCATAGAGGGGAAAATTCAGATAAGGGGAAAGCTAAAGTAGTTGAATAGCCAACCCGTAGTTGTTCTCAAATACTCGAGGTAAGTTTTAAGTATTTAAATATAAGTTATTTGTGAATGAATCATGATATGTCACGAGAATTTAGCCATACCTTTAGTATATATATGCATAAAGACGAATGGTATGCATGAAAGTGAAATAAGGAAATTGTTATGATCATATTGTCGTAAGTTATATTCATGAGATGGAAGATATGTAATGGTAAATTAAGAAGCAATAGCGTGATAGTTATTAAGTGATTATACGTAAATGAAGTCTAAATGGACTAATGTGATTAACTTGTGTGAAATGCATAAATACAAGAAGTGCATATGTTATGATTTTGTGAAATTTATATTTGAATTATTATTCGGGCCTATGGCTCAGCAACCTTTTAGCAGGTGAAATTGTTTCGGGCCATGAGCCTAGCAGGCATAATGTCGGTGAATGAGTTTCAGACTTAATGTCTAGCAGGCTTCGTGCCAGTGATAAATTCAGGTTTATACCTAGCAGGTCTCGTGCCGGTGATAAGTTCAGGTTTATACCTAGCAGGCTAATTACCGGTGAAATAATAAAAGTCTATGAATATGAGATTTATGCTATACAGCATCTAGATTCGTTCGATAGATTAAATTGTCCAGGTACGTATAAATTGTTTATGCATATGAGGATAATGTGAATTAAATTACGAAGTGAAACGAAAAGTATATGAAATGTGGTTGTGTATATTTATATTCGGCCATTTTGAATTTAGTACATGAAAGTATATGTTATATATGTGATTATGATCATTGAAATTATATGTGAATGCAGTGCTCTGAATTAACTCTATAAAGTCGAATCAAAGAATTACTTCGAGTCATTTAGATGGTGTGATTATGTAATTCGAACTTTGAAGAAATGATAAGTCAATGAAAATGGATTTAATGTGGCTATGCATATTCGGCTAATTAGTGTTGCATTTCGAATATGTTATATGTGAATAATGTGCATAAATAAGCTTTGTTGTTTAAAATACTTAAGACTTACTAAGCTTAATTTCTTACTGTGAATGTTTTTTTTTTGTGTGTTTGTCCTATTTTATAGATCTTGTTTGAAAGCTACGAGCTCGGGGATTCAAGTCCAAAGTCATCCACACTATCGTCACTATTTTGGTACTTTTGTTAGTTTATGTTTTGAATGATGGCATGTATAGGCTTAGCTCTCTTTTGAAACAAGTTATATTTTGAATTTGTAAATATTCTAGCCTTGTGAATCTATGCCGGCGACGGATGAGGGTCATAGGGTGTTACAGAACATGAAGCAACTTAAGTCATTATCAAGCAAATCATACTCGAATCTTTTAAGCCAAAATATAGAACAATTTTTAGAATCAAAAATTTGATTTTGACTTTGCAAGCTAACGAAATTCACATGCTTTGTTTTCGAACAAAATAAATATAAAACTCAGAGCAAATAGAAAGGGTCGATAGATTGATTCAAAATACAATTTTGATACTCATCTTCGCTTGACATCAACTTGGAATACATGCTCCAATTTTAAAAACACGGTTTTGATTGGTCGTTCCGCAATGCAACAAAAAATTCATTTTCACCAAGACATCACACATGCCAAGCAAACAAGATTCAAGAATACATACATTCGAGAAATCAAACCCTTCATATTTCATTCGCAAAGGCATGCTTATACTAGAGGGTTTCGCACAAAAATATAAAGAATTCAGATAACCATCACAATCGAATAAATCAAGCTTTTTATGTGAATAATTGCTATTACGCACGTCCAAAGTTTGCACAAGTTGAATTAATCCAACGTCATCAATAGATTTTTCAACGTAAAACACATCAAGTAAACAACTCTTCATGCCTCCACTTAAAACGAAATTGTCATCAATAAACAGAGAATGACAATCAACCAAAGAAAAATAAGGTCTTTTGAAAACTATGTCACCAGAAACTTTCTCAACAACATTCAACCTTAATTGCTGTGATTCAAAAACATCGATGGGTCTTACCTTTTCATGACGAATGAAGAATTTTATAACCGGCAACATAGAATGAACAACGAGTGATTTTAAGTTTTTATTAGAGTCTTCAAGTTTCGTTTCCTTAGTTAAAGACCAAGCATCAAATAAACATGAATTGTTCGCACAAAATTTAGGGTGCTTGATTTTCCCCAGACCAGAATAACGAACTCTAGGTTTGAACACACGAGTTTGATTACTCATTCCAAAATGCAGAAAGAATCTCTTTATCTCCAATACTTCACACATACTCGAGCAAACAAACCTTTTAAATTTTAGTCGAAAAGACTTGCTCAAACATGTGGATTTCGCACAACAAATTAGAGAATTCACAAAAAATAGATTAGATATCAACTCTTTATCACACAAGTCCAAATTTTGTTTGTGCCAATTTAATCTTTCTTCATCATCAAACTTGCCAACAACATAGTTGATACGGCCACGCCCCTAGAACACCCTTAGACCAGCTCACCAAGCGAGGTTTGCCATCTTTTGCAAGCTGGCCTAGCTCAATTCCAGCTCGTTGAGCTCAATTCTAGCTCATCGAGCTTGTTTTCATCCTTCTATTTTATTCCTTCTAAACTTGCTGGAATAAAAGTCAACTTGTTTAACTTAGCTAGTTAATTCAATTCAGCTCAATCTTAGCTCGTTGAGATCAAATTTAGTTCCTTAGCTTATGCGTTTTTAAGGCTGGAATAAATTAATGTTCTTAGTTAAATTAGTTAATTAGTTTTTAGCTCATAAATATGTTAAAATCTTGATTTCATAATTTAGTATTAAATGTGTCTGATTTTTATACAAGTCTTTAATGTGTCATAGTTAGAACATGTTATTAATTTGTTTTAGCCTATTACATGTTTTTAATATGTTCTAGCTTCAGTGGAATTTAATATGCATGGTACAAATATTTCTTAAGTTTAAAACATGTTGTTATGGTGCCCTAGCTGCTGTAGAATTAATGTGTCTTAAGATGAATTAATTTGCTAACTTAATTAGGTGCAAGTACATACAATGGACGACATGAATGAAGTGAGCTGATGGTTTAGCTCACCCAAGCACCATTTCGTGGACTCCAATGGCCAAAGATGTGCTGCTGATTCTACTTCCCAAGCTGACCGTCTAGCTCTCCAAAGCAACTTTGAAGATGTTCACATTGCTAGAAAATGCCTTTCACATAGAGTGACCATTCGGCTATGCATGTTGATACGAACTTGCCTCGGTGATGATTTGAGTAGTAGATGTTACCCGATCGTAAATTGGGTAAGTCTTGGCTTGACTAAAAAGAAGGTGAAAATCAAGTATGGAATAGGCTCAAAAGGGTTTCAAAGAAAGGATTAGGATAGTTGGATGATAGATAGGGAGAAATGGCTAAGGCCGGAGAATGAACCAACAATATTAAGATTGTTGACCCGAGTCTCAAAAATGGCACTTAGGTTGTAGTTGATGGTAGAAGCGATGGAATAATTGAAATGGAAAGAAAAATTGAAAAAAAACCTCGACCCACTATCTATGAAAGATAGGAATCTTGGTATAGTTTTGAACACCACACCAACAAAGGTGATAAGTTCGAGATAACAAGGAAAGATTGACGCCACGAGATGAATGCTCGATAAGTCAGATCAGTTCTAATGTGAATAAAAAGAATTGAATTCTCACTAGAACCATAAAGTTCATAAAATGACAGTCTGAAATTGAGTAGCCTTTACAAAATGAAATGAGCTGAAATTTATAGCTAAACAACATGGCTAGCCGAATAGGCACTTTGGGTAGCCTAATGGACAGCATTCAGCAACTTAATGAGTTGAAACTTCTTGGCTCCTTCCTAGAACGTCCCTTGAAGGTTCCTTGAGGCTTCCTAGCATAAGAGACATCAATGGGCATATTCTAGAAGCCTTCAATCAGCTTAAATGAGCTGGAATAAGTTACTTAATGTTTAAAAGTCCTTTGGTGAACACTAGGCTTCATCAATTCAGCCTTGGGTAGCTGAATGAGCTCCAGCAAACTTAATGTGCATTTAGGCGCACGAACAATCCTATAGGTGTGAATACTTGGCTCCCAGCAGCCTCCCAATGTGAAAGGACGAAAATGATCAGCTTCTTTGTGTGAAAACATTGTGTGAACAACATCTTGGCTGTTGAAATACACGAGCAGACTTTTGGGGAAGAATAAGCAACTCTATAGGTGTGGACGGCTGGAAGTGAGCAGCCTCTAAAGTGTGAAAACACTTATCAGCTGAATGAAATTAATTGTAATCAACCATATCCCTTATTCTCCATGAAAAGGCACCTAGAAAAACTTAAACAATAGCTGGCCTTTAATTTTATCACTTGCCAATTGAGCTGCATGAACAACCTTCATGAAAAGGAATAATTTTCAGCTCTCTTTTAATGTTGTTCATGTATAGGAGCTACCCATTAAAAATCAGCAAATTAATTTAGCTTATAACATATTAAATTGGTAGCAGCTTATGACACATTTAAATCAATTAAATTCGGCTGACACATTTAAAACATGTTTAAGCTAAGACAATAATACTTGCACATTAATTTAGCTAACACACATTAAAAATCATGTAGTAACTATGACACATTAAAATAATGCACTAACTAAGAAAAATTAAATGAGTTAAAAACAACTTAAATTGTTGTAGTAAATTTGACCTATTAATGCCAAAATATTTTAGACAAATTAATTAGCTGTTAAAAGACATTTTTAACACTTAGCTAAATTAATTAAACAACTTAAACTAATTAAACTAATTTAGCTAAAATAGGTAATTTATTCCAACAACAAAACACAAGAATTAAAAAGGTAAAGATGAGCTCAAAATAAGCTTAGTTGAGCTGAATCAATCTCATGGAATGAGCAAACAAGCTCATTGAGCTGGAAACGAGCTGATTTGAGCTCGTTGAACTGGAATTTGAACTAATTCAGCTTGCAAAGGATTCCAAACAGTGCTAGGGAGCTGGTTCAGTAAGGCACTTGGGCGTGATCGTATCACATGTTCACAACCAAGGGACTTTTCCAATTCGGTTTCACACCTACATGGCCCTTGCAATGCTCCAAGATGCTCATTAAGGCTTCAAACCATTCAGCTGAATAAGACACCTGCATTTAAGCCTATTAAAGCATTATGGCCGAACATAGACATGGCTAATCAGTTCCCATTCATTCCAATAAACTCCAGCTACATGTAGACACTCTAGAAGCTGTCTAATGGCATCCCTTAGGCTGAAGAAACTTCATGGGACCTTCATGGATTAATTCTGGAATTTTCAACTCATTAAAAGCTTTCAATTGTCTATTTAGCTACTTAGCCTTAAGATTTTACTGTAAATATTCACCCATTTGTTGGTTGTACAGATTTTTACTTTTTGAATGCATTTTGTGTTATTTGTGAGGTTTTCATCTCTCAAATTTCGTCCAAGACTCAGCTTGACTTATCTGCTAGTTAGTGGCATCAACCTGTTTCTTTTATTGAACTTATCACTCTCGTAGTGTGGCGTTCACCCAAAACTGACACCTTTGGTTCTTACCTTCTTAGGTAACAGGTCAAGGTCTTCTTTCCATCACCTATTCACCTTAAAGTCATATAAGTCCCAGGTCAGCACTTACCTATAGTGTTGGTTCGTTCTTGATAGTTAAGCTCATTTTCCATCCCATTCAAGCTATCACTTATCCATTTCAATTCTTTGTTATCCGAACCTATAACAACAAAATACCTAGCCACTTTTGACCCTATTCTTAATACCTATTGATATGGCCACGCCCCGGGAACACCCTTTGATACGAACTCGCCTCGGTGATGATTCGAATCGTTTATGTTGCTCGATCGTAAAATGGAGAAGTATCATTCTTTAGTTTAAGAAATGGATGGATTCAGCTAAGTAAGTGTTTTTGGGAAACAAAAAGGGCGCAAAGGGCTAAGGAAATTATGGTGAAAGTGGTTAACAAAGAAACAAAATAGTTAAGGTGTTGGATAGGATGGATAGATGAACTTAAGGACAAGAATGAACCAATACCATGTAGAGTATTGACCCGAGACCTATAAGTCGCTTAAGGTGGACCTTGACCCATTACCTAAAAAGGTAGGAACCAAAGGTATAAATTTGGAAGAACGCCACATTCGGAATGAGTGATAAGTTCGAAAGAAATAGTATGACGCTATTAGCAAGCTAGATAAGTCACGCTGAGTTTAAAACAAAATAAGAGAGTTGAAAAACTCACAAAATGTTATAAACATTAATCAAATGAGCAAAAGTTTTCTAACCAAAATAATGTCTTCTTTCAATCTATTTATAGGCACTATTATGACTATTCAAATGCCTATTTGTGACCTTATTAACTAAGGTTTTTACAAGCTTTAATTTTGTTTTTAAGTCATGTAGGAAAGCTAATAGTCATGTCTCTTCACTTGATTCTGGTGTAGATGAAAATGCATGTCTCTTCACTTTATAATTGACTTAATGAACCCTTAATGTGTTGTTTTGTGTCCCTTCATCTCCCTTAAACTGAATGTCAAAAGACTTGTGCATTTCATTAATTGGCACCATAACTAGCTTTGAGTGCATGAAACTTATCAGACTTGAAGAGTCACTCTTGGTCCATTTGAACAGCCACCATAATGAGTTTTGAAGGCTTGAAAAAAATCCAAAACTTGAAGAGCCAATTAGCCATATGAATAGTCACCTACAAGGTAGATAATTAAGCATTAAAGACACTAATAAGAATCAGTACACTATAAACACTCATACACAAATTTATTAATGAACATGCAGCTCAAATCACCTTATTCAAAATGAAAATAAACACACTTTAATTTATGTAGTAAAAACTAACAACCAAATTAAATAACATACTTATATAAACAAACTCAAACATATTTAACAACTAAGATGCTTAAATGCATGGTTTAAGATGTAAACTAAATGAACAAATGAGTTACTTAATGCATGACTTAATTTAATGATGCAAACTTTAACTAACCTGAGAGTTACATAATGTAACACCCCTAACCCGTATCCATCGCTGGATTAGGGTTACAAATCGTTACCAAACAAATCACAGCTTAAGGAAGTCATTCATTACTATACATTTTTAAAAGAATTTAAATTCAACTAAACAAATCATATATGCACTTCCTTTATATTATTCAAATAATCAAATTTTAAATTAAATACTGTCATGACAAATTCCATATACAAATATTAAAACATTCAAATTCATGTATCAAATTCTTGCCATTAAACTAGTCCAACTTGGCAATTATCAAACATAACATTATAAAACATTAATTGAATAAAATATACAAGATAAATTACATCTTATTCGCATACCAAAAAAACATTATTGATAAGTTGATCTTACAAAACCAAGTACATATTATCAAACCATTCCTTCATATAAGTATGCCATTGGCGTTTATAAATAATTTAATTCAATAGTCGAATACACATTATATTTAACTTTATTCATTTTAATAATTTATATAACAAACATGATCAACATATATTCCTTGTAATAATTTAATAACTTAAAATAATTTATAAAACAAATCATGCATACCAATTAAGACAAAGTTTAAAAAATTCAAAATACATATATATATATATATATAACATTCTTATTACTATCTAATGCATTACATATTTCAACTCAATAACATTCATCTTTTACTTCATTACTAAAACACATGATTAAATACCACAATAAATATATATACCCTGAGCTAATGTATATACATATATATAACATCAATTCATTATGTGCCAACAATATATATATGTATTGTGGTATTTGATCATGTGTTTTGGTAATAGAGTAAAAGATGAATGTTATTGAGTTGAAATATGTAATGCATTAGCTAGTAATAAGAATGTTATATATATTTGTATTTTGGATGTGTTTTAAACTTTGTCTTAATTAGTATGCATGATTTGTTTTATAAATTATTTTAAGTTATTAAATTATTACAAAGAATATATGTTGATCATGTTAGTTATATAAATTAATAAAATGAATAAAGTTAAATATAATGTGTATTCGGCTATTGAATTAAATTATTTATAAAGGCGAATGGCATACTTATATGAAGCAATGGTTTGATAATATGTACTTGGTTGCGTAAGATCAACTTATAAATAATGTTTTTTTGGTATGCGGATGAGATGTAATGTATCTTCTATATTTTATTCAATTAATGTTTTATAATGTTATGTTTGATAATTGCCAAGTTGGACTATTTTAATGGCATGAATTCAATACATGAGTTTGAATGTTTTAATATTTGTATATGGAATTTGTCATGACAGTATTTAATTTAAAATTTGATTATTTGAATAACATAAAGGAAGTGCATATATGATTTTTTTAGTTGAATTTAAATTCTTTTAAAAATGTATAGTAATGAATGACTTCTTAAGCTGTGATTTGTTTGGTAATGCCTTGTAACCTTAATTCGGGGACGGATACGGGTTAGGGTTATTACACATATTGCATGCCATAATGCATGTTATAATGCAGTCAGCTTATTAAATGAATCTGAATACTTAGGTTTCATTCTTGAACAGCCAAGTAGACACCAGCAACTTGTTGATATTTTGAGCACTTGAAGAAGAAGAAAATGCAGCTGAATTTAAAGGATATATAATGCTCTCCTTTAAATGTTGTAACAGCTCCTTTAAGTGATGAATAATTCTCTTCTTTAAGTAATGTAACAGCCGCATTAACACTTTATAACAACTCTCTTGGACATAACTTATTTCAATTGAATAGTCACCTACAAGCATTAACAGACACATTAAAAACATATTAAAAACACTATACTTAATAAGCTTAGTTAATAAACTATAATAAACACTTTTAACTCTTAACTTGATTTAATAAACTGTAAATAAGCATATTTAACAATAAGTTATTCCAGTAATTAAATAAACTAAGATAAACATTTATTCCAGTAATTAATTAACTAAAATAAGCATTTATTCTAACAACTCAATTAACTAAGTTGAATATTGATTCCATCAACTTAATTTAATAACTAAGATGAGTTCAATTAAAAATAAAGTTCAGCAACTCAATTATTAATAAACTGAAATTAAAAGCCTCGTTTCGCACTTGGGCCCCTCGAGTTTAGGCCAATCTCGATGTCGTCGAGGTGTGTCAAAACATGATGCGGCTGGGATCGCATCAATTTGGCTGCTGGAAAATAAGGACTTTGATTATTTATTTTTAGTTATTTTAGTTTGTGTCTCTAATTATGTCATAGTTTGAACATCATTAATATGAGTCTTTAATTATGTCATAGTTTGCACATCATTAATATGTGTTCTACATTTAATAAAGTCACGCATTATGTAACTTTCATGTTAGCTAAGTCTGCAACATTAAATTAAGTCATGTTAGTTTAATTATGTAACTTTCATGTTAGTTAAGTTTGCATAATTAAATTAAGTCATGCATTAAGTAACTCTTCTGTTCATTTAGTCTACATCTTAATTAAATTATGCATTTAAAACATCTTAGTTGTTTGAATTAGAGTGTTATTTAATTTGGCTGTTACTTTTTAATGCATAAGTTATAGTGTGTTTAATTTTTTTCTTAAATAAATTAATTGTGTGTTTATTAGTTTGTTGTAGGAAAGTTCAAAAGGTTGGACACATATTTTAAAGCTACAATAGGGCTGTTCGTTTGCCAAGAAGAATCAAATGTTGTCACATTCAATTGGCTGTTCAGCTTTGCAATAAAAGAGTGTGCATTTGGTCACTTAAATTGTTGGTGCTTAAAGGGAACATTTTTGGTGGATATTGAAGCACTCAAAGCTCATTATGGTGGCTGTTCAAATGGACCAAGAGTGACTCTTCAAGTCTGATTAGTTTCATACACTCAAAGCTAGTTATGGTGCCAATTAAAGATATGAATGCACAAATCTTTTGACATTCAGTTTAAGGGAGATGAAGGGACACCAAACAGCATATTAAGGGTTCATTAAGTCAACAATAAAGTGAAGAGACATGCCTTTTCATCTACACTAGAATCAAGTGAAGAGACATGACTATTGGCTTCTCTACATGACTTAAAAATGAAATTAAAGCTTGTTAAAAACCTTAGTTAATGATACGAACCCAGTCGCATCATGTTATGATGGAACTCGACGCCATCGAGATTGGCCTAAACTTGAGAGGCGCAAGTGCAAGATGAAACATCTCATAGGCCTGATTGACTATTGGGCCAATGTTTTTAAAGAATTTTTAATTTAATAAAGTTTTATTTAATTTAATAAGTTTGCATATTTTAATTTGACTTGCACATTGTGTGTTTTGCATTTAATAAAGTAATGCATTATGTAACTTTCATGTTAGTTAAGTATTCATCATAAATAATGACTTGCATTAAGTAACTCTCATTTTAGTTTAAGTCTGCATTATTAAATTAAGTCTTGCATTAAGTAACTCATCTGTTTATTTAGTTTGCATTTTAAACCATGCATTTAAGCATCTTAGTTAATTGAGTTGTTAGAATAAATGTTTATCTTAAATAATTTAGTTGCTGGAATAATTTATTGATGCATGTGTTTTGAGTTCATTTATTTAAGTTAAGTGTTTAATGTGTTTTGTGTTTAATAAGTGTTTAAATGTGTTTAATTTGTTTATTTTAATGTGTTTAATTGCAGGTGTCTTTTCAGCTGGAAACTGTTACATTCAAGGGCTGTTACAAATTGATTAATGTGACTTTTCAAGTGAATTTTGGGTACATACAAGGGGGACATTTCGGTTACATACAAGAGAGACATTATACATCATTTAAAGAGTTGTTTTAACAATTAAAGGGGCATTATATCTCGCTTTTAAAGTTGGCAGTAGCCTTTCCATCTACCTCAACCGTTTTGTTTCTTAAATGATCATTTCATGCATTCAAAACTCCATCAAGATGCTGGTGTCTATTCGATTGGCCAAAGGAGACTTCAAAAGACTTTCCTAAGCATTCAAGTTCATTGATTCAGCTGAATTAAAGTGTATTGAAGATTGGAGTTACTTAGGTTCAGAATTAAGATGATCACATGTGACTATTCGGCTAGCCTCTTTTAACACTATAAATAGTTGTAATTAGCCTATTGTAAAAAAAAACCTTATTTTTGCTGAATTTTATGCTATTTTTGAGATTTGTGAGTTATCCAATTCTCTTTATTCTTTTGGAACTGATCTGACTTATCAAGTATCACTTGTTGCGTCTATCCTTTCCATTGTTAACTGAACTTATCACTTTCGAGTGTGGCGTTTGTATATCTTTGGTTCCTATCACTAATTGATAGTGGGTCAAGATTTATCCTTTGCTGCTTTCCTTAAATCGTAAAACACCTAAGAGCCATTTAAGATTCGGGTCAACAATCCGATATTGTTGGTTCATTTTCAGCCTTAGTCTATTTATCCATTATCTTTGTTTAACCATTTTGTTACACTATCTTAAACCCATTTATTTAATTCATTAGCCTTTTCTTTGTCTTTAACCTAGTTCATTTCAAAACGAAACATTCTACTCAAATTCACGATTGGGCAACATTACGACTTGAATCATCACCGAAATGAGTTCGTATCAGTTAATTGCTAGAAGTGAAAGGTCACAAATAGGCATTTGAATAGTCATAATAGTGCCTATAAATAGATTGTAAGAAGACATTATTTTGGTTAGAGGATTTTTTTCCCATTTTGATGAATGTTTATAACATTTGTGAGTTATTCAACTCTCTAATTTCGTTTAAGACTCAAGCTGACTTATCTAGCATCGCTAGTGGCATCCACATTGTTTCTTTTTTAACTTATCACTCAATTTCGAGTGTGGCGTTCATCCCATTGATACCTTTGGTTCCTATCTTCCTAGATAGCAGGTCAAGGTCGTATATATATCATCAGTCCACCTTAAGTGTCTTATAAGTCTCGAGTCAATACTCACTCATAGTATTGGTTCATTATTGACCTTTAAACCCTATTTCCATTCCATCCACAACTATTAACTTAATCACTTTGTTTCCTTGTTAACCGAATCTTCATCATCCTTTCACTTTGATGTGACCCTAGCTCAAGAAGTTACCACCAAACCCGTTGAGCTACCACAAGGACCTATAACTTGGTCACGAGCTAAAAGGCTTCAAGATGTGTTAACAAGCTATGTTGATCGAGCTTGGGAAGAGCAAGTAGCCGAATCCATTGATCATGCTTGGACAAGCACAATAGGCGCCCTTTGCAATTTATTGGAAGCTGAACTTTAATTTATTTAAACTCATCTTAGTTAATAATTGAGTTGCTAGACTTTATTAAACTCATCTTAGTTAATTATTGATTTGCTAAAATTTATTTTTATTAAACACTTTTTAGTTAATTAATTGCTAGAATAAATGTTTATCTTAGTTTATTTAATTGCTGGATTAACTTATTGTTAAATATGTTTATTTATATTTTATTAAATCAAGTTAAGAGCTAAAAGTGTTTATTTCAGTTTATTAATAAGCTCATTAAGTATAGTGTGTTTAATGTGTTTGTTAATGCTTGTAGGTGACTATTTAGTTGAAATAAGTTATGTCCAAGGGAGCTGTTATAAAGTGTTAATGAGACTGTTACATTACTTAAAGAAGAGCATTATACATCACTTAAAGGAATTGTTACATCATTTAAAGGAGAACATTCAGTTGCCTATTCTTCTTCTTCAAATGCTCAAAATATCAACAAGTTACTGGTGTCTATTTGGCTGCTCAAGAATGAAACCTAAGCATTCAAATTCATTAAATCAGCGAGTTGGAGCAATAACTCATATTCATGGCTGGAGTTGCTTAGGCTTAGAGGAATTCAAGAGTTGTGTCAATTGATTTGCCAAGAGTTGATACGACCTTAGCTCGGGAAGTCACTACCGAATCCATTGAGCTACCACGAGGGCCTATAACTCGGTCACAAGCTAAGAAATTTCAAGATGCATTAGCAAGCTATGTGGATCAAGCTTGGGAAGAGCAAGAAGCCGAATCCAATAGTCATGCTTAGACTAGCGCAATAGGCATCACTTGCAATTTATTGTAAGTTGAATTTGATTTTTTAATAAACTCATATTAGATTAATAAATGAGTTGTTGGATTTTATTCAACTTATATTAGTTTAAATAATTGAGTTATTGAACTTTGTTTAAGTTATGCTTCTCTTAAATAATCTAGTCGCTGAAATAATTTAATGATGCATGTGTTTTTAAGTTTTAAGTTCATTTATTTAAGTTAAGTGTTTAATGTGTTTTATGTTTAATAAGTGTTTAAATGTGTTTAATATGTCTGTTTTAATATGTTTAATTGCAAGTGTCTTTTCAACTGGAAACCGTTACATTAAAGGGTTGTTACAAATTGATTAATGTGACTTTTCAAGTGAATTTCAGTTACATGCAAGAAGGAACATTATTATTCATTAAAAAAAGTTGTTATCATCAATTAAAGGGAGCATTACACATCTTTAAATTTGACAGAAGCCTTTTCCATCTTCCATAATCGATTGTTGATTAAATGATCTAATACGAACTGGTTTCAATGATGATTCGAGTCGTAATGTTGCCTAATCGTGAATTTGAGTAAATCTGAACGGTTGGCAAAATGTGTCTTGATATTATGAAAGATAGGCTCAAACAGAATGGTTTCAAAATGGTTATGGAATTAAAGAATAGGATTCGTCTAATCTTAAGAGTGAACCAACAATTATTGGATTGTTGACCCTAAACTTAATTAAGCACTTAGGTTGAAATTGGTGGAAATGATAAGGGATAATTTAATAAAAATGTTGACCAACTATCTATGCAAGATAGGAACCAGAGGTAAGGTTGAAAGCCACACTTAGAAAAGTGATCAGTTCGGTTTAACAAGGAAAGGATAGACCCACAAGCAAAGCTTGATAAGTCAAATCAGTTCCAAAAGAACAAAGAGAATTGGATAACTCACAATACTCAACTTTAACATAAATTCAACAAAAGATCTTTTTATCAATAGGCTGATTACAACTATTTATAATACCAAAGAAGTCTTGCTAAATAGTCACATATGATCATCTTAATGAGCTAATAATGAGCTGAAATAAAGCTTAAAAACTTTGGAAATGCCGAACTAAATAACTCCAACCTTCAATAAACTTCAATTCAACTAAATAAATAGTCTTGAATGCTTAGGAAAAACCTTTGAAGTCTCCTTGGTCAGCTGAATAGACACCAACAACTTTAATGAAAAATTAACTTATGAAGTGATCACTTTAATCATCAATCGGTTATGGAAGATGAAAGAGGCTGTTGTCGAATTTAAGGATGTATAATGCTCCCTTTAATGGATGATAACAACTCCTTTTAATGAAGAATAATGCTTCCCTTTGTATGTAATCGAAATTCACTTGAAAAGTCTATTTAATCAATTTGTAATAGCCCTTGAATGTAACTGTTTCCAACTGAAAAGACACCTGCAATTAACACATTAAAATAGGCATATTAAACACATTTAAACACATTAAACACTCAATTTAAATAAATGAAATTAAAACTTAAAAACACATGCATCATTAAATTACTCTAGCAACTAGATAATTTAAAAGAAGTATAACTTAAACAAGTTCATTAACTCAATTATTTAAACTAAAATGAGTTGAATAAAATCCAGCAACTCATTTATTAATCTAAGATGAGTTTATTAAAAATCAAATTCAACTTGCAATAAATTGCAAGTGACGCCTATTGGGCTTGTCCAAGCATGACTATTAGATTTGACTTCTTGCTCTTCCCAAGCTCGATCCACATAGCTTGCTAATGCATCATGGAATTTCTTAACTCGTGACCGAGTTATAGGCCCTCATGGCAGCTCAATGAATTCGGTAGTGACTTCTTGAGCTAAGGTCGCATCATTCCCCCTCTTCGAGGTGATTTGTCCCAAATCGTTACCTACATCAAAAAGGGATAAATCAGCAACATTAAAAGTAGCACTAACCCCATACTCACCAGGTAAGTCTAACTTATAGGCATTATCGTTAATCCTTTCTAAGACTTGAAAAGGTCCATCTCCTCGTGGAAAAAGTTTGGATCGTCGTTGAATAGGGAATCTCTCCTTGCGCATGTGTACCCAAACCCAATCATCGGGTTCAAATATCACTTGTTTATGACCTTTGTTAACTTGATGAGCATATTGCTCCATTCTTTGTTCAATATTATCCCTAACTCGTTGATGCAATTGTTTTACAAAATCTACCTTTTTTTTCCATCTACATGCACCAACTTATTAAAAGGAAAAGGTAACAAATCCAATGGAGTTAAGGGATTAAATCCATACACTACGTCAAATGGCGAATACTTAGTAGCCAAGTGTACCGATTGATTGTACGCAAATTCAATGTGGGGTAGTGATACCATCACGCCCAAGCGCCCTACTGTACTAGCTCCCTAGCGTTGATTGCAATCCTTTGTGAGCTGAATTAGTTCAAATTCCAGTTCAACGAGCTCAAACCAGCTCGTTTCCAGCTCAATGAGCTTGTTTACTCATTCCATGAGATTGATTCTATAATATCCCGAATTAGGGCCTAATCAGAATAGTGGTTTCGTGACCACAAAACTGAGATAAAAATAATTATTTTATAATTATTTTGAGGTTTATGATATGATTGCATGATTGTGTGAAAATTTCGTGACGAAATTCTATGCATAAAGTGCTTAAGTTGAAATTAGGGACTAAATCGAATAACTTGCAAAACTTGCATTCTAGAAGTTTTTAGTATGAAATTACTTTGGAATATTAATGAGGAGGTCTTAAATAGAAATTTGACCAATTTCTAAAATTTTGGACAAAAATGGGCTTGTACATGAAAATTTTCAAAGAAAGGTATTAAGGGTATTTTGGTCATTTGCATATTAAATGAAATAAAATGAGAAAAATAACACAAAATAGTCATCTTATCCATATAGTTGCTGCCGAATTTTGCTCTCTCCATAGCTAGGGTTTCTTCAACTTTTAAGCCTTGATTGTAAGTGATTTCTATGCCCGTTTTTAATGTGCTTTACGTTTTTGGAATCCCGGTAGCTCGATTTAGCTTATGCTAGCAATAATTTAACCTAGGATTCATATTTAGAAAAATACCCATAGGTGAAATTTGTGTATTTTGGTGTTTTATGATAGAATATGAGGTTTTAAATTATCTCAGACAACTTGTACTACTCGGTTTTAAGCGAAAACGAGTAAAAGGGCTTAATCGGTAAAAATACCTAATAGTCATAAGTACATGTTAGAGTGTGAAATTGATGCTGCCATAGAAGGGAAAAATGATCAGCATGTCATAAAACATAAGAAAATAGGATGAAGTTTAATTCCCGAGCCTAGGGGCAAAAGTGTAATTATGCAAAAGTTTAGGGGCAAAAATGCAATTTTGCCAAAGTTCATATTAAATGCTGTTTTGATGAATGTATGTATTAAATAAGATTAATTTGGTATTATAGATCAAGAGAAACGAAATTCAAGTCGTGATCGAGGGAAAAACAAAGTTTACGAAGAATAGGCTCGATTGCTAATAATTTTATACTGAGGTAAGTTCATGTGTAAATAAGGTAACATAATTTTTATTATAAGTGATTTAATGTTATTTATATGATATGATACTTATTATCATGAAATATTATGCTTTGTGAATTATTATTTGGTAATATGCAAATTAAGTGAACAACTTGATAAGTATGAGATGCTAGCAAGTATCGGTTTCTACATTTCGAAGAAGGCGATCAAAATGTGTAATTGAGAAGAATCCCGTTTGAACCTTGGGAATAGATTAGAACACAAGTGACATGTCACTAGGATGGTTGAGCATCCGAACTCGTTGAGTTGAGTCCGAGTTCACTTATGGATGCAAATGTCCGAACTCGTTGAGTTGAGTTCGAGTTCGTGAGATGTAACTAGGCATCCGAGCTCGTTGAGTTGAGTCCGAGTTCACTTATGGATGTGAATGCCTGAGCTCGTTGAGTTGAGTCCGAGTTCGCTTATGGACGGGTTACATGGTAGCTTGGCTACATATGTGGTACTTACGTACAAGCTTTCCGTGTATTCGAATTATATTCTGATGTGTTCAACGGGTGGATCTTAAGAGAATAAGGAGAATGCCTAAAACAAAGGTGACATGTTGGTAAGTGTGGTAAATGAGAAAATTTGACAGGTATGTGCTTAAACCCTCGGGTTGAAAACTTGGTAAGATGAAATCGTAGAAAGATATTAAATGTAAATGATGTTTTATGTGGGATTGTGTGATTATGTTACTTGCTATTTGCATGTGAACTTACTAAGCATTTATGCTTACTCCCTCCTTTTCTTTAATTGTAGTTTTGACAAGCCGGCTTGAGAATCGGGATAGGTCGAAGACTCGTTCACACTATCCGAAGGCTTAAATCGGTAAAATGGCTTGTATATTTTGAATGTGGCATGTATGGCAAAATACTCACTTTGTGTAATTGATCGTATGATATGGCTATGGTTTGGCAAGAAAAGAGTTTGTAAATGATTAGCCATTGGAATGGCCAATCTAAGTCATATTTGATGTTATGTATGTTTAAAATGATATTTAGTCCATGAAAATCCTTAGTAAAGTGAAATTTGCCATAAAACAGAATCTGATAGCAGCAGTGATGTAAATTTTAAAAATCACCAAAAATAGTAGAAATGGAATTAAATGATGAGTAAGTTATGAAATTTAAGCTTAATGAGTCTATTTTCATATGGATTGAACAAAACAGGTATATGAATTATAATTTATGAGAAATTTTAATTTTCGTGAAATAAGGCCAGAGTGATTTCTGGATCCCCTGTTCTGAATTTGGAAATTCACCATAAATTGTATAAAAATAATTAGAAGTCATAATTTATATGTACAGATTTATTATTGAGTCTAGTTTTAAGAGAAACAAATTTCATATTTATTGAAATTATGTACAGATAGATATCTGATTCGTAATACACAGAGGTCAGAGCAGTCAAACCCTGAAACAGGGGAGAATTTAACTAATAAACTATACTAATTGGCCCAGCCAAAAATTCTAGAAAAAAATTAGTAAATAGATATATGAGTCTAGTTTCAGGGAAAATTTGGGGAATTGGATTTTGAGTTTTGTAACTTGAGATATGAATTTTTAAGCGACTATGATGCAGATTGCCAGCTTGACTAAAAATTTTAAAATTAAATTGTTTGAGCTGTTTAAGCAATGAATTAAATCTGTTAACACCTCGTGTTCGACTCCGGCAATGGTCTCGGGTATGGGGCATTACAGATTCAGCTTAATGAGCTTGTTTACTCATTCCAAGTCTTCAAATTCTTTCATATAATTGCACGCAATAGTGTTGACAAAACACGATTAATGACCTCTACTTGGCCGTCAGTTTGGGGATGTCTTGTTGTTGAAAATAACAGCTTAGTTCCAAGTTTTCCCCATAAAGTCCGCCAAAAATGACTTAAAAACTTAGTGTCTCAATCTGAAATGACTGTTCTCAAAACACCATGTAAGCGCACGATCTCCCTAAAAAACAAATTAGCGAAATTTAGAGCATCATCAGTTTTGTTACATGTAATAAAATGTGCCATTTTTGAAAACCTATCAACTACAACAAAAACAGAATCTTTTCCATTCTTTGTTCTAGGAAGGCCTAAAACAAAGTCCATTGAAATATCCATCCACGGTACTTTCGGAATCGATAATGGTTTATAAAGTCCATGTGGCTGAATCCTTGATTTCGCCTTCTTGCAAGCAATACAGCGACATACACTCTAGCCACATCTCGATTCATCTTCGGCCAATAGAAATGTTCTTAAAGAACAGCCAGAGTTTTAGCAATGCCGAAATGTCCCATTAAACCCCCACTAGTTTCTCGATTCATCTAGTTGTTCCTTAGGGGATGCACAACTTATTTTCTCGAAATAGGAATCCATCTTACCGATAGTACCTATCATACGCACCTTGCACACACAACTTATAAATTTCTCCAAAGTCAGAATCATCAGCATATAATTCATTTATATAAGCAAAACCAAGTAATTTAACATCCAAACAATTTAAAAGAGCATACCTTCACAATAAAGCATCCGCAATGATATTTTCCTTTCCTTGCTTGTATTTAATGAATATGGAAAGGATTCTAGGAACTCAACCCATTTTGCACGACGTTTGTTTAACTTGGTTTGTCCTCTCAAATGCTTCAAAGCCTTATGATCTGTATGTATAACGAATTCTTTAGGCCAAAGATAATGTTGCCATATTTCTAATGCACGTATCAACGTGTACATTTCTTTCTCATAGGTAGGATAGCTGAGCGTAGCTCTATTCAATTTCTCACTAAAATAAGCCACCGGACACCCATCTTACATTAAAACCGCACCTATTCCTATACTAGATGCATTACATTCCACCTCAAAAATTTTGCTAAAATCTGGCAAACATAAAAGTGGAACATTAGTTAAACACTCTTTAATTTTAACAAAAGCAGATTCTTGTTCATCAGACTAAAGAAAAGGGGAATTTTTTTTGATAAGTCCAGTCAATGGGGCAGCAAGTGTGCTAAATTTTGGCACAAATCTCCTATAGAAACTTGCAAGGCCATGAAAGCTTCTAACTTGGCTGATGTTGGTCGATCGTGGCCATTCTTGTATTGCCTTGATCTTGTCTTGATCCACCTCGAGACCACTTTCACTTGCAACAAAGCCTAGAAAAATAACTTTGTTAGAACAAAAGTTACATTTTTTAAGGTTTGCATATAAAACTTCCTTACGTAAAACTTCCAAAACTGAATGTAGATGTTCAAGATGATCTGATAAAGATTTACTATAAATTAAAAATATCGTCAAAATAAACTACACAAAAACAACCAATGAAAGACCTCAAAACGTGGTTCATCAACCTCATGAAAGTACTTGGAGCATTAGTGAGGCCAAATGGCATCACTAGCCACTCATACAAACCGTATTTGGTTTTGAACATGGTCCTCTACTTGTCCCCCTCCCGCATGCGAATTTGATGATAGCCGCTTTTCAAATCGATTTTAGAGAATAATTTTGCACAACTAAGCTCGTCCAACATATCATCAAGTGATAAGAACTCACATCGGGAGTGATTTGAGTCGTATGAGTTGCTCGATCGATAAATTGGGTAAGTCTTGGCTCATTTCGAAAAAGGCTAAAAATGGATAGAAAGTGGGCTTAAACAAAGAGGTTAAAAATGGCTTGGAAGAATAGTGGATAAAATTAGGCTAATGGCTTTGATAAGTAAGGTAGTTGAATGATTGGCCAAGTGATAGGATGGTGGGAGGAGATGGATGGCTAAGGTCAAAGAATGAACCAACAATAGCGATTGTCGACCCAAGTCTCAAAATAGGCACTTAGGTTGATAAGAGGATCTTGACCCACTAACTATAGTGAGTTAGGAACCAAAGATATAATTCGAACGCCACAACGGAGGTGATAAGTTTGGGATAAAACAAAGGAGAGATTGACGCCACGAGACAAATTCCCGATAAGCTAGATCAGTCCTAAAGTGAATTAAGAGAATTTGAAAATTCTCACAAGAAAATGATATTTCATAAATTGGCCAAAAAGTCCTTTTACAATCAGCTAAAACAAGTATTTATAGGCCTAGGAGAAAGCCCAGCTGAATAGTCTCAAAAAAGAACTAAATAGGCATTTAAAATTCAGCTTAATGAGCTGAAGTTTCTTAGAAATTTCTTGGCAGCTTCTTTGAAAGTTCCAACAACCTTGAGGATGCCAATGGACGGTCTCTTGGTGTTTCTAATTAGCTGAATTATTGACATTAAATAAAGGAGCTGAAATGAACTGAATTATCTTAATTAGGTTTGGCCAGGAGGGAATGAATGAAGTTAATGTGTAGCCTTGATTATTTGGAGAGTCATGGACTTAAATGAGCTATTTGGGCAATTTATTAGCCTCCCAAATGAATCTGGCCGAATGTGGGTTGCACCAGGCATGCATCACCTTACTTGGAGCTTTAATTATGTCTTGGTCAATGGATGGCCAATGGCCGAATGTGAGCAGCCTAGCTGAAGGAATTATTGCAGCCAACTATTGGCCTTTGATATCCACGAGAAAAGCACCTAAGGACACTCAAAACAATAGCTTGCCTTTAATTTTTACTCCTTGTCCATTGAGTTTCACGAATGGTCACCTACAAAAAAAAAAAAAAAAGAAAAGTCAGTAGCTCTTCAATGCCGTCCCATGCATGAGAAAAGAAAAACCAGCAACTCTTTAATATACGCCGTTCCATGCATGCTTGTCTTCAATGCTACCTTTGCCATTAAGCTAGTTGTTCAGCTGAATTGATTATCTAAAAGCAACAAATAAATTTGGTCAAGACATATTTAACGCATACATTAAAATCGTCAGCAGCCAATACAAATTAAATTTGACTGGACAAAATAATTAATTATGTCCTATTCTTGATACATTGTGTAACACTCCAAACCTGGCCCAGAAGTTAAACCCGAATCTGGCGTGTCACATTGAAGTATTTTTCAAAAACCATGTTTTCATTAGAAACCCTTCTTATTTAAAACATAGTACATTGGAAACTTCTTAATTTTATTTCCAAAACTCATTTTTACTTTGCGGAAGCTAATTCTAAAAGTAATCTATTTACGAAAACATGATGTTTTAAAAGTTAAGTCGCGAAAAGTAGTGTTTTGAAAACAGTTGTTATTTTGGAAAATCGTGTCCTACTTCTAACATATATTAGACATACTAAATAAACTTTCCAAATAAAAGGTTAAGGAAATAAAGTGGCCCTATTACAACCCAAATCAAAACCAAAGTGCTTAACTAAATAAACAAAATAGAAAAACATGTGCAATTGTGTGGTCGTCTCTGAGTCCCTCTACGACACCGATCCACCTAACGCTGGGGATTACCTGCACGGTTAATAAACGAGGTGAGTTTATGAAAACTCAGTGTGTAATCCCCTTACTAGAGCAACAGTCAGTATATAGAAATAAAAACAAAAATAGTCTGGGCTAGAGCCCGTTAACAGTAATAGTACAGTCCAGTTCAGAGCATACATGGGCCAAAGCCTATTACAATGTCATTTGGGTTATAGCCCATAACAAAATCAATTGGGCCTAGACCAAACCAATAATAGAACAGAATGTGTAAATGCATGGATGTATGCTATCCCATCCCAATAATCCAACCGTTACACATCAACTCCGTCCCCCGGTACACATCATGTGGGGATATAAATACTGACCCACCCATCCGATACACATCAATGGTAGCCCGGTTGCAGTACTACCTTCATTACAACAAAGCTACTAATCATATATTAGGCTTAAAAAGCCTTCAATAGCGGTATTATAATTGGCACAAAGCCATCGGTAACTGTATTATGTTTGGCATATAGCCATCAGCAACGGTAATATAACCGGCACACAGCCTTGGGTAAATATATTCCATACAGAGTCATCCATAAGTATGTTAGGCACATAGCCACAAGTAAATACGTTTGGCACAAAGCCATAGTCCAGATGGTACAGAGCCATTTGTAGGTTGGCACAAAGCCACAATCAGAATAATTGGCTTTATGCCATCGGTAGCTGTTTCATGGTAGGCACATAGCCATCAGCAACGGTAATACAGTCAGCACATAGCCTCAGGTAAATATGGTCGACACAGAGTCGTCAATAATCTTATATTGGGCTTAAAAGCCACCGGTGGATCCACTATCATCAAGCAACCATGCGATCCTTAATTGGTGGATCCACGGTCATCAAGCAACCATTCGATCCTCAATCGGTGGATCCACGGTCATAAGCAACCATTCAATCCTCAATTTCTTCCTCCGTTTCACAATTCCAACCCCATACAATATGTCGTGTATGTCATGCTCAATCATCACACGTGTATGCATAATGGCCACGCTCAGTAACTATCATTTAAACATATATTAAAAACATATCAGTTTTACAACCACAGTCAAGTCAGTTAAAACACAATCATACAATCACAGTCAATCAGTCAAATTCATAGTCCAAGTCAGTCATTTACCCACTAGGGCAAAACAGTCATTTTACCCTACAGGGGTATTTCAGTAATTTTACACTATAAGGGTAATCCGATAATTTTACAAATCGAGGGTATTTTGGTAATTTTACAAATCGAGGATATTTCGATAATTATACAAATCAAGGGTATTTCGATAATTATACAAATTAGGGGTCTTAACGACCTAACAAAAGGTCCACCATTGCCTCGAGCGACTTAAGTAACCTAAACAAACCTAACAGTGCAAATGGGCCTAAGGCCCATTACTCAGCCCAAGTGGGCCCACACGCTCGTTTGGCCCATTTAGCCCAAATTCAGTTACAGCTATGTGACCTACAAATCCTAGTCCAACATTTATCACTTACCGTGGATTTAATCTATGTGAGGCCCATGGGCCTATTGGGCCCACACAGCCTATGCCATGCACACGACATGACAAGCCCAACTGCTTCCCACCTAACAGTTAGATTTACTCAAGCAAGCCCACGGGCCCATCGAGGCCCAGAACATCCCCAACACACGAGAACGCTCATGGTGGCCTTTACAGTCTATTGCCCATGATCTGTGGGCTCGATTTACCACATGAGCGATCGCACACTCGTGAAGCCTTAAATGCCGAAGTTTCAGCTTTTCGGCTTTTGCCGACTTCCAACAAAGAAGGGCGCAAATACACACCTGTTTATGAGAACGTGCCAAAGTCCACGATCACCAACCTTGGCACATCCTGCATTGAGTCTTCCTCCTAACTCATCTGGTTCGCTCTATTTAAAGCCAGCTTTTCACCAATTCTTATGTTAGCTTCCCGAGGTGAGATTACTTTCAACCATTAGGAAAATTTCTCATTCTTATGACCACTTCAACCACAGAGTTCCAATCCAACTCCACCTCCCATACAGCTCAAATAGCAAAATAAATACTCCACTGCACATCCCAAGACTTGAACCTCAGACCTCACAGTTACACAACACGCCACCTTGCCACTCCACCATAGGCTCTTTCTGTGATAAAAACATCTACAATTAACTTTAAGACATATGTGCCAACGTCCAGATTCACTTAACAGAAAAACCAAAATGAATTGTAAGAGCCAAGACTTGAACCTAGGCTCCTTTACAACCTTAATGATGCCACAACCACTAGACCGCATGTTTCCTTGTGTCATTTATTTAACACAATAATTTAAAAGGTCATCCTCCAAGCATCCAGGGTTTTATTCACTTAATACTAAAATTTTTGCTAAAGCCCAGGTTGGAACCCAAGATTTCTCCAACACTTCTCAGGGCCATTAACCACCAAAGTAGACATTTAATTGTGTCATTTCCTTGCACAATTAAATACTTATATACCACCTCCTTACGGACTCATACTCAAGGCCCAATACTTCTATGCCCAAATTCGGGGTGTTACACATTGAATTAGCAGCAGCGTAGGACACAACTAAGACAAATTAAATGGCTGTAGCAAAACAAATTTGAAACATGTCCTAATGTTGACACATTTAAATTCGGCTGACTCCAAGACACATTTAAAACATGTCTAGGCTAGGACACACTCACTAAAACATATTTAAAATAATTAAATGACCAGATTCTACACACATTAAAAAGCTGTAGGAAAAACATATTAAAAACATGTATTAAACTTAACAAACTTAACTAAAATTATTAAATATCAAATTTGAACTTATTTATGAGATGAAAACTAATTAACTAATTTAACTAAATAAGTTTATTCTAGCAACATAAATGCAAGAATTAAAATAAACTCAAAACGAACAAACGAGCTCATTGAGCTATAATCGAGCTGAATTGAGCTCGTTGAAATTAAAATCAGGCTTCATTTTGAACTTGGGCCCCTCGAATTTAGGCCATGCTAGATGTTGTCAAGTTGTGTCAAACAATGATACGACTAGGTTCGTATCATCAAGTCTAGGGATTAGATGCCGGTATTTAACAGTAATTTTTTATGCGAGCTTGGCCAAGGAGCTAGTTGCCGAACCCTTGGAGCTGCCATTGGGATCAATCACCCGAGCCCAAGCAAAGAGGTTCCAAGAGACTATTTCAAGCAACATAGATTGAGGTTGGAAAGAAAGAGTGTTTGATCAACAAGTGACCAACTCAACAAGCTCATTTCGGAACGTTCTACAAGCTGACTTAGTTCATTTTCAGCTCAAAGGAGCTCAATTCTACACAAAGCTAGCTCATTGAGCTGGTTTCAATTTATTTACTTAATGCATTTATGTTGCTGGAATAAACTTATTTAGTTGTGTTAGTTAATTAGTTAAATTTCAGCTCAAAATAATTAATTAATTTAATGTGTCTTAAATCTAGACATTTTAATTTAATGTATTAAATATGTCTTATATTAGTATATGTGTTTTTAATGTGTCTAGTTAGGACATAATTTTAATGTGTCTAGTTTAGGACAAATTTATTAGCTGCTGCTAATTAATTTGTCTTAGCCGAATTAATGGTGTTTTAATTCATTTAATTTGTTGCCATTTAATGAATCTAGGAACATGCATGGGACGACATGCATTTGGCAGCCAATAAATGCACCCTTTCGTGGACACCAATGGCCAAAGATGGTGTTGTTTTCTCTCCTCAAGGATGGCCGACCAACTCTCCCAAGTAGCATCTATTGTGTTCACATTTGTTGGAAGGTTCTATTCACACTTGTGGCTGATCGGTTCCATGTTTTCACAGCTAAGGAATATATTTTCGATTTTCACACTTAAAAAGGCTGCTGGAGTGCCAAAAAATACTCGTTAAAGCCAAGTCCTTTTAGCTCAACCAAGCAGCACATTTAAAGAGCATTCAAGCTGATTTTAATCACCTTGGCCGAACATGGACAACACTATTCAGCTTCCCCAACAACTCTATCAGTGTTCAGCTGAACAATCATCATCTAGAAGTAGTCCATTCATGTTTTCCAAGCTAGGAAGATTCTAGGGACGTCCAAGAACCTACAAGGGAACTTCCATCACCTTTTCTAGCTTAATTTAGCCGTCCATTCAGCATCCCATATAGCCATTCAGCTACCCATTGTTTAGGCTATAAATATGAGATGTTTTTCTCTTGTAAAAGGTTAATAAACATTTTATTAACTTTGAGTTATATTGTGAGTGTGTTCAACTCTCATCGTTCTCCAAAGACTGACCTGACTTATCAAGCAACCCTTGTGGTGTCAATCCGTCTTTGTTTCTAAACTTATCACTTTGTCCCAAAGTGTAGCGTTCACTATACCTAAGGTTCCTATCTCGCATAGATAGCGGGTCTCGGTCATTAACCTATCCACCTACCTTTCCATTGCCATTCCTTTTTCCTAAGTGTTCTTATAAGTTTTGGGTTAACACACGATTATTGTGTTAGTTCCTTCTTGAACCTTAGCCGAACCATATTCCTGTTTTCCCTAGTCAACTTTGGCCTATTCCCATTTAAAACTTTTTTCTTCAATTTCAAGCCTATTTGCAAACCGTTTTAAGCTTACTCAATTTGCGATCGGGCAAACTTTACGACTCAATTCTTAATCGAGATGAGTGCGTATCATTTGGTATCAGAGCTGGTTAAATTAAGGTAAGAATGGATTTTTTTATATTCCCGGGATTGCATTTTAGCAAAAAAAATTTTTAAAAATTCAAAAAATGAAAAGAATATATATTTGAAGTGTAAAATTCAAAAATAGTAAAAAAAAGAATTATGAAATATAAAAAAAAATAAAGTTGTAACAGCCCAATTTAGACCCTAATCAGAACGGTGGTTTCGGGACCACGAATCCAAGTTAGAAAAATATTTAAAAAATTATTTACGGTGTTTATTATGTGAGAATTTGTGTGTGTGAATTTTCGTGATTTAATTTTGTCTTTTGAGTGCCCGATTAAATAAAAAGACTTAATCATGTAAAATACAAAACTTGTATGCTAAATGTTGAAGTGTCTAACTGATTTGTTCTTTTAATGTGGGGTATTTATAATGTAACTATACCATTGGTTTTATAGGTGGATGGTAATGGGCATGTTATATAAGGTTTTCTAATTAAATTTATTAAGGTTATAATGGTAAAATATGAAATAATATATGTATAATAAAACATAAAATTTATAATATGGTTTTATATTATCATGTTCTTGACTGAAACTTAAACAAAAGAAAAGAGAAAAGAAAGCTAGGGTACGGCACTTGCTTAAGCTCAATCAAGGTTCTAACTCGGTTTTTGATAATTTCTACATTTTTGAGATCGTTGCTTCGAGTACTAGTAAACCCATGCTTGAATTTTTTATTTTGTTGAATATTTTGTGTTATGCCATTGATGAGAGTTTGGATTTTTATTGTTTGATGATGAAATATGAAAGATATGTTTTGGGTTAACATTTGAATTTTTGATGATTTTGAGTAATTAGGACTAAATTGCAAAAATAATAATTTGTGGGACTAAAATGTGAAGTAAATGAAATATATGGACTTGTATGAATACTAGGAACATTTGGCCAAACATGGGTATATTGAAATTTTGCATATTTTGTGTTTTGTGCAATAGGGACTAAATTGTAAAAAGTGTAAAATGTTAGGGGTAAAATGGTAATTTTCCCATTTATGTGTTTTTGGACTAAATTAAATGAAAATATGTTTGAATGAGTTTAATTTGAATATGTTTTGATCAAGAACCAAAGAAATCAGATTTGGATCGGGGGAAAACGAAAGTTGTCGATTAATCATCCTGTTTCATTTTACATCGTCCGAGGTAAGTTCATAAGCAAATAGACCTACTAAATTTTAATTAAATACAAATTATATATGCTGAAATGAAATATGTGATTTTATATATACAATAGCTGAATGTGAGTAAGCTTGACTACTATATTTTCAAATTCGTTTCAACCGAGTTACGATGTCCGAAAGCCCTGTATGAACCTTAGGGATAGCCAGGATACATATGTCATGACATAGGATTCCGATATGTGATGTGCGAGTAAGACCATGGCATCGATATGTGATTCCGATATATGTGTGTGAGTAAGACCTTGTTTGTGATAGTGGCATCGATATGTGATTACATGTAAGACCACGTTTGGGATGTTGGCATTGTACGATATATGTGTGATAATCCGAGTGTCCTATCCAATTCTGAATGGTTCATCGGGCAAAGATAAGTTATGATCGAATGTGTAATACAAGCTAAATGGCCAGGTATGAATTAGCTTGTTGTCTACTTGAAATAAGGTAAGTAAATAACTTGATATTTGTTACAAATTGTGTGTGATACAAATGAAGAATATATATGAATTTGGTAAGTGTATTCGGCCTTGTGAATATTATTAAAATGAATCTTAACTATGTGCATACATGATCATGTGTATTCAGTCATATAACTACTATATGTATATGAAATTATAATTTGATACATGAGTTTATGTATTTGAGTGTATGTGGACTAGGTTTTATAATGACTATTTGGCTTTGGAAGTTGAATAATAATATGTTAAATTGACTATATGGGCATTCGACCAAGGTAGAAATTGTGTATGAAAATATATTATTTATGAAATTTTTAAGTTTGAGATTAAGCATCGTAACGTTAATGTAATTCGGTTTAGCTTAAAATGAGTTGATTATATCATTGGTTTGTTTATTTGCTTATGACTTACTAAGCTATGATAGCTTACTCTGTGTGTTCATGTTTACTCTATTTTATAGATTTTGGATCAAGTTACGAGCTCGTGGATCTTCAGCAAAGTTCATCACACTATCTACTAATTCGGTATTTAATAAGTTGAACTCGAATTATGGCATGTATAGGCTGGATTATGTTTTGAAATGTTGAATTTTGGATGTGTGTAATCTAAGCTATGCGAAAATGGCTAAAATTTTATGTTTGGATTTGGTTAGGTTAAGTATGGTTTGTGTTCATTTTGGTTATAAAGTTACGTGTTTTGAATATGTTTTGAAAACAGTTGATGACTTAGAATGTACATGTGGTTGGCTCGGCTAAGGTTATGCATAGATAGAAGTATATGTGACTTTGAATTATCATATTGACTTATCTAGGTTGTGCCTTTATATTCGGCTAGTGATAGTAAAACATATGCTCATACTTAAGATATATTGTTTATGGTTTGGTATTTAAGGCCAAGTTGTTAGTGGAATGATTGATAATTATATACGCTATAAATGTATGGTAGTATATTCAGCTATGGTGTATGGTTCATTTAATGAGCATGTGACCGATTCAGGTTATAAGTGATAACCGAATGAAGGATTAATTAACATATGAAATGTGAGGTTTAGACTTCATATTATATATGCAAATTACGTATACAATGATATGTTAATTATAATTAAAGTTGGATTGTGGCTATGGTGAAATGCGCATGAATTGGGTATTGAGTTGTCATATGTGTCCGATAATGGTTTAAGTTATTATGGTAAATTATGCTTGAGCTTGGTAAGATATGTTTACAACTCTAATGTGTTGATCGCTTATAAAAATTGTAAACATGATTTGTTAATAAGCTTTATTCGGATATGTTTAAGTGCTTATATATATTTGAGTAGATGTATTAAATTGTATTAGAGTATGAGGTATGTAAATTTATTTTGACTAATGTAATCATGCCGCATAAATGAAGTATTGGAACTTGTTTTGTTTGACATGTAATTTGCACATACGCAAGCCTTTTAAAATAAAAATATAATAGGTCTGATATTAAATTAATAAAGTTGTTGGTTTGTTATATGTTCTGTATATATATATAGTTTATTTTAACATATGTTGGATCATGTTTTAATTATGCTGTGTTATGAATGATATGATTTTTAGTTTGATATTAGATTAAGTTACTAGTAATAATGTCATGAAAATTTCGAGTTGTAAAATGTAATGCATAATTGTATGATCTGTGATATGATCAGTAATGCCTCATAACTCTACTCCGGCGACAGATACAGGTTAGGGGTGTTACATTTTATTGGTATCAGAGCTACAGTTTAGTCGATTCTAGGACTAACGTAGCGCGTGTGAATCTAGCTATACATGCCATATTATATATTGTGATAGTGTGATGACTTTTGACATTTGAAAATGTGTTTTCATATAGTAAATAGATCCTGACGGAGCTGTAGCTGATGATGTTGAGAGTGTAGCGCCTGCTCCCGCACAAGGGACAGCGCCGGTTGATTCTCGACCGATTTCGAGTAACCAAGAGGGAGAGGCTAGACAAGCCTTTTAGCAAATGATGAATGACTGGTTTACTCAATATATCTAAACTAACCCGGCTGCACAACAAGCTCCACCCCCGACTAATCCATCTTCGATACCTGTTCTGCCTCAAGTAAGTGACCCGTTGAGATTACATAAGCCACCTATTGATAAAATCAAAAAACACGGGGCTGAAGAGTTCAAAGCTACTATTGATGATGATGCTGAACGAGCTGAATTCTGGCTTGATAATACTATCCGTGTGTTTGATGAACCATCTTGTACCCCAGATCAATGTATGAAATGTGCTATATTTTTGTTACGAGACATTGCATATCACTGGTGGAATACTCTAGTATCGGTGGTTTCGAGAGAGCGGGTGTGCTATTTTTTTGAGTGCTTAATTTTTCTAGTTAAGTGTTATTTATGTGATAATAGGCCTTGGTTAAGTTTTAAATTCGAACTTTGGGGTGAAGGAAATTATGGTTTAATAATTAAAAGAACCTTGTTAGCAAGTAGTTTGGCTTTTAAAAAAATGAAGGAGGAATTCGACACTAGGAGCCTTGTGTTGGAGTGGCAAGTAGCGCCACATGTGAGGCTTAGAGGTGGCATCATATGCATGGCAAGGAGGTCTGGGGTTCGAATCCCTCCTTGCTCAAAAGGAGGATTTATTTTTGCTTAGTAGATGGCCAGTAGTGGTGCTAGATGTGAACTCTGTAGGGAGTGATAAGAGGAGAAGTTTAAGGAAGGGATTAATGAGTGATCAGGGAGAAAAATTAGGAGATGAGGAGTGCAGAGAGGTAGAGCCAAATTGGGAAGTTGGGGATAGGAAATTCGGCTATTATATATGCAGGTGCCGAAATTGCTTCTCTCCCTTTAGCCGAATTCTTTATTCTTGTTACCGAAACACTTTTTTTACTCCAAGTGCTCAGAAGCCGAATTCTTTACTCCTTAATTGCCTTTCTCTTCTCAATTCTCTTTGATTCACCTTTAGTTTAGCCATTTCTTTCTTCTCTTCTTCTTGATTTTTTTGAATAAACCTTTTTCACCATACAAATCTCAAAAGTTGAATACCCTCTGTGCCGCCACTACACTCTCTCTTTTGGCCAAATCTAGTGTAAGTGCTTTGCTCCTTCAGTTGATTTTGCTAGTATTGATTACTCTTGTCCCTCACTCTTTCTAAATCAATTTTGGTAGGAGTGCCGTATCGAATCTGAGTCTTTTGGGATCCATGCCGATTTGCTCCTTAGGTGTTGGGACTTTGGTAAGTGTTCTTCACTTTGGTAAGGATTGGCTGAATGGGCTTTAGTAGGAAAGGGTGACTTATGTCGGATACAAGTCACCCATTATGTATCTTAACAATAAAGGTTAATGCAGATCTGGGAAGTACTTGTGATTAGTGGTCAAGGAAAAGCTATGGCGTTTCAGATAAGGTTAAGGTGAGATTTCGACTTTTGGTAAGAGTATTCGATATGTATGTGGGATTAATCATTGAGCGACACCGATTGTAGGTTCATGGCTAGGAAGATCGCATCACGCTTTTTTACCAGGTGTGTACATACACTGCACACACATAGTAGATCGACAAATCTCGAAATGTCGAAAAACCAAAATGCCGAAAAGCCAGAAGTTTGGCTACAATAGTCTTATGAGTGCGCGAACACTCGTAAGAGGGAAACCGATATGTTACCAGAGGCCCCATGAGTGATCTCATGGTCTTGGGCTGTGTTCTGGCCAACCGGGCCAAGATGGGCTAAATGGGCCCGAAGGGCTGTAGGGCCCATAATAGGCAAAATTGGTAATTTGATACTAAGTGATGAAAAATCATATGATTGCATGACTGTGAATGTGATTGGGCTTGATGGGCCATATGAATGTGATTGGGTCGGATGGGCCATATGAATGTGATTGGCCTGGTGAGCTATATGAATGAGATTGGGCCTAGTGGGCCATATGCAGGTATGTAGACTTGTTTGGGCGTTGTAAGGGGTTTTGGGCCTAGTATTTGATAACTGCTTAAATAGACATAAAAATTAATTAATTAATTAATCGTGACTGTGGACAAGTCATAGGGTTAAGGTGTGGCAATGGGTATATGCATATCTAGTATTGCATCTAGGGAGAGCTTGGTACTTAAGCAGTCTTAATGACTCACCTCCTCTTCTCTGGAATCTTACTTGGTGCATAGTATCTGTTCACTTTAGCCATTGAGGACTTGTTAACGGGCCAAGGTAAGTAATAAGCCCATAATAAAGAGAAATTACCAAAATGCCCCTAAAGGCGAAATGAGTAAAATACCCCTATGTGCTGAATGTAAGATTTATGGATGTTACATTATTATCTGTTGCATTCATATGATACTCTGTTTAGGTTGCATATGGGTTGGGAATTATGGAATCGAGGAAGTATATGAGGATCGCATGGTTGCTTGAAAACCATAGGTCAACCGATGGCTATTAAGCCCAATATATTATTAGCAGCTTTGCTGCAATGAAGGTAGTACCGCAACCAGGCTACCATTGATGTGTATTGGATGGGTGGGTCGATATTTATATCCCCATATGATGTGTACCGGGGGACAGAGTTGATATGTATCGATTGGATTATTGGGGTGGGTTGCACAAGCATTACATGTATGATAATATGGTGATTGATGTTGCTTAATGTTTCTTTTTGAGGGTTGTACACACTAAGTTTTTGAAAACTCACCCCCTCTTTTATTTTTCTCAGGTGATGCTCAATAGGAGGTTCGACGGTTGGAGGGACTCTGAGGTGGCCAGCTAGCAAGGCGACTTGGACTTGTTTTCTTAAGCCTATAATTTCTAGTATTTAAAGTTATTGTAGTCCGAATTGTAATAAGGCCTATTCGTTGGATATTATTTCAAACTAGGATTACTATTATTTTTATGCTTTATACTTGCTAGAAGTAGAACATGGTTTTCCTAAACCATAAATGTTTTAAATACTACGTTTTCACAACAGAATTTTTTTAAATGACAAGCTTTCATAGATCATCTATTTTAAATAAAGCTTCTGCAACTGAAAGTTACATAATTTTCTCTTATGAAGGGTTTTCAATGAAAATAAGGTTTTCAATAAAACACTTCAATGTGACACGCCAGATTCGCCAATAATGTCCAGGCCGGGTTTGGGGTGTTACAGGGTGACTTGGGAATTCTTTCAGACTGAGTTTCGTAAGAAATATATCAGCTAGAGATTTATCGACCAGAAGCGTAAAGAATTTCTAGAGCTGAAATAGGGTCGGATGATCGTGACAGAGTATGAGCAGAAATTCGTAAGACTCAGTCGGTATGCCCGAGAGTGTGTTTCAACCAAAGCTATAATGTGTAAAAGATTTGAAGATGGGTTTAATGAAGACATTAAACTATTAGTTGGCATAATTGAGATAAAAGAGTTCGTAGTACTTGTTGAGCGAGCCTGCAAAGCTGAAGAGCTCAGGAAAGAGAAAAGAAAAATTGACTTTGAAGCTAGAGATGCACGTAAGAGACCATCCGGTAAGTCATTTCAGTCGACATCAAAGAAATTTTGAGACGATTTTAGCTGTTCTAAGGCTACATCGGGTTATTCTCGATAGGATCAGAACAGACCCCCTGTGATCTCGAGAGCTACCTCAGTAGCTAGTGTAGGTAATGTCAGATTAAGACAACCTAAGTGTAAACACTACGGTAAATGACATCTTGGCAGTTGCAGATTGCATGATCAGGCCTGTTTTAAATGGGATCGATGGATCATTATATGTGTGAATGCCTAGAGTTAGCTGAAGAAAATCCAATGCAGAATACGAGATCGGGTAATACTACAGCTCGAGGTAGACCACCCAGAAATGTGGGTAATATGAGTAGCAGTCAGAGAGGGACTAAGATACAGTAGTTAGATCTGAGGCTCGTGCACCTGCCAAAGCCTATGCTATTTGCACTCGTGAGGAGGCTTCATCCCTAAATGTTATTACTGGTACATTCACCTTTTATGATACTAATGTAATTGCATTAATTGATCCTAGTTCTACTCATTCTTATATGTGTGAGACATTAGTATTTAGTAAGACTTTATCTGTTGAGTCTACTGAGTTTGTGATTAGAGTGTCAAACCCTTTGGGCCGGTGTCTTATGGTTAACAAAGTGTGTAAGAATTGTCCTTTGATGATCTGAGATTTGTGCTTTCCGACCGATTTGATGTTGTTTCCATTTGATGAGTTTGACATAATTCTGGGTATGGACTGGTTGACTTTACATGGTGCTGTTGTAAACTGCAAAAGAAAGACTATTGATTACGGTGCCAGAACGATGAGGTTATTCGGATTGAATCTAATGATCTAAATGGCTTACCAGCAGTGATATCTCCGATGTTAGCTCAGAAATATGTGAGGAAAGGTTGCGAAGCTTATTTTGCTTATGTGCTTGATAATAAAGTGGCTGAAAGAAACATTGAATCATTACCTGTTGTGTGCGAGTATCCAGATGTATTTCCTAAAGAATTACCGAGTTTACCACCTATTCGAGAGGTAGAGTTTGGTATTGAGTTAGTGCTTGGGACGACTCTGATATCGATAGCTCCATACAGGATGGCACCTACTGAATTAAAGGAATTGAAAGTTCAGTTGCAGGAGTTGACAGATAAAGGTTTCGCATGATCGAGTTTCTCTCCCTGGGTGCACCAGTTTTATTTGTGAAAAAGAAAGACAGAACTATGAGAATGTGCATTGATTATAGACAGCTCAATAAGGTGACTATAAAGAATAAGTATCCGTTGCCACAGATTGATGATTTGTTTAAACAACTGAAAGGGGCCACAGTGTTTTCGAAGATAGATTTGAGATCAGGCTACTATCAGTTATAAGTTAAAGACTCTGATGTGCCAAAGACTGCTTTTCGAACGAGGTACAGACATTATGATCTTTTGGTTATGCCATTCGAACTTACTAATGCACCTGCTGTTTTCATGGATTTCATGGATTTCTTTCTACCCGAAATCTTTTCAATCCTTCCTTATACCAAACGGCCACACTTAAAACCTTTCATTTTTGTTTGTTAGCCTACCCATTGTCCCAACATAAATCTCGCACCCAGTCCAACATCACTTTTGCAAACTAACTTACAACGGGATTCTAATTCGTCTAAGTAGACTTTGGAGAACTTCGAGAGGCGAACTTGAGTGAAAAAGGCAAGAGTGCGATGAGACTATCCGAGAGAACAAAAGCCAAATTGTGTGAACTTTTCTTTGTGAGAGAAGTGTGAGGATTTGTTGAGTGATTAAAATTCCATGTCTAGAAGTCCGAAAAGGAATCAAATGGATGGAGGTGGATTGTGACCCGTTCACAATGTTGCTGGTGGAGAAGTTCTTGACTTGACTCTACAAGCCTTCATGCGTGAAATGGAGAGGCTTTTCGATATAAAGCTCGAGCCCATCGAGGATTAACTATTCTGAGTCAAGGCACGGGAATAACGTGAAAAAACCCCTGAGGTTGCAAGGCGAGGACGTGGGCGACCAAATCAAAATCAGGAGGAGCCTTATGAGTTAAGTGATTAAAAGAGCGACCACTCATTTTCTCAGAGTGTGCAGAATCAAGGTCAACGAAATCAAGGTCATCGAGAAAGAGATTGACCCGACGACAACCTCAAGAACATTAAAATGTCTATACCGCCATTCCAAGGGAAAAATGATCCGGAAGCATATCTGGAGTGGAAAAAATTAGAGCTTGTATTCGAATGTCATAATTACTTGGAGAGCAAGAAAGTGAAGTTAGCCGCCATAGAGTTTTCTAATTATGTAATCGTATGGTGGGATCAGCTTGTGACTAGTTGAAGGAGGAATGGGGAAAGGCCTATCTCGACTTGGGCCGAAATGAAGGCTGTCATGCGAAAACACTTCGTTCCCTCATACTATCATTGAGGTTTGTACCAATGGCTGCAAAATCTCACTCAAGGCAACCGAAGGTTCAAAGATTATTACAAAGAAATGGAGGTTGCTATGATACGAGTTGACGTGGAGGAAGATCGTGAAGCCACGATGGCGAGATTTTTAGCGAGCTTGAATCGAGACATTGCCAATATAGTGGAACTTTAGCACTATGTTGAAGTGATGAACATGGTCCATATGGAAATAAAAGTCAAGAAACAATTGAAGTGGAAGGGAGCCAATCGAGCCTATCCATCCTCTTCTGCTAACAAGTGGAGTCAAGGGCCGAGCAAAGCTCCCATTCATCCCAAGGAACCTGTCATAGCCACTAAATCCAATCAACCAAGTGGCGAGGCAATTAAGAATAAGAACGAACCTACTTCTAATTGTTCTCAAGATATTAAGTGTTTCAAGTGTCAAGGGAGGGGACACATTGCTAGTCAATGTCCCAATCATCGGGTGATGGTGGTTCGACCAAATGGTGAAATTGAGTTCGAAGATGAAAAAGAGGATGAATCTAAAACCCCCACCAATGAAGAAGAAGAACTTGAGATGCCCGTCGAAGGAGAGATCCTCGTTGTAAAACGAAGTTTAAACATCCAAGGAGTCAAAGATGAACAACAACAAGAAAACATTTTTCACACTCGCTGCCACGTTCAAGGCAAAGTGTGCAGCTTGATAATTGACGGAGGGAGTTGCACCAACATCGTGAGTACCATGCTCATTGAAAGACTCAAATTAGCCACGAGAAGTATCCAAATCCTTACAAATTGTAATGGTTAAATGACGGTGGTGAACTCAAAGTAACCAAGCAAATGGAGGTGGCGTTTTCGATAGGCAAGTACCAAGATGAGGTGATTTGTGATGTTGTACCATTGCACGCGTGACACCTTCTATTGGGTCGTCCTTGGCAATTTGACCATCGAGTTGCTCATTATGGTTAGATGAATAGATACTCGTTCAAGCATCTCGGAAGGAACATCACTTTAGCCCCTCTTACACCAAAGCAAGTCTATGAAGACTAGCTCAAGATGAAGCAATCTATAGAAAAGTCAAAAGAAAAAGAGCAAGAAAAAAAATTTAAAAAGAAAAAGAAAAGAAAGTAGAAAAAAAGAGAGGAAAAAGTGAGAAAAGTGATTTAAAAATGCGAGTGATAAAAGAAAAAGAGAGTGAGAATGAAAAAAATGAGTGTCTTTGCGAAGAAGCGAGAAATTCGAAAGTTATTTTTGGCGAGATAACCCATTCTTGTACTTATGTACAAAGAATGTCTTTTGGATACTAACGAAATTGAAAACTCTTTGCCATCTCCCATTGTATCTTTGTTACAGAAATTTGAAGATATATTCCCGGAGGAAGTGCCGAGAGGTTTGCCTCCCATATGAGGCATCGAGCACCAAATCGACTTTGTGCCTCATGCAGCTATTCTGAATTGACCGGCTTATTGGAGTAACCCCGAGGAAATGAAGGAGTTGCAAAAACAAGTAGCCGAGTTAATGGAAAAAGGCTACATCTGAGAAAGTCTAAGTTCGTGTGTGGTTCTTGCCTTGCTAGTACCTAAAAAGGACAGTTCGTGGAAAATGTGCGTTGACTGCTGCAGCATCAATAAGATCACTGTCAAATATAGACATCCCATTCCCTGCCTCGACGACATGCTTGACGAACTCAGTGGAGCCCAACTCTTTTCAAAGATTGACTTAAGGAGTGGCTACCACCAAATTCGTATGCGAGAGGGAGATGAATGGAAGACCACATTCAAGACTAAGTATGGTTTGTACGAATGGTTGGTAATGCCATTCGGTCTTATGAATGCACCTAGCACTTTTATACATTTAATGAATCATGTATTGTGTGCCTTTATTGGAAAATTCTATGTAGTCTACTTTGATGATATTTTGATCACTAACTTTAAAAAATGTTCTTTTTGTACTGATAAGGTTGTGTTTCTAGGTTTTGTGGTAAGTGCCCGTGGTTTAGAAGTTGACCAAGAGAAGGTCAAAGCAATCAATGATTGGCCGCGCCCAACGAACAGTAGTCAAGTGCTGAGTTTTCACGGGTTGGCAAGTTTTTATCGAATGTTTGTGCCTGATTTTAGTACTTTAGGCGCCCCCTTAATAGGTATTATCAAGAAAAACTCACCCTTTAATTGGACTAATGATCAAGAAAATGCATTTAATAGGATCAAGGAATGTCTAACTAATGCTCCGTTATTGCCTTTACCTGATTTTAACAAGACATTCGAGGTTGAATGTGATGCCTCAGGAATTGGTATTGGAGCTGTTTTGACGTAAGATGGACGGCCTGTAGAATATTTTAGTGAGAAACTCAATGCGGCCACGTTGAATTATCCAACATATGACAAGGAAATGTATGCCTTGATTCGGGCCTTAGAAACTTGGCAACATTATCTCTGGCCAAAGGAATTTGTCATTTATACGGATCATGAGGCCTTGAAGCACCTTAGAGGACAAACAAAGCTAAACAAGCGCCATGCCAAGTGGGTGGAATATTTGGAGTCATTTCCTTACATGATAAAATATAATAAAGGTAAAGAAAACATTGTCGTCGATGCATTATCACGAAGGTATGCACTTGTCAATCAATTGGATTCTAAACTGCTTGGTTTTGAATTTCTGAAAGATCTTTACCAAACTGATATTGATTTTGGTGAGGCATATAAGTGTTGTATGCAAGGTGCTTATGAAAAGTATTACCAGCACGAAGGCTATCTATTTCGTGAAGGTAAGCTTTGTATACCCAACGGGTCTATAAGAGACGTACTTGTTAATGAAGCCCACAGCGGTGGACTTATGGGCCACTTTAGAGTTGCTAAAACATTGGCCATATTGTAAGAACAATTTTATTGGCCAAGGATGAAAATCGACGTGATGAAGAAGTGTGATCGATGTATTGCTTGTAAGAAAGAAAAGTCGCGAATCAAACCGCATGGTCTGTATACACCGTTACCCATCCTAGATACACCGTGGATAGACATTTCTCTGGACTTCATTCTAGGCCTTCCTAGAACCAAACATGGAAAAGATTCGATCTTTGTGGTTGTAGACCGTTTTTCAAAAATGGCTCATTTTATACCTTGTCATAAGATTGATGATGCTAACATTGCCAATTTATTTTTTAAAGAAGTCGTTAGGTTGCATGGGATACCCGCCACTATCATCTCCAATCGAGATACAAAATTTCTTAGCCATTTTTGGAGGACGTTGTAGAGCAAGTTAGGCACCAAATTACTATTTTCGACAAACGTGCCACCCCCAAACTGATGGCCAAACGAAGGTAGTTAACCGAGTCTTGTCGACTTATTACGAGCCATTATTCGGAAGAATTTGAAGTCATGGGAGGAATGTTTGCCACATATGGAGTTCGCCTACAACTGAACGGTTCATTCAGCCACAAAGCATTCTCCTTTTGAGGTAGTATACTGTAACACCCCAAACCCGGCGCGGAAGTTATGGCCGAATCTGGCGCATCACATTGAAGTGTTTTAGTGAAAACCGTGTTTTCATTGAAAACCCTTCTTAAAATAAAAGAAACCTTAATTAACTTATAAAAACTTTTTTTTTTCAATCACGAAAACCTGTTTAAAACATATGCTTTTATGAAAACCGGTCATTTTAAAATTCTGTTGCAGAAGCATAGAAAAACATACTATGATTTAGCAAACCCATGTTCAACATTTCGTAATTACAACACATGAAAATAAAAACCCAAATAATAACAAATGGAAGCCTTATTACAATCTGGCCAGAAAAGTACTTAATAAAATAGACACTTGTATGCTTTTAATAAAAAAACACGTCCATGTTGCCTTGCTAGCAGGCCACCCAATGTCCATCCAAACATCGAACCTTCTACTGAGCATCACCTGAAAATAAAATAAAAGAGGGGGTGAAATTTTGCAAACTCAGTGTGCACAACCCTCGATAAGCAACAAGCATTCAATAAACACCATACATCACATGCAATGCAATCCCATCCCAATAATCCATCCGCTACACAGCAGCTCCTTCCCCCGTTACACCATGTGGGGATATAAATATTGACCCACCCATCCATCACATCTATGGTAGCCTGGTTGCGGAACTACCTACATTTACACATTGGGCTTAAAAGTCGTTCGGTGGATCCACGATTGTTAAGCAACCGTGTGATCCTCATATACTTCCTCCGTTCCATGATTCCCAACCCCTATGCAACCTAAGCAGAATATCATATGTATGCATGTCACATCCATAGAACTTACATTCAACACCTAGGGGTATTTTGGTCATTTTTTCCCTTAGGGGCATTTCGGTAGTTTTCCCTTCCTTTACAGTTTTGACTTACCTTGGCCCGTTAACAAATCCCGTGAGCTAAGATGAATGAATACTATGCACCATGTAGGATTTCAGAGAAGAGGAGGTGAGTCATTAAGACCACTTAAGTACCAAGCTCTCCCTAGATCCAATCCTAGACATGCATATACCCGTTGCCACACCTTAACCCTTTGACTTGTCCACGGTCACAATTAATTAATTAAGTTTTATGTAGTCATCATATACTAGGCCGAAAACCCCTTACAAAGCCCAGTCAAATCCACATACCTGCATATAGCCCACTAGGTCCAATCACATTCGTATGGCCCATTAGGTCCAATCACATTCGTATGGCCTATTAGACCCAAATCACATTTATGTGGCCCATTAGACCCAAATCACATTATACACATGCTCATATATGAATTTCTATCACATAACATCAATTATCAATTTTTTCCTATTATAGGCCCAACAGCCCGTCAGGCCCATTAAGCCTATTTTGGCTTAGTTGGCCAATTCACAGCCCAAGTCCATGGAATCGCCCATGGGCCTCAGACAACCTATCGATTTCTTCCTCACGAGTGTTCACACACTCGCAAGACTACCATAGCCCAACTTTCGGCTTTTCAGCATTTCAGCTTTTGTCGATTCATTGTGTGTGTGCAGTGTATGTACACACCTGGTAAGCAAGCATGCTACGATTCCCCTAGTCACCAACCTACAAACGATATCACACTTCAATTAACCACATGCTTAATACATATCTTTACTAAAATCGAAACCTCACCTTAACCTTACCTTCAGTGATAAGTATAACAGCCCCTTCTTAAATCACTAACCACGACCAACTCCTAGATATGCATCAATCTTAGCTATTAGAAACTAGAATAATAGGTGACTTGTATCCAACACAAGTCCCCTTACCTTAACTCTTACTATTCGGCCAACTAACATTAAGAGTACTTACCAAAGCCCCTTGCCTGAAGAGCAAATTAACAGGGATCCAAAATTGAGATTCGGCACCTATTCCTACACAAAATTGATTAGAAGAAGTGAGGAACAGTAATCGATACTTTAGTAAAAATCGATTGGAAGAGCAAACACTTACACTAGATTCAGTCAAAGAGTATTCGGCCAAGAAAGTTTCTGCCCTTTCCAATTTTGTATAGCAAAAGAGAGTTATTCAGCCAAGAAAAAAGAAAGAAAAGTCGGTAATGAAGTAGAGGATGAATGGAAATCGGCACAAGAAAAGAAAGAAAGAAGTATGACTTTTTGGCTTTTTGGATCTTGAAGAGAAAAGGGTTTTCAGTAACAAGGTGAAAAAGATTTCGGCATTAGCCTAGCAAGCTTGCATTCGGCACCTATTTATAGCCCTTATAGCCGAACTCCTCATGGCTAAATTCCATATTCGGCTCCATCACTTCCCCCTTCTCATCTCCTCGTTTTTCTCCCTGATAACTCCCCAATCTATTTCCTAACTTTTCTCTTCTGAACACTCCCCTTGGTGTCCATCTTCACGCCACTTCCAATCTTCTAGAAGGCCAAAATTAAACTTCTAAAAATACTAAGCTAGGATCGAACCTTGGATCTCCTTGCTAGCCACTATTGCCACCTCCCTACACTCTAAGTGGCGTCACTTAGCCACTCCTCCACAAGGCTTTTTGATGCCCTTTTTCCCTTATATTTATTTAAAAGCTCAACTGCTTGCCATTAGGGTTCCTTTAATAATTATACTATAATTCCTTCTACCTCTAGATTCGAACTCAACCCTTGACCCAGACCTACCATTGCATAATTAACACTTAACCTGAATTGCTCAGCACAAAAAGAAAAATTCGAGATTTCAGGATTTCTGGGGCATTACAACTCTACCCCCCTAAAAGAAATTTCGTCCTTGAAATTTTACCTAATTCAAACAGTTAAGGATATTGACGTCGCATCACTTCCTCAGATTCCCAAGTAGCCTCCTCAGCCTTGTGATTTCGCCAAAGCACTTTGACTAATGGAACGAACTTCCTTCTTAGTTCTTTGACATCTCGACCAATTATTTGTATGGGCTCCTCCTCGAAAGTTAGGTCTGGCCTAACATCAATACCGCCTTAGCATGGAAATATGAAACACGTCATGGATTTGGCTTAGTTTAGGAGGTAACTCTAGTTGGTAAGCGACTGGCCCAATCCGCCTTACAACCCGATATGGCCCAATAAACCTTGGGCTTAGCTTACCCTTTCGTCCAAACCTTAGAACTTTCTTCCACGGAGAGACCTTCAGAAAAACTAAGTCTCCCACTGCATACTCTATTTCTCAACGCCTAAGGTCAGCATGCGACTTTTTCTTATCCGAGGCCTCCTTCAACCGATCCCAAATCAATTTTACCTTATCGTCAGTATCGGCTACTAACTTAGGGCCCAAAACTCTCCATTCACCCAACTCTGTCCAACATGTTGGGGTTCGACACCTTCATCCATACAGTGCTTCAAATGGAGCCATCCCAATGCTTGCTTGATAACTATTATTGTACGAGAATTTGGCTAACGGTAAATAGTCCTCCCAGCTACCTCGGAACTCAATCACGCATCCCCTCAACATATCTTCCAATACTTGAATCACCCTTTCCGACTGTCCATCAGTTTGAAATTCAACCTAGTACCTAACGCCTCATGTAGCTTGTTCCAAAATCGCGAAGTGAAACGTGGGTCCCTATCAGATATTATGGATATTGGTACTCCATGCAATCTTACAATCTCCGCCACATATAGCATAGCCAGCTTTTGTAACGAGTAATCGGTGCGAACCGATACAAAATGGGCAGACTTGGTTAACCGATCCACTCTAACCCATATTGAGTCTTTCTTAGTAGGCGTCAAGGGTAGCCCACTAACAAAGTCCATAGTGATACTTTCCCACTTCCATAGTGGAATCTTCATTGGCTGAAGCATTCCCGAAGGCAACTAATGTTCCGCCTTCACCTTTTGACAAACCAAACATTTGCTTACGAACTCTATAACCTTGAGCTTGAGTCCTAGCCACCAAAAAAGCTCTCACAAATTCTGATACAGCTTGTTTCCGCCAGGATGCATTGCGTAGATACTACTATGTGCTTCCCACAAAATGGACTGCCTTAGATCATCGTCCTTTGGTAAACACATCCTCCCACGGAAACATAATACTCCTTCACTATTTATCCCAAAGTCCGATGTCTCCTCACTCTCCACTTGTCTAGAATGAGCACCTAAGGTCTCATCCACTAGCTGCTTACTCCTTATCTGCTCGACCCACACCGGCTTTACCTGAAGCCCAGCTAACAAGCTACCATCATCCAACAAGCTTAAACGGGCGAGCATAGCCCTCAAGTCTGACTTAGCCCTACGACTCAATGCATCGGCTACCATATTCGCTTTGCCAGGCTAGTATTCAATCGTACAATCATAATCCTTCAACAATTCAACCCATCTATGTTGCCTAAGGTTTAGTTCCTTTTGGGTAATGAGGTACTTCAAACTCTTGTGGTCCGAATAAATTATGCACTTCTCCCCGTATAAGTAATGCCTCTATATTTTTAATGCAAAAACCACCACAGCTAACTCCAAATCATGGGTTGGGTAGTTCACTTTGTGAGTCTTAAGTTGTCGTGATGCATACGCAACCACCTTTCCTTCTTGCATCAATACACATCCCAAGCCCACATTTCCATGCAACACTATAAACCGTAAACTTCTTCCCAGGCACTGGCTGAATCAACATAGGGGCCTCAGTTAAAACTTTCTTAAGTTTTCCAAAACTCTCTTACTGCTTGTTCGTCCAAACAAACAGTACCCTCTTCCTTAACAACTTAGTTAAGGGTGCAGCAATTACTAAAAAGCCTTCAACAAACCACCTATAGAATCCTGCCAAGCCAAGAAAACTTCAGATTTCTGACACTGACTTGGGTGTTTTCCAATCTAACACTGCTTCAATTTTCTCGGGATCCACCGTAATCCCCTCAACTGACACCACATTTCCAAGAAAAGTAACCTCCCTTAGCTAGAATTCACACTTACTGAATTTGGCATACAACTGCTTCTCCCTCAAAATCTGCAACACAATCCTTAAGTGTGCATCATGCTCATCCTCATTTCTTGAGTACACCAAAATGTCGTCTATAAAGACTACCATGAACCGATCCAAGTAAGGTTGGAAAACTCGATTCATGAGATCCATGAAAGCAGCAGGTGCGTTCGTCAGCCCCAATGGCATCACCAAGAACTCGTAGTGCCCATAACAAGTTCTGAAAGCTATCTTATGAATATCTGCCTCCTTAACCCTTAATTGGCGTTATCCCAAATGCAGGTCAATCTTCAAGAAAACAGAAGCTCCCCTAAACTGATCAAAGAGATCATCGATTCTCGGTAGAGGGTATTTGTTTTTAACAACTAACTTGTTTAACTATTGATAGTCGATGCACATTCGCAAGGTTCCATCCTTCTTCTTCACGAATAACACCGGTGCTCCCTACGGAGACACACTTGGTCGAATGAATCCTCGATCCAACAATTCTTGAATTTTTACCTTAATTTCCACCAACTCCTTTGGTGCCATCCGATAAGGAGCGATGGACACCGGAGTCATCCCAGGTAACAACTCGATTCCAAATTCCACTTCTCTGCTGGGTGGCAACCTAGGCAGCTCATCAAGAAAATCCCTAAGGTTCTCAAATCCTTAACAGTAAGGTTCTTAGCCTTCGTATTACTAATATAAGCCAAAAGGCTTCACATCCCTTTTGTACTAACTTCTCAGCCCTTAACGCTGAAATCACGTTCGGCAGATAGTTCTGGCATTCACCAATTACAACTACTTCCTTATCTTCCGCCATTCTTAACACCATTCACTTTGCAGTGTAATCCAAGCTGGCTCGGTGCTTCACCAGCCAATCCATACCTAAGATTAAGTCAAATTCGCTAAACGGCAGCTTCATCAAATCCACTAAAAAGGTAACCCCTTGGACTACTAAGGGTACCTCCTTAAAGAATTTATTCACTCCTACTGACTGCCCTAACAGACTAATCACAGTCATCTCATTCGCAGTAGTTTCAAACATATCACCCAAAGATTCAGTCATATTGCATGCAACATATGAATGCGTCGATCCAATATCAATCAATGTTGTGTAAGGTAACTCAAATATAAAGAACATACCCGTTATCACATCTGGGGCATCCTTGTCTTCTCGGTGACGAGCAGCATAAACCAAAGTTAGCTGTCTCGCCTCAGCAGGGCCTGTATTTCTGCCTGGTGCTCCATATCCATGCCCATTGTCGTTACCTCCCCTGGCCTGCCCACAACCCCTTGGCGGCAACTGACCTTCTCTTGGTGGCTGAGCACCATCTTGGCCCACTACTGGCACTCGACTTAGCATTCGGGGGCAGTCCTTGATCCTATGCTCCATAGACCTACAAGCGAAGCAAGCTCCCATCCTCTTCCAACACTCGCCTTTATAGCTTCTCCCACAATCAGCACAAGGTGGCACCCCTAGATTAGTAGCAGGGGGCCCTACTCTAACTGGCCCATTATTTCTGGCCCTAGCCCAAGGCCTCTGTCCAAGAGCCTCAGCCTCCCTCTTATTCCTACCCTTTTCTTTTTCCCGATTTAAGTGCTCAGTGCTCTTTATCTCCTCCGCTATCTTCACTTTTTCCACCAATTCTGAGAAAACTCGCTCCCTTTATGGAGCTATCAATACCCTAAGGCTATCTCTTAGTCCATCCTCAAACCTAACACAACGCTCATATTCTGTTGCCACCATTACTCTTACATACCTACTAAGGCGTAGAAACTCCGCTTCATACTCCGCTTCATACTCCGCCACCGATTTGTTTCCTTGGGTTAAGTTCAGGAACTCCTTCCTTCTAGCATCCACATAGCTTGCACCCACATACTTCCCTTAGAATGCATCTTTGAAAAACTCCCAAGTGACCCGCTCCGGTTGGGTGCCCTCTTTCACTGCCAACCACCACTGGTAGGCTTCTTCCCTAAGCAGCGACACTGCCCCTTTTAGCTTTTGTTTCGGTAAATAGTCCAGGTCCCCCATTATCCTTTTAGTGGCCTCCAACCAGTATTCTGCCACGTTAGGAGCCACACCAGCCATGCCCTTAAAGATCTCAGCCCCATTCGATCGAAATCACTCCGGAATGGACCCCCAATTTCTAATGCCATTATTTGGCCCATCGGCCCTTTCCAAAATACTTAGTATTGCCTAGGACAATGGATCTTCTCCGGCAGCCCGATCATACGGTCCATTCCCAGCCACAGGTGAGGCTAGAGCCTCTTCTACTCTAACAACGAGCATATGGCCCGATGCTGACGATTCAGCCCTAACACTTCCGTGGCCTCGGCCAAGGACTCTTGCACCTCTTCTAGCACTCATCGTCGATTCACGTATTATCTGAATTAGAAATTTTATGAAGTTTTAGTTAGTTTAATAATTACACCGATGTTTTATGATAATATTTAAAGAGAATATTGTTTTCGAAAATTCTCTACAGTTTCAAGCTCCTACGGGCTTCAATTCCACTCTAAAAAAAATCTAAAGTAGCCCTCTAACTATCTACTGTATCACAATTTAAACATCCTTAAGAATAAGAGTACTTACTTGGTTCGACGTCGGAGGCTCGGTGTGCCGCACAGCAAGATTTTCCTTTTTTCCAAAACATTGTGATCCAAAATATTTTTTTAAAATACAAATAATAAGTAGGAAAAGAAACCAAATAATAATAACACCCACTTCACAGCCCGAGTTTTGCAACCTGGGCTCTGATACCACTAAATGTAACACCCCAAACTCGGCCCAGATGTTATGGCTGAATCTAGCGCATCACATTGAAGTGTTTTAGCGAAAATCGTGTTTTCATTGAAAACCTTTCTAAAAATAAAAGAAACCTTAATTAACTTATAAAAAATCTTTTTATTTTTCAATCACGAAAACCTGTTTAAAACATATGATTTTATGAAAACCTATTATTTTAAAATTCTGTTGCGGAAGCGTAGAAAAATATACTATGATTTAGCAAACCCATGTTCAACATTTCGTAATTACAACGCATGAAAATAAAAACCCAAATAATAACAAATGGAAGCCTTATCACAATTTGGCCGGAAAAGTACTTAATAAAATAGACACTTGTATGCTTTTAAGAAAAAAACACGTCCATGTTGCCTTGCTAGCTGGCCACCCAGAGTCCCTCCAAACATCGAACCTTCTACTGAGCATCACCTAAAAATAAAATAAAAGAGGGGGTGAGTTTTTGCAAACTCAGTGTGTACAACCCTCGACGAGCAACAAGCATTCAATAAACACCACACATCACATGCAATGCAATCCCATTCCAACAATCCATCCGCTACACCCCAACTTTGTCCCCCATCAGATCATGGGGGGATATCAATATCGACCCACCCATTCGTCACATCTATGGTAGCCCGGTTGCAGAACTACTTGCATTTACACATTGGGCTTAAAAGTCGTTGGTGGATCCACGATTGTCAAGCAACCGTGCGATCCTCATATACTTCCTCCGTTCCATGATCCCAACCCCTATGCAACTTAAGTAGAATATCATATGTATGCATGTAACATCCATAAAACTTACATTCAACACCTAGGGGTATTTTGGTAATTTTCCCTTCCTTACTTTGGCCCGTTAACAAATCCTGTGAGCTAAGATGAACGAATACTATGCACCAGGTAGCATTCTAGAGAAGAGGAGGTGAGTCATCAAGACCGCTTAAGTACCAAGCTCTCCCTAGATCCAATCCTAGACATGCATATACCCGTTGCCACACCTTAACCCTTTGACAGGTCCACGATCGAAATTAATTAATTAAGTTTTATGTAGTCATCATATACTAGGCCCAAAACCCCTTACAAAGCCCAGTCAAATCGACATACCTACATATGGCCCACTAGGTCCAATCACATTCATATGGCCCATTAGGCCCAAATCACCTGTATATGGTCCATTAGACCCAAATCACATTTATGTGGCCCATTAGGCCCAAATCACATTATACATATGCTCACATACGAATTTCTATCACATAACATCAACTATCAATTTTTGCCTATTATGGGCCCAACAGCCCGTCAGGCCCAATAAGCCTATTCTGGCCTGGTTGGCCAATTCACAGCCCAAGTCCATAGAATCACCCATGGGCCTCAGACAACCTATTGATTTCCTCCTCACGAGTGTTCACGCACTTACAAGACTACCATAGCCTAACTTTCGACTTTTTGGCATTTTGGCTTTTAGGATTTTGTCGATTCATTGTGTGTGTGCAGTGTATGTACACACCTGGTAAGCAAGCATGCTGTGATTCCCTTAGTCACCAACCTACAAACGATATCACCCTTCAATTAACCACATGCTTAATACATATGTTTACTAAAACCGAAACCTCACATTAGCCTTACCTTGCGCGATAAGTATAACAGCCCCTTCTTAAATCACTAACCACGATCAACTCCTAGATCTGCATGAACCTTAACTATTAGAAACCAGAATAATAGGTGAATTGTATCCAACACAAGTCCCTTTACCTTAACTCTAACTATTCGGCCAACTAAGATTAAGAGTACTTACCAAAGCCCCTTACCTGAAGAGCAAATCGGCAGGGATCCAAAACTGAGATTTGACACCTATTCCTACCCAAAATCGATTAGAAGAAGTGAGGAACAATAATTGATACTTTAGCAAAAATTGATTAAAAGAGCAAACACTTACACTAGATTCGGTCAAAGAGTATTCGACCAAGAAAGTTTCTGCCCTTTGCGATTTTGTGTGGCAGAAGAGAGTTATTCGGCCAAGCAAAAAGAAAGAAAAGTCTGCAATAAAGTAGAGGAAGAATGGAAATCGGCACAAGAAAAGAAAGAAAGAAGTAAGACTTTTCGGCTTTTTGGATCTTGAAGAGAAAAGGGTTTCCGGTAACAAGGTGAAAAAGATTTCGGCATTAGCCTGGCAAGCTTGCATTCGGCACCTACATATAGCCCTTATAACTGAATTCCTCATGGCTAAATTCCCCATTTGGCTCCACCACTTCCCTCTTCTCATCTCCTTGTTTTTCTCCCTGATAACTCCCCAATCTATTTCCTAACTTTTCTCTTCTAAACACTCCCCTTGGAGTCCATCGTCACGCCACTTCCAATCTTTTAGAAGGCCAAAATTAAACTTCTAAAAATACTAAGCTAGGATTCGAATCTTGGATCTCCTTGCTAGCCACTAATGCCACCTCCCTACACTCTAAGTGGCGTCACTTAGCCACTCCTCCACAAGGCTTTTTGATGCCCTTTTTCCCTTATATTTATTTAAAAGCCCAATTTCTTGCCATCAGGGTTCCTTTAATAATTATACTATAATTCCTTCTACCCCTTAATTCGAACTCAACCCTTGACCCATACCTACTATTACATAATTAGCTCTTAAACTGAATTGCTAAGCACAAAAAAATTGAGATTTTGAGATTTTTGAGGCGTTACATATATGGTTTTAATCATTTAACCCCTCTTGATTTAGTTCCTTTGCCCTCTAACCAGCTAGTGCACGTGGATGGCAAAAGAAAAGCTAATTTTGTTAAACAGCTTCACAAGAAATTCAAAGACAATATCGAGAGGAGAACCGACCAATATGTTCGAGGAGCGAATAAGGCGCAAACGAGTCGTGTTCGAACCTGGAGACTGGGTTTGGATTCATATGTACAAAGAAAGGTTTTTCGAGCAACGAAGGTCAAAACTCCTACTAAGGGGTGATGGTCCATTCCAAGTGTTGGAGCAGATCAATGATAACATCTACAAATTGGATTTACCCAGTGAGTATAGAGTTAGCGCTATTTTTAACATTGCTGATCTTTCCCTTTTCGATGTAGGTGATTTGGGGACAAATTGCCTCGAAGAGGGGGGAATGATGTGAGCTTGGCCAAGGAGCTAGTTTTCGAACCCTTGGAGCTGCCGTTGGGACCAATCACCCGAGCCCAAGCAAAGAGGTTCCAAGAGACTATTTCAAGCTACATAGATCAAGCTTGGAAAGAAGGAGTGTAACACCCCTTACCCGTATTTGATGCCGAAACAGGGCACGAGGTATTATCGAACTTGAGTACTTGTAATCATTTAAAACCAAGACATAAAATTTCATCAAATTTTAAACTTTTCAAACATATATAATTTGTCTCTTAAAAGGGCCTACGAGGCCCAAAACAATCATTGAAATTGGTTCAGGTACAAACCGAAATCTTCCAGACACTTAGAAAATTTTTTTCACCAAAGCAGGGTCACATGCCTGTGTGGCATGTGACACGACTGTGTGAGTAGACTGTGTGGTCTTCACACGCCCATGTCTGGACCCCGTGTAAAAATTAGCTAGCTACTGACTTGCTCACGCGGCTAGACGACACACCCGTGTGGTGGCCGTGTTCTTCACACGGCTGAGACACACGGCCGTGTCTCAAGCCCATGTGTATCACATTAGGCTATTTTCCAAGCCTTTTTTATGTTCTTAACTTAGCCACACCAAGACATTTATCTATGCATACATAAAATAGGTTTACATAACTTTAACCATTATGAGCCTAATTTTATGGCTATATACAATGAAGCAAAATGAGCCTATACATTTGGCTAAATCATAATATTACTTAATATCAATAACTAATTATCTATACATGCCACTTATTTGACAATAAATAAGAATTACCATTATTCTAATTTGATAAACTAATAGTGTGATGATACTTCCGACGATCTCCAACCCCGAGCCAACCTGACAACACTAAGAGAAATGGGAAAATGGTGTAAGCTTAAAAGCTTAGTAAATTGGCATATTAATAATAATAATAAGCAATTTAATTAACAATATTATCCCATTCCTCAATAAATATGCTCAAGAAAGTAGAATCATTAATCACATGATTTCATCTTTTTACACAAGATCAGCGAAGGCTGTTTTCCTGAATCATAGTCACTAATTTAATTATTTCTTAAGCTACAGAACTCAAAATTAAGTTTCGTAAATTTTTCTTGAAACTAAACTCATATAAATTTCTACCATAAAATTTTCAGAATTTTTGGTTTTTCCAATCAATACCAGATTTTTCTTAAAGTTTCCTCTATTTCACTGTTTGACAATTCTGACCTCTCTATATAAAAACAAATTTAGCTCATTTTAAAGAATTCAAATAATGTTTTTGATTATTCCAATCAAAAATAGACTCATTAAGGTTTCTAAGAATATAAACCATGCCCCATAATTATTTTTGTACAATTTATGATGATTTTACCAAATCAGAACAGGGGATCACGTAATCATTCTGAATCAGTCTCACAAAAATATAAATATCTCAAAATATAGAATTTCTTTGCTTACTCTGTTTATTTTATATGAAAATAGACTCATTAAGCTTTAATTTTATTTCTCATTCAGCCTCTAATTAAATTTATACTATTTTTGGTTGTTTTTCAAAGTCACGTCACTGCTACTGTCTGAAACAGTTTTATTGCTAATTCACTCTTTCACACTTTCTTTGTATTAACCTCATTTTAACATACATATCACAAATCATTTTCACCATATTTCATACATCACAAGTATAGGACCATGATTACAAGGTCACCATAAAATTATCCTTATGTATAACTTACTTGTTTATAACATTACCACATCTCGGTTACTTAATGAACACATCATTCACATAACCAAGTTCCTGCACTTATTCATCACAAAACTCACAAAGCAGTACATAGTAAGTCTCCCGTTGAACACTTCGGATCAATCCTCGGTACTTGGTGGTTTTACCACATAGCTCCACCCATCATATAGTTCGGCTCTCTTGTACCCATGGTGAACACTTAGTTCCACCCATGTGACCCAGCCAGTTTATCTCGTAGCTCTCTTGTCTACATGGTGTCCTTCACCTGGAACCACGCATGTGACCTAGTTACATATATCCCGTAGCTCTCTTGTCTATATGGTGTACACATAGTATCGCCCATGCGACCTAGCTACATCATAATGTCTCGTAGCTCTCTTGTACACATGATGTACACTCAGCACCATACATGTGAGCTAGCTACATACCATCTGTATCATCCAATCTTTCCGAAGGTTCAATCCGGATTTCTCTCTCTTTTCCAACAATTTCACCAATCAAGTAATTATCAACAAACATATTTCCAATATTATTATAAAATATCATAATACAAGTAAAATTGATGTATTACTTACATATAAACTTACATCTCATTTAATATCAAGGCAATAACATTAAATTACACATTGCATTATTAAAAATCATATGAACTTACAATTGCTCATAATATCCATAATCATAGAAATCACATTTATGTATGATAATTCAATGCACTTCATGTACCATAGACATATTTTTAAATCAATTCATAAACTTGGCACCATAAACATTTAATTTAACATAATTCAATTAATTCACTAAATTTAACTTTCAAATATAAATTACAACATTATTGCAGTATTATTATCATACCAACTTACCTCAAATGCCGAAACGGCTAACTTTCCTAACTTAGCACACAACTTCGTTCTTCCCCGATCTTAATCCAAAATTTCATGTTTTCTTGATCTAACATGTCAAATAACACTTATTTAACGCATTTTATCAACACACTAACCAATTCAATTCATATATCAAATTTTAGAAAATTTACAATTATGCCCCCTAACTTTTCAAAAATTACGCTTTTACCCCTTGGCTCGTAAAATAATTTTTTATTCAATTTCTATAAGGTTTAAGACATGCTGAACATTTTTATCATCTATGACAACTCCAAATTTTCACTAATTCACACACTTATGACCAATTTATAACTTTTACAATTTAACCCCTTTTTGACATTTTTACCCAAATTCATCGAATAAAACTCTTATTTAACACATCAAACATTCATTATCTACTATAAATCATCAAAACAAAACCATATCATGAATGGGTAAATTTTTAAACTCTAATTTCTCTTCAATTAATTGGTAGAAATAGAAAATTTAAGCTTCGGGGATCTCAAAAATACGAAAATCATTAAAAACGGGACAAAAACCGTACCTATATAAGCCATAGAAGCTTGGCCGAATGGAGCTCATCCATGGCTGCCATTTTTGGTTCTTTCCCACGGTTGAAGAAAAAAGAATAAAAAAAATGATAGCTTTTATCATTTTTGTCTTATTAGGTCATTTTAATTAATTTACAAAATTACCCTTTTTAGTTCAACCAAATTTCAAAAATACCAAACAAATATCCATCTACTAAATTATTAAAGGACTAATTATCACATAAGGATTTTCAATTTAAAACTCATAACAATTAGGCACCTCAAATATAAAGAAATCAACTTTTGCACTTTTTACAATTTAGTCCTTTTGACTAAATTGAGTGCCCAAACGTCAAAATTTTTGAACGAAATTTTTACGAAATGTTTCCATAAATTTATAGGCTATAAAAATATAATAAAAATAAAAATTTTTTCTCGTCGGGTTTGTGGTCCCAAAACCACTATTCCGACTAGACCCAATTTTGGGCTGTTACAAGGAGTGTTTGGTCAACAAGTGACCAACTCAACAAGCTCATTTTGCAACGTTCTACAAGCTGACTTAGTTCGTTTCAGCTCAACGGAGCTCAATTCGACACAAAGCTAGCTTATTGAGCTGGTTTCAATTTATTTACTTAATTCATTTATGTTGCTGGAATAAACTTAATTAGTTGTGTTAGTTAATTAGTTAAATTTCAGCTCAAAATAATTAATTAATTTAATGTGTATTAAATCTAGACATTTTAATTTAATGTATTAAATATGTCTTATATTAGTATATGTGTTTTTAATGTGTCTAGTTTAGGACAAATTTATTAGCTGCTGCTAATTAATTTGTTTTAGCCGAATTAATGGTGTTTTAATTCAATTAATTTGTTGCCATTTAATGTGTCTAGGAACATGCATGGGATGACATGGATTTGGCAGCCAACAAATGCACCCTGTAACACCCCAAACCTAGCCTAGACGTTATGGCCGAATCTGACGATGTCACATTGAAGTGTTTTTCATAAAGCGAGATATCATTGAAAAACTCGTTCTATATTTAATCTCTTTGTGTGTTTCTAATGGAGATTCTGAGATGTGTCGTTCATTTTAAAACTTGTGTCACTATCCAAAAGTATTTATTTTAAAATTGTTATTCATTTCCAACATATCATTTTATAGCAGAAGCTTTTTAGAACAGTTGCGTACTTGTGTTTACTTTGTAAAAACATTGTTTCTTTTGAAAACTCGAGTTTTCCTATCACTAGCAGTTATAAACTAAAGCAAATAAAAATTCCCAATCTAAAATAAATACTAAAAGAGGCCTTATTACAGTCAAAATACCCGGAATAAAATTACTTATAAATATAAAGCAAATGTGACAGTAAATGCGGTTGTGTGGCCACCTTCAAGTCCTTCGCAGCACCGATCTGCCTAAGGGTTACCTGCTCAAATAAGCAGAAGGGTGAGTTTACGAAAACTTAGTGTGTAATCCCTTAATAAACATACAGCCAATCATGCAGTAAGCAAATACAGTTTGGGCCTAAGCCCATATCAGTAACAGTTCAGTTTCAGTTAGGGTCTTAGCCCAATATAGAAATAGTATCAGTGTAGCAATAGTAATCAGTGCAGTAACAGTAATCAGTGCGGTAACAGTTTAAACAGTATGCAACTCCTACCCAACCAGCCTCTAGACTTCACTCTGTCCAACCCTACACTCCATGTGGGGATAAAATCAACCCACCCATCCCTACACTCCAAAATAGTACTGGTTGCGGCACTAAACACTATTTTCAGTAGAGTTGCCAGTATAATAGGCTTAGAGCCATCAGTGAGTTGCAGCAGAGCTGCCAATACAGTACACTTCCTCCAATCATAATAAACCCATCCCCATGCAATTCATCATACAGTCATGTCATGTCATATCACAGAATCATAGATGTATCCATTACAGTTTAAACAACATGCTGAAATACAGTCATACATGTACATATATATAAATACCTCAAATAGGGGCAAATCAGTCATCTTACCACATAAGGGCAAAATAGTCATTTTACCATATAAGGGCAGAATAGTCATTTTACCATCTAAGGGCAAAATAGTCATTTTACCATATAAGGGCAAAATAGTCATTTTATCATATAAGGGCAAAACAGTCATTTTATCATATAAGGGCAAAACAGTCATTTTACCACATGAGGGCAAAACAGTCATCTTACCACATAAGGGCAAAACAGTCATTTCACTACATAAGGACAAAACAATCATTTTACTATATAAGGGCAAAATAGTCATTTATCAATTTAAGGTCTAGGTATACTTACCGACCCAACAGTAGGTCTACAGTTTTCTCGGGCGACCCGTGTAACCTTAATAGTCAAACAGTGCAAATGGGCCCAAGGCCCAAAATGTGGTCCCATGTGGGCCCTACATGCCTGTGTAGCCCACTTAGCCCAGAAATGGGCTTGGCCGTGTGAATTACACAACTTAGCCCAATATTCTCCACACATCCGTGTGGTTTACCCGTGTCGGGCCCACAAGCCCGTGGGGCCCATACGGCCTATTTCGGCCCAATATGGCCCAAATCGGCCTCAGCCCATAAAATCGCTCATGGTCAAACTCAACGATCTTACGCCCATGTTTAGGTGTTCGATTTACCACACGAACGGGTGCATACTCGTGTAGTATTGTCGGTCACTTATTTCGGCTTTTGCCAATTTACTAGTAGGGGCAGTGTTTTACACACCTTGATTCTAACGATCGAGAGAAAAGACTACCCAAAACTTTAAACCCTACATTCAAACAACAATCCTTAGTTACCACTTAATCAAGAAGCATCGGGATAACACTTAAATCATCTCCTCGGCAACCACTTACTTTACTTTGAATAACCGAGGCCCTATCCATTTCAATAGTAAAAAAAAGATCACCTAAGCCTTAGGTTACAACCTGCAATTTGGCCAACCTCCTGTTAACAATTATTTGAAAGAACATTTTGAATCAAACTGAAGGTTAATCTTACCGAAACACAAAACTAAATAGTTGAAATAACCCCAAGGTCGACAGAGAGTATTGACGAAAGGTTCGGCACAGCAAGGATAGAGAAGAGAGTAGTGTTCGACCAAAACACAGCCGACTGATCCAAGAACAATGCCAAAATTGAAAAAAATGGAAGAAGAGGAGATGGGTAATCGGCCAAGACAATAAGATGGTGAGAGGGAGTTGTTAAAGCCAAAGAACTTGAGAGAGGGGAAGAAGAGTCATTCGGCCAATGAGAGAACTTACTGTGAGAGATAGGTGAGGAGGCAAACGGTTAGCAAGAGGGCACTAGGGAAGGTCAAACTCAGACTAAGCCAAAAGAGAAAAACTCAAAAGCTTCCTGGCAACTATCAGTCCCCAAAAGAGAAAACATTAAACGAAGAAGCAATAAACCGAAAGGCAAAAAATTGGCACAAACAAAGAGAAAAGACCCCAAAAAGAATTGAAAACAATCAAGAGTGACTGCACAAAATCGAATTTTTTTGAGAAAGAGCCTAATTTCGGTAGACTCCTTGAAAATCTCCATACATTATTTCTTCTAACCAATTTGACTCTACATCATCTCTTCTATTCAAATTTCCTCCCCAAAACACTCACCAAATCTCTCCACAAACACTCCAACCACTTCTTAGCATCATAATCCCACTGACATACAATCTCTTACACAAACCAGCAGCAAAATAATCACTCCTTTTTTGCCACCAAGTCTCGAACCTCAGACCCCAAGGAACACTCCACACGCCACTTACCCCAAAACCAGCATGCTCTTTATGTCATAAAATACCCATATTTATTTAAGAAGCCTATTGACTAGAGACAGGGTTAATTCAAGTAAGAAACAAATTTTTTGCGCAGGCCAAGGCTTGAACCCAAGACTTCTCAGAAACTTCCCAGGACACTTAACCACTGAAGTAAGCATCCATTTGTGTCACTTTCTTACACAATTAAGCATTTATGTGCAGCCTCCAAACTGATCCCATGCTCAAGACTTAATACTTCTAGCCCTAAAATTTGGGGCGTTACACACCCCTTCGTGGACACCAAGGGCCAAAGATGGTGTCGTTTTCTCTCCTCAAGGATGGCTGGCCAACTCTCCCAAGCAGCATCTATTGTGTTCACATTTGCTGGAAGGTTCTATTCACACTTGTGGCTGATCAGTTCCATGTTTTCACACCTAAGGAATATATACATTCGATTTTCACACTTAAAAGGGCTGCTGGAGTGCCCAAAAATACTCATTAAAGCCAAGTCCTTTTAGCTCAACCAAGCAGTACATTTAAGGAGCATCCAGGCTGATTTTAATCACCTTGGCTGAACATAGACAACACTATTCAGCTTCCCCAACAACTCCATCAATGTTCAGCTGAACAATCATCATCTAGAAGGATTACATTCATGTTTTCTAAGCTAGGAAGATTCTAGGGACGTCCAAGAAGCTACAAGGAAACTTCCAGCCCCTTTCTAGCTTAATTTAGCCATCCATTCAACATTCCATATAGCCATTCGGCTACCCATTCTTTAGGCTATAAATATGAGATGTTTTTTTCTTATAAATGGTTAATGAACATTTTATTAACTTTGAGTTATATTGTGAGTGTGTTCAACTCTCATCATTCTCTAAAGGCTAACCTGACTTATTAAGCAACCCTTGTGGCGTCAATGCGTCTTTGTTTACGAACTTATCACTTTGTCCCAAAGTATGGCGTTCGCTATACCGAAGGTTCCTATCTCGCATAGATAGCGGGTCTCATTCATTAACCTATCCACCTACCTTTCCATTGCCATTCCTTTTTCCTAAGTGTTCTTATAAGTTTTGGGTTAACACACGATTATTGTGTTAGTTTCTTCTTGAACCTTAGTCGAACCATATTCCTATTTTCCCTAGTCAACTTTGGCCCATTCCCATTTGAACCTTTCTTCAATTTTAAGCCTATTTGCAAACCATTTTAGGCTTACTCAATTTACGATTTGGCAAACTTTATGACTCAATTCTTAACCAAGGCGAGTGCATATCATTTTGTTGATAGCTTGACAATCTACGCACATTCTCCATGAACCATCCTTTTTAGGCACCAACAGAACAGGCACCGAGCATGGACTTAAACTCTCCCGTATATATCCTTTCTCCATTAAATCAGCAACTTGTCGTTGTAACTCCTTAGTTTCTTCGAGATTGCTTCGGTAGGCTAGTCGATTTGGAATTGTAGCCCCAGGAATGAAGTCAATTTGGTGTTCAATACCTCGATTAGGAGGCAGCCCACTAAGAACTTCTTCCGGGAAAATGTCTTCAAATTCGCAATGAATAATAGACAAAGGTAAAGAGTTATCAAGTTCGTTAGTATCGAAAAAACACTCTTTGTACATATAAGTACAAACACGGGTTGGCGCATCAACAAGGACTTTCGAATTTCTTTTTCCCTCGCAAATACGCTCATTTTTTCACTCTCATTTTCTTTTTGACTTTCTTTTTCCTCTCATATTTTTACCTCCTCTCTCTCACTTTTTCCTTTCTATGTAACATCTCGAAATAGGGCCTAAATGGAATAGTGGTTGTGAAACCACAAATTTGAGATAGAAAAGTTTATTTCAATTAATTTTTATGATTTACCGAGTGATTAGATGTATGTGTTAGAGTATGGATAAGAAATTTTATAGATTGCGTGTTTAATTTGCCTATTAGGGCTTATTTGCAGAAGTTGCTGTAACAGCCCGATTTAGGGCCTAAACGGAATGATGGTTTTAGAACCACGAATTCAAAGTCAAAAAATTTATTCCGATTAAGTTTTAAGGTTTATTTATTGATTAAAATATTGTGTAAAAATATCGTTAAGTAATTTTACTGATAAAGTGCTTAATTGGACTTTTAGGACTAAATTGCAAAAGTTGCAAAATATGTGTTCTAATTCATAAGTACTTGATTGAAATGGGGGTTTAAAGAGGAGGTCCTTAAATGGTAATTAGACCATTATATTTCGTTTGGACAAAAATGGGCATGAATAGGACAAAATTTTAAAGAAAGGCCTTAAGGGCATTTTAGTCATTTGGTAATTAAAAGAAATAAAAAGGGAAAATGAAGCCAAAATTGACTCATCTTTTTCATGGAGGCCGAAATTAGCATGGGGGAAGCCATGGCTAGGGTTTTCAAGTTTTCCAAGCTCAATAGTAAGTTCGTTCTACCCCATTTTTCAAGTTCTTTACGTTTTTGGAATCCCGGTAACTTGATTAAGCTTATTCTAGCAATAATTTAAGCTAGGGTTCATATTTGGAAAAATACCCATAGGTGAAATGTGTTTATTTTTATGTTTTATGATATAATATGAAGGCTGAAATTATGTTAAACAACTTTTGCTAAGCGGTTTTAAGCAAAAAATGAGTAAAACGGCTTAATCGGTAAAAGTTGTTATTGTTCATAACTATGTGTTAGGGTGAGAATTTGATGTTGCCATAGAAGGGAAAAATGATCAGCATGTAATAAAACATAAGAATAAGGGATGAAGTTTAATTCCTGAGCCTAGGGGCAAAAGTGTAAATATGCAAAAGTTTAGGGGCAAAATTGTAATTTTGCCAAAGTTTGAGTTAAGGACTGTTTTGAATAGTAAATTAATTAAGTAATATATGATGTTTTAGATCCTGGAAAATGAGATTTGAACCTAGAATGGGAGAAAAATCAAAAATCGGGAAAGTTGGTAAAATGGCCGTTTTAGTATCGAGGTAAGTTCATATGCATAATAAGCATCAATTTATGCATGTTTCAATGTAAAATTGATATATTTACTAGGATTGCCAAGGTGTTGAAAGTAAGTATAATTATGATGATTTAAATGTTCAATATTAATTCGACATGGAAATGAGAAAGTATGTAAGTTTGTATGTAAATAATACATTATCTTTATTATGTTTTTATATTTCAGCATATTTTATGTATTGTAGCTGATTTTTGAATCATAATTGACTATTGGAAGTATGGAATCAAGTATTAGAAAGAGAGAGAAATCCCAGTTGAACCTTCGGAAAGATTGGATGATACAGATGGTATGTAGCTAGGTCACATGTATGGTGCTGAGTGCACATCATGTGTATACTATGTAGACAACAGAGCTACGAGATATATGTAGCTAGGTCGCAGGCGTGGTTCCAGGTGAAGGACACCATGTAGACAAGAGAGCTACGAGATAAACTGGCTAGGTCACATGGGTGGTACTAAGTGTTCACCATGTGGTCAAGAGAGCCAAAATTATGTGTACAATCGAGCTAGGTCACATGAGTGGTGCTAAGTGAAGGCCACTATGTGTACAAGAGAGCTTCGATTTTAAAGGTGGGTGTGTGTGCGATACCATCGCACAGATCTGTTATTATTCTGAAGCGTTCAACTGAGAAATTGATTAAATGAAATTGTGTATGACTTTGTGATGATAAGTGTAAGTATATACGTGTGTAACTTATGAGCAATATGCTCGATATGTGATTGGAAATTGGAAAGATTGTTATGGGTAAATGATTAATACAATTGAAGTGTGAAAGATCAAAACTGACAATAAAACTGTTATGGATAGTTGCAGTGACGTGAATATAAAAATTTACCAAAAATAGTAAAAATTGAATCAGAGACTAAATGAGATATCAAATTAAATTTTAATGAGTCTATTTTCATAGAACAAAAACAGAGCAAGCAAAGGAATTCTATATTATGAGATATTTAAGTTTTTGAGAGACTAGTTCAGAATGACTACGTGATCCCCTTTTCTGACTTGGAAAAATCATTAAAAATTGTACAAAAAGAATTAGAAAATATAATTTATATGCTTGAAATCCTTAATGAGTCTAGTTTCAAATGAAATAAACTAGAACATCCTTTGAATTCTGTACAAGGACAAAAATTATTCGTAGTGAAGAATGATCAGAAAAGTTGAGCAGTGAAACAGGGGTAACTTCAATGAATAAACTGTACTAATTGTCTATACCAAAAATTCTGAAAATTTTATGGTAAGAATATATGTGAATCTAGTTTCAAGAAAAATTAACAGTTTGTAATTTGGAGTTCTGTAGCTCCAGAAATAAATAAGTTAGTTGCTAGTACTCTGCTAGACAGCTTATTTTGAACTTGTTTATGATTGTAATAGTGAAAGTATGTGTGTGTTTGTGATGGTAATATTCCGGGAACATATTGTGACTTCATTTAAAGTATGATAATGTATTGTTTATTAATATTTACATACTTACTTACTAAGCTATAACGCTTACTCCCTTCCTTTCCTTTTTCCTATGGTGTCTCAGATGTTGGCTCGAGTTGGAGGTCGCCGGAGGTTAAATCACACTATCAAACTATTGATCGATATATAAAGGTTTTAAAGTATTTTTAAGTCTTTAGCATGTATGGAGACTCATTTAATTGTTACTAAGTTGCTAGGAATTGGCCTAAAATACTGACCTATGTTATTTGAAGGTCTCTATTGTATAAAGTCATCTAATGTAGATAGTCTTGATTATGTTATTAACTAAATGATGCAATTTATGAATGTGCATGCTTGCCTATGTGTGTGGTTGAATTAAAGCATGATATGGGCCTTGTAAGCTCTTTTTAAGGGACAGCTTGAATGTGTTTAAAAAAGTTTTAAATTAGAGTGAAATTATGAATCGATTTTTATACGATGATTAGTGATTAAGTCTGGTAATGTCTCGTACCCTGTTCCGGCGTCGAACACGGGTAAGGGGTGTTACATTCTAAGTTCATAAGGAACTACTTTAAACTTAAAAAGTTGTTGTTGTGGGTCAGCTTGCAAGATTAAACTATCATATTTTCACGATTTTTTCAAAAGAAATATTATACCGTAACACCGAGAACGTCGATTCTTACTCCAAATTCGCTAGCTCTGATACCAATTTGATACGAACTCGTTCCGATGATGATTCGAGTTGTAATGTTGCCCAATCATGAATTTGGGTAAATCTGAACGGTTGGCAAAAAGTGGCTTGATATTATGAAGGATAGGTTCAAACGGAATGGTTTCAAAATGGTTATGGAATTAAAGAATAGGATTTAGATAAGGCTTAAGAGTGAACCAACAATTATTGGATTGTTGACCCTAAACTTAATCAAGCACTTAGGTTGAAATCGGTGGAAATGATGAGGGATAATTTGATAAAAACCTTAACCAGCTATCTATGCAAGATAAGAACCAGAGGTAAGGTTGAACGCAACACATAGAAAAGTGATAAGTTCGGTTTAACAAGGAAAGGATAGACACCACAAGCAAAGCTTGATAAGTCAGATTAGTTCCAAAAGAACAAAGAGGATTGGATAACTCACAATACTCAACTTTAACATAAATTCAACAAAAGATTTTTTTAACAATAGGCTGATTACAACTATTTGTAGTACCAAAGAGGTCTAGCTGAATAGTCACATATGATCATCTTAATAAGCTAATAATGAGCTGAAATAAACTTTAAAAACTCTTGGAATGTCGAACTAAATAACTTCAACCTTCAATACACTTCAATTCAGCTGAATCAATGGTCTTGAATGCTTAGGAAAAACCTTTGAAGTCTCTTTGCTCAGCCGAATAGACACCAACAACTTTAATGAAAAATTAACTCATGAAGTGATCACTTTAATCATCAATCAGTTATGGAAGATGAAAGAGGCTACTGCCAAATTTAAGGATGTATAATTCTCCCTTTAATGGATGATAACAGCTCCTTTTAATGAACAGTAATGCTTCTATTTGTACGTAGCCGAAATTCACTTGAAAAGTCTCTTTAATCAATTTGTAACAGCCCTTGAATGTAACGATTTCCAGCTGAAAAGACACCTGCAATTAACACATTAAAACAGGCATATTAAACACATTTAAACACATAAAACACATTAAACACTCAACTTAAATAAATGAACTTAAAACTTAAAAACACATGCATCATTAAATTATTCCAGCAACTAGATAATTTAAAAGAAGCATAACTTAAACAAGTTTATTAACTTATTTAAACTAATATGAGTTGAATAAAAACCAGCAACTCATTTATTAATCTAAGATGAGTTTATTAATAATCAAATTCAACTTGCAATAAATTGCAAGTGACGCCTATTGGGCTTGTCCAAGCATTACTATTGGATTCGGCTTCTTGCTCTTCCTAAGCTCGATCCACATGGCTTGCTAATGCATCTTGAAATTTCTTAACTCGTGACCAAGTTATAGGCCCTCATGGTAGCTCAATGGATTCGGTAGTGACTTCCCGAGCTAAGGTCGCATCATGATCACTTCATGAGCTAATTTTCCATTAAAGTTGCTGGTGTCCATTCGGTTGACCAAAGAGACTTCAAAAGTTTTTCTTAAGCATTCAAGTCTATTGATTCAGCTGAACTGAAGTGTACTAAAGGGTGGAGTTACTTAGTTCAGAATTTCAAGAGTTTTTTAGCTTTATTTCAGCTTATTATTAGCTCATTAAGATAATCATATGTGCCCAGTCAGCTAGGCCTCTTTAGTACTATAAATATGTGTAATCAGCCTATTGAAAAGAACCTTCTTTTTGCTAAATTTTATGCTATATTTGAGATTTGTGAGTTATCCAATTCTCCTTGTTCTTTTGGAACTGATCTTACTTATCAAGTATCCCTTGTGGCATCTATCCTTTCCATTGTTAACTGAACTTATCAATTTCAAGTGTGGCATTCGTATACCTTTGGTTCCTATCACTAATTGATAGTGGGTCAAGGTTTATCCTTTTTTGTTTTCCTTAAACCATAAAACACCTAAAAGCCATTTGAGATTTGGTTCAATAATCCAATATTGTTGGTTTTTTTTGGCCTTAGTAAATTATCTATTTTCTTTATTTTTAATCACTTTGCTATTCTATTTTTAAAACCCATTTCCTTCTTTCTTTAGCCTATTCTTGTTTAAACTTATCTTGTTTTGAAACGAAGAACAACTTACTCAAATTCATGATTAGGCATCTAAATGACTCGAATCATCACTGAAATGAGTTCGTATCAATTTGGTATTAGAGCTAGTGAATTTGGAGTAAGAATTGACGTTGTCGGCATTACGATATAGTATTTCTTTTGAAAAAAATTTAGAACAATAAATAAAATTTAGCCTCCATTCAAATTCAAGGAGTGAATATTAAGTCTTTCAAGTGAAAAAAAAATTGTGAAAAAAATTGTTCCAGTTCTTCATTACCTAGTTTTTCGAAAATTCTGCTCGCTGCCCAAAAATACCCAATCAACATCCTACCATTCGACCACACTCTATTCTTAGCTAAATTAGTTAATTTGGTTCAACTCAATTAGTCCATGCGTTCTAAAGCTGCTAGCTATTTAATTAAGTTAGTTAATATAGTTTAGTCTAAATAAATGTGTCTAAAATTTGGCCATTTTAATTAAGTGTTAGTTCATACATAATTTTAATATGTTCAGCCTATTACATGTTTTAAATATGTTTATTTATAGTTTATTAAATTAAGTTAAGAGTTAAATGTGTTTATTAAGTATAGTGTGTTTAAATGTGTTTTTAATGTGTTTGTTAATGCTTGTAGGTGACTTTTCAGCTGGAAGAAGTTATGACATGATCATCTCTTCGAGATTGACTCTTCATGGACAAGTGTATCAACATTTCTTGTCTTTCTTCTCTTCTATTTTCTTTGTCTTTTTTCCTCGTTCGTTCATTGCAATATGAAGATGATACGAATGAATTAGAACAACAAACTTTTTGTTCAAAGGAAGGAAAAACATCTTCGTATGAAATACAATCACCTCTTTGTGAATGAGTCTTTATGGTTGAGTACTTTGGTGCACACGAAGAATTTTTTATGCTTTCTCGTTCGGTACCTCGAATGGTTTCAAAATCATAATTTGCTTCATACTGACTTGACTTCCTTGATGAATAAGAATCTTGATATCAGTATCTTCCCACATAGTCATTGAAAGTTTGGCTCCGTAAAGATCTTGACTCCATCTTTTGACTTGAAGAAATTTGCTTTTGTCGGGATCTTTCTCGCTAGCCCCGCTCTTTGACACATTCCAATCGTTTCTTGATGGGTTTGAGTTTTCAATCAAATAGATGCTCCATTTCTCATGTAAAGGTTTGGAGTGTAAAATCTAGCACTCCTTATCTAGTTGCCACATTTCTTTCGAAACTTATTGATATAGTACTTTACTCAAACAAACCTCACCAAAAATTCTCACAAGTTCACTCAAAAAGAAAAATAACAAATTTTCACTCACACTCGTGTTTACACTCTTTTAAAGGCTTTTTCTTCTCTCTAATGAACTGACACGCTCTTTGCCTTTTTCGCTCACTCATCCTCTCTAAGTTCGTAAGGAACTATTTAAACTTAGAAGCAGCTGTTGTGGGTCAGCTTGCAAAATTGATGTTCGAGTTTGGTAGGGAGTGTTGTAGGGCTAAGGGTAGGCTTGAAACAAGAAGTGAAAAGAATAGAGTGTGGCCAAATGGTTGGATGTAGATTGGGTATTTTCGGGCAGCAAGCAAAATTTTCGAAAAACTCGGCAATGAAGAACTTGAACATTTTTTTTCACTTAAAAGACTTAATATTCACTCCTTGAATTTGAATGGAGGCTGAATTTTTTTTTTCAATTTTTTTCAAAGAAATACTATACCGTAATGCCAAAAAATCGATTCTTACTCCAAATTCTCTAGCTCTTATACCAATTTGATACAAACTCATTTCGGTGATGATTCGAGTCGTAATGCTGCCCAATCTTGAATTTGAGTAGAATGTTTCGTTTTGAAATGAACTAAGTTTTAAACAAAGAAAAGGTTGATGAATGATAGAAATGGGTTTAAGATAGGGTAACAAAATGGTTAAACAAAGACAATGGATAAATAGACTAAGGCCGAAAATGAACCAACAATATCAGATGTTGACCCAAACCTCAAATGGCTCTTAGGTGATTTACGGTTTAAGATAAATAGCAAAGGATAAACCTTGACCCACTATCAATTAATGATAGGAACCAAAGGTATATGAATGCCACACTTGAAAGTGATAAGATGGGTTAACAATGGAAAGGATAGACGCCACAAGCAATGCTTGATAAGTCAGATCCATTCCAAAAGAACAAAGAGAATTGGATAACTCACACAACTCAAGTTTAACATAATTTTAGCAAAAAGGTTCTCTTACAATAGGCTGATTAGAACTATTTATAGTGTTAAAAGAGGCTAGCTGAATAGTCACTTTTATTCAGCTTAATGAGCTGATATGAAAAGTCACAACTTTTGATATTCTAGCCTAAGTAACTCCACTCTTCAATACACTTCAATTCAGCTAAATCAATGGACTTTGAATGCTTAGGAAAAACTTTTGAAGTCTCCTTGGTCAACCGAATGGACACCAACAACTTTAATGGAAAATTAGCTCATGAAGTGATCATTTAATCAACAATTGGTTATGGAAGATAGAAAAGGCTACTGCCGAATTTAAGGATGTGTAATGTTCCCTTTAACTGATGATAATAGCTCAATTTAATGAAAAATAATGTTTTCCCTTATATGTAACCGAAATTCACTTGAAAAGTCACATTAATCAATTTGTAACAACCGTTGAATGTAACGGTTTCCAGCTGAAAAGACACTTGCAATTAAACACATTAAAATAAACATATTAAACACATTTAAACACTTATTAAACACAAAACACATTAAACACTTAGCTTAATTAAATAAAATCAAAACTTATGCAACAATAAATTATTCTAGCAACTAGATTAATTAAGATAAGCATTTATTCTAACAACTCAATTAACTAAGATGCTTAAATGCATGGTTTATAATGCAAACTAAATAAATAGATGATTTATTTAATGCAAGATTTAATTTAATAGTGTAGACTTAAACTAACATGGGAGTTACATAATGCAAGTCATTATTTATGATGCATACTTAACTAACATGAAAGTTACATAATGCATTACTTTATTAAATGCAGAACACACAAAGTGCAAGTCAAATTAAAATATGCAAACTTATTAATTTAAATAAAACTTTATTAAATTAAAAAGTCCATAAAAACATTGGCCCAATAATCAATTAGGCCTATGAGATGTTTTTTCTTGCACTTGGGCCCCTCAAGTTTAGGCCAATCTTGATCGCATCGAGTTGTGTCATAACATGATGCAACCAGGTTCGCATCATTAAATAAGCTGTCCATTGCTATTACATAAGTTAGAGTTCATCAAAGGTCTTTTATTTTTAATTAGCTTAATTAAGTCCATCAATAACTCACTTAAGCTGATTAGTTTGTGTCCATTAGGTTGGAACATGTTCAGCCTATAAATAGTTTGTTTTGTAATTATTTAAAGAAACTTTTTGCCAAATTATATGAACAAGTGTTCTTTTGTGAGATTTCCAATTCTCATAGTTCTTTTCGAGTCTGACTTGACTTATCAAGCATAGCTTGTGGAGTCAATCTTTCCTTTGTAAACTTAACTTATCACCTTTTGGTGTGACGTTCATTATACCTGTGGTTCCTATCACTTTTGATAGCGGGTCAAGGTTCTTTGTTGATTTTCCTAAACCGAATTCCCATAAGAGCTATTTTGAGGGTCAACAATTGTTTTATTGTTGGTTCATTCTTTGCCCTTAGCCGAATTCCCTATCTATTGCTTAATTATCTTTCTTGTCGATCTTTGTTTGTAGCCATTGCCTACTTTTTTCATTCCTTTTGTAATGAATCAAGTCTTACTCAAATTCACTATTAGGGAATCTAAATGACTCGAATCATCAACGAGTTCGTATCAGCTAGAATAAACTTAAATAATATTTAGTTTAAGTATTAAATGTGTTTAGTTAATTTAGTTTAATTAATTAAGTTGCTGGAATAAATTACTCATCTTAGTTAATTGAGTTCATTTAAGTTAATTAAGTTGCTGGAATAAATTACTCATCTTAGTTAATTAAGTTCATCTTAGTTAATTTAGTTGTTGGATAATTTATTGTTGCATGTGTTTTTAAGCTTATTAATTAAGCTTATTAAGTCTAATATGTGTTTAAATATGTTTAATGAGTTTTAATGTGCTTGTTTGCACGTGACTATTTAGTTGAAATAAGTTATGTCCAAGGAAGCTGTTATAAAGTGTTAATGCTACTGTTACATTACTTAAAGAAAAGCATTATTTATCACTTAAAGGAGTGTTACATCATTTAAAGGAGAGCATTATATATCCTTTAAATTCAGCTTCCTTTTCTTCTTCTTCAATTGCTCAAAATATCAACAAGTTGCTGGTGCCTATTCGACTGCTCAAGAATGAAACCTACACATTCAAATTCATTAAATCAGCTGAATTGGAGCAATAACTCATATTGATGGTTGGAGTTGCTTAGGCTTAGGGGAATTCAAAAGTTGTGTCTATTGAGTTGCCAAGAGTTGTGCTTATTGATTAAGCTTTATTTCAACCATTAACAGCTTATTTAAGCTGATACTTGTGACTATTCGGCTAGCCTTTATCTAGCCCTATAAATATTTGTAATCAGCTCATTTTGTAGACCTTTGCAGAATATATGAAAATTGATATTTGTGAGATTTCCAAATCTCTTTGTTCTCTTAGGACTGACTTGACTTATCGAGCATAGCTTGTGGCGTCATTTCCTTTCCATTGTTAACCGAACTTATCACTTTCGAGTGTGGCATTCACATACCTTTGGTTCCTATCATTTTTTATAGTGGGCAACATTTGCTGTTTTCTTAAACCATGAATCATATAAGAACCATTTTGAAACTCGGGTCAACAATCCAAAATTATTGATTCATTCTCGGTCTTAGCGAAATTATCCTTTATTTATTTTACCCATTTTACCTACTACCATTATTTGAAGTCATTTATTCTATTTTGTTTCAATTAACCTGAAATGAACTTATCCTTACTCAAATTCACGATTGGGCAACAAATACAACTCGAGACATCATCGAAATGAGTTCGTATTAGGATGGTTAGTAAAAATATTCCTCACTTTGTTTTGTCCACTTGCATCTTTCTCACTCATTTATTTTCAATATCTTTTTCAATTTTCTTTTCTTTTTCACATTTTTTTACTCTCAATCTCTTTTTTCTTTCTCTTTCCCTCTTTTTCTTTCATTTACTTTGTTCTTGTCTCAATTTCATTCCATATGCGCTCATTTTCTTTTATTAAAATTTCTTGTTTCTCTTTTCTTTTTGTTTCTGTTTCTTTTTCACATGCTTTTTTGATTTTATTACAAAAAGAAGAAAACAAGAAAGAATCACAATGAGAACCCTTTCATTGAGAGTAAGAGGAGGGATCTTCATACAAAAGATAGTTATCTTTTCGGGATGGAATAATCACAGATGAATATTTTGGTGTATACGGTGAGTTGCTTGAACCTTCTCGTTTATCACCATAATATGTTTCAAGCTTGTAGCTCGCTTTATTTCGACCCAAATTCCTTAAGGAATAGGAATCACGATAAGGGTCTCTTTTCGCGTATTCGTTGGATATCTGTTTCCTTGATGATCTTGTTACCTTCCTTTCACTTGGATAAATTTGCTCCCGTTGGGTTCCTGTGTGATAGCTCCTCTCTTCGACATGAACCAATCGTTCTTGTAAGGGTTTTAGTTTTCTATCAAACAATCGATCCATTTCTTTCATCACATATTGAAAATCTAATTCTAAAAGTTCTTCTTGAATCATGATTTTATTGATGAAAAGAAAAGTGATTAAAATAGAAAATGAACTCTTCACCACTACAAACATCATGTTTCACTCACAAAGAAAAAGTAGATGGCAATCCACTCATGTTTGCACTCGTTATTTGGCTTTTCCTTCGCTCAGATGTACTCATAACCCTCATGCCTTTTTCCGCTCACTCCACATCTCTAAGTTCTTAAAGGGACTAGTTAGACTTAGAAGCAGTCGTTGTGGGTCGGCTTACAAAATTGTTGTTCAGTTTTGGTAGGAAATGTTGTAGGAAAAAGGGTAGGCTTAAAATAAGAAATGGAAAAGGATTGAGTGTAGCCGAATGGTAGGCTATTGAATGGATGATTTTGGGCAACAAGTAGAATTTTCAAAACTAGCTTCTTCTTCTTTTTTTCACAATTTTTTTTTTACTTTCAACACTTGATATACACTCCTTGAATTTGAATGGATGCTAAAATTTTTTTTTATTTTTTTTGAAATGAACTACAATACCGTAATGCCGAGAATGTCGATTCTTACCCTAAATTCTACTAGCTTTGATACCAAATGATACGAACTAGTTTCAGTGATGATTCGAGTCATTTAGATTGCTCAATCATGAATTTGAGTAAGACTTGGTTTGTTTCAAAAGGAATGGAAAAAATAGACAATGGCTACAAACAAAGGTTGAAAAGTAAGATAATTAAGCAATGGATAGGGAATTCGGCTAACAAAAGAATTAAAAGGATAATTGACAAACTGGGTGGAATGGAAAAATAGAACTCAAGCTTCAAGAACGATTCAATATTATAAAGAGTATTGCCCCAAGACTTATATTGCTTAAGGTGAAAAAAATGATGAAGGTAGATGGACCTTGGCCCATTATCTAAAGAGGTAGGAACCACAGGTATAATGAACGCCACACCAAAAAGTTATAAGTTTGGTTTACAAAGGAAAGATTGACGCCACAAGCTATACTTGATAAGTCAAGTCAGACCTGAAAAGAACTACGAGAATTGGAAATCTCACAAAAGAACACTTGTTCATATAATTTTGGCAAAAAGTCTTCCTACAATGAGCTGATTACAAGTATTTACAATGCTAGATAAGGCCTAGCTAAAAAGTCACAAAGATCAGCTTAAATGAGCTGTTAATGGCTAAAATAAAACTCAATCAATAAGTAAAAAACTCTTGAATTCCTCTAAGCCTAAGTAATAGCAACTATCAATATGAATTATTGCTCCAATTTAGCTAATTTATTGAGCTTGAACGCTTAGGTTCCATGCCCTCTTGGTAGCCGAATGGTCACCAACACCATTGATGATATTTTAAGCACATGATGGCATCATTTAAGTAGTAATCGGTTATGGAAGAAAGAAAGGCTGCATAATTTAAAGGGTGTATAATACTCTCCTTTAATTGCTTTAACAACTCCTTTAAATGATGAATAAAGCTCCCTTTTAAATGATGTAACAACCTTTGTATGTAACCAATCCCAACTTGAATAGCTGCATTAATCCCTTTGTAACAGTTCCCTTAGACTTAACTTATTCTAGCTGAAAAGTCACCTACAAGCATTAACAAACACATTAAAAACACATTTAAACACACTATACTTAATAAACTTAGTTAATATACCTAAAAACACATGCAATAATAAGTTATTCCAGTAACTAAATTAACTAAGATGAACTTAATTAACTAAGATGAGTAATTTATTCCAGCAATCTTAATTAATCAAACTAAATTAACTAAACACGTTTAATACTTAAACTAAATATTATTTAAGTTTATTCCTTCAAATTAAATATGGGTTGAAGTTAAGCTAAATGAACTCGGGTTAAACTAGACGAGCTTGAAGAAGCTAGAATTGAGCACATTGAGCTGAAATTAAGCTTCATTTTGCACTTCGGGCCCTCGAGATTAGGCCAATTCTGAGGTCATTGAGTTGTATCGAAACATGATGTGACCGGGATTGCATCATCTTGTAATGAAACTAAAAGAGAAAATAATAAAAGGAAAAGAGAGGCAAGAAAAGATAATACTAGAAAATGAGCGAATTCTGAACGAAATTAAGAGAAGAGAAAAAGAAATCAAACAAGAAAATGAAAGAGAGAAAAAAGAGATTGAGAGTGAGCAAAAAGAGAGTGAGTACAAAGAAAGAAAAGAGAAAGTGTGCGAGCAAGAAAAGCAAATTGAAATAAAAAGTGAGAGCCAGTTTTTGAAAGAGACGAGTGAAAAAGAAAGAATGATGCGACCTTAGCTCGAGAAGTCACTACCGAATCTACTGAGCTACCACGAGGGCCTATAACTTGGTCACGAGTTAAGAAATTTCAAGATGCATTAGCAAGCTATGTGGATCGAGCTTGGGAAGAGCAAGAAGCCGAATTCAATATTCATGCTTGGACAAGCCCAATAGGCATCACTTGCAATTTATTGCAAGTTGAATTTGATTTTTAATAAACTCATCTTAGATTAATAAATGAGTTGCTTTATTTTATTCAACTCATATTAGTTTAAATAATTGAGTTAATGAACTTGTTTAAGTTATGCTTATTTTAAATTATCTAGTTGTTGGAATAATTTAATGATGCATGTGCTTTTAAGTTTTAAGTTCGTTTATTTAAGTTGAGTGTTTAATGTGTTTAAATGTGTTTAATATGTTTGTTTTAATGTGTTAATTGCAGGTGTCTTTTTAGCTTGAAACTGTTACATTCAAGAGCTGTTACAAATTGATTAAAGAGGCTTTTCAAGTGAATTTCAGTTACATACAAAGGGAAGCATTATTCTTAATTAAAAGGAGTTGTTATCATCCATTAAAGGGAGCATTATACATCCTTAAATTCAGTAGTAGCCTCTTTCATCTTCCATAATCGATTGATGATTAAAGTGGTCACTTCATGAGTTAATTTTTCATTAAAGTTGCTGGTGTCTATTCGGCTGACCAAGGAGACTTCAAAGGTTTTTCCTAAGCATTCAAGACCATTGATTTAACTGAATTGAAGTGTATTGAAGGTTGGAGTTATTTAGTTTGACATTCCAAGAGTTTTTAAGCTTTATTTCAGCTCATTATTAGCTCATTAAGATGATCATATGTGGCCATTCAGCTAGACCTCTTTGGTACTATAAATAGTTTTAATCAGCCTATTGTTCAAAAGATCTTTTGCTGAATTTATGTTAAAGTTGAGTATTATGAGTTATCCAATCCTCTTTGTTCTTTTGGAACTAATCTGACTTATCAGGCTTTGCTTGTGGCATCTATCCTTTCCTTGTTAAACCGAACTTATCACTTTTCTAAGTGTGGCGTTCAACCTGACCTCTGGTTCCTATCTTGCATAGATAGCGGGTCAAGGTTTTCATCAAATTATCCCTTATCATTTCCATTGGTTTCAACCTAAATGCTTGATTAAGTTTAGGGCCTGATTCACTCTTAAGCCTTAGCCGAATTCTATTCTTTAATTCCATAACCATTTTGAAACCATTCCGTTTGAGCCTATCTTTCATAATTTCAAGCCACTTTTTTCCAACCGTTCAAATTTACTCAAATTCACAATTAGGCAACATTACTGTAATGCCCCCTAACCCGAGACCATCACCGGAGTCGAGTATGAGACATTACTAAACTTATTTTAGCATTTAAACAAGTTCAAACAATTCTCATAGTAAACTGTCCATCTGTGTTACAGTCGCTAAAAAAATAATATCTCGAGTTAAAAAACTCAAAATCCAATTCCGTTAATTTACCCTGAAACTAGACTCATATATCTACTAATTTTTTCTAGAATTTTTGGCTGGGCCAATTAGTACAGTTTATTAGTTAAGGTCTCCCCTATTTCAGAGTTTGGCTACTCTGACCCCTATGTATTACGAATCAAATATCTCCCTGTACAGAGTTTCAGTGACTATACCGTTTATTTATAACAAAACTAGACTCAATAAGGATTCCATAAATGTAAGGTACAAATCCTAACTATTTTTGTATAATTTATGGTGAATTTTTAAAGTTAGAACAGGGGATTCAGAGATTGCTCTAACCCTATTCCACCAAAACTTAAATCGCTCATAAAATATAACTCATTTACCTGTTTCGTTTCTTCCATATGAAAATAGACTCATCAAGATTCGATTCCACAACTTATTCATCATTTAATTCCATTTCTACTATTTTTAGTGGTTTTTCAAATTCACGTCACTGCTGTTGACTAATTCTGTTTTGTGGTCAATTTTACCTTTCCAAGGATTTTCATGGTTTAGTTAAGACATAAAGCATACATGTTATCATATATAAACTTGATTAGCCATTCCAATAGCTAATAATTCTCAAAAATTTCCATTCCATCCATGGGCCATATCATAAGATTATACACACAAAATGATTGGAATGCTATACATGCCATATTTCCAAAATTTACAAGTCATTATACCGCAATTGTCCAGTGATAGTGTGAGCGTGCCTCCGACCGTCCCGATCTCCAAATTGACTTGTCAAAACTACAAAGAATGAAAATATGAGAGTAAGCATAGATGCTTAGTAAGTCCATATGCAAATAACAAATAACTTAACAAAGCAACTATACCAACCAACATTAGCATAATATCACCAAAACATATATCACATTTCTATTCATCCTTCATCATCTTACCATATTATTGTTGTCGTATCAAGTCTCAACTCGAGGGTTAAGAACATACCTGTCTAAAGTGCCTATTTAACAAAACTTACCAATACGTCACTTGCATCTTGAGTATTCTTCCATATTACTAGAATTTTTCCCGTTGACCACATCGAAATATAATTCAGATACATGGAAAGTTTGCACATAAGTGCCACATATGTAGCCAAGCTACCATGTAACCCGACCATAAGCGAACTCGGACTCAACTCAATGAGCTCAGGCATTCGCATCCATAAGTGAACTCGGACTCAACTCAACGAGTTTGGACATTTGCATCCATAAGTGAACTCAGACTCGACTCAACGAGTTCGAATGCCTCATAATTCTCACGAACTCAGAACGCAACTCAACGAGTTCGGATCTCAATTTCCTAGTGGCATGTCACTTGTATCCTAATCTATTCCTAATGTTCAAATGGGCTTTTTCTCGATTACACATCTTTGCCGTCCACAGAATGTCGAAACTGATACTCGGTAACAATTCATATTTATCAAGTAGCATACATAATTTGAATATTACTCAATAATAACCACAAAGCATAATATTTCATAATATTAATCACAATATCATATAAATATCATTAAATTACTTAAAATGAAAATTATGTTACCACATTTACACATGAACTTACCTCGGTACAATATGTTAGAAATCAAGTCTATTCCTCGAAAACTTTATCTTTCCCTCGATCACGACTTGAATCTCGTTTCTCTTGATCTATAATAACAAATTTAGCTTATTTAATACTCACATTTATTAAAACAGTCCTTGACTCAAACTTTGGAAAATTACATTTTTGCCCCTAAACTTTTGCATATTTACATTTTTCCCCAAAGCTCGAAAATTAAAATTCATCCTATTTTCTTATGTTTTATGACATGCTGATCATTTTTACCGATTTTGTCGTTTTACTCATTTTCACGTAAAATCGCTTAGCAAAAGTTGTTTAACACAATTTCAAGCTTCATATTCTACCATAAAATATCAAAATAAACATATTTCACCTATGGGTATTTTTCCAAATATAAACCCTAGGTTAAATTATTGCTAGAATAAGCTAAATCAAGTTACTAGGACTCCAAAAACGTAAAGAACATTAAAAGCGGGGCTTGGAATCACTTACTATGGAGCTTGGAAGCTTGAAACAAACCCTAGCTATGGAGAACCCTTGAAATTTCGTCCTCATGAAGAAGATGGACATATTTTGCCATCTTTTTCCTTTTTTTAATCTTTTAATTACCAAATGACTAAAATACCCTTCATTACTAAACTTTCAAAATTTCCATCCATGTCCAATTTTTGTCCAAAACTTAGAAATTGGTCAAATTTCTATTTAAGATCTCTTAATTAATATTCCAAAGCAATTTCATACTAAAAACTTCTAGAATGCGAGTTTTGCAACTTACTCAATTTAGTCCCTAACTTCAAATTAAGCACTTTATGCATAGAATTTCTTCACGAAATTTTCACACAATCATGCAATCATATCATAGACATCAAAATAATCATAAAATAATTATTTATATCTCAGATTTGTGGTCCCAAAACCAATATTCCGATTAGGCCCTAATTCGGGATATCACAATTACGACTCGAATCATCACCGAAATGAGTTTGTATCAAATTGATATCAGAGCTAGCGAATTTGGAGTAAGAATCGACGTTCTTGGCATTATGGTATAATATTTCTTTTGAAAAGAATCGTGAAAAAAATTTTATTAGTCTTTATTCAAAAAAATTCAAGGAGTGAATATTTATCTTTGCAAGTGAAATTTTTTTTCAAGATCTTCATTCCCGAGTTTCTCCTAAAATTCTGTTCGCTGTCCAGAAATCACCCAATCAACATCTTACCATTCGGCCACATTTATTTTTTTCTTTTCTTGTTTCAAGCCTACCTATAGTCCTACAACACTCCCTACCAAACCCGAACATTAATCTTGTAAGCCGACCCACAACAACTACTTTTCAAGTTTAAAATAGTTCCTTACGAACTTAGAGAGGAGGAAGTGAGTGAAAAATGGCAAGAGAGTAGTGAATCTATTCGAGAGTATAAAGGCCAAGTGTGTATGATTTCTTTTTGAGTGGATTGTGAGGTTCTTTGCTGTGAGTTCTTAAAAAAAATATCACGAAGTCTGGAAGGAAATCCAAATGTGAAGGCGGGTTCCGTCTTGTAAGAAACGTTGGAGGAGGTGTGCTAGATCTTACCCTTGACAAACTAAGTGAAAAGTCTGTTGAAGACCAGATGCCCTAACGCCATAACAATTATATGTAACAGCACGGCTAGAAAGAATAAATTAAATTGACCCGCGTATCCTCGTAGATTCTCCTCGTTCATAGATAGGTGATAACAAAGATTGGTCTCAGTTAGGAAAGCACTTATTCGAGAGATGGAGTGGTTATTTGATAGAAGACTCGAACCACTTGAAGATCAGTTATATCGAGTTGAGACACGAGAACAACGTGAGGCAACTCTGAAAGGTGCAAGACGAGGGCATAATGAAGAGAGTGAGCAAGAAAGTGATAATTCATCTGTCTAAAGTGTACGACAACGAGGTCGCCAATGACACCGGGGTCCTAGAGATCATGATCGTCCAGATGACAATCTTAAAAATATCAAGATGACAATTCCACCATTCCAAGGTAAGAATGATCCTGAAGCCTATTTGTAGTGGGAAAAGAAGATCGAGCTTGTTTTTGAATGCCATAACTATTCGGAGAGTAAAAAGGTGAATCTCGTGGCTATTGAGTTTTCTGATTTTGCAATTGTATGGTGGGACCAGCTTGTAATGAGTCGAAGTTGAAATGGTGAAAGACCTATTTCTACTTGGGGTGGAATGAAATCAATCATGCGAAAATGATTTATTCCTTCATATTACCACCGTGATCTTTATCAATGACTCCAAAACCATACTCAAGGTAATAGAAGTGTTGAAGATTATTATAAAAAGATGGAGATAGCAATGATCCGAGCTGATATAGAGGAGGATCGAGAAGCGACAATGGCGAGATTCCTTGCGAGTTTAAACCGTGACATTGCTAACATAGTTGAATTACAACACTATGTTGAAGTGATGGACATGGTCCATATGGCGATTAAAATTGAGAAAAAACTCAAGTGAAAAGGATTTAGTCAATCCTATGCCAATCCTTCTACTAATAAATGGAGCCAAGGAGTGAACAAACCCCCTGTTCGAACAAAGGAGCCGGTTGTAGCAACTAAATCCAATCAGCCCATTGGTGAGTTGAGTTGAAACAAAAATGAGCAAGTGCCAAATCACACGATAGACATAAAATGTTTCAAGTGTCTAGGTCGAGGGAACATAGCATGCCAATGTCCTAATCAACGTGTTATGGTGGTAAGGGCCGACGGTGAAATTGAGTCGAAGGAGGAGAATAAAAATGAGTCTGAAGTACCATCCGATGATTAAGAAGAAGAAGAAGTAGGATTACTGGTTGAAGGAGAAATCCTTGTGGTAACAAAGCCTTAGCACCCAAAGTGTTGAAACTGATCAACAAAGGGAGAACATTTTCCATACCGATGCCACATCTAAGGCAAGGTATGTAGTTTAATTATTGACGATGGAAGTTGTACTAATATAGCTAGCAACATGCTGGTGGAAAAGCTCTGTTTGGCTACAACCAAACATCTAACTCCATACAAGCTGCAATGGTTGAATGATGGAGGTGTGCTTAAAGTAATAAAGCAAGCTGTGGTAGCATTTCCCATCGGGAAGTACCAAGACAAAGTGGTATACGATGTAGTTCCCATGCATGCGGGACATCTCCTTTTGGGGCATCCATGGCAATTTGATAGGCACGACACAAATTGGTACACATTCAAGCATCGATGCAAAAATGTTACTTTGGCCTCGTTAACTCCAAAACAAGTATATCATGATCAATTGAAATTGAAAGAAAAAGTATAAGAAAAAAAGAATGAAAAAGAAAAAAGAAAAGAAAAAGGAAAAAGTGAGAGAGAAGAGGTAAAAATACGAGTGGAAGAAAAAAGTCAAAAAGAAAATGAGAGTGGAAAAATGAGCGTATATGTGAGGAAAAAGAAATTTGAAAGTCTTTGTTGATGCGCCAGCCCGTGTTTGTACTTATGTACAAAGAGTACTTTTTCAATGCTAACAAACTTGATAACTCATTGCCTTTGTTTGTTGTTTCATTCCTTCAAGAATTTGAAGACATTTTCCCAGAAGAAGTTCCTAGTGTACTGCCTCCTAATCGAGGAATTGAACACCAAATTAATTTCATTCTCGGGGCTACAATTCCAAATCGGCTAGCCTACCGAAGCAATCCTGAAGAAACTAAGGAGTTACAATGACAAGTTGTTGATTTAATGGAGAAAGGATACATACGGGTGAGTCTAAGTCCATGTTCAGTGCCTATTCTGTTGGTACCTAAAAAGGATGGTTCGTAGAGAATGTGCGTAGAATGTCGAGCTATCAACAAAATTACCGTCAAATACCGTCATCGAATCCCTATACTTGATGATATGTTGGACGAGCTTAGTGGTGCAAAATTGTTCTCTAGGATCGATTTGAAAAACGGCTATCATCAAATTTGCATGCGGGAAGGGGGCAAGTGGAAGACCATGTTCAAAACCAAATACGATTTGTATGAGTGGCTAGTGATGCCATTTGGCCTCACTAATGCTCCAAATACTTTCATGAGGTTGATGAACCACGTTTTGAGGTCTTTCATTGGTAATTTTTGTCTAGTTTATTTTGACGATATAGTTTATAGTAAATCTTTATCAGATCATCTTGAACATCTACGTTCTATTCTGGAAGTTTTACGCAAGGAAGTTTTATATGCAAACCTTAAGAAATATAACTTTTGTACTAAAAAAATTATTTTTTTAGGTTTTGTTGTAAGTGAAAGTGGTCTCGAGGTGGATCAAGACAAGATCAAGGCAATACAAGAATGGTCACGACCGACCAACATCAGCCAAGTTAGAAGCTTTCATGGCATTGCAAGTTTTTATAGGAGATTTGTGCCAAACTTTAGCACACTTGCTGCCCCATTGACTAGACTTATAAAAAAGAATTCCCCTTTCTTTGGTCTGATGAACAAGAATCTACTTTTGTTAAAATTAAAGAGTGTTTAACTAATGCTCCACTTTTATGTTTGCTAGATTTTAACAAAATTTTTGAGGTGGAATGTGATGCGTCTGGTATAGGAATAGCTGCGGTTTTAACCTATGATGGGCGACTGGTGGCTTATTTTAGTGAGAAATTGAACGGAGCTACGCTCAACTATCCTACCTATGATAATGAAATGTACGCGTTGATATGTGCATTAGAAACATGGTAGCATTATCTTTGGCCTAAAGAATTCGTTATACATACAGATCATGAGGCTTTGAAGCATTTGAGAGCATAAACCAAGTTAAACAAATGTCACACAAAATGGGTTGAGTTCCTAGAATCCTTCCCATATGTCATTAAATACAAGCAAGGTAAGGAAAGTATCGTTGCGAATGCTTTATCGTGAAGGTATGCTCTTTTAAATTGTTTGGATGTTAAATTACTTGGTTTTGCTTATATAAAGGAATTATATGCTGATGATTCTGACTTTGGAGAAATTTATAAGTTGTGTGTGCAAGGTGCATACAATAGGTACTATTGGCAAGATGGATTCCTATTTCGAGAAAATAAGTTGTGCATTCCCCAAGGATCAACTAGAAACATGCTAGTTCATGAAGCACATAGTGGGGGTTTAATGGGACATTTCGGCATTGCCAAAACTCTGGCTGTTCTTCAAGAACATTTCTATTGGCTGAAGATGAAACGAGATGTGGCTAGAGTGTGTGATCGCTATATTGCTTCCAAGAAGACGAAATCAAGGATTCAGCCACATGGACTTTATAAACCATTACCGATTCTGGAAGTACCATGGATGGATATTTCAATGGATTTTATTTTAGGCCTTCCTAGAACAAAGAATGGAAAAGATTCTTTTTTTTGTTGTAGTTGATAGGTTTTAAAAAATGGCACATTTTATTACATGTAACAAAACTGACGATGCTCCAAATGTCACTAATTTATTTTTTAGGGAGATTGTGCGCTTACATTTTGTTTTGAGGACAATCGTTTTGGATCAAGACACTAAGTTTTTAAGTCATTTTTGGAGGACCTTATGGGGAAAACTTGGAACCAAGCTATTATTTTCAAGAACAAGCCATCCCCAAACTGACGGCCAAACGAAGGTTGTTAATCGTGTTTTGTCAACACTACTGCGTACAATTATACGAAATAATTTAAAGACTTGGAAGGAGTGTCTACCTGATACGAACTCACCTCGGGAGTGATTTGAGTCGTATTAGTTGCCTGATCATAAATTGGGTAAGTCTTGGCTCGTTCGAAGAAGGTTGGAAATAAAGTAAGGAAATAGGCTCACAAGGGTTTCAAAATAGGGTTTTAAGATAGTTGAATGGTGTATGGGTTAAAACGGCTAAGGCCGGAGAATGAACCAACAATATTAAGATTGTTGACCTGAGTCTCAAAAATGGCACTTAAATGAATTTTGATTTAGGAAAATAACAAGAACCTTGACCGGCTATCAAGAGTGATAGGAACCAAAGGTATAACTTTGAATGCCACACCAACAAAGGTGATAAGTTCAAGATAACAAGGAAAGATAGACACCACGAGACGAACTTTTGATAAGTCAAATCAGTCCTAAAGTGAATAAAGAGAATTTAATCCTCACTAGAACAATAAAGTTCATAAAAGTGACAAAGTCTAAAATTGAGTAACCTTTACAAAAATGAAATGAGCTGAAGTTTATAGCTAAACAATATGGGTAACTGAATAGGCACTTTGGGTAGCCTAATGGACAGCATACAACAACTTAATGAGCTGAAACTTCTTGGCTCCTTCCTAGAACGTCACTTGAAGGTTCCTTGAAGCTTCCTAGCATGGGAGACGTCAATGGATAGATTCTAGAAGCCTTCAATCAGCTTAAATGAGCTGGAGTAGTTTACAAGTCCTTTGGTGACTCTAGGCTTCATTAATTTAGCCTTGGGTAGCCGAATGAGCTCCAGCAAACTTATTGTGCATTTAGGTGCACGAGCAGTCCTATAGGTGTGAATACTTGGCTCCCAACAACCTCCCAATGTGAAAGGACAAAAATGATCAGATTTCTTGTGTGAAAATATTGTGTGAACAACATCTTGGCTATTGAAATACACGAGCAGACTTTTGGGGAAGAATAAGCAGCTCCATAGGTGTGGACGGCTGGAAGTGAGTAGCCTCTAAAGTGTGAAAACACTTATCGGCTGAATGAATTTAATTGTAATTAGCCATGTCCCTTATTCTCCACGAAAAGGCACCCAGAAAAACTTAAAGGCCTTTAATTTCAGCACTTGCCCATTGAGTTGCACGAATAACCTTCATGAAAAGGAATAATTTTTAGCTCTCTTTTAATGTTGTTCATGTATAGGAGCTACACATTAAAATCAGCAATTTAATTCAGATTATAACATATTAAATTTGCAGTAGCTTATGACACATTTAAATTAATTAAATTCAGTTGACACATTTAAAACATGTTTAAGCTAAGACAATAATACCTGCACATTAATTCAGCTAACACATTAAAAATTATGTAGTAACTATGACGCATTAAAATAATGCACTAACTAAGACAAATTAAATGAATTAAAAACAACTTAAATTGCTATAGTAAATTAGACCTATCAATGCCAAAATATTTTAGACAAATTAATTAGCTGTTAAAAGACATATTTAACACTTAGCTAAATTATTTAAACAACTTAAACTAACTAAAATAATTTAGCTAAAATAGGTAATTTATTCCAGCAACAAAACGCAAGAATTAAAAAGGTAAAGATGAGCTCAAAATGAGCTTAGTTGAGCTGAATCAATCTCATGGAATGAGTAAACGAGCTCATTGAGCTTGAAACGAGCTGATTTGAGCTCGTTGAAATGGAATTTGAACTAATTCAGCTCGCAAAGGATTGCAAGCAATGCTAGGGAGCTAGTCCAATAGGGCTCTTGGGCGTGATCGTATCATTCCCCCTTCGAAGTGACTTGTCCTCAAGTCGAGCCATTTGTTCAAAACAACGCATTCATAAGACCCTTAGGGGCGGAATGGAATATTGGCTTAGAATGACCTAATGAACAAACATATCTTGAGAAGACAACACATTAGTCATATGTCCTTCTTTCTTTTGGATAGGCCATTTCAAAGTATCAACAACAAAGTAAAGAAGAGGATTGGGAACACACTGAATTAAGAACTTACAATCTCACTCCAGTTTCTTAACCCAAACTTGGGCAAATGAACCAATGCCAGGATCAAAAATAAAAATGGGTCTCACCTTATCAAAATGAAGTAAGAAATTCATCGATGACAACCAACCAGCATCATTAGTCATTCGAAAATCATAACCTTGGAGAACATCATTGTACAACTGAAATCCTTTAATCAATAATAAGAAACAATAGTCACCGGGATCAAAAACAAAATTTCCTTTTACCTTCTCAATCTAGCTTGGAAGTTCCTTGACCAACATTATAGAAAGATCACGAATCAATCCAAAATCATTATCATGCAACATAAGTGCGAACCTTTTAAACCACAACATGGAGCAATTTCCAGAATCATAAATCAAAATTTGATTTTGCAAGCCAACAATGTTTACATGCTTTGTCTTCACACATAGCGATAAGATTCGGAGAAGATGAGGAAATTCAACACTTTTATTCCAAACAAAATTACAGTGATCACTGTAACACCCCAAACCCAGCCCAGACGTTATGGCCGAATCTGACGTGCCACATAAAAGTTTAAAAAATCCATGTTTCGTTTTAGTGTTTAAAAACTGACTTTTGTTAAGCTAACAAAGTGAATGGAAGCTGGGCACCAGGTAGGAATCCGTAACAGAGGAGGTGAGCCATGAAGGTTGCTTAAATACCAAGCTCTTCGATTGGATCCAATCCTAGACATGCCCACAACCATTGCCACACTTGGTTACATCGAGTAGAAATTTATTTAAGTGAATAACTTTGATAAATCGGATAATCGAGGCGTTGTGTTATTTTGAAACCAAGTATCGTTTGAAAACACGTCCTAAGTCTAGCCTATTTGAATTAATATCAACCAGTTTGAAGTTATTAATAATAAAATAATCTCAGAAAAGAAAAAAGAAAAAAAATAAAGTTAAAATGGCCTTATTACAACCCAAAAATAAATAATAAATAAAGTAAACTTAAAGAAAATGAAACGCTTATTCAAAGGCCCAAAAGCGATCACCGTGGCCACTCTGAATCCCCTCCGGCTCCAAGTCCCCAAATCAAGGCTCACCTGCAAGGTTAAGGAAAGGGGGTGAGTTTGGAAACTCAATGTGCAACAAGCCCCTTTTAGAGCCCAAAACGATATCAGCCTACTGGGCCTAAGCCCAAACTCCATCTCAAAGATATATCTTTGGTCGAAGCCTTTTCATATTTCATATTTCATAACACTGGGCCGAAGCCTTTTCATATTCCATAACACTGGGCCGAAGCCTTTACTGTAAACGATATGGCCCATAGGCCCATTTCAATATCATATGCAAAGTCAATGAAAGAATGCAACCCATTTGGGGAGACTACTCAACCCACCATCCGCTGCTCTCCACCCGTACCAACCAAGCTCTCCATGTGGGGAATAACTCAACCTACCCAACCAATACTCTCCACTGGCAGCATAGCTGCTTTATCATATAACTAAAGGCCTAGCCTCTTTTAATAACTGGGGCAAAACCCTTCTGATAAACTAGGACAAAAGCCCTTTTAATAAACTGGAGCAAAAGCCCTTTTCGGTAAACTAGGGCATAGCCCTTTTGCACTTCCTCCATCCATATAAAAACCCCACCCAATGCATTATGAATTCATCATGTGTATATCATACATATCATGTATATCAAAATCCCATGTATCAAATTCATAATTTAACCCTAGGGGTATAATGGTCATTTTTACCTAGGGGCAAAACAGTCATTTTCATATTATAAGGGTAATTTCGTAATCTTACCAAATATTAGGGATTTTCCATGTTCATTATCAATTACTAACTATTCATTTGTTTAAACCGCGATTTCGCCCATTTTTAATAAAGCAAAGTTATTGGGCTAAAAACCCCTAATGGGCCCTACATAGCCGATTTAGTCATCTAGGCCCATTTAGCCTATATTCCATAATGGTGTTACCAGTCTTAACGCGCCATTTAATAGGTTTTTATTTTCTACCAATTTTACCCAAATGGGCCCGAAAGCCCATTGGGCCCGATTTTAGCCCCTCGAGGCCCAACTTACCGTGAATGCCAAAAATCATGCTCTTACCTTTTTCAACGTTCCCCAATCATCAACTTAGCGAATCTAACTAACCAATGAGTGTTCGCTTGCTCACAAGTCCTCGAAATGCCAGAATTTCAGCATTTTGGCATTTCGGCATTTATCGAAACAAGCTACGAAAGAGGGTTCGTTACACACCTGATTTGCGATATTCCTTGACGAGATCCCCTACACGATTTCTCCTATAATCAACCACTTATAGATCAGCTCACAATAATTAAACCAAAGCGATAACCATCTATTATCAACACTTACACATTCGACCACCATCCATAATGGCATTAGAATCCATACATTTGCCGAAGTTGATGACTAGATCTAGTCACTCCGATGATCCAAGCTAATCCAAGTCGACCCTACGCCTTGCTGCTCTTCCATTATACAAACCATAAAAATATTAAAAGAAGAACCCAATAGAGCCTATACCCACATTCGGCCATCTCCTAAACTATAGGGGTTTCGGCTTTTGTCCACAGTTATTATAGGAATCGTTTAAAGTTTGAGTACTCACCACAGTCTACTCTTCTTGAAACTATCTATGCCTAGAAGATAAGAGAATTGACCACTAAAAAGTGAAAAGAAAAAGAGGGTTGCTGGTCAACAAAGAATCGGCACCACCTAGTTCACAGATTTTGGCTTTTTGCGGTATTTCGACAGAAGTGGAGGTAAGGGAAAGAAACGATCGATGAATGGAGGGAAGTAGTGGGCTGGTTTTGGAAAAGAAAAAGGAAGAAAAGATGAGAGGAGAGATGATAGATTCGGCTACAAAAGGAAAAGAGGCTCCTTTCAGTTGGTCGAACTGATCGTTGATTCTTGGCAAAGGATACTTGTTTTTGATCGTCAGTTTGTTCAACTGCCGATAGCCAATGCACATCCGCATGGTCCCATCTTTCTTCTTTACGAACAGTACTGGTGCGCCCAACGGAGAAACACTTGGTCTTATAAACCCTCTATCCAACAGTTCCTGAATTTGAGCTTTCAATTCTACCAACTCCTTTGCTGCTATCCTATAAGGCGCAATGGACACTGGAGCTGTTCCAGGTAACAAGTCGATTCCGAATTCGACTTCTCTGTTCGGAGGTAGTCCAGGTAGTTCCTCCGAAAATACATCTTGAAATTCCTTGATGGTCCTAACTGACTCCACAGTCGTCCCCTCTGGTTCAACTTGACTCACGAATGCTAAAAACGCCTCACAACCTTTTCGAATCAACTTCTCAGCCCTTAAAGCCGAGACAACATTGGACAAGTAGTTCCTTCGCTCCCCTATGACCATTATCTCTTCATACTTGACAGGTCTTAGGACCATTCTTTTAGCAGCACAATCCAACGTCGCCCTATGCTTAGTCAGCCAGTCCATACCCAAAATAAGATTAAAATCCCCAAATGGCAGCTGCATCAAATCTCCTTCAACAATATTATCTTGTGTCTCTAAAGGAACCGCCCTAAAGAGTTTATCTATCTTGACCAAGTGTCCTAAAGGGCTTATCACTGATACCCCACTCACAGTCTCCTCAGGAAGCACACCCAAAGCCCTAGATACATCACAAGCAACATACGAGTGAGTGGAACCCACATCAATTAAAGCAGTGTAAGGCTTGCTATGAATGAAGAACGTACTGGTTATAACATCAGGAGCATCACCCTCATCACGACGCCGTGTAGCATAAACCAACGCCGGCTGATGAGCTTCAGCATGTCCAGCACCCCTACCAGGTGCCCCACATCTTTGTCCATTACCATTGCCACCTCTACCTTGCCCACGACCTCTCTGTGGTGGTGGTCCTCCTCGCTGCGGTTGGACACCTCTTGGCTCCGCAGCTTGATCCTGAGTTGCTCTCCGAGGACACTCTCTAAACTTATGTTCCTTTGACCCACATCGAAAACACGCCCCAGTTTGTTTCCAGCACTCCCCCATATGCACTTTGCCACAATCCCTGCAAGCCTGCGTCTAAAAGTATTAAACGGAGCTGGTCGAACTAGTTCCTCCATTCTAGCTCTTTTGACATTTCTATTTGCAGCACCCGAGGGTCCAGAATCTCTCCTAAATCTAGGTCGATCCTTCTCACGATTCTGTCCTTCAGTTTGTTTCACTTCCTCGGCTATCTTAGCCTTCTCTACCAATGCAGCGAAATCGCCCTCCCTTTGTGGAGCTATCAGCACCCTGAGCTCATCGCGAAGGCCATCCTCGAATCGAACACTGTGCTCATATTCGGTCGCAACTATCTCGCAAGCATATCGACTCAACCTCAAGAATTCCGCCTCATACTCCGCAACAGTCTTATTTCCTTGTGCCAGATTCAAAAATTCCTTTCGACGGGCATCCACATAACTAGCTCCAACATACCTCCCCTTAAAAGCAGTCTTGAACAGCTCCCAGGTTACTCGTTTGATCGGGGTACTCTCCCTTACAGTAATCCAACACCGGTATGCCTCGTCTCATAGCAACGACACATACCCCTTCAGCTTTTACTCCACAGAGCAATCTAAGTCGTCCATAATCCGCTCTATTGCCTCTAGACAATACTCAGCCACATTTGGGGCTACTCCAGATACGCCCCTCAAAAACCTCTGCTCCGTTAGCCCAGAGTCGCTCAGAGATGGATCCCCTATTCACTATCCCAGTGCTAGCTCCAGCAACCCTTTCCAAAACCCTTAACATTGCTTGGGACAAAGCATCATCCCCCGCAGCCCGATCATGTGACCCAGTCTCAGTTGCCTGTGGTACGGATGCCTCCTCAGCTGGCCTATGCCCCAAGGATGAAGATTCAGCTTGCACCCTTCTACGACAACGTCCGCGGCCCCATCCACGAGTTCCTCTTGTACTCATATCGATTTATCTGGTTACGAATTTTATGATATTAGTATAATGTTAAACTATTTATTACGAGATGTCTTATGGAAATATAGCAGTTCAAGGATTGTTTTTTCATCGTCGTAGCCTAGCTACAGTCTCATTTCTACCGTTTTCACAGCTCTACCCTATCTAAAGTATCATAGTAGGGTCTCAGTTCTATTCATAACATCATATAAATATTACAAAAAGAGAGTATACTTACAGACTTGGTGCCAGGGATTCAGTGTGCCACTTCTTCCTCCAAACCATTTAAAACAAAAACCTTGGGTTTGGTCACAGAAAATAAAAAATTTCCTAAAAATTGATTTAAAATACCTTTGTTTTGAAATTCTTTAATTCCTTCAGAAATCCACAGCTGAGTTGTTGCAACCGGGCTCTGATACCACTAAATGTATCACCCCAAACCCAGCCCAGACGTTATGGCCGAATCTGACGTGCCACATAAAAGTTTAAAAAATCCATGTTTCATTTTAGTGTTTAAAAATCGACTTTTGTTAAGCTAACAAAGTGAATGGAAGCTGGGCACCAGGTAGGAATCCGTAACAGAGGAGGTGAGCCATGAAGGCTACTTACATACCAAGCTCTTTGATTGGATCCAATCCTAGACATGCCCACAACCATTGCCACACTTGGTTACATCGAGTAGAAATTTATTTAAGTGAATAACTTTGATAAATCGGATAATCGAGGCGTTGTGTTATTTTGAAAACAAGTATCGTTTGAAAATACGTCCTAAGTCTAGCCTATTTGAATTAATATCAACCAGTTTGAAGTTATTAATAATAAAATAATCTCAGAAAAGAAAAAGGTAAAATGGCCTTATTACAACCCAAAAATAAATAATAAATAAAGTAAACTTAAAGAAAATGAAACGCTTATTCAAAGGCCCAAAAGCGATCACCGTGGCCATTCTGAATCCCCTTCGGCTCCAAGTCCCCAAATCAAGGCTCACCTGGGAAAGGGGGTGAGTTTGGAAACTCAATGTGCAACAAGCCCCTTTCAGAGCCCAAAACGATATCAGGCTACTGGGCCTAAGCCCAAACTCTATCTCAGCATTTACTGGGCCGAAGCCTTTTCATATTTCATATTTCATAACACTGGGCCGAAGCCTTTTCATATTCCATAACACTGGGTCGAAGCCTTTACTGTAAACGATATAGCTCATAGGCCCATTTCAATATCATATGCAAAGTCAATGAAAGAATGCAACCCGTTTGGGGAGACTACTCAACCCACCATCCGCTACTCTCCACCCGTACCAACCAAGCTCTCCATGTGGGGAATAACTCAACCCACCCAACCAATTCTCTCCCCTGGCAGCATAGCTACTTTATCATATAACTGGAGGCCTAGCCTCTTCTAATAACTGGGGCAAAACCCTTTTAATAAACTGGGGCAAAAGCCCTTTTAATAAACTGGGGCAATAGCCCTTTTCGGTAAACTGGGGCATAGCCCTTTTGCACTTCCTCCATCCATATAAAAACCCCACCCAATGCATTATGAATTCATCATGTGTATATCATACATATCATGTATATCAAAATCCCATGTAGTAAATTCATAATTTAACCCTAGTGGTATAATGGTCATTTTTACCTAGGGGCAAAACAGTCATTTTCATATTATAAGGGTAATTTCGTAATCTTACCAAATATTAGGGATTTTCCATGTTCATTATCAGTTACTAACTATTCATTTGTTTAAACTACGATTCTAGCCCATTTTTATCGAAACCGAGTTATTGGGCTAAAAACCCCTAATGGGCCCTACATAGCCGATTTAGTCATTTAGGCCCATTTAGCCTATATTCCATAATGATGTTACCAGTCTTAACGCGCCATTGAACAGGTTTTCATTTTCTACTAATTTTACCCAAATGGGCTCGAAAGCCCATTGGGCCCGATTTTATCCCCTCGAGGCCCAACTTACCGTGAATGCCAAAAATCATGCTCTTACCTTTTCCAACATTCCCCAATCGTCAACTTAGCGAATCTAACTAACCAATGAGCGTTCGCTTGCTCACAAGTCCTCAAAATGCCAGAATTTCGGCATTTTGGCTTTTCGGCATTTATCGAAACAAGCTACGAAAGAGGGTTTGTTACACACCTGATTTACGATATTCCTTGATGAGATCCCCTACACGATTTCTCCTATAATCAACCACTTATAGATCAGCTCACAATAATTAAACCAAAACGAGAACCATCTATTATCAACACTTACACATTCGGCCACCATCCATAATGGCCTTAGAATCCATACCTTTGCCGAAGTTGATGACTAGATCTAGTCACTCCGATGATCCAAGCTAATCCAAGTCGACCCTACACCTTGCTGCTCCTCCACTATACAAACCATAAAAAGATTAAAAGAAGAACCCAATAGAGCCTATACCCACATTCGGCCATCTCCTAAACTATAGGGGTTTCGGCTTTTGTCCACAGTTATTATAGGAATCATTTAAAGTTTGAGTACTCACCACAGTCTACTCTTCTTGAAACCATCTATGACTAGAAGATAAGAGAATTTACCACTAAAAAGTGAAAAGAAAAAGAGGGTTGCTGGTCAACAAAGAATCGGCACCACCTAGTTCATAGATTTCGGGTTTTTGCGGTATTTCGGCAGAAGTGGAGGTAAGGGAAAGAAACGATCGATGAATGGAGGGAAGTAGTGGGCTGGTTTTGGAAAAGAAAAAGGAAGAAAAGATAAGAGGAGAGATGATAGATTCAGCTACAAAAGGAAAAGAGAGAAAAGACTAAACAAAAGGAAGGAAACGGCACACAAGTACCCAAGTGTCGAAAATCCTTAACTAAACCCCTCTGCCAAAATCCCCTCTCTAATCCCCATTATTCGGCCAACTCTCTCCCTCTCAAATACCTAAGATCTCTCCCCTTATCCCTCCTTAATCCAAGCATTTGACTGATTCAAACTCTCCCCCAAAGAGTTCCATTCGGCTACAACTCTTGCATGCTCAAAGCATAAATATTAGCATCATATTTGCCATCATAGGGAATCGATCCTAGGTCTTCCCTTATCCACTTACACACCACCTTTATAGCTCCCTAGTGGCGTCACTTAGCCACTTTACTAGAAGCTCTTTTTGTGATACATTTTACCCACAAATTTTAATAAGACCACCTATCCTAGGCCCCTAACTTCTTAAGTCCAAAATTCAAAAATTCTACTGGGTTTTGGCCAACACATGGGCCTTCCATAAGCCCATTTACATACTCAAATTATGAATTTCACAACCAAATATAAATTTTATACACTTTACCAAAATATCGAGAATCGCGAAAAAAACTCGAAAATCAAGATGTTACAACTCTACCCTCCTTAAATAAATTTCAGCCTCAAAATTTACCTAATCCAAACAGTTGAGGATACTGCTGATGCATCACCTCTTCGGTCTCCTAAGTAGCTTCTTCCTTGCCATGGTTCCTCCAAAGTACCTTCACTAATGGGACTGACTTCCTTCTCAACACCTTGACGTCGCGTTCAAGTATCTGCACAGGTTCCTCTTCGAAAGTCAAATCTGACTGTACTTCAATTTTGCAACTGGCACGATATAAGTTGGGTCAGAACGATATCGCCTTAGCATGGACACATGAAAAACGTCGTGAATACGATCCAACTCTGGGGGTAACTCTAGCTGATAAGCCACCGGTCCTATCCGCTTAAGGATCCGATAAGGCCCAATGAACCGTGGACTCAACTTGCCCTTCTTACCAAACCTCAATATCTTCTTCCAAGGTGAAACCTTCAAAAAGACCTTGTCCCCAACTGCATATTCAATGTCCTTACGCTTTAGATCTGCATAAGACTTTTGTCGATCTGCTGCCTCCCTCAACCGATTCCTGATCATCTTAACCTTGTCTTCAGTATCCGCTACCAACTTTGGCACAAGTACTTGCCTTTCCCCCAACTCTGCCCAACAAGTAGGCGAACGACACCTTCGCCCATATAGTGCCGCATAAGGAGCCATCTGAATACTTGCTTGGTAACTGTTGTTATACGCGAATTCCACCAACGGCAAGTAATCCTCCCAACTGCCCCTAAAGTTGATAACACAACCCCTCAACATATCTTCTAGAATCTGGATAACCCTCTCTGACTGCCCATCCGACTGAGGGTGAAAAGCCGTGCTAAAATCCAATCGCGTTCCCAATGCCTCATGCAACTTTTGCCAAGACCGAGATGTAAACCTTGGGTCTCGGTTAGAAATTATTGATACTGGCACTCCATGCAACTGCACTATCTCTGCCACATACAACTTGGCCAACTTCTGAAGTGAGTAATCGGTTCAGACAGGTATGAAATGGGCAGATTTCGTGAGCCTATCCACAATTACCCAAACTGAGTCCTTCTTGGAAGGTGTCAAAGGCAGACCACTCACAAAATCCATAGTTACCCTTTCCCATTTCCACAGCGGTATCTTTACTGACTATAACAATCTTGAAGGCAGTTGATGCTCAGCCTTTACTTGTTGACACGTCAAACATTTCCCCACGAATTCGGTCACTTCTCGCTTAAGCCCAGGCCACCAATATAGCTCTCGCAAGTCTCGATACAACTTACTCCCTTCTGGATGCATAGCACAAGGTCCACCATATGCCTCCCTTAAAATCATCATTCTCAAGTCAGAGTCCTTCGGCACACAAATTCTTCCTCGAAAACAAAGAACCCCATCATTATTTAACCCAAAGTCTGGATTTTCCCCCTTCTCAACTTGCTGAAACTAAGAAACCAACGACTCATCCACCAACTGCTGTTTCTTAATTTGCTCTACCCATGTCGGTCTCATCTGTAATTCAGCCAATAAGCTTCCATCGTCATACAAGCTTAAGCGAGCAAACATTGCCTTCAATTTCGCCACAGTCCTTCGACTTAACTCATCAGCCACGACATTTGCCCTACCTGGATGGTACTCAATCGAACAGTCATAGTCCTTTAGCAGCTCTATCCACCTTCGCTACCTAAGATTCAGTTCCTTTTGAGTCAGCAAGTACTTAAGACTCTTATGATCCGTATAGATAATGTATCTCTCCCCATACAAGTAGTGCCTCCATATCTTAAGTGCAAAAAATCACCGCTGCCAACTCCAAGTCATGAGTAGGATAGTTTACCTCATAAGGCTTAAGCTGTCGTGAAGCATAAGCGACCACTTTACCCTCTTACATCAACACACAGCCCAAACCTACATGTGACGCGTCACTGTACACAATGAAATCCTTACCAGACTTTGGCTGAATCAACATTGGTGCTTCTATCAGAACCTTCTTTAACTTCTCAAAAGCCTCTTGCTGCTTATTTGTCCAAACAAACCGTGCTCCCTTCCTTATAAGTTTCATTAACGGTGCTGCCAACACAGAAAATCCTTCAACAAACCTTCGATAATAACCTGCCAACCCCAAAAAACATCGAATTTCAGTTACTGACCTCGGTGGCTTCCATTCCAGAATTGCCTCAATCTTTCGAGGGTTTACCTTGATTCCCTCAGCAGACACAACATGCCCCAAGAAAGTTACTTCTGTCAGCCGAAACTCACACTTACTAAACTTTGCATAAAGTTGCTTTTCCCTTAGTACTTGTAGCACAATACGAAGATGTTCATCATGCTTCTCTTCCATTTTCGAGTATACTAAGATATCATCGATAAAAATGACTACAAACTGATCCAAGTATGGTTGAAACACCCGATTCATTAAATCCATGAATGCTACCGGTGCGTTAGTCAAACCATAGGGCATAACTAGAAACTCGTAATGACCATATCGAGTTCTGAATGCCGTCTTATGGATATCCTCTTCTTTGAATCTCAACTGATGATATCCTGATCGAAGGTCAATCTTAGAAAATACCGAGGCTCCTTTCAGTTGGTCGAATTGATCGTCGATTCTTGGCAAAGGATACTTGTTTTTTATCGTTAGTTTGTTCAACTGCCGATAGCCAATTCACATCCGCATGGTCCCATCTTTCTTCTTTATGAACAGTACTGGTGCGCCCCACGGAGAAACACTTAGTCTTATAAACCCTCTATCCAACAGTTCCTGAATTTGAGCTTTCAATTCTACCAACTCCATTGGTGCCATCCTATAAGGCGTAATGGACACTGGAGCTATTCCAAGTAACAAGTTGATTCCGAATTCGACATCTCTGTTCGGAGGTAGTCCAGGAAGTTCCTCCAGAAATACATCTTGAAATTCCTTGATGGTCCTAACTGACTCCACAGTCGTCCCCTCTGGTTCAACATGACTCATGAATGCTAAAAACGCCTCACAACCTTTCCGAATCAACTTCTCAGCCCTTAAAGCCGAGACAACATTGGACAAGTAGTTCCTTCGCTCCCCTATGACCATCTCTTCATCCTTGACAGTTCTTAGCACCATTCTCTTAGCAGCACAATCCAATGTCGCCCTATGCTTAGTTAGCTAGTCCATACCCAAAATAAGATCAAAATCCCCAAATGGCAGCTCCATCAAATCTCCTTCAACAATCTTATCTTGTGTCTCTAAAGGTATCGCCCTAAAGAGTTTATCTACCTTGACCGAGTGTCCTAAAGGGCTTATCACCGATACCCCACTCACAGTCTCCTCAAGAAGCACACCCAATGCCCCAGATACATCACAAGCAATATACGAGTGAGTGGAACCCACATCAATTAAAGCAGTGTAAGGATTGCTATGAATGAAGAACGTACCGGTTATAACATCAGGAGCATCACCCTCCTCACGACGCCGTGTAGCATAAACCAACACCGGCTGACGAGCTTTAGCATGTCTAGTACCCCTACCAGGTGCCCCACATCTTTGTCCATTACATTGCCACCTCTACCTTGCCCACGACCTCTCTGTGGTGGTGGTCCTCCTCACTGCGGTTGGACACCTCTTGGCTCCGCAGCTTGATCCTGAGTTGCTCTCCGAGGACACTCTCTAAACTTATGTTCCTTTGACCCACATCGAAAACACGCCCCAGTTCGTTTTCAGCACTCCTCTATATGCGCTCTGCCACAATCCCTGCAAGCCTGCGATCTAAAAGTATTAACCGGAGCTGGTCGAACTGGTTCCTCCATTCTAGCTCTTTTGACATTTCTATTTGCAGCACCCGAGGGTCCAGAATCTCTCCTAAATCTGGGTCGATCCTTCTCACGATTTTATCGTTCAGTTCGTTTCACTTCCTCGGCTATCTTCGCCTTCTCTACCAATGCAGCGAAATCGCGCTCCCTCTGTGGAGCTATCAGCACCTGAGCTCATCGCGAAGGCCATCCTCGAATCGAACACAGTGCTCATATTCGGTCACAACTATCCTGCTAGCATATCAACTCAACCTTAAGAATTCCGCCTCATACTCCGCAACAGTCTTATTTCCTAGTGCCAAATTTAAAAATTCCTTTCAACGGGCATCCACATAACTAGCTCCAACATACCTCCCCTTAAAAGTAGTCTTGAACAGCTCCTAGGTTACTCGTTCGATCGGGGTACTCTCCCTTACAGTAATCCACCACCGGTATGCCTCGTCTCGTAGCAATGACACAGCCCCCTTCAGCTTTTGCTCCATAGAGCAATCTAACTCGTCCATAATTCGCTCTGTTGCCTCTAGCCAATACTCAGCCACATTTGGGGCTACTCCAGATACGCCCTAAAACCTCTCGCTCAGTAGGCCTGAGTCGCTCAGAGATGGATCCCCTATTCACTGTCCCAGTGCTAGCTCCAACAACCCTTTCCAAAACCCTTAACATTGCTTGGGGCAAAGCATCATCCCCCGCAGCCCGATCATGTGACCCAGTCTCAGTTGCCTGTGGTACGGATGCCTCCTCAGCTGGCCTATGCCCCAAGGATGAAGATTCAGCTTGCACCCTTCCGCGACCACGTCCGCAGCCCCGTCCACGAGTTCCTCTTGTACTCATATCGATTTATCTGATTACAAATTTTATGATATTAGTATAATGTTCAACTATTTATTACGAGATGTCTTATGGAAATATAGCAGTTCAAGGATTATTTTGGCATCGTCGTAGCCTAGCTACAGTCTCATTTCTACCGTTTTCACAGCTCTACCCTATCTAAAGTATCATTGTAGGGTCTTAGTTCTATTCATAGCATCATATCAATATTACAAAAAGAGAGTATACTTACAGACTTGATGCCGGGGATTCAGTGTGCCACTTCTTCCTCCAAACTATTTAAAACAAAAACCTTGGGTTTGGTCACAGAAAATAAAAAATTTCCTAAAAATTGATTTAAAATACCTTTGTTTTGAAATTCTTTAATTCCTTTAAAAACCCACAGCTGAGTTGTTGCAACCGGGCTCCAATACCACTAAATGTAACACCCCAAACCCGGCCCAAACATTATGGCCAAATCTGACATGCCACATAAAAGTTTAAAAAATCCATGTTTCATTTTAGTGTTTAAAAACTGACTTTTGTTAAGCTAACAAAGTGAATGGAAGCTGGGCACCAAGTAGGAATCCGTAACAGAGGAGGTGAGCCATGAAGGCTGCTTAAATACTAAGCTCTTCGATTGGATCCAATCCTAGACATGCCCACAACCATTGCCACACTTGGTTACATTGAGTAGAAATTTATTTAAGTGAATAACTTTGATAAATCGGATAATCGAGGCGTTGTGTTATTTTGAAAACAAGTATCGATTGAAAACACATCCTAAGTCTAGCCCATTTGAATTAATATCAACTAGTTTGAAGTTATTAATAATAAAATAATCTCAGAAAAGAAAAAAGAAAAAAAATAAAGTTAAAATGGCCTTATTACAACCCAAAAATAAATAATAAATAAAGTAAACTTAAAGAAAACGAAATGCTTATTCAAAGGCCCAAAAGCGATCACTATGGCCACTCTAAATCCCCTCCGGCTCCAAGTCCCCAAATCAAGGCTCACCTGAAAGGTTAAGGAAAGGAGGTGAGTTTGGAACTCAATGTGCAACAAGCCCCTTTCAGAGCCCAAAACGATATCAGGCTACTGGGCCTAAGCCCAAACTCCATCTCAGCATATACTGGGACGAAGCCTTTTCATATTTCATATTTCATAACACTGGGCCGAAGCCATTTCATATTCCATAACACTGGGCCGAAGCCTTTACTGTAAACGATATGGCCCATAGGCCCATTTCAATATCATATGCAAAGTCAATGAAAGAATGCAACCCATTTGGGGAGACTACTCAACCCACCATCCGCTACTCTCCACCCGTACCAACCAAGCTCTCCATGTGGGGAATAACTCAACCCACCCAACCAATACTCTCCACTGGCAGCATAGCTGCTTTATTATATAACTGGAGGCCTAGCCTCTTTTAATAACTGGGGCAAAGCCCTTTTGATAAACTGGGGCAAAATCCCTTTTAATAAATTGGGGCAAAAGCCCTTTTAATAACTAGGGCAAAAGCCCTTTTCGGTAAACTGGGGCATAGCCCTTTTGCACTTCCTCCATCCATATAAAAACCCTACCCAATGCATTATGAATTCATCATGTGTATATCATACATATCATGTGCATATCATACATATCATGTATATCAAAATCCCATGTATCAAATTCATAATTTAACCCTAGGGGTATAATGGTCATTTTTACCTAGGGGAAAAACAGTCATTTTCATATTATAAGGGTAATTTCATAATCTTACCAAATATTAGGGATTTCCCATGTTCTTTATCAGTTACTAACTATTCATTTGTTTAAACCGCGATTCTGGCCCATTTTTAGAGAAACCGAGTTATTAGGCTAAAAACCCCTAATGGGCCCTACATAGCCGATTTAGTCATCTAGGCCCATTTAGCCTATATTCCATAATGGTGTTACCAGTCTTAACGCACCATTTAACAGGTTTTCATTTTCTACCAATTTTACCCAAATGGGCCCGAAAGCCCATTGGGCCCGATTTTAGCCCCTCGAGGCCCAACTTACCGTGAATGCCAAAAATCATGCTCTTACCTTTTCCAATGTTCCCCAATCGTCAACTTAGTGAATCTAACTAACCAATGAGCGTTCGCTTGCTCACAAGTCCTCGAAATGCCAGAATTTTGGCATTTCGGCATTTATCGAAACAAGCTACAAAAGAGGGTTCGTTACACACCTGATTTACGATATTCCTTGACGAGATCCCCTGCACGATTTCTTCTATAATCAACCACTTATAGATCAGCTCACAATTATTAAACCAAAACGAGAACCATCTATTATCAACACTTACACATTCGGCCACCATCCATAATGGCCTTAAAATCCATACCTTTGCTGAAGTTGATGACTAGATCTAGTCACTCCGATGATCCAAGCTAATCCAAGTCGACCCTACGCCTTGCTACTCCTCCACTATACAAACCATAAAAAGATTAAAAGAAGAGCCCAATAGAGCCTATACCCACATTCGGCCATCTCCTAAACTATAGGGGTTTCGGCTTTTGTCCACAGTTATTATAGGAATTGTTTAAAGTTTGAGTACTCACCACAGTCTACCCTTATTGAAATCGTCTATGCCTAGAAGATAAGAGAATTGACCACTAAAAAGTGAAAAGAAAAATAGGGTTGCTGGTCAACAAATAATCGGCACCACCTAGTTCACAGATTTTGGGTTTTTTCGGTATTTCGGTAGAAGTGGAGGTAAGGGAAAGAAACGATCGATGAATGGAGGGAAGTAGTAGGCTGGTTTTGGAAAAGAAAAAAGGAAGAAAAGATGAGAGGAGAGATGATAGATTTGGCTGCAAAAGGAAAAGAGAGAAAAGACTAAACAAAAGGAAGGAAACAGCACACAAGTACCCAAGTGCCGAAAATCCCTAACTAAACCCCTCTACCGAAATCCCCTCTCTAATCCCCATTTTTCGGCCAACTCTATCTCCCTCTCAAATCCCTAAGATCTCTCCCCTTATCCCTCCTTAATCCAAGCATTTGACTGATTCAAACTCTCCCCCAAAGAGTTCCATTCGGCTATAACTCTTGCATGCTCAAAGCATAAAAATTAGCATCATACTTGCCATCACAGGGAATCAATCCCAGGTCTTCCCTTATCCACTTACACGCCACCTTTATAGCTCCCTAGTGGCGTCACTTAGCCACTTTACTAGAAGCTCTTTTTGTGATACATTTTACCCATAAATTTTAATAAGACCACCTATCCTAGGCCCCTAACTTCTTAAGTCCAAAATTTAAAAATTCTGCCGGGTTTTGGCCAACACATGGGCCTTCCATAAGCCTATTTACATACTCAAATTATGAATTTCACAACCAAATACCAAATTTTATACACTTTACCAAAACATCGAGAATCGCAAAAAAAACCTGAAAATCAGGATGTTACAATCACCTTTACTTAGCAATAACTTAGAATCGCATGCTCCGGGTTTAAAACATAGTTTTGGTCACCCATTCCAAAATGCCGCAAGAATTTGGTTTTCATCAATAAATCACACATGCCAAATGAAAAGGATTTAAGTAGACAACTATGCAAACAATCAAATCTTTCAAATCTGTTTCGAACTGACATGTAAATGCAAGAGTAATTCTCAAAAGAATTTAGAACATCTTTTCCTAGGTGATTTTCATGAAAAACCCCTAAAATGACCTTTTTGCAAAAGGTGAGAAATAATGGAAAAATGTGGACTGCCATAGGAGGGAAAAATATTCATCTAGGCTTGGGTAAGGTAGAAATTGCATGTGTTTCATTATACGAGCCTGGGGACTAAATCGTAAAAATGTGAAAGGTTAGGGGCACAATGGTCATTTGTACCAGGGGTGAAATTTAGGCTCAAAAAGTACAATGTGAGGTGTTAATGATTTGTTTTTATTGTTGTAGACCTCGAGGAACAAATTTTGAAGATCGATCGAGGAAAATAAAAGGTTTCAGAATAATCGAAACACGATACCGAGACGTATACTAGGTAAGTTTGGATAACTTAAAGTAAATTCATAATATGCCTAATTGAATGATTTAAGATTGTATGATAATTGCATTTGATGATGGCTTGAAAATACATGAAATGTATTTTTAACTATGACATATTGAAAAATATCTCGGTTGAGGTTAAAAAAGAAGTTTGATGGATAAACCATGATTTATATGTGACTTGAGATCCTGCATGTGTTGCAGAAAGGATTTAGCCCGGACGGGTAATCCGTTGATCTCAAATATAGAAAGGGTCTAGCCCGGACAAGTGTTCCTTGAGTGATCTAGCCCCCCGAAGAATATTTGTACATTATGGATTTACCCCGGACGGGTAATCCGATTAGGGTCTAAATTTAGCCTGGACTGGCAATTCAGATCCGAACTCAGTAAGGGTGTTTGTCACTATAAGGGATTTAGCCTGGACTGGTAATCCTGACATCACCATATAAGTCTATGATACGGGGGATTTAGCCTGGACTGGTAATCTTGCCGTGAAATGTGAGGTTCGCAGAAGTACATACCTGAAATGATCATTCTTAGGAATTGACAGTTAATGGATAATCCATCGAGATTTCCTAGAAACTCAACGGGATTAATATGAGATATATGTTCAAAAGGAAATATTGAATGATGAGCTTATCTAAGATAAATTACATGGTATATTACTATTGTGACTAACTTGTTGATTGAGTGTATGTCATAGGGAAACCATTTCATTCTTGTTGGTTCCATTGCTTAATATGGTTTTATGCTAATTATTCGGTAAGTTTACTTTCCAGTTATTCGGGCTTACTAAGCATGTAAATGCTTACCCCTCTCTTTTCCCTGTCTTACAGAGCTTGAGGACTCGTAAAGATTGGAAGACGGTTGGAGAGTCAACACACTATCAACTAGTCCAGCTTTGGTGTACAGACACTTTTGTTTTGTTCAATGACATGTATAGGACTTTTGAGTATTTTGTTATATGTGTAATTTGATTCGCCAAGATGAAGGCATGTAAAGATATACATATCTTTTTGTATATGGCCATGGGAATTGGCTCATTTTGAAGTAGGCTATGACCTACAAATCTAGGCATGTTTATGTTCATATGTGATGGCTTGGTTGTAATTGGCAATGAGTTAGAAGAATGAGCCAACCTTGAATGTATCAAGGAGATATGGAAACCCTTAATACAAAAAGGAAATTAACCTAGCATGTATAAAATTGATGATATGAGGTTTTCATGCAATAAGGTTTATCAAGGTTTTATATAAGTGTATAATTTGGACTTATCATGTATTAAAGTAACTTATAAGTGTGATTGGTTGATAAAGGGTGACCAAAGGCTTGGAAAATAGCCTAACAAGGTCCACACGGGTGGACACACGGGCGTGTTTTCGGGTCGTGTGTGACACACGGATCGCCCCCATGGGCGTGTGGTATGATCGTGCCTCCCCTGCACTTAAAATTTTTAAGTCAGTATAGTGCACGAGCTAGACACACAGGCGTGTGTCTTGGCCGTGTACCCTAAATGCATGCTGACATAATAAACAGAGAGTTACACGGGCTGAGGACACGGGCGTGTCCCAAGCCACACGGGCGTGTGTGACCACACGGCCCCACCCACACGGGCGTGTGACCCTCCAAAGCTAGAAAATTGTTAAGTTGCCCAAAGATTTGTGAAATTTCTCAGTTTAGTCCCGAACCACCCCGATGTATGTTATAGGCTTCGAAGGTCTGTATAAGGAACAATATGCACGTGTTTGAAAAGTTTTAATTTTAGGCTAAATTTGGTGAGCCAGTTTAGTATGTCGTGAAAGTTTAAATCCGGTAACGCCTCGAATCCTGTCCCGGCGCTGGATATGGGTGAGGGGTGATACACATATATATTCATAAGTGCCAAATCACAAGTAGCTCATAAGTATAATTCATGTTATCCATCTCATAACCGAATGTCATTACCTTAATCACATTTGAACCCAGCCATATATCATTTAACGCCAATTCACATATTATTACCTATATCAAACACAACTAATTCATATATGTTTTACCTATACAAAACCTTAGCCGAACCAATTAAACATGCTATGAAAATGTATGCACACAATGATCATTACATCAACCATTTCCAAATTCACCAACCATTATTAAGATAATACCAAAACATATAACATCTATCACATAAACCATTCATGCATAGTATATAGCATTATAACCAAAAGTGAGCTCAAACCATAATCAAAACATAACCGAATTTAACATGGAAATTCAGCCATTTTCGCATGGCTCTGATTGTACAAAACCAAAATCCAACATTTCAAAACACGTTCCAGCCTATGCATGCCATACTTCAAGTTTAACGTATAAAGGTACAAAATAGTAGATAGTGTGATGAACTTTGTTGATAGTCCTCGAGCTCGTAGCTTGACTCTAAAATCTATAAGATGCCATGGTCTTACTCGTACATCACATATCAGAATCCTATGTCATGACATATGTATCCTAACTATTCCTAAGGTTTATACGGGGCTTTCAGACGTCATAAGTCGATTGAAACGAAGTCGTAAACATAGTTGCCAAACTTAACAACATTAGGCTATTACATATATAAATTCATATATTTCATGTCAACATATATACTTTACATTTAATTAAAATTAAGTACATCTGTTTGCTTATAAACTTACCTCAGACGATATAAAACGGAACAGGACAACTAGTTGACAACTTTCGTTTTCCCCCGATCCAAATCTGATTTCTTTGGTTCTTGATCTAAACATATTCAAATTAAGCTCATTCAAACATATTTTCATTCAATTTAGTCCAAAAACACATAAATGGGAAAATTACCATTTTACCCCTGACATTTACACTTTCTACAATTTAGTCCCTATCGCACAAAACACAAAATATGCAAAATTTCAGCACACCCATGTTAGGCTGAATCTTACTCATATTCTTATTCCATATTTTAGTCCCTTAAATTATTATTTTTGTAATTTAGTCCTAATTACTCAAAATCATCAAAAACTCCAATACAAAACATGTTAATCTAAAACATATCTTTCATATTTCATCATCAAACAACAAAAATCACAAGCTCTTAACTATGGCATAACTCAAAATATTCACCAAAATAAAAAATTCAAGCATGGGTTTACTAGTACTCAAAGCAACGATCTAAAAAACGTAAAAATTATCAAAAACTGACTAAGAACGAACCTTGAATCAAGCTTGGAAGAATGGCCAAACCTAGGTTTCTCTTTTCTTTCTTTTGTTTCTTATTTTCGATGGATGAACATAGTAAAATAAAATGAATATGATAAATTTGTTTTATTTATTATATTTTTATTAACTAAATTACTTATTTAACCTTTATAATATAACATAAAATCATTATATTCCTTGGCCATTACTGTTGTAACATCCCGAAATAGGGCCTAGTCAGAATAGTGGTTTCGAGACCATAAATCTGACATCAAAATATTTATTTTATGATTATTATGAGGTCTAGAATATGATAATATGCATATGTTAAGATTTCATGAAGAAATTCTATGAGTAAGGTGTCCAATTGGAAATTAGGGACTAAATTGAATAAATTGCAAAACTTGGATTCTAGAAGCAATTTGTATGAAATTGCTTTAGATTAGAAATTAGAATGTCTTAGAGAGAAATTTTCTCAATTTCTAAGTTTTTGGACAAAAATGGGCTTGCATGGATGAAATTTTAAAGAAAGGGCATAAGAGCATTTTGGTCATTTGGCATTTTAATGAAATAAAATGAGAAAAATGAACCAAAATCAGCTCATTTTCTTCTCCATGCTGCCAAAAATTAAAGGGACTCCATATCTAGGGATTTTAACATTTTCAAGCTCAATATTAAGTGCTCCCAAGCCCCGTTTTTAATGTTCTTCGTATTTTTCAAATTCCAGTAGCTTACTCTCTCCATTTCTACCCATATTTCACGCTAGGGTTCATGTTTAAAAATTTACCAATGCATTAGTTGCTTGTATTTTGATGGTTTATGAAGGGATATGAAAGTTGGAGATGTGCTAAGTATCTTTCCTAGGTGATTTTCATGAAAAACACCTAAAGGGAACATTTTACAAAAGTTGTTAAATATGTGGTAGAAATGTGAAAATAATGGAAAATCTGGGCTGCCTTAAGAGGGTAAAGTGTTCGGCTAGGCTTGGGTAAGATAGAAATTGCATGTGTTTCATTATACGAGCGTAGGGACTAAATCGTAAAAATGTGAAAGGTTAGGGGCGAAATGGTCGTTTGGACCGGGGGTGAAATTTAGGCTCAAAAGGGTACAATGTGAGTCATTAATAATTTATTGTTATTGTTTTAGACCCCGAGGAGCAAATTTTGCAGGTCGATCGAGGAAAGCAAAAGGTTTCAGAATAATTGAAACACAACACCGAAATAAGTACCAGGTAAGTTTGGATAACTTAAAGTAAACTCATAACATGCATGATTATATGATTTATGAATGCATGGTGATTGCATTATTGATGGCATGAAAAATGCATGGAACGCATCTTTGATAATTATTTGTTGGATAATGTCTCGGTTGAGGTTAAAAAGGGAATTCGATGGATAAACCATGATTAACATGTGAATTGAGATCCTGCATGTGTTGCAGAAAGGATTTAGCCCGGACGGGTAATCCGATGATCTTAAGTATGGAAAGGATCTAGCTTGGACGGGTGTTCCTTGAATGATCGAGCCTCTCGAAGAATATGTGTGCATTGTGGATTTAGCTCCAACGGGTAATTTGATTAGGGTCTGAATTTAGCCTGGACTGGTAATTCAGATCCAAGCTCATTAAGAGTGTTTGTCGCGTAATGGATTTAGCCTGGACTAGTAATCTCGACATCACCTTATGAATTTATATTGCGGGGGATTTAGCTTGGACTGGTAATCTTGCCGTAAGATGTGAGGTTCGCGGAAGTGCATACTTGAAATGATAATTCGTATGAATTGACGGTGACTGGATAATCTATCGAGGTTTCCTAAAAACTCAACGAGACTAACACGAGGTATATGTACAAATGACCTGTTGAATGATGAGCTCATCTAAGATAAATTACATGGTGTTTTGATATGTGACTAACTCATTGATAGAGTGCATGTGATAGGGAAACCATTTTCATATTCGTTGGTTTCATTATTTAATAAAGATGTATGCTAAATAATCGGTAAGTTTACTCTCCAGTTATTTCGAGCTTACTAAGCATGTAAATGCTTACCCCTCTCTTTTCCTTGTCTTACAGAGCTCAAGGACTCGTAAAGATTGGAAGACGGTTGGAGAGTCAACACACTATCAACTAACTCAGCTTTGGTATATAGATACTTATGTTATGTTCAATGGCATGTATAGAACTTTGTATATTTGGTTATATGTGTCATTGGATTTTCCAAGATGAGGGCATGTAAAGTTATACTTATCTTTTTGTATATGGCCATGGAAATTGGCTTATTTTGAAATAGGCTATGACCTACGAATCTATGCATGTTTATGTTCACATATGATGGCTTGGATATAATTGGCAATGAGTTATAAAAACGAGCCAATCTTAAATATGTCGAGTGGATATAGAAATCCTTAAATGCAAGAGGAAAATTAACTTAGCATGTATGGAACCAATGACATGAGGTTTACATGTAATGAGGTTATTCAAAGTTTCATATTTATAAATGTACAATTTGGCCTAAACATGCACTATAGTAATCTATAAGTGTAATTGGTTAGTAGAGGGTGACTTAAGGCTTGGAATATAGCCTAATAAGGTCTACATGGGTAGACACATGGGCGTGTGTCTAGGCTGTGTATGACACACGACTCACCCCCATGGGCGTGTGGCATAGCCGTACGTCCCCTGCACCTAAATTTTTAAGTCAGTATAAAACATGGGCTAAGCACACGAACGTGTACCTTGGTCGTGTGTTTTTAATAGAATGTTGAGGTTGAAGTCAGTGTTGCACATGGGCGGAGGACACGGGCGTGTCCCAAGCCACACGGGTGTGTATGACCACACAGCCCCACTATACGGACGTGTCACATCTCCAAATAAGGGAAAATTTTCTAAGGTACTCAAAGATTACAAAATGTTTTCAGTTTTGTCCCGTACTGCCCCTAGGTGTGTTTTAGGCCTCAAAGGCCTGTGTAAGGGACAAAATGTACATGTTTGAAAGGTTTTAAGTTTGGGCAAAATTTGATGACCCGATTTAGTAAGTTTGTAAAGGTAAATTACCAGTAATGCCTTGAGCCCCGTGCCAGTGCCAGATACGGGCGAGGGGTGTTACATTTAATGGTATCAGAGCTACGATTTAGTCAGTTCTAAGACTATCGTAGAGAACATTAAGGTTTGTTATGCATGCCATTGTATGAACATTGATAGTGTGATATCTCCTAATTGTTTAAATTGTTTCTAAATATAGTAAATGTCTTCCAATCATGCACAAGATAAGTTCGAAGGAGACGAGAGCCATGCTCCAACTTCTGTGCAACGAGCTGTATCTAGTAGTAGTAGAAGGGTTATGTCTGAAGGCCGGGAAGAAGCCCAAGTCGCTTTCTTTAATATTATGGATGAATGGTTTAGGGATTATTTGAGGAATCGCCCCAACATACCACGACTGCCCCCACCCCTAACCAAGTTGATGAGGATTTGCCACGAGGTATGGCATTGGTAAGAATTGGTAAGGCTCCTGTTGACAAGCTTAGAAAGTATAAGGCTGAGGAATTTAGAGCTAAAATTGAGGATGATGCTGAGAAAGCTGAGTTATGGCTGGAGAATACCACAAGGGTATTAGATGAATTATCATGCACACCTAAGGAGTGTTTGAAGTGTATCGTGTCTCTCTTGAAGGATACTACATACCACTGGCGGAAGACCATATTTTCGGTGGTGCCAAAGGAAAATATCACTTGGGAATTTTTCCAAGTAGAGTTTAGGAAGAAGTATATGAGTCAAAGGTTCTTAGATTCGAAGCAAAAAAAGAGTTCCTGGAACTCAAACAAGGGAATAAGACTGTGGCAGAATACGAAATGGAGTTTGTAAGGTTAAGTCAGTATGCAACTGAGTGGGTTCAAAACGAGTCAGAAATGTGTAAACACTTTGAGGAAGGTTTGAATGAGGAAATCAAGTTGTTGATTGGGATTCTTGAAATACGGGAGTTCACTGCATTAGCTGATCAGGCCAAGAAGGTCAAGGAACTCAACAATGAAAGAAAGTAAGTGAAGAGAGAGGCTCGAATTGCGAGCAAGAGATCCAGCAGTAAGACGATCCTCTTTTCCACAAAGAAATCAAGGAGCCAACATGAACACTCCACTTCATTTGTGGGATATTCGAGTAGAATGAGAAGCTCTAAATGACAAGATCAGAAGTCTTCCTCCTCGATGGTGACTAGTGTGGGGAGTGTAGACGACCAAAAGCCGAAGTGTAAGAGTTGCAATAAATTTCACTTCGGAGAGTGCCGAATAAAGAGCGGTGTGTGTTTCAGATGTGGTTCTCTTGACCATTTTCTCAGGGACTATCCTGAATGAATTGAAAAAGAAGTGGAAGTAACTCTGAAGTCGAATGCTCCCATGGCACGAGGTAAACCTCCAAGATACCCTGGAAGTGCTAGTGGCAGTCGAGTTGTGGCCAAGGATACTGCAAAATCAGAGGCTCGAGCCTTGGCAAGAACATATGCAATACGTCCTCGAGAGGAATCCTCTACTCCAGACGTTATTACGGGTACTTTTTCTCTTTTCAATACATGTGTTATTGCCTTAATTAACCCGAGATCGACACATTCATACATTTGCATGAGATTGGTGTCTAGTATGAACATACCCGTTCAACCTACAGAATTTGTTGTTAAAGTGTCGAACCCACTAGGCAAATTAGTTCTGGTTAATAAAGTTTGTAAGAGTTGTCCTTTGACGATTCATGGTCAATGTTTTCCGGCTAACCTTATGTTGTTACCTTTTGATGAGTTTGATGTAATACTCGGTATGGATTGGTTAGCCTTGCATGATGTAATTGTAAATTATGGTAGCAAGTATATTAAATTGAAATGCCCAGATGGTAAGATTCTACGGGTTGAATCAAGAGATTTGGCCACGTTGCCAGCCGTAATCATGGCAATGGTTGCTCAGAGATATATGAGGAAATGGCACGAATCCTACCTTGCATTTGTGTTGAACACGAAGAAAATAGAGTTGAAGATTGAGACTGTGCCAATAGTATATGAATATCCAAACTTATTCCCAGAAGAATTACCCGGATTACCTCCTAAAAGAGAGATAGAGTTTGGTATTGAATTAGTGTCAGGAACAGCTCCCATTTCTATTGCTCCATATAGAATGGCACCAACCGAGTTGAAAGAATTAAAAGCACAGTTGCAAGAACTGACGGATAAAGGTTTTGCGAGACCAAGCTTTTCACCTTGGGGTGCCCCCATATTGTTTATATAGAAGAAGGATGGTTTAGTGAGACTATGTATAGATTACCGACAACTGAACAAGGTAACTATCAAGAATAAGTATCCTTTGCCAAGGATCGATGATCTACTCGATCAGTTGAGAGGAGCCACTTTGTTTTCAAAGATAGACTTGAGGTCTGGCTACTATAAGTTACGTGTTAAGGAATCAGATGTGCCAAAGACAGCTTTTAGAACTAGATACGACCACTATGAATTTCTTGTTATGCCATTTGGATTGACGAATGCACCAGCCGTATTCATGGACCTAATGAATAGGATCTTTCAGCCATACTTGGATAAGTTTGTCGTTGTGTTCGTTGACGACATCTTAATTTATTCTAAAGATGAGTCAGAGCATGCGAAGCACCTGAGAACTATGTTGCAGACTTTACGGGAAAAACAATTGTTTGCTAAGTTTAGCAAGAGTGAATTTTGGCTTCAGGAAGTTGGATTTTTGGGTCATATTGATTCTGGTGAAGGCATCCGAGTTGATCCAAGTAAAATATCTACTATTGTTGAATGGAAACAGCCTAAAAATGTAACTGAGGTTAGAAGCTTTTTGCACTTAGCCGGTTACTACTGAAGATTTGTGAAAGGATTCTCCATGATAGTAACCCCAATGACGAGGTTACTATAGAAAGACGTTAAGTTTGAATGTACAGAAAAGTGTCAGCAGAGTTTCAAGAAGTTAAAGATATTGCTGACTAAAGCTCCTATTTTAGTATTACCTGAGCCAGGGAAGGAGTTTGTGGTCTATAGTGATGCATCCTTGAACAGACTGGGTTGTGTACTTATGCAAGATGGCAAAGTGATAGCCTATGATTCACGGCAGTTGAAGCCACACGAGAAGAACTATCTGACATATGATTTAGAGCTCGTCGCCATTGTCTTTGCCTTGAAAATCTGGAGGCATTATTTATATGGTCAGACTTGTCGTATATTCACAGACCACAAGAGTTTGAAGCATTTAATGACTCAAAAAGAATTGAATCTGAGACAACAGAGATGGTTAGAACTAATTAAATATTATGATCTGATCATTGACTATCACCCAGGAAAGGCTAATGTGGTCGCCGATGCGTTAAACAAAAAATCTGTGTTCGCACTGAGAGCCATGGATGCTCGGTTAACTTTACTTGATGATGGTTCAGTCTCGGCAGAGCTAAAGGCTAGACCAACATTTCTTCAGGAAATATATGATGCTCAAATTAATGATAGAGACCTGCAAGTTAAAAGGGCTCAATGTGAGTCGGGCATTGAATCAGATTATCGGATTGGGCTTGATGGATGTTTGATGTTCAAAGATAGAGTTTGTGTACCTAAAGATGATGAACTTATTCAAAAAATCTTGCAAGAAGCGCATAATAGCCAGTTGTCTATTCATCCAGGGAGTACCAAGATGTACAACGATTTGAAGAAAATGTACCGATGGAACAACATGAAAAGAGACATTTCCGAATTTGTATCGAGATGCCTGATACGCCAGCAAGTTAAAGCTGAACACCAAGTGCCTTTAGGTTTGTTACAACCTGTAATGATCCCCGAATGGAAGTGGGACAAAGTCATTATGGATTTTGTGACAGGATTGCCATTGACTCCAAAAAAGAAAGATCCTATATGGGTTGTGGTGGATAAGTTGACGAAGTCGGCTCATTTCATTCCGGTAAGAACAGATTACTCTCTTGATAGATTGGCCAACTTATACATATCTGAGAATGTAAGATTACATGGGGTACTGCTGTTGATTATTTCGGACAGAGATCCGAGGTTCACTTCGAGATTTTGGAAGAAGTTACAAGAAGCTCTGGGTACAAAATTGAGTTTTAGTACGGCTTTTCACCCCAGACCAATAGTCAGTCTGAGCGGATGATTTAGATTCTCGAGGATATGTTGCGATGTTGTATCCTCGAATTTCAGGGTAGCTGGGAAAAGTATTTGCCATTGGTAGAATTTGTAACACCCCTCGCCTGTATCCAACACCAGAACGGGGCTCGAGGCGTTACTGGATTTAAACCTTTACAAACTTATTAAGTCGGGTCACCAAAATTCGCCCAAATTTAAAACCTTTCAAACATGTACACCTTCTCCCTTACACAAGCCTTTGAGGCTTAAAATAAGCTTAGGGGCAGTACGAGACAAAACTGAAAACATTCGATAAACTTTGAGTACCTTAGAAGGTTTTCCCTTACTTGAAGTGCAACACGCCCGTGTGATGGGGCCGTGTAGTTATACACGCCCGTGTAGCTTAGGATATGCCCATGCCCTCAGCCCGTGTGCAACTCTGACTTCAACCTCATCATTCTGTTAAAATCACACGGCCATGACACACACCCGTGTGCTTAGTCCGTGTTCTATATTGACTTAAAAATTTAGGTGCAGGGGACACACAACCATACCACACACCCATGACACACGGCCTAGACACACGCCCGTGTGTCTACCCATGTGGACCTTACTAGGCTATTTTCCAAGCCTGAAGTCATCCTCTACTAACCAATTACGCTTATAGATTACTATAATGCATGTTTAGGGAAAATTATACATTTATAAATATTAAAATTTGATTATCCTCATTGCATGTGAACCTCATGTCATTGGTTTCATACATGCAAAGTTAATTCTCATCTTGCATTTAAGGATTTCTATGTCTATTGAACATATAAGTTGGCTCGTTTTTATAACTCATTTCCAATTTTAACCAAACCATCATATGTGAACATAAACATCCATAGATTTGTAGGTCATAGCCTACTTCAAAATAAGCCAATTTCCATGGCCATATATAGAAAGATAAGTATGGCTTTACATGCCTTCATCTTAGCAAATCAAATGACACATATAACAAAATACTCAAGTTTTATACATGCCATTGAACAAAACATAAGTGTCTATATACCAAAGCTGAACTAGTTGATAGTGTGTTGATTCTCCAACTATCTTCCAATCTATACGAGTCCTCGAGCTTTGTAAGACAGGGAAAAGAGATGGGTAAGCATTTACATGCTTAGTAAGCTCGGAATAATTGGAAAGTAAACTTACCGATTATTTAGTATCCATCCTTATTAAATAATGAAACCAACAAGTATGGAATGGTTTCCCTATTACAGGCACTCAAGCAATGAGTTAGTCACACAACAAAACACCATGCAATTTATCTAAGATGAGCTCATCATTCAATAGGTCATTCGTACATATACCTCGTGTTAGTCTCGTTGAGTTTTTAGGAAATCTCGATGGATCTTCCAGTCACCGTCAATTCATATGAATGATCATTTCAAGTAGGCACTCTCGCGAACCTCATATCTTACAGCGAGATTACCAGTCTAGGCTAAATCCCCTGCAATATAAACTCATAAGGTGATGTCGGGATTACCAGTCCAGGCTAAATAGATTACACGACAAATACCCTTAATGAGCTTGGACCTAAATTACCAGTCTAGGCTAAATCCAGACCCTAATTAGATTACCCGTCTAGGCTAAATCCACAATGCACACATATTCTTCGGGAGGCTCGATTACACAAGGAACACCCATCTAGGCTAGATCCTTTTTATACTTGAGATCATCGGATTACCCGTCCAGGCTAAATCCTCTCTGCAACACATGCAGGATCTCAAGCCTTATGTAAATCATGGTTTATCCATCGAATTCCCATTCTAACCTCAACCGAGACATTTACCAATAAATTATTATCAAAGATACATTCCATGCATTTTCATGCCATCAATAGTGCAATCATCATGTATTCATAAATCATAAAATTATGCATGTTATGAGTTTACTTTAAGTTATTCGAACTTACCTAGTACTCGTTTTGGTGATGTGTTTCGGTTATTCTGAAACATTTTGTTTTCCTCGATCGACCTCCGGAACTTGTTCCTCAGGGTCTAAAATAATAAAATTAAATCATTAACACTCTACATTATAGTTTTTGAGCCTAAATTTCACCCCCGGTCCAAATGACCATTTTGCCCCTAACCTTTCACATTTTTACGATTTAGTCCCTAGGCTCGTATAATGATTCAAATGCAATTTCTATCTTACCCAAGCCTAGCTGAACACTTTTCCTTCTTATGGCATCCCACATTTTCCATTATTTTCACATTTCTACAACATATTTACCCACTTTTGCAAAAATGTCCTTTTAGGGGTTTTTCATGAAAATCACCTAGGAAAAGATGTTTAACACACCTCCAAATTTCATATCCCTCCATAAACCATCAAAATACAAGTAACTCATGCATGGGTAAATTTCTAAACATTAACCCTAGTATGAAATATGGGTAGAAATAGAGAGAGTAAGCTACCAGGATTTTAAAAATACGAAGAACATTAAAAACGGGGCTTGGGAGCACTTACTATTGAGCTTGAAAATGTTGAAAACCCTAGCTATGGAGGACTTCAAAATTTTGGCTGGTACAAGGGAGAAGATGGCTGATTTTTTCCTTCTTTTTCCCATTTTATTTCATTAAAATGCCAAATGACCAAAATGCCCTTAAGCCCTTTCTTTAAAATTTCATCTATACAAGCCCATTTTTGTCCAAAAACTTAGAAATTGGGAAAATTACTCTCTAAGACCTTCTAGTTTATAATCTAAAGCAATTTCATACAAATTGCTTCTAGAATCCAAGTTTTTCAATTTATTCAATTTAGTCCTTGATTTCCAATTGGACACCTTACTCAAAGAATTTCTTCATGAAATCTTGACACATCTATCTTATCATATTCTAGACCTCATAATAATCATAAAATAAATATTTTGATGTCGGATTTGTGGTCCTGAAACCACTATTCTGACTAGGCCCTATTTCGGGATGTTACATTTCTGCCCCTTCAGGGACTTTCATCCTCGAAAGTGTTACCAATAAACAGGTTCGGATATTGGTTTCTCATGGTTTCTTATGGTTCCGATGTAGCTTCTTCTACACCATGTCGATACCATAAAACCTTTACTGAAGCCACATTTTTATTTCTTAACTGTTTAACCTCACGAGCCAAAATCTTGACTAGTTCCTCTCTATAGGTCATGTCTGGTCTAATCTCAATCTCAGCTGGTGAAATCACATGAGAGGGGTTTGATCGATATTGCCTTAACATAGATACATAGAACACATCATGAATCTTTTCCAATTCAGGTGGCAATATGATATTCTACTGGTCCAACTCTTTCAGTGATCTTATACGGTCTGATAAATCGCGGACTCAATTTGCCTTTCCGACCAAATCTCAACACCTTTTTCCATGGGGATACTTTTAAGAATACCTTATCTCTGACTTGGGATTCAGTCTCTTTTCTTTTTAGATCAGCATATGACTTTTGCCTATCCAAGGCTGCTTTTATACAGTCTCGTATTACTTTAACCTTTTCTTCAGTTTCCATAATCTGATCAACTCCATGAATTTGACTTTCCTTGAGTTCTGTCCAGTACAATGGAGTTCGGCACTTTCTGCCATACAAGGCTTCATAAGGCGCCATCTTCAAACTTGTTTGAAAACTATTGTTATAGGCAAATTCTACCAATGGCAAATACTTTTCCCAACTACCCTAAAATTCGAGGATGCAACATCGCAACATATCCTCAAGAATCTGAATCATCCGCTCAGACTAACCATCGGTATGAGGGTGAAAAGCCTTACTAAAACTCAATTTTATGCCCAGGGCTTCTTGTAACTTCTTCCAAAATCTTAAAGTGAACCTCAGGTCTCTGTCCAAAATAATCGTTAGTAGTACCCCATGTAATCTCACAATCTTAGATATATACAAGTCTGCCAATCTATCAAGAGAGTAGTTTGTTCGTACCAGAATTAAATGAGCTGACCTTGTCAACTTATCCACTATAACCCATATAGCATCTTTCTTTTTTGGAGTCATTGGCAATCCTGTCACAAAATCCATAGTAACTTTGTCCCACTTCCATTCCGGGATCATTACAGGTTGTAACAAACCTGAAGGCACTTGATGTTTAGCTTTAACTTACTGACATATCAGACATCTCGATACAAATTCAAAAATGTCTCTTTTCATGCCGTTCCACCAGTATATTTTCTTCAAATCACTGTACATCTTGGTACTCCCCGGATGAATAGACAAACAACTGTTATTCGCTTCTTGCAAGATTTTTTGAATAAGTTCATCATCTTTAGGTACACAAATTCTATCTCTAAACATCAAACATCCATCAGGACCGATCTGATAATCTGATTCAATGGATGACTCACATTGAGCCCTCTTTGCTTGCAGGTCTCTATCATTAATTTGAGCATCATAAATTTCCTGAAGAAATGTCGGTCTAGCCTCTAGCTCTGCCAAGACCGAACCATCATCAAGTAAAGCTAACCGAGCATCCATGGCTCTCAGTGCAAACAAATATTTTCTGCTTAACGCGTCGGCGACCACATTCGCCTTTCCCAGATGATAGTCAATGATTAGATCATAATCTTTAATTAGTTCTAACCATCTCCGCTGTCTCAGGTTCAACTCTTTTTGAGTCATCAAATACTTCAAACTCTTATGGTCTGTGAATATATGACAAGTCTCACCCTATAAATAATGCAGCCAAATTTTCAAGGCAAAGACACTGGCGGAGAGCTCTAAGTCATGGGTCGGGTAGTTCTTCTCGTGTGGTTTTAACTGCCGTGAAGCGTAGGCTATCACTTTGCCATCTTGTATAAGTACACAACCTAGTCCGTTCAAGGATGCATGACTATAGACCACAAACTCTTTTTCTGACTCAGGTAATACTAAAATAGGAGCTTCTGTCAGTAATGTCTTTAACTTCTCGAAAATTAGCTGACACTTTTCTGTCCATTCAAACTTAATGTCTTTCTGCAACAACCTCGTCATTGGAGTTGCTATTATGGAAAATCCTTTCCAAATCTTTGATAGTAACCTGCTAAGCCCAAAAAGCTTCTAACCTCAGTCACATTTTTAGGCATTTCTATTCAACAATAGTAGAGATTCTACTTGGATCAACTCGGATGCCTTCACTCAAAACAATATGACCCAAAAATCCAACTTTCTGGAGCCAAAATTCACTCTTGCTAAACTTAGAAATAGTTGTTTTTCTCGCAAGGTCTGCAACACAGTTCTCAGGTGCTTCGTATGCTCTGACTCATCTTTAGAATAAATCAAGATGTTGTCAATGAATACAATGACAAACTTATCAAAGTATGGCCGAAAGATCCTATTCATTAGGTCCATGAATATAGCCGGTGCATTCGTCAATCCAAATGGCATAACCAGAAATTCATAGTGGTCGTATCTGGTTATAAAAGCTGTCTTTGGCACATTCGATTCCTTAACCCGTAACTGATAATAACCAGACCTCAAGTCTATCTTAGAGAACACAGTGGCTCCTCTCAACTGATCGAATAGATCATCCATCCTTGGCAAAGGATACCTATTTTTAATAGTTACCTTGTTCAGTTGTTGATAATCTATACATAATCTCATCGAACCATCTTTCTTCTTTACAAACAATACGAGGGCACCCAAGGTGAAAAGCTTGGCCTTGCAAAGCCTTTATCCGTCAACTCTTGCAACTGTGCTTTTAATTCTCTCAGTTCAGTTGGTGCCATTCTGTACGGATCAATAGAGATTGGAGTTGTTCCTGGCACCAATTTAATACTAAACTCAATTTCTCTCTCGGAAGGTAATCTAGGTAATTCCTCCGGGAATACATCTGGATATTCACATACTATCGGCACAGACTCTATCTTCAACTCTGTTTCCCTCGTGTTCAACACAAATGCAAGGTAGGCTTCGTACCAATTCCTCACATATCTCTGAGCAACCATTGTTGTGATCACAGCTGGCGACGTGCCCAACTCTCTTGAATCAACCCGTAGGATCTTACCATCTGGGCATTTCAATTTAATATACTTGCTACCACAATTTACAATTACATCATGCAAAGCTAACCAATTCATACCAAGTATTACATCGAACTCGTCAAAAGGTAACAACATAAGGTTAGTCAGAAAACATTGACCATGAATCGTCAAAGGACAATTCGTATAGACTTTATCGACTAGAACTGATTTGCCTAGTGGGTTCGACACTTTAACAACAAATTCTATGGGTTCAACAGGTATGTTCATACTAGACACTAGCCTCATGCAAATGTATGAATGTGTCAATCTCGGGTCAATTAAGACAATAACGCATGTATTGAAAAGAGAAAAAGTACCCGTGATAACATCAGGAGCAGAGGCTTCCTCTCGAGCGCGTATTGCATACGTCCTTGTCGAGTTTCGAGCCTCTAATTTTGTAGTGTCTTTGGCTGCCACACGACTGCCACTAGCACTCCCAGGGTGTCTCGGAGGTCTACCTCGTGCCAAGGGAGCACTCGACTTCAGAGTTACTTCCACTTCTTTTTCAATTCATTCTGGACAGCCCCTAAGAAAGTGGTCAAGAGAACCACATCTGAAACACGCACCGTTCTTTATTCGACACTCTCCGAAGTGAAATTTGCTACAACTCTTACACTTTGGCTTTTGGTCATCTACACTCCCCACACTAGTCATTATCGGGGAGGAAGACTTCTAATTTCATCGTTTAGAGCTTCTTGTTCTACCTGAATATCCTACAGATGAAGTGGAGCATTCATGTTGGCTCATTGATTTCTTTGTAGAAAATGAGAGCGTCCTACCACCAGATCTCTTGCTCGCAACTCGAGCCTCTCTCTTTGCTTTTTTTCTTTCATTGTTGAGTTCCTCGACCTTCTTGGCCCGATCAGCTAATGCGGTGAATTCCCGTATTTCAAGTATCCTAATCAACAATTTGATTTCCTCATTCAAACCTCCCTCAAAGTGTTTACTCATTTCTGACTCGGTTTGAACCCACTCAGTTGCATACTGACTTAGCCTTACGAACTCCCTTTCGTATTCTGCCATAGTTTGATTCCCTTGTTTGAGTTCCAGGAACTCCTTTCACTTTGAGTCGAAGAACCTTTGACTGATATATTTCTTCCTAAACTCCGCTTGGAAAAATTCCCAAGTGATATTTTCCTTTGGCACCACCGAAGATACGGTCTTCCACCAGTGGTACGCAGTGTCCTTCAAAAGCGACACGGCACACTTCAAACATTCCTCAGGTGTGCACGATAAGTCATCTAAAACCCGTATGGTATTCTCAAGCCAAAACTCAGCCCTCTCAGCGTCATCCTCAATTTTAGCTCTATATTCTTCAGCCCCATACTTTCTAAACTTATCTACGGGGGCTTTAACAGTTCTTACAGGTGCCATACCTCGTGGCAAATCCTCATTAGGTTGGTTAAGGGGCAGGGGCAGTCGTGGTATGTTGGGGTGATTTCTCAAATAATCCCCAAACCATTCATCCATCATGTTAAAGGGATTCTTCCTGGCCTTCAGACATAACCCTACTACTACTACTAGATACAACTCATTGTACGGAAGTTGGAGCATGGCTCTCGGTTCCCTCGGACTCATCTTGCACATGATTGGAAGACATTTACTATATTCAAAAACAATTTAAACAGTTAGGAAATATCACACTATCCACTTTCAAACAATGGCATGTATAGCAAACCTTAATGTTCTCTACGGTAGTCCTAGAACCGACTAAACTATAGCTCTGATATCACTAAATGTAACACCCCTCACCCATATCTGACACCAGAACGGGGCTCAAGGCGTTACAGGATTTTAAACTATACAAAATTACTAAGTCGGGTCACCAAAATTCACCCAAATTTAAAACCTTTCAAATATGTACACCTTGTCCCTTACACAAGACTTTGAGGCTTAAAACATGCTTAGGGGCAGTACGAGACAAAACTGAAAACATTCGATAAACTTTGAGTACCTTAGAAGGTTTTCCCTTACTTGAAATGCAACACGCATGTTTGATGGGGCCGTGTAGTTATACACGCCCGTGTAGCTTAGGACACGCCCATGCCCTCAGCCCGTGTGCAACACTGACTTCAACCTCATCATTCTGCTAAAATCACATGGCCGTGACACACGCCCATGTGCTTAGCCCGTGTTCTATATTGACTTAAAAATTTAGGTGCAGGGGACGCATGACCATACCACACACACACACACCCGTGTGTCTACCCATGCGGACCTTATTAGGCTATTTTTCAAGCCTTAAGTCACCCTCTACTAACCAATTATGCTTATAGATTACTATAGTGCATGTTTAGGCCAAATTATACATTTATAAATATTAAACTTTGATTAACCTCATTGCATGTGAACCTCATGTCATTGGTTTCATACATGCTAAGTTAATTCTCATCTTGCATTTAAGGATTTCTATGTCTACTCGACATATTTAAGGTTGGCTCATTTTTATAACTTATTACCAATTTTAACCAAACCATCGAATATGAACATAAACATGCATAGATTTGTAGGTCATAGCCTACTTCAAAATAAGCCAATTTCCATGGTCGTATACAAAAAGATAAGTATGGCTTTACATGCCTTCATCTTAGCAAATCAAATGACATATATAACAAAATACTCAAGTTTTATACATGCCATTGAACAAAACATAAGTGTCTATATACCAAAGCTAAACTAGTTGATAGTGTTTCGATTCTCTAATCGTCTTCCAATCTATACGAGTCCTCGAGCTCTGTAAGATAGGGAAAAGAGAAGGGTAAGCATTTACATCCTTAGTAAGCTTGGAATAACTAGAAAGTAAACTTACCGATTATTTAGTATCCATCCTTATTAAATAATGAAACCAACAAGTATGGAATGATTTCCCTATTACAGGCACTCAAGCAATGAGTTAGTCACACAACAAAACACCATGCAATTTATCTTAGATGAGCTCATCATTCAACAGGTCATTCGTACATATACCTCGTGTTAGTCTCGTTAGTTTTTAGGAAATCTCGATGGATCATCCAGTCATCGTTAATTCATATGAATGATCATTTAAAGTATGCACTCACGCGAACCTCACATCTTACGACGGGATTACTAGTCTAGGCTAAATCCCCCGCAATATAAACTCATAAGGTGATGTCAGGATTACTAGTCCAGGCTAAATCCCTTACACGACAAAAACCCTTAATGAGCTCGGATCTGAATTGCCAGTCTAGGCTAAATCCAAACCCTAATCAGATTACCCGTCCGGGCTAAATCCACAATGCACACATATTCTTCGGGAGGCTCGATCACTCAAGGAACACCCGTCCGGGCTAGATTCTTTTTATACTTGAGATCATCGTATTACTTGTCCGGGCTAAATCCTCTCTCCAACACATGCAGGATCTCAAGCCTCATGTAAATCATGGTTTATCCATCAAATTTCCTTTCTAACCTCAACCGAGACATTTACCAATAAATTATTCTCAAAGATACATTCCATGCATTTTCATGCCTTCAATAATGAAATCATCATGTATTCATAAATCATACAATTATGCATGTCATGGGTTTACTTTAAGTCATCCAAACTTACCTGGTACTCGTTTCGGTGATGTGTTTCGGTTATTCCGAAACCTTTCGTTTTCCTCTATTGACCTTCAAAACTTGTTCTTCGGGGTCTAAAATAATAAAATTAAATCATTAACACTCTACATTATACTTTTTGAGCTTAAATTTCACCCTCGGTCCAAATGACCATTTTGCCTCTAACCTTTCACATTTTTATGATTTAGTCCCTAGGCTCGTATAATGCGACATATGTAATTTCTATCTTACCCAAGCCTAGCTGAACACTTTTCCTTCTTATGGCAGCCCACATTTTCTATTATTTTCACATTTCTACCACATATTTAACAACTTTTTTAAAAAGGTCCCTTTAGGGGTTTTTCATGAAAATCACCTAGGAAAAGATGTTTAACACACCTCCAAATTTCATATCCCTCCATAAACCATCAAAATACAAGTAACTCATGCATGGGTAAATTTCTAAACATTAACCCTAGCATGAAATATGGGTAGAAATAGAGAGAGTAAGCAACCAGGATTTCAAAAATACGAAGAACATTAAAAACGGGGCTTGGGAGCACTTACTATTAAGCTTGAAAATGTTGAAAACCCTAGCTATGGAGGACCTCAGAATTTTGGTTGGTACAAGGGAGAAGATGGCTGATTTTTGCCTTCTTTTTCCCATTTTATTTCATTAAAATGCCATATGACCAAAATGCCGTTAAGCCCTTTCTTTAAAATTTCATCCATACAAACCCATTTTTCTCCAAAAGCTTAGAAATTGGGAAAATTACTCTTTAAGACCTTCTAATTTATAATCTAAAGCAATTTCATACAAATTGCTTCTAGAATCCAAGTTTTGCAATTTATTCAATTTAGACCCTGATTTCCAATTGGACACCTTACTCAAAGAATTTATTCATAAAATCTTGACAAATGTATATTATCACATTATAGACCTCATAATAATCATAAAATAAATATTTTTATGTCAAATTTGTGGTCTTGAAATTACTATTCTAACTAGGCCCTATTTCGGGATGTTACAGAATTTGCCTACAATAACAGTTTTCAATCAAGTTTGAAGATGGCGCCTTATGAAGCCTTGTATGGAAGAAAGTGCCGAACTCCATTGTACTGGATGGAACTCAAGGAAACTGAAGAAAAGGTTAAAGTAATACGAGACTGTTTGAAAGCAGCATTGGATAGGCAAAAGTCATATGCTGATCTGAAAAGAAAAGAGGTTGAATTCCAAGTTAGAGATAGGGTATTCTTAAAAGTATCCCCATGGAAAAAAGTGTTGAGATTTGGTCGAAAAGGAAAATTTAGTCTACGATTTATTGGACTGTCTGAGATCACTGAAAGAGTTGGACCAATAGCCTATCGTTTGGCATTGCCACCCGAATTGGAAAAGATTCATAAAGTGTTTCACATATCTATGTTAAGGTGATATCAATCTGACCCCTCTCATGTGATTTCACCAGTAGAGATTGATATTAGACTGGACATGACCAATGGAGAGGAACCGGTCAAGATTTTGGCTCGAGAGGTTAAACAGTTGAGAAATAAAAATGTGGCTTTAGTAAAGGTTCTATGGCATCGACACGGTGTAGAAAAGGCTACATGGGAACCAGAAGAAACCATAAAAAACCAATATCCGAACCTGTTTACTGCTAAGACTTCCGAGGACGAAGTCCCTAAGGGGGAGAGAAATGTAACATCCCGAAATAGGGCCTAGTAGAAATAGTGCTTTCGGGACCACAAATATGACATAAAAATATTTTTTTATGATTATTATGAGATCTAGAATATGAGTATATGCATATGTTAAGATTTTATGAAGAAATTCTTTGAGTAAGGTGTACAATTGGAAATCAGGGACTAAATTGAATAAATTGCAAAACTTGGATTCTAGAAGCAATTTGTATGAAATTGCTTTAGATTATAAATTAGAATGTCTTAGAGAGAAATTTTCCCAATTTCTAAGTTTTTGGACAAAAATGGGCTTGCATGGATGAAATTTTAAAGAAAGGGCTTAAGGGAATTTTGGTCATTTGGCATTTTAATGAAATAAAATGGGCATAGCTAGGGTTTTCAACATTTTCAAGCTCAATAGTAAGTGCTCCCAAGCCCCGTTTTAATGTTCTTCGTATTTTTGAAATCCCGATAGCTTACTCTCTCCATTTCTACCCATATTTCATGCTAGGGTTCATGTTTAAAAATTTTCCCATGCATTAGTTGCTTGTATTTTGATGGTTTATGGAGGGATATGAAAGTTGGAGATGTGCTAAACGTCTTTTCCTAGGTGATTTTCATTAAAAAAAACCCCTAAAGGGACTTTTTTACAAAAGTTGTTAAATATGTGGTAGAAATGTGAAAATAATGGAAAATGTGGGCTGCCTTAAGAGGGAAAAGTGTTCGGCTAGGCTTGGGTAAGATAGATATTGCATGTGTTTCATTATACGAGCCTAGGGACTAAATCGTAAAAATGTGAAAGGTTAGGGGCGGAATGGTCGTTTGGATCGGGGGTGAAATTTAGGCTCAAAAGAGTACAATTTGAGTCATTAATAATTTATTGTTATTGTTTTAGACCCCGAGGAACAAATTTTGGAGGCCGACCGAGGAAAGACAAAAGGTTTCGAAATAACCAAAACACAACACCGAAACAAGTACTAGGTAAGTTCAGATAACTTAAAGTAAACTCATAACATGCATGATTATAAGATTTATGAATGCATGATGATTGCATTATTGATGGCATGAAAAATGCATGGAACACATCTTTGATAATAATTTGTTAGATAATGTATCGGTTGAGGTTAAAAAGGGAACTCGATGGATAAACCATGATTGACATGTGAATTGAGATCCTGCATGTGTTACAGAAAGGATTTTGCCCAGACGGGTAATCCGATGATCTCAAGTATGAAAAGGATCTAGCCTAGACGGGTGTTCCTTGAATGATCGAGCCTCCCGAAGAATATATATACATTGTGGATTTAGCCCGAACGGGTAATTTGATTAGGGTCTAAATTTAGCCTGGACTGGTAATTCAGATCTGAGCTCATTAAGAGTGTTTGTCGCATAAGGGATTTAGCCTGGACTGGTAATCACGACATCACCTTATGAGTTTATATTGCGGGGGATTTAGCCTGGACTGGTAATCTCGCCGTAAGATGTGAGGTTCGCGGGAGTGCATACTTGAAATGATCATTCGTATGAATTGACAGTGACTGGATAATCCATTGAGGTTTCCTAAAAACTCAACGACACTAATACGAGGTATATGTAAAAATGACCTGTTGAATGATGAGCTCATCTAAGATAAATTACATGGTGTTTTGATATGTGGCTAACTCTTTGATTGAGTGCATGTGATAGGGAAACCATTTTCATTTTTGTTGGTTTCATTATTCAATAAAGATGTATGCTAAATAATTGGTAAGTTTACTCTTCAGTTATTTCGAGCTTCCTAAGCATGTAAATGCTTACCCCTCTCTTTTCCCTGTTTTACAGAACTCGAGGACTCGTAAAGATTGGAAAACGGTTGGAGAGTCAACACACTATCAATTAACTCAGCTTTGGTATATAGATACTTATGTTATGTTCAATGGCATGTATAGAACTTTGTATATTGGGTTATATGTGTCATTGGATTTACCAAGATGAGGGCATGTAAAGTTATACTTATCTTTTTGTATATGGCCATGGAAATTGGCTTATTTTGAAATAGGCTATGACCTATGAATCTATGCATGTTTATGTTCACATATGATGGCTTGGATATAATTGGCAATGAGTTATAAAAACGAGCCAATCTTAAATATGTCGAGTGGACATAGAAATCCTTAAATGCAAGATGAAAATTAACTTAGCATGTATGAAACCAATGACATGAGGTTTACATGCAATGAGGTTAATCAAAGTTTCATATTGATAAATGTATAATTTGGCCTAAACATGCACTATAGTAATCTATAAGTGTAATTGGTTGGTAGAGGGTGACTTAAGGCTTGGAAAATAGCCTAATAAGGTCCACATAGGTAGACACACGGGCGTGTGTCTAGGCCCTGTGTGACACACGGCTCACCCCCATGGGCGTGTGGCATAGCCGTGCGTCCCATGCACCTAAATTTTTAAGTCAGTATAGAACACGGGCTAAGGACACGGGCGTGTACCTTGGCTATGTGTTTTTAATAGAATGTTCAGGTTGAAGTCAGTATTGCTCACGGGCAGAGGACACAGGCGTGTCCCAAGCCGCACGGGCGTGTGTGACCACACGGCCCCACCACACGGGCGTGTCACACCTCCAAATAAGGGAAAATTTTCTAAAGTACTCAAAGTTTATAGAGTGTTTTCGGTTTTGTCTCGTACTGCCCCTAGGTGTGTTTTAGGCCTCAAAGGCCTGTGCAAGGGACAAAGTGTACATGTTTGAAAGGTTTTAAATTTTGGCAAAATTTGATGACCCGATTTAGTAAGTTTGTAAAGGTGAATTACCGGTAATGCCTTGAGCCCCGTCTCGGTGTCGGATATGGGCGAGGGGTGTTACAACTGTCCACTTATTCATTCAATGGGCTAATTGTAGCATAAAAGCTTCCATTTAAAAAGCCAAATATAATTCGGCCCCTTTTAGAAATAACCACCAAATTTTAATTTTACGTGATTAAGTTGTTTTTATTTAATCGAACACCTAAACGACAAAATTAAATTACGAAAATTTCACAGACATAAATTCACATAAAATAAATAAAAAAATAATTTTTAATTATTTTTCTTACTCGGATTCGTGGTCTTGAAACCACCATTCCGATTAGGGTCTAAATCAGACTGTTACAACTCTCCCCCCTAGGGATTTTCGCCGTCTAAAATCTTACCGGTGAATAAGTTCGGATAACGCTCTCTCATTGCATCCTCTGGCTCCCACATTGCTTCTTCAACTCCGTGTTTATGCCACAGGACTTTAACTAACAAAATATTCTTATCTCGCAAGCCAGAATACGAATCGGTTTTTCCTCATATGTCATATCAGACCTAATCTCAATCTCAGATGGACTAATCACATCTGAGGGATTTGATCGATATCTTTGAAGCATTGAGACATGGAATACATTGTGGATCTTTTCTAGCTCAGGTGGCAATAAGAGTCTGTAAGCAACCGGCCCGATATGTAACACCCCGAACCCGGCCTAGAAGTTAGGCCTGAATCTGGCATGTCACATTGAAGTGTTTTTTTTTTAAAACCATGTTTTCATTAAAAACCCTTCTTACAATTTATACCTAAAATATGGTTTATTAAAAGTCATTCCCTTGTAAAACATTATTACATTTAAAACCTTACTTGCTGCGGAAGCTTAATTTAAAACAGTTGCAGAAACGTGATATTTTGAAAAACAATCATTGATTTGGAAAACCGCAATCTACTTTTGTCAGATAGAAAACGTGATAAACTAAAAATCCCAAATTAAAAACCAGAAATTAAAAGAGGCCTTATTACAACCCTGATCAAAATATAAGTACTTATAAGTAGATAACTTAAAAGAAAATCAGAAACAAAAGTAGTTGTGTGGCCACCTCCGAGACCCTCACGGCTCCAAATCGTTTAAGGTTGGGGATTACCTGCACAGTTAGACAGAAAGGGTGAGTTCACGAAAACTCAGTGTGTAATCCCTTAAAAATACAAACAGTCAGAGATACGGTATGTAGAAACAGACTGGGCTTGAGCCCATCATAGAAACAGTATCAAGTGGGGCTAACCCATTAACAGAATTAAGTGGGCCTAAGCCCAATACAAAATCAGTATCAGATCTAGATATGCAAACAGATTTCCAGCCCAGTCCAACCAACACACCACCCGTACCAACCAACACACCATGTGGGGATAAAATCAACCCACCCAGCCAACACACCAAGCTTAGCACCGGTTGCGGCACTAAGTCAACAGAACAGCTCAACGCCATAGATAGAACACTCAATGCCGTGGACAGAATGGCTAAAGGCCGTAAATATCATAGCAATGCTGCCAGTTAACAGAATGGCTAAAAGCCATAAGTATCATAGAAAAGCTGAAAGCCTTGTACAGAACGGCTACAGGCCGTACACTTCCTCCGTCAATAATAACCCAACCCCATGTAGTATGTCGTGTCATAAATATTACGTGAATGCGAAGTCATACTCAGTAGAATCATATATGAAAATCATAAGCACATCAGTCATACGGAACATAAGGCATAATCGTCATTCTACCATTCAGGGGTATTACAATCATTTTATCTTACAGGGGCATTACGATCATTTTACACTACAAGGATATTACGATCATTCACAAATCGGGGGTCTTAACGACCCAACCGTGGGTCTATTGTTGCCTCGAGTGACCCTAGTAACCTAAACAGATATAGTGGTGCAAATGGGCCTAAGGACCATTACTCGGCCCAAGTAGGCCCACACGCTCGTGTGGCCCATTTAGCCCAATTTTAGTCATGGCTTTGCGAACACCATAACCCAGTTCATTATTTGCCGCATACTGCAGGTTTAATCTGTATGGGGCCCACAAGCCCATTAGACCCACACGACCCATTTCGACCCAACGAAGCCCTTAATGGCCTATACCATGCACACGACATGACAAGCCCAACTACTTCCCATCTAAAAGCTAGATTTACACAAATAGGTCCACGGGACCCATCGGGCCATTCGGCCCATCAAGGCCCAGTACACGAGAATGCTCGTGGCAGCCTCTATAGTCTATCGCGCATTATTTGTGGGCTCGATTTACCACACGAGTGATCGCACGCTCGTGAAGCCTCAAATTTTGAAGTTTCAGCTTTCCGACTTTTGCCGACTTCTAATAAAGAAGGGCATGAATACACATCTGTTAATGGGAATGCGCCGAAGTCCACGATCACCAACCTTGGCACATCCTGCATTGAGTCTTCCTCACCAACTCATCTGGTTCGCTCTATTTAAAGCCATCTTCTCGCCAATTCTCATGTTAGCTTCCCAATGTGGGATTACTTTCAACCATTAGGAAAATTTCTTACTTTCTTTTATGACCACTTCAACCACAGAGTTCCAGTCCAACTCCACCTCCTACACAGCTCAAATAGCAAAATAAATACTCCACTGCGCATCCCAAGTCTTGAACCTCAGACCTCACAGTTGCACAACATGCCACCTTGCTACTCCACCACAGGCTCTTTCTGTGTCATATTTTATCCTCAACTAATTATAAGGTCTATAGGCCAAAGTCTAGGTTCCTTTAAAAGAGAAACCAAAATAAATTGCAAGAGCCAAGACTTGACCCAGGCTCCCTTACAACCTTAATGACGCCCCAACCACTAGACCACATGCTTCCTTGTGTCATTTACTTAACACAATAATTTAAAAGGCCTTCATCCAAGCATCCAGGGTTTTATTCACTTAAAACCAAAATTTTTGCTAAAGCCCAGGTTTGAACTAAAAATTTCTCCAACACTCCTCATGGCCATTAACCACCAAAGTAGACATTTAATTGTGTCATTTCCTTACACAATTAAATACTTATATACGACTTCTTTACGGACCCATTCTCAAGGCCCAATACTTCTAGGCCCAAATTTGGGGCGTTACAATTCTACCCCCTTAAAAAAATTTCGTCCTCGGAATTTGCAACTATCATAATAGTCGCACAACCTAGCCTACCACACTGCGCTCTCGCTGCGCACTCTGATCCTAACAATACAAGCACACACTAAACCATCTATCCATTAGAGCGAATAGATATCACATACATGCCATTTACAGAACATACATAGAAAAATACAAACTCTATCTAAAGAAATCATAGTGTTTTTATCTACTGCTTTTCAATGAAAACAAACAACAATTTCAGAAACTTACGGATTTAGCGCTGGAGACTCGATGTGCCACACTTTCAGGAAACATTCAATAAAATTGTTCAAATACTCCAAATATTTTGAAATAGTTCTTTCAGAAATTCCATTTTAAAGCCCAATCCACAGCCGAGTTTTGCAACTTGGCTCTGATACAGCTAAATGTAACACCCTAAACCCGACCTAGACGTTAAGGCTGAATCTGGCAATCTCATACGACTCAATAATTCTCGGACTCAATTTACATTTACGATCGAATCTGAGTATTTTATTCCATGATGAGACTTTCAAAAAGACTTTGTCTCCGATCTGAAACTCTATATCTTATCGTTTCAAGTCCGCATATGATTTCTAATGATCTGATGTTGTTTTCAGACTATCACAGATCACTTTTACTTTTTGTTCAGTTTCTCTGATTAGATCGACCCCATGTACATTATTTTCACTGAGCTTAGTCCAATACAATAGTGTACGACATTTACGACCATACAAAGCCTCATAATGTGCCATTTTGATACTCGATTGAAAGCTATTATTATACACAAATTCAATCAGAGGTAAGTATCATTCCCACGTACCTTCAAACTCGAGAATGCAACATCTCAACATATCCTCAAGTATCTGAATGATTCGTTCGGACTGACCATCTATTTGCAGATGGAAAGCAGTGCTGAAATGTAGTTTCGTACCTAGTGCATCTTGCAATTTCTTCCAAAATCACGATGTAAACCTCGGATCTCTATACGAAACAATAGAAATAGGCACACCACGTAATCTCACAATCTGAGAAACATATAACTCAGCAAGCTTATCAAGTGAGTAACCTGTACGAACCGAAAATAAATGAGCTGATTTAGTCAATCTATCAATAATAACCCAGATTGCATCTTTCTTGCTAGGTGTCAACAGTAAACCAGATACAAAATCCATAGTGACTCTGTCCCATTTCCACTTAGGTATCATGATCGGCTAAAGCAATCTAGAAGGTACCTAATGCTCGGGTTTTACTTGCTGGCAAACTAAACATTTCAAAACAAAGTCAGAAATGTCTCGTTTCATACCATGCCACCAGTAAAACTGTTTCAAATCATTATACATATTTGTACTACCTAGGTGAATAGATAACTGACTGCTGTGAGCTTCATTCAAAATCATCTAAATCAACTTTGAATTTCTCGGGACACGTATCCGATTTCTGAATCTCAAACAACCATCGGTATCAACTCGAAACTCTAAATCATCATTTGAATCACATTGAGCTCGTTTTGCTAACAAATCATAATCAACCTTCTGGGCATCATAAATTTATTGAACAAATAACGGTCTTGCTTTCAATTTAGCTATTATTGAACCATCATCAAACATAGTCATATGCGCATTCATTGCACACAAAGCAAACAGTGATTTTTGGCTTAGAGCATCAAAAACAACATTAGCCTTTCTCAGGTGGTAGTCAATCACAAGCTCGTAGTCTTTTAGTATTTCTAACAATTGGCGTTATATCAAACTTAAATCTTTCTGAGTCATCAAGTATTTCAGGCTTTTATGATCAAAATAAACATGACATTTCTCATCAAATAGATAGTGACGCCAAATTTTCAACGTAAACACAATAGCTGCCAATTCTAGGTCGTCCGTCGGATAGTTCTTTTCATGGGGCTTCAACTGTCTCGAGGCATAAGCTATAACTCTGCCTTCCTGCATCAAAACACATCCCAAACCATTTAAAGATGCATCACTATAGATAACAAATTCTTTACCCAATTCTGGCTAAACTAGCACTGGAGCTTCGGTCAAAAGAGCTTTCATCTGATCAAAACTTTTCTGACACTTTTCTGACCATTCGAACTTAACATCTTTCTGTAATAGCTTCGTCATCGGGGCTGCAACCATAGAGAAACCTTTCACGAATCGTCTATAGTAACCAGCAAGTCCCAGAAAACTTTGGACTTCAGAAACATTTCTCGGAGGTTTCCAATCGAGTATAGCTAAAATTTTACTCGGGTCCACCCGAATACCCGATGTTGATACAACATGGCCTAGAAAACTGACTTCGTTTAACCAGAACTCACATTTACTAAACTTCGCATATAATTGCTTATCTCGAAAATTCTGTAACACAAGTCTCAAATGTTCGGCATGTTCAATTTCATCAGGGGAGTAAATCAAAAAGTCATCAATGAACACAACTACAAACCGATCCAAATACTGTTTGAAAATTCGATTCATCAAATTCATGAAAACAGCAGGTGCATTAGTAAGTCCAAAAGGCATGACTAAAAACTCATAGTGTCTGTACCTCATTCAGAAAGCAGTCTTTGGCATATCAGAATCTTTAACTCGCAATTGATAATAGCTTGATCTCAAATCTATTTTTGAAAACACAGTAGCCCCTTTTAGCTGATTAAACAAATCATTAATATGTGGCAACGGATACTTATTCTTTGTAGTCACCTTATTGAGCTATCTATAATCTATGCACATTCTCATTGTTCCATCTTTCTTTTTCACAAATAACACAAGCGCACCCCAGGAGAGAAACTCGGTCACACAAAACCTCTATCTATCAATTCTTGCAACTGTGTTTTCAACTCTTTTAATTCAGTAAGTGCCATCCGGTATGGAGCTATTGAAATTGAAGTCATCCTTGATACTAACTCAATTCCAAACTCTACCTCTCGTATAGGTGGCAAACCCGGTAATTCTTCAGGAAAGACGTCCGGATACTCGTACACAACTGGTACGGATTCAATCTTCTTTTCAATCACTTTACTATCAAGCACATAAGCAAAGTAAACTTCACAACCTTTTCTCATATACTTCCGAGCTAACATCAAATATATTATTGCTGGTAAACCACTCAGATCATTAGATTTAATCCGAATAATCTCATTGTTCTGACATCTCAAATCAATGGTATTTCTTTTGCAATTAACAATGGCATCGTGCAAAGTCAACCAGTCCATACCCAAAATTATATCAAACTCATCGAAGGGTAACAACATCAAATCGGCCGGAAAGCATGAATCTTAAATCACCAACGGGAAATTTTTACACACTTTGTCATCCAGAACACACCGGCCCAGGGGGTTTGATACTCAAATCACAAACTTAGTAGACTCAACAGGTAAAGTCTTACTGAATACTAATGTCTCACACACATATGAATGAGTCGAACCAGGATCAATCAATGCAATAACACTAATATCATAAAGAGTGAAAGTACCGGTAATAACATCTGGGGAAGAAGTGTAACATCTCGAAATAGGGCCTAAATGGAATAGTGGTTGTGAAACTACAAATCTGAGATAGAAAAGTTTATTTCGATTAATTTTATGATTTAACGAGTGATTAGATGCATGTGTTAGAGTATTGATAAGAAATTTTATAGATTGCATGTTTAATTTGCCTATTAGGGCTTATTTGCAGAAGTTGCTGTAACAGCTCGATTTAGGGCCTAAATGGAATGACGGTTTTAGAACCACGAATTTGAAGTTGAAAAATTTATTTCGATTAAGTTTTAAGGTTTATTTATTGATTAAAATATTGTGTAAAAATATCATTAAGTAATTTTACTGATAAAGTGCTTAATTGGACTTTTAGGACTAAATTGCAAAAGTTGTAAAATATGTGTTCTAATTCATAAGTACTTGATTGAAATGGGGATTTAAAGAGGATGTCCTTAAATGGAATTAGACCATTATATTTTGTTTGGACAAAAATGGGCATGAATAGGACAAAATTTTAAAGAAAGGCCTTAAGGGTATTTTAGTCATTTGGTAATTAAAAGAAATAAAAAGGGAAAATAAAGCCAAAATTCACTCATCTTTTTCATGGAGGCTGAAATTAGCATGGGGGAAGCATGGATATGGTTTTCAAGCTTTCCAAGCTCAATAGTAAGTCCGTTCTAGCCCCGTTTTTCAAGTTCTTTACGTTTTTGGAATCCGGTAACTTGATTAAGCTTATTCTAGCAATAATTTAAGCTAGGATTCATATTTGGAAAAATACCCACAGGTGAAATGTGTTTATTTTGATGTTTTATGGTAGAATATGAAGGCTGAAATTATGTTAAACAACTTTTGCTAAGCGGTTTTAAGCAAAAATGAGTAAAACGGCTTAATCGGTAAAAGTTATTATTGTTCATAACTATGTGTTAGAGTGAGAATTTGATGTTGCCATAGAAGGGAAAAATGATCAGCATGTCGTAAAACATAAGAATAAGGGATGAAGTTTAATTCCTGAGCCTAGGGGCAAAAGTGTAAATATGCAAAAGTTTAGGAGCAAAATTGTAATTTTGCCAAAGTTTGAGTTAAGGACTGTTTTGAATATTAAATTAATTAAATAAGTAAAATATGATGTTTTAGATCCCGGAAAACGAGATTTGAACCTAGAATGGGAGAAAAATCGAAAATCGGGAAAGTTGGTAAAATGGTCGTTGTAGTATCGAGGTAAGTTCATATGTATAATAAGCATTAATTTATGCATGCTTCAATGTAAAATTGATATATTTACTATGATTGCCGAGGTGTTGAAAGTAAGTATAATTATGATGATTTAAATGTGCAATATTAATTCGACATGGAAATGAGAAAGTGTGTAAGTTTGTATGTAAATAATACATTATCTTTATTATGTTTTTATATTTCAGCATATTTTATGTATTGTAGCTGATTTTTGAATCATAATTGACTATTGGAAGTATGGAATCAAGTATTAGAAAGAGAGAGAAATCCCGGTTGAACCTTCGGAAAGATTGGATGATACAGATGGTATGTAGCTAGGTCACATGTATGGTGCTGAGTGCACATCATGTGTACAAGAGAGTTACGAGACATTATGATGTAGCTACGTCACATGGGTGATACTATGTGTACACCATGTAGACAAGAGAGCTACGGGATATATGTAGCTGGGTCGCATGCGTGGTTCCAGGTGAAGGACACCATGTAGACAAGAGAGCTACGAGATAAACTGGCTAGGTCACGTGGGTGGTACTAAGTGTTCACCATGTGTATAAGAGAGCCAAAATTATGTGTACAATCGAGCTAGGTCACATGAGTGGTGCTAAGTGACGGCCACTATGTGTACAAGAGAGCTTCGATTTTAAAGGTGGGCTGTGTGCGATACCATCACGTATCTGTTATTATTCTGAAGCGTTCAACTGGGAAATTGATTAAATGAAATTGTGTATGACTTTGTGATGATAAGTGTAAGTATATACGTGTATAAATTATGAGAAATATGCTCGATATGTGATTGGGAATTGGAAAGATTGTTATGGGTAAATGATGAATACAATTGAAGTGTGAAAGATCAAAATTGACAATAAAACTGTTATGGATAGTTGCAGTGATATGAATCTAAAAATTTACCAAAAATAGTAGAAATTGGATCAGAGACTGAATGAGATATCAAATTAAAGCTTAATGAGTCTATTTTCATATAACAGAAACAGAGAAAGCAAAAGAATTCTATATTATGATATATTTAAGTTTTTGAGAGACTGGTTCAGAATGACTACGTGATCCCCTGTTCTGACTTGTAAAAATCATTAAAAATTGTACAAAAATAATTAGGGGATATAATTTATATTATTGAAATCTTTAATGAGCCTAGTTTCAAATGAAATAAATGAGAATATCCTTTGAATTTCGTACGAGGAGAAAACTGATTCGTAGTGAAGAGTGGTCAGAATAGTTGAGCAGTGAAACAGGGGTAACTTCAATGAATAAACTGTACTAATTGGCTAAACCAAAAATTCTGAAAATTTTATGGTAAGAACATAAGTGAATCTAGTTTCAAGAAAAATTAACGGTTTGTAATTTGGAGTTCTTTAGCTCCAGAAATAAATAATTTAGCTGCTGGTACTCTGCTAGATAGCTTATTTTGAACCTGTTTATGATTGTAATAGTGAAAGTATGTGTGTGTTTGTGATGGTAATATTCCGGGAACATATTGTGACTTCATTTAAAGTATGATAATATATTGTTTATTAATATTTACATACTTACTTACTAAGCTATAATGCTTACTCCCTTCCTTTCCTTTTTCCTATAGTGTCTCAGATGTTAGCTCGAGTTGGAGGTCGCCGGAGGTTAAATCACACTATCAAACTATTGATCGATATATAAATTATTTAAAATATTTTTAAGTCTTTGGCATGTATGGAGACTCATTTAAATTGTTACTAATTTGCTAGGAATTGGCCTAAAATACTGACCTATGTTATTTGAAGGTCTGTATTGTATAAAGTCATTTAATGTAGATAGTCTTGATTATATTATTAATTAAATGATGCAATTTATGAATGTGCATGCTTGCCTATATGTGTGGTTGAATTAAAGCATGATATGGGCCTTGTAAGCTCTTTTTATTGGACAACTTGAATGTGTTTGAAAAAGTTTTAAATTAGAGTGAAATTACGAATCAGTTTTTATACGATGATTAGTGATTAAGTCCGGTAATGCCTCGTACCCTGTTCCGGCGTCGAACACGGGTAAGGGGTGTTACAAGAAGCCTCCTCGCGAGCGCGTATAGCATATGCTCTGGCAGGTGCACGAGCCTCAAATCAAACTGCTGAATCTTTCATCCCTCTCTGACTGCCACTCACATTACTCGTATTTCTGGGTGGTCTGCCTTGCACTGGCATATTTCCTTGCCTCTCACTCTAAATAGCGTTTTGCTCAGCTAACATCGGACACTTTCGAATCAAATGATCCATTGATCCACATTTAAAACAAGACCGGTCATGCAATCTGCAATCTCCAGAATGCCATTTACCACAATGCTTGCACTCAACTCTATTATGTCGAACATTGCCAACACTAGCTATCGAAGTGGCTCGTGAACTCATAGGGGGTCAGTCTCGATCTCGTCTAGAAAAGGTCGCAGTAGCCTTAGATCGACCAGAATCATCTCTGAACTTCTTCAATGCCGATTGAAAAGTTTTACCTGGTTATCTTTTACGGGAATCTCTAGCTTCAAAATCAGTTTTGCTTTTCTCTTTCTCAAGCTCTTCAGCTTTGCAGGCTCGCTCAACCAGTACTACGAACTATTTTATCTCAAGTATGCCTACTAGCAAATTAATGTCTTCATTCAAACCATCTTCGAATCTTTTACACATGATAGCTTCAGTTGAAACACATTCATGGGCATATCGACTGAGTCTCACGAATTTTCATTCATACTCTGTTACGGTCATACGACCCTGTTTCAATTCTAGAAATTCTTTGTGTTTCTGGTCTATAAATCTCTGGCTGATGTATTTCTTACGAAACTCAGTTTGAAAGAATTCCCAGGTCAATCGCTCTTTCAGAACCATCGATACTAGTGTATTCCACCAGTGATATGTAGTGTCTCATAGTAAAGATATGGCACATTTCAAACATTCATCCACAGTACAATATAGCTCATCGAACACACGGATAGTATTATCAAGCCATAACTCAGCCCGTTCAGCATCATTATCATCAGTAGCTTTGAACTCTTCAGCCCCGTGTTTTCTAACTTTATCAATAGGTGGCTTAGACAATCTCAATGGATGTAACGCCTCGTACCCGAGACCGTTGCCGGAGTCGAACACAAGGTGTTAACAGACTTAATTCATTGCTTAAACAGCTCAAACAATTTAATTTTAAAAATTCCAGTCCAGCTAGCAATCTGCATCACAGTCGCTTAAAAATTCATATCTCGAGTTCTGAAACTCAAAATCCTATTCTGTAAATCTTCCCTGAAACTAGACTCATATATCTATTTACTAATTTTTTTCTAGAATTTTTGGTTGGGCCAATTAGTACAGTTTATTAGTTAAAGTCTCCCCTGTTTCAGGGTTTGACTTCTCTGACCTCTGTGTATTATGAATCAGATATCTCTCTGTACAGAATCTCAATGACTATGAGGTTTGTTTCACTTAAACTAGACTCAATAAGGATTTTAACCATATAAATTACATCACCTAATTATTTTAATAAAATTTATGGTGAATTTCTAAAATTGAAACAGGGGATCCAGAAATTGCTCTGGCCCTATTTCACTAAAACTCAAATATCTTACAAAATACAAAACATTTACCTGATTTGCTTATTCCATATGAAAATAGACACAATGAGCTTTAATTTCATATATTATTCACTATCAAACCATGTCTCTACAAATTTTTGTGATTTTCAAAATCACGTTATTTTTGATACTTGAATCCGTTTTTAAGTTACTTTCACATTTTTCATAATTTTCATGTGATAGTTACTACTTAATCATACATACTATTAAACATGTATATCATCAGCTATTCTATTAGCTAATCACTAGCAAATATTTACACATCATTCATTGATCATATCATATCAAAAGAAACCAAGTTCCTATACATGCCATACACAAAACGAAACCTCTAACTATACCAATGTAATTTCTTCGATAGTGTGATCTGGACTCCGATGTTTCCTTCGATCCCCGAGTGGCTTGATAAAAACTATAAGAAAAAGAAAATAAGAGAGTAAGCACTAGGCTTAGTAAGCTTACAAGCAAATAAATTACAACATTCAACATAATGAATAAATATACATCTAGTCACCTAGCCTCATAAACTTTCTTTACTTCTCATTTTCTACCTTCTTCTTTACTCACTTATCTTCTTTACTCACTTACCTTCTTTCTTGCCTGACCTTTTACTATTCATAAATATAATCTACCTTCCTTTTTACTAATAATTCACTATGATTTAACATATACAATGACCCGTTGAACCACTCGGAATACTAAGGATACTAGGGTCGTTCCTGTCTATCAATATCCTGCCAATGCCATGTCTTCGACATGGACTTACATGAATTATTCCTATCTCCAATGCCATATTTATATATATAATATGGGCTTACATGGCTCATTCCTGTCTCCAAAGCCATATATCTGATATGGACTTACATGGCTCATTTCTATCCTATCCTGTCAACCCCAATATCCTAATATTCCTAAGGTTCAAACGGGGCTTCCTAATGCTTTTTCTCTGCTACTTCGCCTTTAATTCGACTTTAAATATTCTCAAAAAAATAAGTTATAAATGCTGGAAATTAACAATAATAATGTAAAATATAAGAATATTGCATTTATTTACTGTAAACTTACCTCGATACAAAATGTGAATAAACTTTACAATTTAGTCCTTTACTTTTTCTTTTTCCCGATCTGCTCCTGAATTTCGTTCTTCTTGATCTATAATAGAAAATTTAACTTATTTAATATTCACATTTATCAAAACAGTTCTTTACTCAAACTTTGGAAAAATTACATTTTTACCCCTAAACTTTTGCATATTTACACTTTTACCCCAAATCTCGTAAATTAAACTTCAACCTATTTTCTTATGTTTTATGACATGCTGATCATTTTTCCCTTCTATGGTAGCATCAAATTCATACTCTAACATGCACTTATGACTATTAGGTATTTTATTGATTAAGCCCTTTTACTCGTTTTTACCTAAAACCGAGTAGCACAAGTTGTCTAACATAATCTAAGACCTCATATTCTATCATAAAACATCAAAATAAACACTTTTCACCTATGGGTATTTTTCCAAATATGAACCCTAACTTAAATTTTTGCTAGCATAAGCTTTATCGAGCTACCGGGACTCCGAAAACGTAAAGAACATTAAAAACGGGGCTTGGATTCACTTACTATGGAGCTTGAAAATTGAAGAAACTCTAGCTATGGAGAGATGGAGCATTCGGCAGCAACTATGAAGATGATAACTAATTTTTGTGTTATTTTTCCCTTTTAATTTCATTTAATATCCAAATGACCAAAATGCCCCTCCTTACTAAACTTTTAAAAATTCCTTCCATGTCCTAATTTTGTCCATGAACTTAAAATTGGTCAAATTTATATTTAAGACCTCCTAATTAATATTTCAAAGCAATTTCATACTAGAAACTTCTAGAATGCAAGTTTGCAAATTATTCGATTTAATCCCTAACCTCAACTTAAGCACTTTATGCATAGAATTTCATCACGAAATTTTCACACAATCATGTAATCATATCATGAACCTCAAAATAATAATAAAATAAATTTTTCTACCTCGTATTTGTGGTTTCGTAACCACTGTTCTGTTTAGGCCCTATTTCGGGATGTTACATTTCTCCCCCCTTTAGGGATTTTCGTCCCCGAAAATCTTACCTGTGAAGAGATTTGGGTACTATTTTTGCATAGCCTCTTCGGGTTCTCATGTAGCCTCGTCTACCCCATGTCTATTCCATAGTACTTTCACAATTGCAATACTTTTGTTCCTTAATTGCTTTACCTCTCGAGCTAGAATCTTTACTGGTTCTTCACCGTAAGTCATGTCTAACTGAATCTCAACCTCTATCTGAGAAATCACATGTGACGGATCTGAACGATAACGACATAGCATAGACACATGAAATACATTATGAATCTTCTCTAACTCAATCGGCAAAGCTAATCGATATGCTAATGGTCCGGCTCTCTCAATCACTTCAAATGGTCCAATAAAATGTGGACTTAGTTTGCCTTTCTTGCCAAATCTAAGAACTTTCTTCCACGGGGATACTTTCAAAAAAAATTTGTCACCAACTTGATATTCAATCTCTTTTCTCTTCAAATCTGCATACGACTTTTGTCTGTCTGAAGCTGCTTTCAAGCAATCTCTGATGATTTTTACTTTCTCTTCTGTTTCCTTAACTAGATCAACCCGTCAAATCTGATCTTCCTTAAGCTCATCCAATACAAAGGTGTGCGACATTTATGTCCATACAAAGCTTCATAAGGTGCCATCTTCAAACTCGATTGATAACTATTATTATAGGCAAACTCTACTAATGGTAAATATTTTTCCCAACTGCCTCAAAATTCCAGTACACAGCATCTAAGCATATCTTCAAGTACCTGAATAACTCTCTCTGACTGACCGTCGGTTTGAGGATGGAAAGCTGTACTAAAACTCAACTTTGTGCCCAAAGCCTTCTATAATTTCTTCCAAAACCGTGAAGTAAATCTTGGATCTCTGTCTCAAATGATCGATAATGGTACCCCGTGTAGTCTGACTATCTCTGAAATATACAACTTGGCCAACTTGTCAAGTGAATAATCCATCTGGCCCGGGATAAAATGAGCCGACTTTGTTAATTTATCAATCACAACCCATATGCATCTTTCTTTCTGTAAACGGCAATCCTGTCACAAAATCCATAGTAATTCGATCCCATTTCCACTCAGGGACTAGCACGGGCTGCAATAAACCTGAAGGTACCTGATGTTCGGCCTTTACCCGCTGACAGATCAAGCATCTAGAAACAAACTCTGAAATGTCCCTTTTCATTCCTACCCACCAATACATTTTCTTCAAATCATTATACATCTTTGTACTACCTGGATGAATAGACAAAGAACTACTATGTGCTTCCTGTAAGATCTTTCGAATAAGCTCATCATTCTTCAAGATCGCATACTGTCTCTGAACATCAAACAACCGTCGAGAATCGATCGAAAATCGACTCTATATCCGACTCACACTGATCTCTTTTGGCTAACAACTCACTGTCATTTTTCTGAGCTTCACAAATTTCTTCAAGAAACATTGGTTTGGCTCTCAACTCAGCTTAGACAAAACCATCATCTGATAAGGCTAGACTAGTGTTCAAAGCTCTTAATGCAAACAAAGATTTCCTACTCAAAGCATCAGCAACAACGTTTGCCTTACCTGGGTGATAATCGATCACTAGCTCATAATCTTTAATCAACTCTAACCATCTTCTTTGCCTCAAATTCAAATCTTTTTGAGTCATCAAATATTTCAAACTTTTGTGATCAGTAAATATGTGGCACTTCTTACCGTACAAATGATGTCTAAAAATTTTCAGCACAAAAACAATGGCAGCTAGCTCTAAATCATATGTCGGATAGTTCTTCTCATGTGGCTTTAGCTGTCTAGAGGCATAAGCAATTACCTTCCCTTCCTGCATAAGTACACAATCAAGTCCATCCATGGACGCATCACTATAAATCACAAACTCCTTACCTGGTTCTGGTTGTACTAAAATAGGAGCTTTAATAAACAATGCTTTTAACTTATCAAAACTCTGTTGACACTTCTCAGTCCATTCAAACTTGACATCCTTTCGCAGCAATCTTGTAAGCGGGGTAGCTATCATAGAAAATCCCTCTACAAATCATCTATAACATCCAGCAAGACCAAGAAAACTTCTAACTTCTGATACATTTCTAGGAGGCTTCCACTCAACAATGGCTGAAATCTTGCTCGAATCAACCTTAATACCTTCACCTGAAACAATGTGTCCAAGAAAACCAACTTCTCGTAACCAGAACTCACTTTTGCTGAACTTGGCATACAACTGATTATCTCTCAGAATCTGTAAAACTGTTCTCAAATGCTCTGCATGCTCAGTCTCATCATGAGAATAAATCAAAATATCATCAATGAACACAACTACAAACTTATCCAGGTACGGTCTGAAAATTCAGTTCATTAAGTCCATGAAAATGGCAGGAGCATTAGTCAAGCCAAATGGCATCACAAGGAACTCATAATGACCATACCTAGTCCGGAAAGTAGTCTTCAGGACATCTGACTCTTTAACTCGCAACTGATAGTATTCAGATCTCAAATCTATCTTGGAAAACACAGTAGCTCCCTTCAATTGATCAAACAGATCATCAATTCTAGGCAAAGGATACTTGTTCTTTTCTGTTACCTTGTTAAGTTGCCAATAATCTATGCACAATCTCATCGATCTGTCTTTCTTTTTCACAAATAGCACTGGTGCACCCCATGGTGAACTACTGGGTCTTACAAATCCTTTATCTGTTAATTCCTGCAACTGAGCTTTCAATTCTTTCAATTCCAACGGAGCCATTCTATAAGGAGCAATAGAAATGGGCTTGGTACCTGGAATCAACTCAATACCAAACTCAACTTCTCTAACAGGAGGCAAACCTGGTAGTTCTTCCAGAAACACATCGGGAAACTCACATACCACAAGCACTAATTCAATTTTCAATTCTGGATCTTTAGTGTTCAACACAAAAGCAAGATAAGCTTCATACCCTTTTCTCAAACATTTCTGAGCAGACATAACAGAAATTATGGAAAATGAACTATCTGACTCTTCTGAATTAACCCGAATAATTTCACTACTTTCACACTTCAACTCAATGAATTTCTTCCCACAATTCACTATCACATCATGTGTAGTCAACCAATCCATACCAAGAATCACATCAAACTCATCAAATGGCAATAGCATGAGATCGTAGGAAAAGTGAGAGCCTCTAATCATCAAAGAACAATTTCTACATACTTTATCTACTAATACATGCTTGCCTAATGGATTCGATGCTTTAATCACAAATTCTGTAGATTCTATAGGCATACTTATACTAGGCATCGATTTCTTGCAAACATATGAATGAGTTGAACCCGGATCAATCAAAGCAATGACATTAATATTATGTAGAGAAAATGTACCCGTAATCACATCGGGGAAGGATGCCTCTTCGCGTGTACGAATAGCATAAGTCCTTGCAGGGGCTCTAGCATCTGGTCTCACAACTAAATCTCTTGAGGTACCTCTGTTACTTGCTCCTACTCCCGGTTGCCTCGGTAATCTGCCTCTAGTAGGAGCATTTCCAGATCTAGCATTCTCGTACAAAATGATCTAGAGCACCGCATTTATAACAAACATTTTCGCCTACCCGACAAGGACCATAATGAAGTCTACCACACCATGGACACCCTGATCTACCCTGTTCAACATTACCTACACTCGCAGTCGAGGTGGTCTGAGCCTTCGAATCCTTAAATCTGCTGCTTCTATTCTAACTAGAATACCTAGCTGAGAAACTAGATCTGGTAGAAAACTCCTTTGGCCTTTTGGATGTAGCTTGGAATGACCTGCTCATCTGTCTCTTCTTTGTATCTTGTGTCTCTGTCTCAACTTTGCCTTTTCTTTTAAATGACTCCTACGCCTTACAGGCTCTCTCAACTAAAATAACGAACTCTTTTATTTCTAGGACACCCACTGATAGTCAGATATCATCATTTAACCCATCCTCAAACCTTTTACACATGATAGCCTCTGTGGACACACATTCTCTAGCATATTTACTAAGCCTGACAAATTCGCGCTCATAATCGGTCACCGTCATATTACCTTGTTTCAATTCCAGGAATTCCTTTCTCTTCTGATGAATAAACCTCTGACTGATGTACTTTTTACGAAATTCCTCCTGAAAGAAATCCCAAGTGACCCTCTCCTTTGGTACAATTGATACATGTGTTTTCCACCAGTGGTAGGCTGAGTCTCTAAGAAGTGATACTACACATTTCATACATTCCTCGGGTGTACAAGATAATTCGTCAAAGACTCTGATAGTATTTTCTAACCAAAATTCTGCTCTTTCTGCGTCATCATCCTTTGTTGCTCGGAACTCTTCTGCCACTTGTTTCCTGATTCTATCAACTGGTGGCTTTTCTCTTATCACTGTACCAGTGACTAGGGAAGCTTGAGCTGCATGGGTAGCCTGAGAATCATGAGGGGGTGGAGGTCTAATCGCGCGATTCGCATGCGAACGAACTTGGCAAACAAATCATTCAAAGCTTGGAAGAGAGCTTCTCGAGTCACTCCTCCCGATTAATCTAGCATCGCCTATTCTCAGATGGTGCTGCCCCTTCCGCGGGAGCAGGCGCATTACTTTCTGCATCATCATCACCAGCTCGTTCGGAATCCATTACTATAAAACAAAATATTTAAAAAATCGTCAAGAGTCATCACACTATCAAAATACAGGTATGGCATGTATAGCTAGACTTTTACTCACACTAACTGTTCCGAGAACCGACTAAACCTGCTCTGATACCAATAAATGTAACGCCCCGTACCTGAGACCATTGCCGGAGTCAAACACGAGGTGTTAACAGACTTAATTCATTGCTTAAACAGCTCAAACAATTTAATTTTAAAATTTCCAGTCCAGCTAGCAATCTGCGTCACAGTCGCTTAAAAATTCATATCTCGAGTTCCGAAACTCAAAATTCTATTCCGTAAATTTTTCCTGAAACTAGACTCACATATCTATTTACTAATTGTTTCTAGAATTTTTTTGGCTGGGCCAATTAGTACAGTTTATTAGTTAAATTCTCCCCTGTTTCAGGGTTCGACTGCTCTGACCTCTGTGTATTACAAATCAGATATCTCTCTGTACAGGATTTCAATAACTATGAGGTTTGTTTTTATTAAAACTAGACTCAATAAGGATTCTAGCCATATAAATTACATCACTTAATTGTTTTTATAAAATTTATGGTGAATTTCTAAAGTTGAAATAGGGGATCTAGAAATCGCTCTAGCCCTATTTCACTAAAACTCAGATATCTTATAAAATACAAAACCTTTACCTGCTTTGCTTATTCCATATGAAAATAGACACAATGAGATTTAATTTCATATATTATTCACTATCAAACCATGTATCTACAAAGTTTTGTGATTTTTCAAAATCACGTTATTTTTTATACTTGAATCTGTTTTTAAGTTACTGTCACATTTTTCATAATTTTCATGTGATAGTTACTACTTACTCATACATACTATTAAACATGTATATCATCAGCCATTCTATTAGCTAATCACTAGCAAATATTTACACATCATTCATTGATCATATCATATCAAAAGAAACCAAGTTCCTATACATGCCATACACAAAACGAAACCTCTAACTATACCAATGTAATTTCTTCGATAGTGTGATCGGGACTCTGACGTTTCCTTCGATCCCCGAGTGGCTTGATAAAAACTATAAGAAAAAGAAAATAAGAGAGTAAGCACTAGGCTTAGTAAGATTACAAGCAAATAAATTACAACATTCAACATAATGAATAAATATACATCAAGTCACCTAGCCTCATAAACTTTCTTTACTTCTCATTTTCTACCTTCTTCTTTACTCACTTACCTTCTTTCTTACCTGACCTTTCACTATTCATAAATATAATCTACCTTCCCTTTTTGCTGATAATTCACTATGATTTAACATATATAATGACCCGTTAAACCACTCGGAATACTAAGGATACTAGGGTCGTTCCTGTCTATCAATATCCTGCCAATGCCATGTCTTCGACATGGACTTACATGAATTATTCCTATCTCCAATGCCATATTTATATATATAATATGGGCTTACATGGCTCATTCTGTCTCCAAAGCCATATATCGATATGGACTTACATGGCTCATTTCTATCCTGTCTCTGTCAACCCCAATATCCTAATATTCCTAAGGTTCAACCGGGGCTTCCTAATGCTTTTTCTCTGCTACTTCGCCTTTAATTCGACTTTAAATATTCTCAAAAAAATAAGTATATAAATTCTGGAAATTAACAACAATAATGTAAAATATAAGAATATTGCATTTATTTCTATGTAAACTTACCTCGATACAAAATGTGACTAAACTTTACAATTTAGTCCTTTACTTTTCTTTTCCCGATCTACTCACTGAATTTTGTTCTTCTTGATCTATAATAGAAAATTTAACTTATTTAATATTCACATTTATCAAAACAGTCCTTTACTCAAACTTTGGAAAAATTACATTTTTACCCCTAAACTTTTGCATATTTACACTTTTACCCCAAATCTCGTAAATTAAACTTCAACCTATTTTCTTATGTTTTATGACATGCTGATCATTTTTCCCTTCTATGGTAGCATCAAATTCATACTCTAACATGCACTTATGACTATTAGGTATTTTCTGGAGATTAAGCCCTTTTACTCGTTTTTACCTAAAACCGAGTAGCACAAGTTGTCTAACATAATCTAAGACCTCATATTCTATCATAAAACATCAAAATAAACACTTTTCACCTATGGGTATTTTTCTAAATATGAACCCTAACTTAAATTATTGCTAGCATAAGCTTTATCGAGCTACCGGGACTCCGAAAACGTAAAGAACATTAAAAACGGGGCTTGGATTCACTTACTATGGAGCTTGAAAATTGAAGAAACTCTAGCTATGGAGAGATGGAGCATTCGGCAGCAACTATGAAGATGATAACTAATTTTTGTGTTATTTTTCCCTTTTAATTTCATTTAATATCCAAATGACCAAAATGCCCCTCCTTACTAAACTTTTAAAAATTCCTTCCATGTCCTAATTTTGTCCATGAACTTAAAATTGGTCAAATTGCTATTTAAGACCTCCTAATTAATATTTCAAAGCAATTTCATACTAGAAACTTCTAGAATGCAAGTTTGCAAATTATTCGATTTAATCCCTAACCTCAACTTAAGCACTTTATGCATAGAATTTCATCACGAAATTTTTGCACAATCATGTAATCATATCATGAACCTCAAAATAATAATAAAATAAATTTTTCTACCTCGGATTTATGGTTTCGTAACACTGTTCTATTTAGGCCCTATTTCGGGATGTTACAATGGATCACTCACTTGAGGTATAGCAGGTATCAAAGATAGATTAATCGGGGGTGGAGGTTGTTGTGCAGCTGGATTAGTTCGGATATATTGAGTAAACCAATCTTCATCATTTGGTAAAAGGCTTGCTTAGCCTCTCCCTCTTAGTTACTCGAGGTCGGTTGAGAATCAACCGGTGCTGTCCCTTGCGCGAGAGTAGGCGCTATGCTCTCGACATCATCAGCTACAGCTTTGTCGGGATCCATATACTATATGTAAACACATTTTCAAATGTCAAAAGTCATCACACTATTGCAGTTTATATTATGGCAAGTATAGCTAGACTCACACATGCTACGTTAATCCTAGAATCGACTAAACCGTAGCTCTAATACCAATAAAATGTAACACCCCTAATCTGTATCTGACGACAGAAAAGGGTTAAGAGGCATTACCAATCATATTACAATTCAAGAGTTTAATCAAACAATGTTATACATCAAATGAAATTAAATTTCATTTCTAACTTTTTCATTTATACTTGCAGCACCAATATATTAATCTAAATAAAATTCACATTTCACGCATTACTATAATTTAATGCCTTCATTCGAATATAGATATACATAAATAAATGCATCTAAGCATATTTGAAACAAACATCATATCAATAGTATTTTCAGTTTAGTAATTAACTAACATCTAAGTGATGTAATATATTACACTGAACTCAAATACTTTTCATCACTTCAATTTCAACCATTTTCGGACATCATAACAACTTCTGCGTAAACACCTAATAAAACCAATTGAGATCTTATTACAAAATTTATCAAGCTATCACCTATACAACTTAATACAATATAACATGACTGAATATACTATTTAAGCTTATCATCATAGTGTACACTTACCTTAAATTTTAAGGCCACACTTAATGTTTAAGTTTATAACAAACAATTGACTTAAACAATTATGAAACATTTTTCTTACTTATTACTTTACTTAGTCGAATCATATGGATTTAAACCTCATGCACAACCCAAAATTTCCATTACTGAATTAATAAACTAAATTCCTTAAACATTATAACTAAAAACATTTTAGATCAAAACTAAGTATAATAAATGATAAACCGTCATTTATACATATTTTTACCCTATGCTTAGCGCATTTTATGAATGATTTTTCCTTAGAATTGGTGAATTTGATGCTCCTAATGCCTTAATTTCATGTTTTATACTTAAGTGAGCTTAGGAGAGTAAAAAGAACGAAAAACGGACCAAAAATCGAGAAAATGGGCCAACGTACGAAATCAACACGGCCTGGACTTCCTCACACAGGTAGACCACACGGCCGTGCTATTTTAACAGGCTTGACCACGGCCTGAAGTAATCGTACACGGACGTGTCACACGAGCGTGTCCCTGTCAAGCCCAAGTTGAGTCTAATTTAGAAAATGCTAATTTTGAGGGCTTTTAGGCATTCTAAAGCCTATAAATACACCTTAAAGGAGAAAAAAAGGGGGACACACAGGAGGAAGCAAGGAATTTCTCAAGGAAAGCCGATTGATCCATCTCAGAAGTCGGATTCACCATCAAGACTGAAGATCTCCCTTCAATTCCCCTTTAGGAGTTTTGGGTTTTTCTTTATATTTTATATTCACTATTCTTCTGAGATGTTTTCCTTTTTAGTTATGAACTAAATCCCCTAAATACCTAAGGGGAATGAAACCTAAGACAGATCTTGTTATTATTATTTTCTGAATTGTATGATAAATATTTGACTTGTTCTTAATTATGTGTTCGTCATTCTTGTTTTGATATTCCAAGATATTAATTCAAGTTAAGCTCTTATGCAGAGAAGGAATAGACCCTGTCCAAAAGTACATTTGTCATAATTAAGCGGAGTTGATTTCGCGCCTAGAGATAGGGTGACAAGATTTTGCCGAATTAAGGTGAAACTTAATAAGGGGATCCATAGATCGAGTTAATGCAACCCTAGGAAGTTAATTAGAAAGAGATTTCAATTATTCAATTATTCAACCTAGGGTTAGACGTTATTAGTCTCGAGAAAGATAATAACATAACTTAGGGATCTCTACGGAACAAGTTAAATGAATAAATCATCAGATTCGGAGTCAAAATAACAAGTAAAGTCTAGGTGGATTCTTCCTTAGGTATTGTCTTAATTCAATCGTTTTCCAAAAGTAATCCCCCAATTCTATTTTCTGTGAATTTTTAGTTTAGTTAATTAGTTAGTTAAAACAAATCCCCTTATTCTTAGGCTAGATAATAAAAAGTCAGTCATTACTAGTACTTTCAGTTCCTTTTGGTTCGACAATCCGGTCTTGCTAAAACTATACTACTGTTCGATAGGTACACTTGCCTACATCGTGATAATAGTTAGTTTCAAGAACGATTAATTATAAATATTTAAAACCTGTCACAAAATCACGATCAAGTTTTTGGCGCCGTTGCCAGGGAACTAAGATATTAGGAACACTCAATTTTTATTACTTTAGCCATTCATTTTCCTTCCAAGTTAATTTTATTATTATTAATTTACTTTTTCTTTCTCTTGGTAGATTTTTATAGTTTATCACAAGAAGAAACCCGTCAGGACCACTACTTTTTGACGAAGAAATCGATCGCATAGTTTGCAAAAATCAAAGAGAAATAAGGCGAAGCCTAAGATACACAGAGGAAGAACAAGAGGACGATATCTCAACTACGACTGAGGAGATGGCTAAAAATTAAGATAATCAGCTACCTCCTGCGATACCCGCTGGACTAGTAAATCGGAATCCTGCTCTTCGTACTATGTATGGTTATGCTAAACCTTCTTTAATAAGAACTGAGTCAAGTATAGTTAGACCTACTATTGCTGCGAATAATTTTGAACTAAAACCTAACACTATTCAGAGGATACAACAATTTGTTCAATTTTATGGTTTGCAGGATGAGGATCCAAACACTCACTTGGCAAATTTCCTGGAATTCTGCGTTACATTTAAAATTAATGGCATTTCTGATGATGCCATTTGTCTTCGGTTATTCCCTTTTTCATTGAGGAACAAAGCTAAACAGTGGCTGAGCTCGTTACCACGAGGGTCAATTACTACTTGGGAACAAATGACCGAAAAGTTCATATTAAAATATTTTTCGCTGGCTAAAACGACTAAATTACGTAATGATATCTCTTCTTTTGTACATATGGATTTAGAGACACTCTACGATGCATGGGAGAGATACAAGGATATTTTGCGAAGATGCCCTCACCATGGGTTACCACTCTGGCTACAGGTTCAAACCTTTCATAATGGCCTGAATCATTCGACTTGACAAATGGTTGACGTAGCTACTGGCGGAACCATCGACAATAAAACACCTGAAGCTACCTATGAATTTATAGAGGAGATGTCACTGAATAACTATCAGTGGCAAGTCATGAGGACAAAACCAACAAAAATAACCGGTGTTTATAATGTCGACTCGGTCACCATGCTTTCTAATAAGGTAGAACTCTTGAATAAGAAAATTTATGGTTTTCTTAGTTCTTCACAGGTTCACCCAGTAATGCAGTGCGACAAATGGAGGTGGATCAAGCAGTTCAGAATACCCGCCATATGGTCACAACATGGACAATGAGCAGTTAAATTACATGGGTAACAACCCTTGATCTCAAAATAATTCTTATAGTAACACTTACAATGTAGGTTAGAGGAACCATCCAAATTTCTCATGGGGAGGCCAAGGCAATCAGAGACCCCCTCCAGGCTTCCAACAACCACCCTACCAACAAGAGAAGAAGTCGAACCTTGAAGAGATGCTCACAAAGTCTTTATCGGTGTTAAAAACTAATTTTTAGAATATCGAGACAACACTTAAGAATCAACAAGCATCGATCCAAGGGCTCGAAACTCACATAGGCCAGCTGTCCAAACTAATATCTGAACGACCACAAGGTAGCTTGCCAAGTAATACTGAACCCAACCCAAGGGAACAACTCAACACAATTAATGTTCAAGATGAAGAAGGATTCGTTGAGCCTAAGCCAGAACCAAGGCAAGAAACTGTGGTGAGCAGAGGTCAAGGTGAGGTAGCTCATGATAAAAACAAATCAGTGAATGTCGAATATAAACCTCATGTGCCATACCCCAACGCGGCAAGGAAAGACCGCTTAGATGAACAATTTGGTAAATTCCTTAAACTGTTAAAAAAATTACACATTAACTTACCGTTTATTGAAGCTCTATCACAGATGCCAAACGTAATGAAATTGTTAAAGGAGCTTTTAGCAAATAAACGGAAGTTGGACGAGGCGTCGCATGTGGAGCTAAATGCAGTTTGCTCAGCTATTCTACCGAATAAGCTACCCAACAAATTAAAAGATCCAGGGAGTTTTACAGTTCCTTGCTTAATTGGTAGTTTAGATGTTAATAATGCATTAGCTGATTTAGGGGCTAGTATTAACGTCATGCCCTACAAAATGTTCAAACAATTAGGTCTTGGGAAACCCAAACAGACTAGGATGAGCATACAATTAGCAGATAAAACTATAAGATTTTCTAGGGGTATTATTGAAGATGTGCTAGTTAAAATCGATAAATTTATATTTCCCGTTGACTTCATTATTCTAGACATAGAGGAAGATAGTAACACTCCTTTAATTTTAGGAAGGCCCTTTTTAGCAACTGCTAAAATGATTGTTGATGTTGACACAGGTGATCCCGCAATTCGTGTGGGAGACGAAACAATCACCCTTCAAGCTTGCAATTCTGGCAACACATCGGAAATTGAAGGTGATAGTCTAAACCATTCTATTAAAACTGACAATATGGTGCAACCTACTTTGCAGGAAATGAGTCTGAAGGAAGTACATGAGCCATTCTCAAGCAATAGTAGAGGCCCTATTCATGAAGATCGAAGGCTACAAATCGAGGAGCTAGATGAATGGCGGACGCATAAACCAAAAATACCCAATAAACCAAAAATACGCTAGAACGAGCTCAATACCTTGCCAAATCAACTTAAGGTTGGAGATAAAATTTTATTAGAAGCCACAGATCCTCACATTGTCACTACCAAACCGAATGAAGAAGTCCCTCTTACGGTATTTAGCATTTTCCCATTCGGTATAGTCGAGGTAAGTCATCCTAAGTTCGACACTTTTAAGGTAAACAACACCCATCTAAAACCTTATTTTGATGAGATTAATAGCAGGAATGAGGAGTATAAATTCCTCGAACCACCACGACCATTCAATGGAGAGGTAAGTCGAGCTTAGACTATAAATAAGCGCTTCTCGGGAGGCAACTCGAGCACTAACAATATTAATTTCTTTAAATCTTAGTATTTAACACCTAACTTACTAACGGAGGTCTTGAATACAGGTTTTCCACACAGACACGGCTAGGCACACAGGCGTGCTGAGGACTGTGTGGAAACATGACAGAGATTTTTCCCTAACATAGGCTATGACAAAACGTCACGGCCGTGTGACATTGCTGTAGGCAAACCTGCCAAAATAACACGAGCGTTCACCACGCCCGTGTTGCAGAACCGTGGTTGAAGCTGAGAAAATAGCATAGATGTGCGACACGCCCATGTCTAGCACCCGTGGTCGAACCTGTTAAATTAACATGACCGTGGGACTACATACACGGGCGTGGGAGAAGCGAACGAAGCCAAACATGGTTGTGCGGCACGGCCGTGTGCACCCACATGCACAAGGAACACGGGCATGGACTAAATGCCAGATGCACCCAAGTTCAAAAATGCGTAACACACGGGATAAATTTGGGGAACACGAGCGTGTTCCCTGACCGCATGTCCCAAAAATAGACTGCACTATTCATTGTCTTCTTCACCCAAAATCCCTAACCCTAGCCGCTGCAAGTCCACACGACCACCCCGCCATGCCCGTGCGCTGCTTTCAACCCCATTTTTTACACTCATTCTCCTCTTTCTAGTGTTTGTTTACTATTTTCCCTTTAATTGCACTCATTTTTCATGCTAGTTATCATAGCAATCTGCGTTTTATATTTTATTTTTATCTATCACTCAAAATTCATTATCTAGAGTAGTTATCATCTTTTTCATGTGAAATTCTTACTCATTACATGATTTCCCTGCCCCATTTGACTAGTTTAAAGTAATTATTCATGGTTAGAATAACAGACATACTCATGCATTTTGTGTTGACATGTTTCATCCGTCAATTACATTGCATGAAATTCTCTGCCATTCTTATGCCATAAAATTGATTGCTTTGGTTCAGTTGTTAGTCTTAGTAGTTGTGGCTGAAATTATGATTTTTATTTTATTTTAATTTTTGTCTTCATTTTACTTTGACCATTGATCAAGATGAATAAATGGTTTTGATTGCAGGTACAACATCGTCTTCACGAGGAAAGAAAACTGCCGTCCCCACTTCGAAGAGAAGGAAGGGGGTGTCATCTTCCTCGGGTTCTACAGCAAAAATTCGCCACCCTTTTCTATAGTTCTCCATTAGGCCCCAAGAAGAACTTTACCAAATACTCCAGGCCTGACCTTTAACTGTGGGCCTTTGCATCGATTGGGCTGCAGTAGAACAAGTTCAGTTGGTTGATGCGATTCGGGCCCTCATAACCACCAACCCTTGGGAGCTTTTCTTTGGGATCCTCGAGCCAACATATCTCGAGCTTATGATGGAACTATGCTCAACGTTTCATCTTCAGACCGTAATGACAAATTACGATGATCCTGGCACGGTCCAATTTCGCCTAGGTGGATTAGTTTGCCAGTTAAGCGTCCCAGAATTTGGTACTGCATTGGGCTTATATACAAAGGAGTTCAAGGAGAAAAATGTCTTATATTCTCTCAACTGTCACATCCACTGTTCTCCCTCACGATGCTGAGACGCACTCGTACCACATTTGGCCACCTACGACCCTAGTCGCTCCAAGGCATCAGCTCTCCCTCCATCCTTGAGGTATTTACATTCGATTCTATCTCACACCTTGACAGGGCGGAGAGAGAGCACCAGCGTCGTCACCACCAACGACGTCTACTACTTATGGTGTATGTCGCACGGGCACGTCTTCGACCTCGCCTACTTTATCGCCCTTGCCATTCGCCATCAGACAGAGCGACATCGAAAAGGGGTCATCTCCATTGGGCCCTATGTGACGCGACTGACGTGACACTCCGGGCTCCTCAACACCATAGCCCAAGAATCATCCTTGACCCTCATTGGCCAGATGTCTCCACAAGGCATCTCGAACATGCTAAGCATGAGGATGATCGAAAAGTGCTAAGGAACTTACCCTCCTCAATATCGTCTCGCCCAATCTACCGAGGAGGAGGCCCCCAAGGACATTACTGATGATGTCCCTCCACAACACGAGGACCCACCGTCTCAGGCACCACGCCCCTCTTGTCAGTTCATGTGGCGGCTTCATATGTTGACATCTCTGAACACCTTACACGATTTGAGCAGCAATGTTTTCAACGATTTGATCACATTGATGCGACTCTACATCAGATTTGTCAGCATTTTAACATCTCATCGCCAGCCCCACCTCGCGAACCATCTAGCGATGAAGACGTTTAAAAACTTTCATTAATTATTTTATTTTATGTTTTTACTTTTATTTTATCTTCAGACTCCTTTTTATTTTTTCTTACGCCTATCTTTATTAGATTTTATAATTTTTATTTTACAATGACCAACTTCAGCTATTCCATTACAAGTAATTCTGTCTCTTTACATTTCTTAAAGAAAGTTCCTGATTTTGTCACAGCTATAAAAGAGCTCCTAAGCTCATCCTCACATAGGAACTAAAAACTCCACCGGGAAAGGTTCTCCACGACTGCCATGTCCTACTCGACCACGACTATAGCTACCAACAGATATAATATTCATTTGTCGCAGGACTTATAGACTAATGAACCTCTACCACCATCGGAGTATCCTCCTCCACTCTCACGCCATTTATTCTCCAAAAACTTCAGTTCAAGGAATTCATTCATCATTCAGGAAGTTTCACTTCTCTCCTTATCTTATGATCATAAATTTATCTTTTTCAATATATCTATCTTTGTACATTGAGGGCAATGTACATCTTAAGTGTGGGGGGTCTTTTATATCACCATTAGAATATGTCTTATTCTCACGTGAATTACTCATATCACTATTAGAATGAATTTTAATTAACTCATGATTTTTATTGATATGTCTTGAATTAAAACATAGGCATTTATGCATGGATTGTTTAAACTTTAAGACATTAGGGAATCAAGCATGATAAGTTGATCTTTGAAGAATTAAAAACTTCTAGGTTGTTTCTCTAAGTCTACGTATTATCTTGAGTTGGAATTCACTAGTTTAAACATCAAAAAGCCATAATTTTTTGTGAGATTTTGAGCTTTCAAGAGCATCTATTATTTCTTCCATGCTCACTTTCATTATGAGTGCGCCAATATTGAACTGTTATTCTAGAACTTGCTTGATTATGCATGTTAAGACCACACCATTTGATTTGATATGTCAAAATGATAAAGGCACTTAGGTTTAACCCACTCACTCCATAAAAGTTTACCTTCACAATTAACCCTTAGTGAACCCCCTTGAGCCTAACAACCCATTTATTGATTTACCCTCAATATTAACCCATAACTCATTATTGTTGAAATCCCCTAAATTAATTTGATCCCTATTTTTGTCGAGATTTGAGTTGGAATAGTTGTTTAGCTATGTTTTATTTTGTATTTGACTTGTTTAAAAAAAAAAAAAAACAACAACAACAATACTTGCATACTTATTTATTAATAGTAATTCGCTATTTTTGAGCTTGAGTGTTAATTCCACATTCTGAGAAGAAGCTCACTTGTAATCAACTGATGACCAGTCATTTTTCTAGCTAGGCAATTTATTTCAATTCAATCTCGATTCTAACCCTTTCTCCCAACTTGTGACCACACCCTTTAACCAAAACCACATTACAACCCTCTAAAGACCTTTTGATTGATGTTTCATCTCAATTTATAGTGGTGGAGCATGCAAGCCTATGGTAATGACTTTTCATTATTGACTATTGAGTGCTTCATTTATTGTCCTTAAACACCTCGAGTGATTTGAGTGTAACATCAAGAAATAGGGCCTAAACAGAACAGTGGTTACGAAACCACAAATTTGAGGTAGAAAAATTTATTTTATTATTATTTTGAGGTTCATGATATGATTACATGATTGTGCAAAAATTTCGTGATGAAATTCTATGCATAAAATGCTTAATTTGAAGTTAGGGACTAAATCGAATAAGTTGCAAAACTTGCATTCTAGAAGTTTCTAGTATGAAATTGCTTTGAAATATTAATTAGAAGGTCTTAAATAGAAATTTGACCAATTTTAAGTTCATGGAAAAAATTAGGACATGGAAGGAATTTTTAAAAGTTTAGTAAGAAGGGGCATTTTGGTCATTTGGATATTAAATGAAATTAAAAGGGAAAAATAACACAAAAATTAGTTATCATCTTCATAGTTGCTGCCGAATGCCCCATCTCTCCATAGCTAGGGTTTCTTCAACTTTCAATGTAATATCCTGATTTTCGGGTTTTTCGCGATTCTTGAGATTTTAGTAAAGTTTCTAAAATTTGGTATGTGATTATGGAATTCATAATTTAAGTATGTAAATGGGCTTATGGAAGGCCCATGAGTTGGCCAAAACCCAGAAGAATTTTTAAATTTTGGACTTAGGAGTTAGGGGCTCTGGCGAGGTGCCCTTATATAAAGTCGTGGGTAAAATGTATCACAAAAAGAGCTTTGGTAAAGTGGCAAGGGTGACGCCACTAAGCTCCTAAAAATGTGGCGTGTGGAGCATAGAGGGGGAAGACACAGGATCGATTCCTATGTTGGCAAAAAGGATGCTAATTTTTATGTTTTGAGCATGTAAGAGTTGTAGTGAATGGAACTCTTTGGGGAGAGTTTGAGTCGATTAAATGCATGGATTAAGGAGGATAAGGGGAGAGATTTTAGGAATTGATATGAAGATAGAGTTGGCTGAATAAAGGAGATTGGAGGGGAATTTTCTGAGAGAGAGGTTTAGTAAGGGATTTTCGGCACATAGGTATTTTTGTGCCGTTTTCTCCCTAGAGGATTAGTCTCTTCTCTCTTTTTCTTTTGCAGTCGAATCTACCATCTCTTCTTCCATCTTTTATTCCTTCTCCTTCATTCAAACCAGCCCACTATTTCCCTTTATTCACCATTATTTCTTTCCTTAATCTCTACTTCACTGAAAAACAAAAAAAAAAAAGCCGAAATCAGTGAGGATAGGGTGGTGCCGATTCTTGTGACCAGCAACCTTTTCTTTCCTTTTCAATTTTTGGCGTTCAATTCTTTTACCTTTTAGGCGTACAGATTCTAGAGAAGAAAGACGGTGGTAAGCGTTCAAACTCTAAATAATTCCTAGAGTAACTTTTGGCCAAAAGCGAAACCCCATAATTTAGGAGATGGCCGAATATGTGTATAGGCCTTATGGGGTCTTCTTTTAATATTTTTTTGTGGTTTATTTAGTGAAGGAGCAGCAAGGAGTAGTGTCGACTTGAAATAGCTTGGATCACTGGAGTGGCTAGGCCTAGTCATCAATCGCGGCAAGGTAAAATTCCTAAGGCCATTATGGATGGTGGCCGAATGTGTAAGTATTAATATTAGATGATTCTTGGTTTAGTTCAATTATGGGAAGCTGATTATTAATGATGGATTATAGGAGAAATCGTGTAGGAGATCTCGTCAAGGAATATCGCCAAGCAGGTGTGTAACGAACCCTTTTTCATAGCTTAAAGCGATAAATGCGAAAAGCGAAATGCCAAATTCGCATTTCGAGAACTTATAGCAGAGCGAACGCTCACGAGTTAGTTAAAATCCATGAGATGATGATTGAGAACAATGGAAGCGGTAAGAATGAGATTTACGGCATTCTTGGTAAGTTGGGCCTCGAGGGGCTAAAATCAGCCCAATGGGCTTTCGGGCCCATTTGGAAAAAATTGGTAGAAATTGAAAACTGTTAAATTGCACGTTAAGACTGGTAATACCAATATGGAAAAGCAGGCTAAATGGGCCTAGAGGACAAATCGGCTATGTGGGGCCCATTAGGGTTTTTAGCCCAATAACTCGGTTTCGTTAAAAATGGGCGAGATTCATGGTTAAAACAAACAAATAGTTAGTAACTGATAATGAATATGGAAAATTCCTAAAATTTGGTAAGATTACGAAATTACCCTTATAATATGAAAATGATCTGTATTTTGCCCCAGGTAAAAATGACCATTATACCCCTAGGGTTTAATTATGAATTTGTTACATAGGATTTTGATGTACATGATATGTATGATATGCACATGAGATGTATGATATGCACATGATATGTATGATATGCACATGATATATATATGATTTGTACATGATGAATTCATAAATACATGGGGTTGGGTTTTTATATGGATGGAGGAAGTGCAAAAAGGGCTTATGCCCTGATTAATAAAGGGCTTATGCCCCGATTTTGATAATGGGCTTATGCCCTGATTTATAAAAAGGGCTTATGCCCTAGTTATTAAAAAGAGACAAGGCCTCGGTTATATGATAAAGCGGCTATCTTTGCCAAATGGAGAGTTTTGGTGGGTGGGTTGAGTTATTCCCACATGGAGAGCTTGGTTGGTACGGGTGGAGAGTAGCGGATGGTGGGTTGAGTAGTCTCCCCAAATGGGCTTGCATTCATTCTTTCATTGACATTACATGTGATATTGAAATGGGCCTATGGGCCATATCGTTTACAGTGAAGGCTTGCCGATAGAATATGAAATATGTGAAGGCTTGGCCCGATAATATGAAATATGAAAAGGCTACGGCCAAAGATATGTTGAGCTTGGACTTGGGCTAAGGCCCAACAGTGATATTGTTTTGGGCTCTGAAAGGGGCTTGTTGTACACTCGTGAGTTTCCAAACTCACCCCTTTTTTTTCCTTAACCTGCAGGAGAGCCATGATGAGGGGACTTGGAGCCGAGGGGATTGAGTGGCTACGGTGATTGCCCTTTTTTTTTTTTTTTTTAAAATTAAGCATTTGGTTTCCTTTAAGATTTCTTTATTTATTTACTTATTATTTATTTTTGGGTTGTAATAAGGCCATTTTAACTTTCCTTTTATTTTATTTTGGGATTATTTTTTTAACTTTAAACCGATTGATAATTAATGGGCTAGGCTTAGGACGCGTTTTCAAAATGGAACTCGTTTTTAAGATAACACAATGACACGATTATCCAACTTTAAAGAATATTCACTTAAATAAACTTCAATTCGTTATAACTAAGTGTGGCAATGGCAGTGGGCATGTCTAGGATTGGATCCAATCGAAGAGCTTGGTACTTAAGCAGCCTTCATGGCTCACCTCCTCTGTTTCGGATACCTACCTGGTGCCCAGCTTCCATTCACTTGTTAATTTATTAAAAGTCAATTTTTTTTAACACTAAAATGAAACATGAATTTTCAAACTCTTATATGGCATGTCAGATTTGGCCATAACGTCTGGGCCGGGTTTGGAGTGTTACATTTAGTGGTATCAGAGCCCGGTTGCAACAACTCGGCTGTGGATCGGGTCCAAAAAAAATCTTTTCAAAAACTTAGGCCCAAGAAGGGTATTTTTGGAAATGGTATTGGGAAGTTCTTTTCAAAGATGTTTTACAAGGTATACATGTTAAAATGGTTCAAGTTTGCCTAGTTTATAAAACGGGGCTAAAATCAAAAGTTTCAAAACAAGGGTGTTACAAGGGTATTTCAAAATCAAAATTTAAAATTTCTATTCTCTATGACTAAAAATATGGTTTTGAGTTTTAAATGGATTGGAGAAAGAAGCTAGTATGACTGAATCCCCGGCACCAAGTGCTGTAAGTATACTCTTTTTATGTTATGCGATAATGATATGATGCTATGAATAGAATTGAGACCCTACTATGATACTTTAGATAGGGTAGAGAAATTGTGAAAGCGGTAGAAATAAGATCGTAGCTAGAAGAGCTACTGACGATCTGAAAACAAACCCGAAGCTGTTATATTTCCATAAGATATTTTCTTAATAAAGCAGTGGAACATTATACTAATACCATAAAATTCGTAATTAGATATGAGTACAAGAGGAACTCGTGGGCGAGGCCGCGGACGTGGTCGCGGAAGGGTGCAGGTGAATCTTCATCCTCGGGGCATAGGCCACGGTGAGGAGGCATGCGTGCCTCAAGCAGCGGAGACTGGGTCTTATGATCGGGCCGCGGGGATGATGCTTTGTCCCAAGCCATGTTAAGGGTTTTAGAGAGAGTTCTTTGGAGCTAGCATTGGGGCGGTGAATAGGGGATCCATCTCTGAGCGTCTCGGGCTAACGGAGCAGAGGTTTTCAGGGGCGTATCTGGAGTAGCCCCAAATGTGGCTGAATATTGGCTAGAGGCAACAGAGCAAATTATGGATGATTTAGATTGTTCTGTGGAGCAAAAGCTAAAAGGGGCTGTGTCGCTGCTACGAGACGAGGCATACCGGTGGTGGATTCTTTGTAAGGAGAGTACTCGGTTGAACGAGTAACACAGGAATTGTTCAAAACTGCTTTTAAGGGGAGATATGTGGGAGCTAGCTATGTGGATGCTCGTCGGAAGGAATTCTTGAATTTGACTCAGGGTGATAAGACTGTAGCAGAGTATGAGGCAGAATTCTTGAGGCTGAGTCGATATGCTAGTGGGATAGTTGCGACCGAATATGAGCTCGGTGTTCGATTCGAGGATGGCCTTCGTGATGAGCTTAGGGTGCTGATAGCTCCACGAGGGAGCGCGATTTTTTGCTGCAATGGTAGAAAAGGCTAAAATAGCGGAGGAGGTAAAATGGGTGAGTGGCGAATCGTGAGAAGGATCGACCCAGATTTAAGAGGATTACGGACCCTCGGAGTCTTTGTAAATAGAAATGTCAAAAGAGCTAGAATGGCGAGAACCAGTTCGAGCAGCTCAGTGAATACTTTTAGATCGCAAGCTTGCGGGGATTGTGGCGAGTGCATATGGGGAATCTTGGAAGTGAAGCTGGAGCATGTTTTCGTTGTGGGTCAAAGGAACATAAGTTCGAGAGAATGTCCTCGGAGAATGCTCGGAAGTAGCGGCAGAACAAAGGGATGTCCAATCTCGAGGGGACCACCACCACGAGAGGGTCGTGGGCAAAGCGAGAGGTGGCAATGGTAATGGGCGGGGCGTGGAGCACCGGGCGGGGGTGCTGGACATGCGAAGCTCGACACCGGCGTTGGTTTGCGCGCACGACGTCGTGAGGAGGGTGACGCTCCCGATGTTATAACTGGTACGTTCTTCATTCATAACAAGCCTTACATTGCTTTAATTGATGTGGGTTCCACTCACTCATATGTTGCTTGTGATGTATCTGGGGCATTGGGTATGCTTCCTGAGGAGACTATAAGTGGGGTATCAGTGATAAGTCCTTTGGGACACTCGGTCAAGGTAGATAAACTCTTTAGGGCTGTGCCTCTAGAGATACAAGATAAGATTTTTTGAAGGGAATTGATGGAGCTGCCATTTGGGGATTTTGATGTTATTTTGGGTATGGGTGGCTAACTAAACATAGGCAACGTTGGATTGTGCTTTGCGAAGAGAATGGTGCTAAGAAGCTGTTAAGGATGAAGAGATAATGGTCATAGGGGATCGAAGGAATTACTTGTCCAATGTAGTTTGAGTTTAAGAGCCGAGAAGTTGATTCGGAAAGGTTGTAAGGCGTTTTTAGCAAGTGGTGAATCAAGTTGAACCGGAGAGGGACGACTATGGAGTCGATTAGGACCATCAAGGAATTTCAAGATGTATTTTCGGAGGAACTTCTGGATTACCCCGAACAGGAAGTTGAGTTTGGAATTGACTTGTTGCCCAGAGCGGCCCCTGTGTCCATTGCGCCTTATAGGATGGCACCAAAGGAGTTGGTAGAATTGAAAGCCCAAATTCGGGAGTTGTTGGATAGAGGGTTTATACGACCAAGTGTTTCTCAGTAGAAGCGCACGGTGTTATTCGTAAAGAAGAAAGATGGGACCATGCGGATATGCATCGACTATCGGCGATTGAATAAAGCGGCGATAAAAACAAGTATCCCTTGCCAAGAATTGACGATCTGTTTGATCAACTGAAAGGAGCCTCGGTATTTTCTAAGATTGATCTTGGTCGAGGATATCATCGGTTGAGAGTCAAAGAAGTGGATATTCATAAGGCGGCATTGAGAACTCGATCACGGTCATTACGAGTTTTTCGGTGATGCCTTTTGGTTTGACTAATGCACCGCAGCTTTTATGGATTTAATGAATCGGGTTTTCCAGCCATACTTAGATCGGTTTGTAGTCATTTTTATTGATGATATATTGGTGTATTCGAAAGTAAGAGAAGCATGATGAACATCTTCGTGTTGTCTTTGCAAGTATTAAAGGAAAAGCAACTTTACGCAAAGTTTAGTAAGTGCGAGTTTTGGGTGAGGAAGTGGCTTTTTAGGGCATGTTGTGTGTCTGCGAGGGAATCAAGGTAGACCCTCGGAAGATTGAGGCAGTCGGAATGGAAGCCACCAAGGTCAATAAGCGAAACCAGAAGTTTTACAGGGTTGGCGAGTTATTATCGAAGGTTTGTGGAAGGATTTTTACGTGTTGGCGGCACCGTTAACGAAACTTATAAGGAAAGGAGCACCGTTCGTTTGGACAAATAAGCAACAAGAGGCTTTTGAGAAGTTAAAGGAAGTTACGCGAAGCGCCGGTGTTGATTCAAAGCGAGTCCGGTAAGGATTTCGTTGTGTACAGCGATGATCGTCACATGACGGTTTGGGCTGCGTGTTGATGCAAGAGGGTAAAGTAGTCGCTTATGCTTCACGACACGGCTTAAGCCTCATGAGGTAAACTATCCTACGCATGACTTGGAGTTGGCAGCGGTGATTTTTGCACTAAAGATATGGAGGCATTACTTGTATGGGGAGAAATGCATCATTTATACGGATCACAAGAGTCTTAAGTACTTGCTTCGACTCAAAAGGAACTAAACCTTAGACAATGAAGGTGGATAGAGTCATTAAAGGACTATGATCTTTCGATTGAGTACCATCCGAGGTAAGGCAAATGTCGTGGGTGATGCATTAAGTCGAAGGGACTGTGGCGTAATTGAAGGTAATGTTTGCTCGCTTAAGTTTGTATGACGATAGAAGCTTATTGGCGAATTACAAGTGAGACCAACTTGGGTGGAGCAGTTAAACAGCAGTTGGAGGATGAGTCGTTGGTTCCTCGGTTTCAGCAAGTTGAGAAGAGGAGAATCCGGACTTTGGATTAAATAGCGTGGGAGTTCTTTGTTTTCGAGGAAGAATTTGTATGCCAAAGGACTCGGACTTGAGATTGATGATTTTAAAAGAGGCACATAATGGACCTTGTGCTATGCATCCAGGAGGGAGTAAGTTGTATCGAGACTTACGAGAGCTATATTGGTGGCTTTGGGCTTAAGCGCGAAGTGATCGAATTTGTGGGGAAATGTTTAACGTGTCAACGGTGAAGGTGAGCATCAAGCGCCTTCGAGATTATTCTGACCCGATAAAGGTACCACTTTGGAAGTGGGAAAGGGTAACGATGGATTTTGTAAGTGGATTGCCGTTGACACCCTCCAAGAAGGACTCAGTTTGGGTAATTGTAGATAGGCTCACGAAGTCTGCCCATTTCATACCTGTCCGAACTGATTACTCACTACAGAAGCTGGCTAAGTTGTATGTGGCGGAGATAGTACGGTTACATGGGGTGCCAGTATCAATAATTTCTGACAGAGACCCAAGGTTTACATCTCGATTTTGGCAGAAGTTGCATGAGGCATTGGGAACGCGATTAGATTTTAGTACGGCTTTTCACCCTCAGTCGGATGGGCAGTCAGAGAGGGTCATTCAGATTTTAGAAGACATGTTGAGAGGCTGTGTTATCGAGTTTAGAGAGGCAATTAGGAGGACTATTTGCCATTGGCAGAGTTCGCGTATAACAACAGTTACCAAGCAAGTATCCAGATGGCTCCTTACGAGGCATTATATGGGCGAAGGTGTCGTTCGCCCACTTGCTGGACGGAGTTAGGAGAAAGGCAAGTCCTTGGGCCAGAGTTGGTAGCAGATACCGAAGACAAGATTAAGGTGATCAGGAATCGGTTAAAGGAGGCAGCGGATCGACAAAAGTCTTATGCCGATCTGAAGCGTAAGGATGTTGAATATGCAGTTGGAGACATGGTCTTCTTGAAAGTTTCGCCTTGGAAGAAGATATTGAGATTTGGTAAGAAGGGCAAGCTGAGTCCACGGTTTATTGGGCCTTATCGAATTGTTAAATGGATAGGGCCGGTGGCTTATCACCTAGAGTTACCTCCGAAGCTGGATCGTATTCACGATGTTTTTCATGTGTCCATGCCGAGGCGATATCGTTTCGACCCAACTCACATCGTGCGATTGCTGCGAAATCGAAGTGCGATCGGATCGACTTTCGAAGAAGAAGAACCTGTGCAAATACTTGATCGCAATGTCAAGGTGTTGAGAAGGAAGTCAGTTCCATTAGTAAAGGTACTTTGGAGGAACCATGGCAAGGAAGAAGCTACTTGGGAGACTGAAGAGGCAATGCGTCAGCAATACCCTCAACTGTTTGGATCAGGTAAATTTCGAGGCCGAAATTTCTTTAAGGAGGGTAGAGTTGTAATATCACGATTTTTTGGGTTTTTCGCGATTCTTGAGATTTTAGTAAAGTTTCTAAAATTTGGTATGTGATTATGGAATTCATAATTTAAGTATGTAAATGGGCTTATGGAAGGCCCATGAGTTGGCCAAAACCCAGAAGAATTTTTAAATTTTGGACTTAGGAGTTAGGGGCTCTGGCGAGGTGCCCTTATATAAAGTCGTGGGTGAAATGTATCACAAAAAGAGCTTTGGTAAAGTGGCAGGGTGGCGCCACTAAGCTCCTAAAAATGTGGCGTGTGGAGCATAGAGGGGGAAGACACAGGATCGATTCCTATGTTGGCAAAAAGGATGCTAATTTTTATGTTTTGAGCATGTAAGAGTTGTAGGTTGAATGGAACTCTTTGGGGAGAGTTTGAGTCGATTAAATGCATGGATTAAGGAGGGATAAGGGGAGAGATTTTAGGAATTGATATGAAGATAGAGTTGGCTGAATAAAGGAGATTGGAGGGGGAATTTTAGTAGAGAGAGGTTTAGTAAGGGATTTTCGGCACATAGGTATTTTTGTGCCGTTTTCTCCCTAGAGGATTAGTCTCTTCTCTCTTTTTCTTTTGCAGTCGAATCTACCATCTCTTCTTCCATCTTTTATTCCTTCTCCTTCATTCAAACCAGCCCACTATTTCCCTTTATTCACCATTATTTCTTTCCTTAATCTCTACTTCTGCCGAAATACCGCAAAAAAAAAGCCGAAATCAGTGAGGATAGGGTGGTGCCGATTCTTGTGACCAGCAACCTTTTCTTTCCTTTTCAATTTTTGGCGTTCAATTCTTTTACCTTTTAGGCGTACAGATTCTAGAGAAGAAAGACGGTGGTAAGCGTTCAAACTCTAAATAATTCCTAGAGTAACTTTTGGCCAAAAGCCGAAACCCCATAATTTAGGGAGATGGCCGAATATGTGTATAGGCCTTATGGGGTCTTCTTTTAATATTTTTTGTGGTTTATTTAGTGAAGGAGCAGCAAGGAGTAGTGTCGACTTGAAATAGCTTGGATCACTGGAGTGGCTAGGCCTAGTCATCAATCGCGGCAAGGTAAAATTCCTAAGGCCATTATGGATGGTGGCCGAATGTGTAAGTATTAATATTAGATGATTACTGGTTTAGTTCAATTATGGGAAGCTGATTATTAATGATGGATTATATGAGAAATCGTGTAGGAGATCTCGTCAAGGAATATCGCCAAACAGGTGTGTAACGAACCCTTTTTCATAGCTTAAAGCGATAAATGCCGAAAAGCCAAAATGCCGAAATTCTGGCATTTCGAGAACTTATGAGCAGAGCGAACGCTCACGAGTTAGTTAAAATCCATGAGATGATGATTGAGAATAATGGAAACGGTAAGAATGAGATTTCTGGCATTCTTGGTAAGTTGGGCCTCGAGGGCTAAATCGGGCCCAATGGGCTTAGGGCCCATTTGGAAAAAATTGGTAGAAATTGAAAACTGTTAAATTGCACGTTAAGACTGGTAATACCAATATGGAAAAAGCAGGCTAAATGGGCCTAGAGGACAAATCGGCTATGTGGGGCCCATTAGGGGTTTTAGCCCAATAACTCGGTTTCGTTAAAAATGGGCGATTCGCGGTTAAAACAAACAAATAGTTAGTAATCTGATAATGAATATGGAAAATTCCTAAAATTTGGTAAGATTACGAAATTACCCTTATAATATGAAAATGATCTATTTTGCCCCTAGGTAAAAATGACCATTATACCCCTAGGGTTTAATTATGAATTTGTTACATAGGATTTTGATGTACATGATATGTATGATATGCACATGAGATGTATGATATGCACATGATATGTATGATATGCACATGATATATATATGATTTGCACATGATGAATTCATAAATACATGGGGTTGGGTTTTTATATGGATGGAGGAAGTGCAAAAAGGGCTTATGCCCTGATTAATAAAGGGCTTATGCCCCGATTTTGATAATGGGCTTATGCCCGATTTACGAAAAGGGCTTATGCCCTGATTATTAAAAAAAGAGGCAAGGCCTCGGTTATATGATAAAGCGGCTATATTTGCCGCGTGGAGAGTTTTGGTGGGTGGGTTGAGTTATTCCCCACATGGAGAGCTTGGTTGGTACGGGTGGAGAGTAGCGGATGGTGGGTTGAGTAGTCTCCCAAATGGGCTTGCATTCATTCTTTCATTGACATTACATGTGATATTGAAATGGGCCTATGGGCCATATCGTTTCTGATGAAGGCTTGGCCAAGAATATGAAATATGTGAAGGCTCGGCCCGATAATATGAAATATGAAAAGGCTACGGCCAAAGTATATGTTGAGCTTAGACTTGGGCTAAGGCCCAACAGTGATATTGTTTTGGGCTCTGAAAGGGGCTTGTTGTACACTGAGTTTCCAAACTCACCCCTTTTTTTTCCTTAACCTGCGGGAGAGCCATGATGGGGACTTGGAGTAGGAGGGGATTCAGAGTGGCCACGGTGATTGCCCTTGTTTTTTTTTAAAATTAAGCATTTGGTTTCCTTTAAGATTTCTTTATTTATTTACTTATTATTTATTTTTGGGTTGTAATAAGGCCATTTTAACTTTCCTTTTATTTTATTTTTGGGATTATTTTTTTAACTTTAAACCGATTGATAATTAATGGGCTAGGCTTAGGACGCGTTTTCAAAATGGAACTCGTTTTTAAGATAACACAATGACACGATTATCCAACTTTAAAGAATATTCACTTAAATAAACTTCAATTCGTTATAACTAAGTGTGGCAATGGCAGTGGGCATGTCTAGGATTGGATCCAATCGAAGAGCTTGGTACTTAAGCAGCCTTCATGGCTCACCTCCTCTGTTTCGGATACCTACCTGGTGCCCAGCTTCCATTCACTTGTTAATTTATTAAAAGTCAATTTTTTTTTAACACTAAAATGAAACATGAATTTTCAAACTCTTATGTGGCATGTCAGATTCGGCCATAACGTCTGGGCCGGGTTTGGAGTGTTACATTCAAGCTTCATAGTAAGTGATTCCAATCCCCGTTTTTAATGATTTTTACGTTTTTGAGATCCCGGTAGCTCGATAAAGCTTATGCTAGCAATAATTTAAGTTAGGGTTCATATTTGGAAAAATACCCATAGGTGAAAAGTGTTTATTTTGATGTTTTATGATAGAATATGATGTCTTAGATTATGTTAGACAACTTGTGCTACTCAGTTTTAAGTAAAAACGAGTAAAAGGGCTTAATCGGTAAAATACCTAATAGTCATAAGTGCATGTTAGAGTATGAATTTGATGCTGCCATGGAAGGGAAAAATGATCAGCATTCATAAAACATAAGAAAATAGGTTGAAGTTTAATTTACGAGATTTGGGGTAAAAGTGGAAATATGCAAAAGTTTAGGGGTAAAAATGTAATTTTTCCAAAGTTTGAGTAAAGGACTATTTTGATAAATGTGAATATTAAATAAGTTAAATTTTCTATTATAGATCAAGAAGAACGAAATTCAGGAGTAGATCGGGGAAAAGAAAAAGTAAAAGACTAAATTGTACAGTTTAGTCACATTTTGTATCGAGGTAAGTTTACAGTAAATAAATGCAATATTCTTATATTTTACATTATTATTGTTAATTTCCAGCATTAATATACTTATTTTTTTTGAGAATATTTAAAGTCGAAATAAAGTCGAAATAGCAGAGACAAAGCATTAGGAATCCCCGTTTGAACCTTAGAAATATTAGGATATTGGGGTTGACAGGACAGGATAGAAATGAGCCATGTAAGTCAATATCAGATATATGGCTTTGGAGACAGGAATGAGCCATGTAAGCCCATATTATATATATAAATATGGCATTGGAGATAGGAATAATTCATGTAAGTCCATGTCGAAGACATGGCATTGGCAGGATATTGATAGACAGGAACGACCCTAGTATCCTTAGTATTCCGAGTGGTTCAATGGGTCATTGTAATATATGTTAAATCATAGTGAATTATCAGCAAAAAGGGAAGGTAGATTTTATTTATGAATAGTGAAAGGTCAGGTAAGAAAGAAGGTAAGTGAGTAAAGAAGAAGGTAGAAAATGAGAAGTAAAGAAAGTTTATGAGGCTAGGTGACTTGATGTATATTTATTCATTATGTTGAATGTTGTAATTTATTTGCTTGTAAGCTTACTAAGCCTAGTGCTTACTCTCTTATTTTCTTTTTCTTATAGTTTTATCAAGCCACTCGGGGATCGAGGAAACGTCGGAGACCCGATCACACTATCGAAGAAATTACATTGGTATAGTTAGACGTTTCGTTTTGTGTATGGCATGTATAGGAACTTGGTTTCCTTTTATATGATATGATCAATTAATGATGTGTAAATATTTGCTAGTGATTAGCTAATAGAATGGCTGATGATATACATGTTTAATAGTATGTATGATTAAGTAGTAACTATCACATGAAAATTATGAAAAATGTGACGTAACTTAAAAACAGATTCAAGTATAAAAAATAATGTGATTTTGAAAAATCCAAAACTTTGTAGATACATGGTTTGATAGTGAATAATATATGAAATTAAACCTCATTGTGTCTATTTTCATATGGAATAAGCAAAGCAGGTAAAGGTTTTGTATTTTATAAGATATATGAGTTTTAGTGAAATAGGGCTAGAGCGATTTCTGGATCCCCTATTTCAACTTTAGAAATTCACCATAAATTTTATAAAAACAATTAGGTGGTGTAATTTATATGGTTAGAATCCTTATTGAGTCTAGTTTTAATAAAAACAAATCTCATAGTCATTGAAATTCTATACAGAGAGATATATGATTTGTAATACACAGAGGTCAGAGCAGTCGAACCCTGAAATAGGGGAGACTTTAACTAATAAACTGTACTAATTGGCCCAGCCAAAAAAATTCTAGAAACAATTAGTAAATAGATATATGAGTCTAGTTTCAGGGAAAATTTACAGAATTGGATTTTGAGTTTTGTAACTCGAGATATGAATTTTAAGCAACCATGACGCAGAAAAACAGTTTATTCCGAAAATTAATATAAGTAGTTAGAATTGTTTAAAAAGGTAAAATAAGATTAGTAACACCTCAAGCTTGACTCTGATGACGGTTTCGAGCATGGGGATGTTACATTTATTGGTATCAGAGTAGGTTTAGTTAGTTCTCGGAACAGTTAGTGTGAGTAAAAGTCTAGCTATACATGCCATACCTGTATTTTGATAGTGTGACGACTCCTGGCGATTTTTAAATATTTTGTTTTATAGTAATGGATCCCGAGCGAGCTGGTGATGATGATGTAGAAAGTAATGCACCTGCTCCCACGGAAAGGGCAGCGCCACCTAAGAATAGGCCAGTAATAGTTAATCAGGGAGGAGTGACTCGAGAAGCTCTCTTCTAAGCTTTGAATGATTTATTTGCCGAGTTCGTTCGTACGAATCCGGCAGTTAGACCTCCACCCCCTCATGATTCTCAGGCTACCCATGTAGCTCAAGCTTTGATCATAGGTATACGGTGATAAGAGAAAAGCCACCAGTTGATAAAATCAGGAAACAAGGGGCAGAAGAGTTCTGAGCAACAAAGGATGATAATGCAGAAAGAGCAGAATTTTGGTTAGAAAATACTATCAGAGTCTTTGACGAATTATCTTGTATAGCCGAGGAATGTATGAAATGTGTAGTACCACTTCTTAGAGACTCAGCCTACCACTGGCGGCAAACACTTGTATCAATTGTACCAAAGGAGAGGGTCACTTGGGATTTCTTTCTGGAGGAATTTCGTAAAAAGTACATCCGTCAGAGGTTTATTGATCAAAAGAGAAAGGAATTCCTGGAATTGAAATAAGGTAATATGATGGTGACCGATTATGAACGCGAATTTGTTAGGCTTAGTAAATATGCTAGAGAATGTGTGTCCACAGAGGCTATCATGTGTAAAAGGTTTGAGGATGGGTTAAATGATGATATCCGACTGTCAGTGGGTGTTCTAGAAATAAAAGAGTTCATTATTTTAGTGGAGAGAGCCTGTAAGGTAGAGGAGCTATTAAAAAGAAAAGGCAAAGTTGAGATAGAGACACAAGATACAAAGAAGAGACAAATGAGCAGGTCATTCCAAGCTACATCCAAAAGGCCAAAGGAGTTTTCTACCAAATCTAGTTTCTCAGCCAGGTATTCTAGTTAGAATAGAGGCAGCAGATTTAAAGATTCGAAGGCTTAGGCCACCTCAACTGCGAGTGTAGGTAATGTTGGACAGGCTAGATCAGGGTGTCCACGGTGTGGTAGACTTCATTATGGTCCTTGTCGGGTAGGCGAAAATGTTTGTTATAAATGCGGTGCTCAAGATCATTTTGTACGAGAATGTCCAGAGGTAGCTAATCGAGAGATAACATAGAGTGCTAGATCTGGAAATGCTCCTACTAGAGGTAGATTACCGAGGCAACTGGGAGTAGGAGCAAGTAACAGAGGTACCTCAAGAGATTCAGCTGTGAGACCAGATGCTAGAGCCCTTGCAAGGACTTATGCTATTCGTACATGCGAAGAGGCATCCTTCCCCAATGTGATTACGGGTACATTTTCTCTACATAATATTAATGTCATTGCTTTGATTGATCCGGGTTCAACTCATTCATATGTTTGCAAGAAATTGATGCCTAGTATAAGTATGCCTATAGAATCTACAGGATTTGTGATTAAAGTATCGAATCCATTAGGCAAGCATGTATTAGTAGATAAAGTGTGTAGAATTTGTCCTTTGATGATTAGAGGCTACTGTTTTCTGGCTGATCTCATGCTATTGCCATTTGATGAGTTTGATGTGATTCTTGGTAGGGATTGGTTGACTACACATGATGTGATAGTGAATTGTGGGAAGAAATTCATTGAGTTGAAGTGTGAAAATGGTGAAATTATTCGGGTTAATTCAGAAGAGTCAGATAGTTCATTTTCCATAATTTCTGTTATGTCTGCTCAGAAATGTTTGAGAACAGGGTATGAAGCTTATCTTGCTTTTGTGTTGAACACTAAAATCCAAAATTGAAAATTGAATCAGTGCCTGTGGTATGTGAGTTTCTCGATGTGTTTCCAGAAGAACTACCAGGTTTGCCTCCTGTTAGAGAAGTTGAGTTTGGTATTGCGTTGATTCCAGGTACCACGCCCATTTCTATTTGCTCCTTATAGAATGGCTCTATTGGAATTGAAAGAATTGAAAGCTCAGTTGCAGGAATTAACAGATAAAGGCTTTGTAAGACCCAGTAGTTCACCATGGGGTGCACCAGTGCTATTTGTGAATAAGAAAGACGGATCGATAAGATTGTGCATAGATTATCGGAAACTTAACAAGGTAACAGTAAAGAACAAGTATCCATTGCCTAGAATTGATGATCTGTTTGATCAATTGATGGGAGCTACTGTGTTTTCCAAGATAGATTTGAGATCCAGATACTATCAGTTGCGAGTTAAAGAGTCAGATGTCCTCAAGACTGCTTCCGGACTAGGTATGGTCATTATGAGTTCCTTGTGATGCCATTTGGTTTGACTAATGCTCCTACCATTTTCATGGACTTAATGAACCAAATTTTCAGACCGTACCTGGATAAGTTTGTAGTTATGTTCATTGATGATATTTTGATTTATTCTCATGATGAGACTGAGCATGCAGAACATTTGAGAACAGTTTTACAGATTCTGAGAGATAATTAGTTGTATGCCAAGTTCAGCAAAAGTGAGTTCTGGTTACGAGAAGTTGGTTTTCTTGGACATATTGTCTCAGGTGAAGGTATTAAGGTTGATTCGAGCAAGATTTCAGCCATTGTTGATTTACCATTAGTAGAGTTTGCCTATAATAATAGTTATCAGTCGAGTTTGAAGATGGCACCTTATGAAGCTTTATATGGACGTAAATGTCGCACACCTTTGTATTGGACAGAGCTTAAGGAAGATCAGTTTTACGAGGTTGATCTAGTTAAGGAAACAGAAGAGAAAGTAAAAATCATCAGAGATTGCTTGAAAGCAGCTTCAGACAGACAAAAGCCGTATGCAGATTTGAAGAGAAAAGAGATTGAATATCAAGTTGGTGACAAAGTTTTTTTTGAAAGTATCCCCGTGGAAGAAAGTTCTTAGATTTGGCAAGAAAGGCAAACTAAGTCCACGTTTTATTGGACCGTTTGAAGTGATTGAGAGAGTCGGACCATTAGCATATCGGTTAGCTTTGCCGATTGAGTTAGAGAAGATTCATAATGTATTTCATGTGTCTATGCTACATCGTTATCGTTCAGATCCGTCACATGTGATTTCTTAGACAGAGGTTGAGATTCAGCCAGACATGACTTACGATGAAGAACCAGTAAAGATTCTAGCTCGAGAGGTAAAGCAATTAAGGAACAAAAGTATTGCACTTGTGAAAGTACTATGGAATAAACATGGGGTAGACGAGGCTACATGGGAAATCAAAGAGGCTATGCGAAAACAGTACCCAAATCTCTTCACAGGTAAGATTTTCGGGGACGAAAATCCCTAAAGGGGGGAGAAATGTAACATCCCGAAATAGGGCCTAAACGGAACAGTGGTTACAAAACCACAAATCTGAGGTAGAAAAATTTATTTTATTATTATTTTGAGGTTCATGATATGATTACATGATTGTGCCAAAATTTCGTGATGAAATTCTATGCATAAAATGCTTAATTTGAAGTTAGGGACTAAATCGAATAAGTTGCAAAACTTGCATTCTAGAAGTTTCTAGTATGAAATTGCTTTGAAATATTAATTAGGAGGTCTTAAATAGAAATTTGACCAATTTTAAGTTCATGGACAAAATTAGGACAGGGAAGGACTTTTTAAAAGTTTAGTAAGGAGGGGCATTTTGGTTATTTGGATATTAAATGAAATTAAAAGGGAAAAATAACACAAAAATTAGTTATCATCTTCATAGTTGCTGCTGAATGCTCCATCTCTCCATAGCTAGGGTTTCTTCAACTTTCAAGCTTCATAGCAAGTGATTCCAAGCCCCGTTTTTAATGTTTTACGTTTTTGAGATCCCGGTAGCTTGATAAAGCTTATGCTAGCAATAATTTAAGTTAGGGTTCATATTTGGAAAAATACCCATAGGTGAAAAATGTTTATTTTGATGTTTTATGATAGAATATGATGTCTTAGATTATGTTAGACAACTTGTGCTACTCGGTTTTAAGTAAAAACGAGTAAAAGGGCTTAATCGGTAAAATACCTAATAGTCATAAGTGCATGTTAGAGTATGAATTTGATGCTACCATAGAAGGAAAAAATGATCAGCATGTCATAAAACATAAGAAAATAGGTTGAATTTTAATTTACGAGATTTGGGGTAAAAGTGGAAATATGCAAAAGTTTAAGGGTAAAAATGTAATTTTTCCAAAGTTTGAGTAAAGGACTGTTTTGATAAATGTGAATATTAAATAAGTTAAATTTTTCTATTATAGATTAAGAAGAACGAAATTCAGGAGTAGATCGGGGAAAAGAAAAAGTAAAGGACTAAATTGTAAAGTTTAGTCACATTTTGTATCGAGGTAAGTTTACAATAAATAAATGCAATATTCTTATATTTTACATTATTATTGTTAATTTCCAGCATTATATACTTATTTTTTTGAGAATATTTAAAGTCGAATTAAAGGCGAAGTAGCAGAGACAAAGCATTAGGAAGCCCCGTTTGAACCTTAGGAATATTAGGATATTGGGGTTGACAGGATAGGATAGAAATGAGCCATGTAAGTCAATATCGGATATATGGATTTGGAGACAGGAATGAGCCATGTAAGCCCATATTATATATATAAATATGGCATTGGAGATAGGAATAATTCATGTAAGTCCATGTCGAAGACATGGCATTGGTAGGATATTGAGAGACAGGAACGACCCTAGTATCCTTAGTATTCCGAGTGGTTCAATGGGTCATTGTAATATATGTTAAATCATAGTGAATTATCATCAAAAAGGGAAGGTAGATTATATTTATGAATAGTGAAAGGTCAGGTAAGAAAGAAGGTAAGTGAGTAAAGAAGAAGGTAGAAAATGAGAAGTAAAGAAAGTTTATGAGGCTAGGTGACTTGATGTATATTTATTCATTATGTTGAATGTTGTAATTTATTTGCTTGTAATCTTACTAAGCCTAGTGCTTACTCTCTTATTTTATTTTTCTTATAGTTTTATCAAGCCACTCGGGGATCGAGGAAACGTCGGAGACCCGATCACACTATCGAAGAAATTACATTGGTATAGTTAGACGTTTCGTTTTGTGTATGGCATGTATAGGAACTTGGTTTCCTTTGATATGATATGATCAATGAATGATGTGTAAATATTTGCTAGTGATTAGCTAATAGAATGGCTGATGATATACATGTTTAATAGTATGTATGATTAAGTAGTAACTATCACATGAAAATTATGAAAAATGTGAAAGTAACTTAAAAACAGATTCAAGTATAAGAAATAACGTGATTTTGAAAAATCACAAAACTTTGTAGAGACATGGTTTGATAGTGAATAATATATGAAATTAAAGCTCACTGTGTCTATTTTCATATGGAATAAGCAAAGCAGGTAAAGATTTTGTATTTTATAAGATATCTGAGTTTTAGTGAAATATGGCCAGAGCGATTTCTGGATCCCCTGTTTTAACTTTAGAATTTCACCATAAATGTTATTAAAACAATTAGGTGGTGTACTTTATATGGTTATAATCCTTATTGAGTCTAGTTTTAATAGAAATAAACCTCATAGTCATTGAAATTCTGTACAGAGAGATATCTGATTTGTAATACATAGAGGTCAGAGCAGTCGAACCCTGAAATAGGGGAGACTTTAACTAATAAACTGTACTAATTGGCCCAGCCAAAAAAAATTATAGAATAAAATTATTTTATAGATATACGAGTCTAGTTTCAGGGAAAATTTACGGAATTTTATTTCGAGTTTTGTAACTCGAGATATGAACTTTAAGCAACCATGACGCAGAAAAATAGTTTATTCCGAAAATTAATATAAGTAGTTAGAATTGTTTAAAAAGGTAAAATAAGATTAGTAACACCTCAAGCTTGACTCCGATGACGGTTTCGGGTGTGAGGGCGTTACATTGAGTGAATCTTTAGTGAGGATGTGAAACTCTATGATATTTTGAATCAAAGATAATTACTTAGGTGAGGGGAGACACCTATGTTTTCATGATAAAATGCTCAACTTGGAATGTTTGAAACTTTGATGTTCTTTTAGTCAAATTTTCAATGTTTGATTACCTATGGATTATTTTAAGGTATTATCGATAGAAATTATATGTTGAGAAGAATTTGTTTTCATTATGAGATGAGGATTTTGCTTGAGGACAAGCAAATGCTTAAGTGTGGGGGTATTTGATAAACCGTCATTTATACATATTTTTATCCCATGCTTAGTGCATTTTATGGATGATTTTTCCTTAGAATTGGTGAATTCGATGCTCCTAATGCCTTAATTTCATGTTTTGTACTTAGGTGAGCTTAGGAGAGTAAAAGGAACAAGAAACGGACCAAAAACGGAGAAAATAGGCCAACGTACGAAATCAACACGGCCTGGACTTCCTCACACGAGTAGACCACACGGTTGTGCTATTTTAACAGGCTTGACCACGGCCTGAAGTAATCGTACACGGGCATGTCCCTACCGAGCCCAAGTTGATTCCAATTCAGAAAAGGCTAATTTTGAGGGCTTTTAGGCATTCTAAAGCCTATAAATACACCTTAAAAGAGGAGAAAAGGGGGACACACAAGAGGAAGCAAGGAATTGCTCAAGGAAAGCCGATTGATCCATCTCAGAAGTCGAATTTACCATCAAGACTGAAGATCTCCCTTCAATTCCCCTTCAGGAGTTTTGGGTTTTTCTTTATGTTTTATATTTACTATTCTTCTAAGATGTTTTCCTTTTTAGTTATGAACTAAATCCCCTAAATACCTAAGGGGGATGAAACCTAAGACAGATCTTGTTATTATTATTTTCTGAATTGTATGATAAATATTTGACTTGTTCTTAATTATGTGTTTGTCATTCTTGTTTTGATATTCCAAGATATTGATTCAAGTTAAGCTCTTATGCAGAGGAGGAATAGACCCTGTCTAAAAGTACATTTGTCATAATTAAGCGGAGTTGATTGCGCGCTTAGAGATAGGGTGACAAGATTTTGCTGGATTAGGGTGAAACCTAATAAGGGGATCCATAGATCGAGTTAATGCAACCTTAGAAAGTTAATTAGAAAGAGATTTCACTTATTCAACCCAAGGTTAGGCGTTGTTAGTCTCGAGAGAGATAATAACATAACTTAAGGATCTCTACGGAACAAGTTAAATGAATAAATCGTCCGATTCGGAGTTAGAATAACAAGTAAAGTCTAGGTGAATTCTTCCTTAGGTATTGTCTTAATTCAATCGTTTCCCAAAAGTAATCCCCCAATTCTATTTTCTGTGAATTCTTAGTTTAGTTAATTAGTTAGTTAAAACAAACCCCCGTATTCTTAGGCTAGATAATAAAAAGACAGTCATTACTAGTACTTTTAGTTCCTTTTGGTTCGACAATCCGGTCTTACTAAAACTATACTACTCTTCGATAGGTAAACTTGCCTACATCGTGATAATAGTTAGTTTCAAGAACGATTAATTATAAATATTTAAAACCTGTCACAAAATCACGATCAATAAACAAATTCACATATAAACTATACCTTAGTATAAAACATATCCAAACCAAACAATCATATCTATAGTTGATTCATTAATGCCACCTCCAAAGTCATTAACCAACTTTAATACTCAAACTCATGTCACTACCCAACCATTTCTAAAACATATATCATCAATCACCCAAGCCAATCATTCACAGCACATAACATCATCACCAAAATAGTTTAAACCATAATCAAACATAATTAAAACCAAACTTGGAAATAAAGCCATTTTCGTATGGCTTTAGTTATACATAACTAATGTTCAACATTTCATATCAAAACACAATTCGGCCTATTCATGCCATAATTCAAGTTCGATTATTTAAATACCGAAACTGTAGATAGTGTGGTGAACTTTACTGACGATCCTCGAGCTCGTAACTTGAATCCAAAATCTATAAAACAGAGTAAATGAAAACTGTAACGCCTCAAATTTGGGCCTAGAAGTATTGGGCCTTGAGTATGGGTCCATAAGGAGGTTGTATATAAGCATTTAATTGTGCAAGGAAATGACACAATTAAATGTCTGCTCAAGTGGCTAATGGCCCTGAGAAGTGTTGGAGAAATCTTGGGTTCAAACCTGGGCTTTAACTTAAGTGAATAAAACCCTGGATGCTTGGATGATGGCCTTTTAAATTATTGTGTTAAGTAAATGACACAAGGAAGCATGTGGTCTAGTGGTTGTGGCATCATTAAGGTTGCAAGGGAGTCTGGGTTCAAGTCTTGGCTCTTGCAATTTATTTTGGTTTTTCTTTTAAAGGAACCTGGACTTTAGCCTATAGACCTTATAATTAATTGAGGATAAAATATGACACAGAAAGAGCCTGTGGTGGAGTGGCAAGGTGGCGTGTTGTGCAACTGTGAGGTCTGAGGTTCAAGTCTTGGGATGCGCAGTGGAGTATTTATTTTGCTATTTGAGCTGTGTAGGAGGTGGAGTTGGACTGGAACTCTGTGGTTGAAGTGGTCATAAGAATGAGGAATTTTACTAATGGTTGAAAGTAATCCCACATCGGGAAGCTAACATGAGAATTGGTGAGAAACTGGCTTTAAATAGAGTGAACCAGATGAGTTGGTGTGGGGAAAAGTGATTAAGACTCAATGCAGGATGTGCCAAGGATTGGTGATCACTGGTAAGAGGGATTATTTCATATCTGCTTAATCAAGGTTGGTGATCGTGGACTTTGGCGCGTTCTCATAAATAGGTGTGTATTCAAGCCCTTCTTTGTTGGAAATCGAAAAAAGCCGAAAAGCCGAAAATTTGGTATTTAAGGCCTCACCAGCGTGTGATCGCTCGTGGGGTAAACCGAGCCCACAAACATGGTCGATAGACTGTAGAGGCCGCCACAAGCGTTCTTTTGTAATGGGGCTGTTCTGGGCCTTGATGGGCCGAATGGGCCTCGATGGGCCCGTGGGCCTGCTTGTGTAAATATAACTGTTAGGTGGGAAGTAGTTGGGCTTGTCATGTCGTGTGCATGGCATAGGCCATTAAGGGCTTCGTTGGCCAAAACGGGCCGTGTGGCCAATGGGCTCGTGGGCCCCATACAGATTAAAACCATAGTAAGTGAAAAATATTGGACTAGGCTATGTAGGTCACATAGCCGTAACTCAATTTGGGCTAAATGGGCCACATAAGCGTGTGGACCCACTTGGCCTGAGTATGGGTCTTAGGCCCATTTACACTGTTAGGTCTGTCTAGGTTACTTAAGTCGCTCGAGGCGACGGTGGACCTTCTGTTAGGTCGTTAAGACCCCAGTTTGTAAAATTACCAAAATACCCTTGGTTTGTAGAATGACTAAAATACCCTTATAGAGCAAAATGACCGTAATACCCTTATAGGGTAGAATGACCATAATACCCTTATAGGGAAGAATGACCGTAATACTCTTATAGGGCAAAATGACCATAATACCCTTATAGAGCAGAATGACCGTAATACCCCTGTATGGTAAAATGATGATTAGGCCCTTATGTTCCGTATGACTGATTTGCTTATGATTTACATATATGAATGTACTGGGTATGACTTTGCATACACGAAATATTATGACATGACATTCTGCATTGAGGTTGGGATTCTGATTTGGAGGAAGTACTATTCTGGTGGCTTTGCCATGTATTCTGATATTAATGGCTACGCCATGTTTACCGCTATTAGCAGCTTTGCTGCGTTACTATTAGCAGCTACGCTACGATATTGGTGAGTTGGCTGGGAGGGTCGATTTAATCCGCACATGGTGAGTTGGTTGGTACGGGTGGTGAGCAGGATGGATTAGGTAGGGTTGCATACTTGTATTGTGATTATACTATTTTGGGCATAGGCCCACACTGTTACTGCATAGGGCTTAGGCTCGATCGCATCGTTATTGTATAGGGCTCGAGCCCGCACCGTTCTTGGATGCGTTATGTTATTGTTGGATCGATAGGGGATTACACACTGAGTTTTCGTAAACTTACCCTTCTTTTAACTGTGCAGGTAATCCCCAGCCTTAGACGATTTGGAGCTGCGAGGGACTCAATGGTGGCCACACGTCCGCAGACTGGTTGTTAATGATTCAATTTATTTAAGCTTTCATATTAGGGTTTTAATTATGTAATAAGGCCATTTGGGGTTTTTTTTAACTTTTAATAGGCTTTTGATTTCATATTCTAAACTGCTAGAGTAGGAACATAGAATATTCAAAATAATAACGCTTTCAAATAAAAACCTGCATTTCGAACCTTAAGGATTTCAACTAAAGAAGCTTCCGAGGTTTTTAACCGGATTGGGGAAAACTAAAATAGCAACCATTTGGATAAGCTAAAAACAGATGTAAAACGAAATTTATCGAGTTTTCTCGGACAAATAAAATTAACTGGGTTTCACTTAAAAATGATTTTCACCATCAAGTACAAGGTTTCGTAAAACACTCAGATGTGACACACCAGATTCGACCGTAACGTCTAGGCCAGGTTTGGGGTGTTACAAAAACACACAGAGTAAGCTAACTTAGCTTAGTAAGCCTTAAGCAAATTAAACAATTAATGTATAATAACTTCTTGATGCTAAATCATTTCAATCAAATAAATCATCTTATGCATTTGTGATCACATTTAATTTCAAGCTTTTAATTCCATACAAATATAACATATACTTTCATAGAACAATTTCTCCTTGGCCAAATATACATGTATACATCATCAATATATTCTCAAATTTCAAAACCATATTGTCTTATATAATCGAATATACATATATATTCATAGAAATATATTCATCACTCAAACTTTAACATTACATCCATATACAACTATATGGCCGAATATATTTCTCATATTAACACATATATTACAACAACTTCATGCATCCTTTTTCATCACATATCAAGAAATCAATTCACCCTATTTTCAAATAGGTAACCAACTATCACGTACCGAATCATTTTAACTCATTTAACATATTCAATCACCACATCAGCATAAATTCTTTTAGGCATAAACTTATAATAATTCACTGCCATAAAGCCTGCTAGGCCTAAGCCTGTATCACACACCAGCACAAGGCCTGCTAAACTCAAAGTTTGATTTTATACACCAACAATAAGCCTGCTAGGCATAGAGCACGATTAATTCACCAGCACAAGGCTTGCTAGGCTCAAAGCCCGAATATCACTATTATAAAGCTGTCTCATAAACAATTCATATATTGAAAGTTCCAAACATTCCATATAGTTCATACAAAATTTCAAATGTTATAACCTAGTCGAATTAAACTCAAATACATTATTTCCATACTTAATCATATTTGGCTAACTCTACTATAAATCTATGAATTCCAAATTAGCATATTAAACTAATTTATATTCAAAATTAACAATGTTTAATTGCTTAAAGACTTACCTCGGATATCGACGAACAATGTAAATCGACTATTCGACTATTTTTGCCTTTCCCTGATCCAAGTCTGATTTCTTTTGTTCTTAATCTATACAATTTCAAATTAATCTCATTTAAACAAAATTTCATTCAATTTAATCCAACAACACATAAATGGGAAAATTACTATTTTATCCTTGACATTTCATACTTTTACAAATTAGTCCTAGTTGCATAAAACACAAAATACACAAAATATCCATGCAAAATGCTTAGGCTGAATGTTTCTCTAGTACATACAAATACACACATTTCATTTCATTTGCATTTTAGTCCTTCAATTTATTATTTTTGTAATTTAGCCCTAATTACTCAAATTCATCAAAAATTCTCATACAAAACATATTAATCCAAAACTTATATTTCAAAATTCATCATCAAACATCATAAAACACAAATATTCATCAATGGCATCTTTCAAAATATTCATCAAAATCAGAAATTCTAGCATGGGTCGGATAGTATTCGAAGCAACGATCCCAAAAACATAAAAATTATCAAAAACTGAAATCAAACTAACCTTGAATCAAGCTTGAAATTGGTCGAAAATCACAAAAATTTTGCTTCATTTTCTTTTATCTAGTTTCGGTGATGAGATATATAATGAATATAACTTTAATTTATGTTTTAATATAATATATGTTAACATATAACCTATTTACTTATTTATCCTTTAATAATAAAATATCAAACAATTATAAAAATGGGTACTTCCATCCATCCCACATGTTTATGGTTTATTTACAACATAGATACTCCAATTTAAAAAGCCATTAACAATTCATCCCTTATGCTTTAAACTATCAAGTTTTCAATTCACGCGATTAAGTCCTTTTATTAAATTAAGCACACAAACGATCAAATTTTCATACGAAACTTTCACACATGCAAATTCACAAATAATAAACATGGAAAATAATATTTAAATATTTTTTTGACTCGGATTCGTGGTCCTGAAACCACCATTCCGACTAGGGTCTAAATCGGGCTGTTACAGCTTATGAACACCTAATTGTTGCTCCAAAATGGCTGATGAGAGCCTCTTTCCCAAGAGAAGAAATCGGCATTTGAAAAAAAAGGGAAATGGGATGAAATAAATGGAGAGAAAAGTGAGAGAGGAGAAGAGAGAATGAGAGAATGTTGTAGGATTGAGGGATGCCTTGAATGATCAGCAAGGGGTGGCTTTTATAGCTGATTGTGGCTGCTAAAAATAGCAAATTCCAGCAGCCAAAGAGCCCCCCCTATGGCCGGCCATCTACTTAGCAAAAGTTGAGACTTTCAACTTTGCTAATAATAGCCTGGGGCAAATCTACAAAGCCACAATTAAAGGTGGGGTTTGAATGCAATTTGGAAGTCTTTCAAGGGCCTTTTTGCAAGATTATTTAATCAGCTAAAATGCTGATTTGGGTCAGCATATGGACGGTTCTGGGCTGCCCAATTAGTGGCTGGTTTTGTTCACTCAATTTGGTTTGACCGGTGCGGTTCAACTGGACCCTTTCTCCATAATTAATTAAAAATAATTTATTTAACCCAAATTAAATGGGGAATAAATTAAAATTAATTAAATCATGAACTAATACACATTTTTGGATCATCTTAGGCTAGAAATTAATGTGCCTCGATACTTCAAATTACTTCTCAGTCTTGTGCTTTCAGCAGTTTCAGCTAAGCCAATTTTCGCCCTTTGCGTGAATCTGTCTACAATAGTCAAAATTAATCAAAATTAAGTATAAAATTAACTAAAATTCACCATGTTCATATTTTTAACACAATTTAATTATTTCATAATATTTAATTATTTTTTGACAAGAATTTAGCCGAATATGCACGAATTTAAGTAAAAATGGGTATGAAAAAAAATATAAATTTTTGTCTTTCCACACCCCCAACTTAATTCATTGCTCGTCCTGAGTAATGCACAAATTTTGAAAAGAATTTATCGGAAACACTTTTGAAAAACTCCTTCAGAACAACATTCTCCCTAAAATTATGAATTTGATATACTCATGCTCAAAAACAAGAAATATGATAGTTATGCTACTTAAGTATAACGTTCAAATTAGATTCAACAACTTATTATAATAGCAAAATTTAGACTAAATGCTTTTGTAACAAACACATGTTAACCCTTACCAGTTTTATTTTTATTCCTTTATTCAAGACTAAGCTACAATCATTAAGCTTAACTTTTGTCTTCATATGTTGATCGTAGCAATTTCTCTCCACTAATGTAGGTAGCATTAGGACTTTGAATCAATAGGTCTTTATCAAGGTTGTAACGTGGCTAAGCTAGGGGTAGGTGAAAGATGGATAAATTTTGGCTTAAAACCCTAGACTCAGCGTCAATCGAACCTTCAAAATTTTTACCTTCGATACACCAACATGACTTTCATATGCTCTTTTGTACATCTCTTTCAAATACATGTGCTCTTTTTTTTTTAATTTAAGCTAACACGAGCACTTACTTTGTGTACTGCAATTCTTGAGCAATTGATACTTCTTTTCAACTCCACCAAACTTATTTTCAAAGAACATTTTGAATAGTATTGAGTCTAGTGTTTGGGACAATTTTAAGATCATTAAGCGAAAATTAATGGCTAAATATTACAAGGGTCAAAATAAAATTAGGCCATATAGTCTCAAAGTTGGGTTTCAAAGGATAAAATTTACCATGGTGGGCTTGAAAGGCTTAAACGGGCCAAACAATAGAAGCCTAAATCATTTTCAACGTTTCATGCTCCCTAGGATTTCGCCTCAAGAAACTACTAAGTCAATTCTAAAGACTTAAACTTTCATGCATACCTAACTTTCCTAAAGAACTAAAAAATTTATGGTACGAATTTGCATGCTTTATTTAAAATACATTCATGTCATTATTAAGCTAACATAATAATTTATTGAAATAATAGAACTTTATTCATACTCAAGTTTAGCATACTTAACAAAATTCAAATTTTTGAACAAAATATATCCTAATCATAATTAAAAGAAAAATTTTATTCTGAGTGGAAATTTCAGTCCCCCCAACTTCAAATGAATAATGTTCTCATTGTTTAAAGTGAATAAATACTATACACTAGGTAGGATTCCAAAAAAGAGGAGGTGAGTCAATTTGACTGCTTAAGTACCAAACTTTCTCTAAATCCAATCCTAGACATGTTTATATCTATTGCCACACTTTATATTTTGTGACTTGTTCATATTTACTCATAATTTCGATCTCTTGTTTTATTATGCAAAAATAAAAATTCCTAATTAAACTTAATCCTAAAAATAATCTAAGAACAAAAATAAAGTAAAGTCAAGATCCGTCCCTTTTATTTATTTGCAGATCCTTCCAAATTGGACTCATCTTTTGCTTCATCATTATTGCCTTTGCATGAATCGCTTCACTCCTTCTTTGATAATGGGCCCTTTTTTATTTGAAAAACTAAAAAATTATTTTTCCATTTAGGGAAATGTAACATATCGAAATGGGGCCTAGTCAGAACAGTGGTTTTGGGACCACAAATCTGACATCAAAATATTTATTTCATGATTATTATGAGACCTAGAATATGATATTATACATGTTTTAAAGTTTCATGAAGAAATTCCTTTAGTAAGGTGTCCAATTGGAAATTAGGGACTAAATTGAATAAATTGCAAAACTTGGATTCTAGAAGCAATTTGTATGAAATTTCTTTAGATTATAAATTAGAATGTCTTAAAGATAAATTTTCCCAATTTTTAAGTTTTTGAACAAAAATGGGCTTGCATGGATGAAATCTTAAAGAAAGAACTTAAGGTCATTTTAGTCATTTGGCTTTTTAATGAAATAAAATGGGAAAAAGAAGGCAAAAATCAGCCATTCTTCTTCCTTGTCCAGCTGAAAAATTCATGCTCTCCATATCTAGGGTTTTCAAGCTTTCCAATCTCAATAGTAAGTGCTCCCAAGCCCTATTTTTAATGTTCTTTGTATCTTTGAAATCTCGGTAGCTTGATCATTCCATTTCTACCCATATTTCTTGCTAGCATTCATGTTTAAAAATTTACCCATGCATGATTTGCTTGTATTTTGGTGGATTATGGAGGGGTATGAAAGTTGAAGGTGTGTTAAACATCTTTTCCTAAGTGTTTTCATGAAAAACCCCTAAAGGGACCTTTTTGCAAAAGTTGTTAAATATGTCATAAGAGATAAAATAATGGAAAATGTGGGTTGCCATAAGAGATAAAAGTGTTCGAATAGGCTTGGGTAAGATAGAAATTGCATGTGTTTCATTATACGAGCCTAGTGACTAAATCGTAAAAATTCAAAGGTTAGGGGCAAAACGATCATTTAGACTGAGGGTAGAAATTAAACTTGAAAAGTGCAATGTAGGGAATTAATGATATAATTTTGTTGTTATAGACCCCGAGGAACAAATTCCGGAGGTCGATCGAGGTAAATGCAAGGTTTCAAAATAACCGAAACACAGCTCCAAAACGAATACCAGGTAAGTTTGGATAACTCGAAGTGAACCTATAACAGGCATACTTGTATGTTTTGTGAATGTATGATAATTGTATTGTTGATGGCATGAAAATGCATGAATTGCATCTTTAATAATAAATTATTTGATAATATCTTGGTTGAGGTTAAAAAGGGAATTCGATAGATAAACCATGATTTACATGAGACTTGAGATCCTGCATGTGTTGCAGAAAAGGATTTAGCCTAGACTGGTAATCCGAAGATCTCAAGTATAAAAAGGATCTAGCCTGGACTGGTGTTCCTTGAGTGATCGAGCCTCTCAAAGATTATATGTGCATTGTAGATTTCGCCCGGACGGGTAATCCAATTAGGGTCTGAATTTAGCCTGGACTGGTAATTTAGATCCGAGCACATAAAGGGTGTTTGTCGCGTAAGGGATTTAGCCTGGACTGGTAATCCCGACATCACCTTATGAGTTTATATTGCAGGGGATTTAGCTTGGATTGGTAATTTTGTCGTAAGATGTGAGGTTCGCGGGAGTGCATACTCAAAATGATCATTCGTATGAATTGACGGTGACTGGGTAATCCATCGAGATTTCTTAGAAACTCAACGGGACTATCACAAGGTATATGTATAAATGACATGCAAAATGATGAGCTCATCTAAGATAAAAATGTTAATGGTATTTGTTATGTGACTAACTCATTGATTAAGTGCATGTGATAGGGAAACCATTTTCATGTCCATTGGTTTCATTATCTATTATGGATGTATGCTAAATAATCGATAAGTTTATTTTCCAGTTATTCGGGCTTACTAAGCATGTAAATGCTTACCCCTCTCTTTTCCCTACTTTTCAGAGCTCAAAGACTATAAGGATTGGAAGACAATTGGAGAGTCAACACACTATCAACTAGACAAGCTTTGGTATAAAGACATTTCTATTTTGTCCAATGGCATGTATAGGATTTTTGAGTACTTTGTTATATATGTCATTTGATTTGCCTAGTGAAGGCATGTAAAATTATGTTTATCTTTTTTGTATATGGCCATGGGAATTGGCTCATTTTGAAGTAGGTTATGCCCTATGAATCTATGCATGTTTATATTCATATGTGATGCCTTAGTTATAATTGGCAATGAGTTATAATAACGAGCCAATCTTAATATGTCAATCAGACATATAAAGCATTAAATGCAATATAAGAATTAACTTAGCATGTATGAAACCAATGAAAAGAGGTTCACATGCAATGAGGTTAATCAAAGTTTCATACTTACAAATGGATAATTTGGCCCAAATATGCACCATAGTAATCTATAAGTGTAGTTGGCTAGTAGAGGGTGACTTAAGGCTTGAAAAATAGCCTAACAAGGTCCACATGGGTAGACACACGGGCGTGTGTCTAGGCCGTGTGTGACACACGGGCTACTCCCATGGGTGTGTGCTATGATTGTGTGTCCCCTGCACCTAAAATTTTAAGTTAGCATAGAGCACGGGCTAAGCATACGGACGTGTGCCTTGGCCATGTTTATTTAACAGAATGGTGAGGTTGAAGTCAGTGTAGCACACAGGCTAATCTCACAGGCATGTGCCTTGGCTGTGTTGCATACTGGAAAAAGGACACGGGCGTGTTCTATGCCCCACGGGTGTGTTACACTTCAGCTAAGAAAAAATTTCCTAAAGTGCCCCAAATCTACCGGACAACTTTGGTTTTGTTCCGTACTGCCCCTAGGAGTGTTTTTAGGCCTAAGGGGCCTATATAAGAGACAAGATGCACACGTTAGAAAAGTTTTAAATTACGAACGAATTCAGTAACCCGATTGTATAAGTTTGTAAAGGTGAATTACTGGTAACGCCTCGAACCCCATCTCGGCGTCGGATATGGGCGAGGGGTGTTCCATTTAATGGTATCAGAGCTACAGTTTAGTCAGTTCTAGGACTACCGTAGAGGATGTTAAAGTCCGTTATACATGCCATTATTCGAATGTTGATAGTATGACATCTCCTAATTGTTTAAATTATTTTGAATATAGTAAATGTCTTCCAATTGAGCACAAGATGAGTTCGAGGTAGCCGAGAGCCATGCTCCAGCTTTTGTACAACGAGTTGTATCTAGTAGTAGTAGGAGACTTATGTCTGAAGGTCGGGAAGAGGCCCGAGCCGCTTTCTTTGATATGATGGATGAATGGTTTGGGGATTATCTAAGGAATTGCCCCAATATACCACGACTGCCCCCACCCCCTAACCAACCTGATGAGGATATGCCACGAGGTATGGCACCGGTAAGAATAGGTAAGGCCCTTGTAGACAAGCTTAGAAAGTATGGGCCTAAGGAATTTAGAGCGAAAATCGATGATGACGCTAAAAGAGCCAAGTTCTGGCTCAAAAATACTACACGGGTGTTAGATGAACTGTCATGCACACCCGAGGAGTGTTTGAAGTGTGCCGTGTCCCTTTTGAAGAATATTGCATACCACTGGTGGAAGACCGTATCCTCGATAGTGCTGAAGAAAAATATTACTTGGAATTTCTTCCAAACAGAGTTTAGGAAGAAATTTACTAGCCAACAGTTTTTAGACTCGAAGCGAAAGGAGTTCCTGGAACTCAAACAAGGGAACAAGATTGTAGCGAAATATGAGAGAGAGTTCATACAGCTAAGTCAGTACGTAACTGAATGGGTCTAAACTGAATCAGAAATGTGTAAACGCTTCGAGGAGGGTCTGAATGGGACATCAAATTGTTGATCAGAATTCTTGAAATATGGGAGTTTGTTGCATTGGCTGATCGGGCCAAGAAAGCTGAGGAGCTTAAAAACAAAAGAAAGCAAGCAAAGAGAGAGGCTCAAGTTGCGAGCAAAAGGACCAGCAGTAAAACACTCTCTTTCTGCATGAAGAAAGCTAGGAGCCAGCATGAACGCTCCACTTCATCAGTAGGATATTCGGGTAGAGCGAAGGGTCCTAGACGACGAAGTCAAATGTCTTCCTCCCTGATAATGACTAGTGCGGGGAGTGTAGATGATCAAAAGCCAAAATGTAAGAGCTGCAATAAATTTCACTTTGGAGAGTGCCAAGTAAAAAGCGGTGCATGTTTCAGATGTGGCTTTCTTGACCACTTTTTCAGAGACTACCCAGATTGAACGAAAAAAGAAGTGGAAGTAACCCCGAAGTCGAGTGCTCCTATGGCACGAGGTAAACCTCCAAGATACCTTGGAAATGCTAGTGGCAGTCGAGTCGCAGCTAAAGATACTGCAAGGCTAGAGGCTAGATCCCCGGCAAGAACGTATACAATATGCGCTCGAGAGGAAGCCTCTGCTCCTAACGTTATCACAGGTACTTTTTCCCTTTTTAATACGAGTATTATTTCTTTAATTGACCCGGGGTCGACACATTCTTACGTTTGCATGATATTGGCGTCTAGTATGAATATACCCGTTGAACCTACGGAATTTGTTATTAAAGTTTCGAACCGATTAGGCAAATCGGTTCTAGTTGATAAAGTCTGTAAGAATTGTCCTTTGATGATTCAAGGTCATTGTTTTCCGGCTAACCTTATGTTGCTACCATTTGAAGAATTTGATGTAATACTTGGTATGGATTGGTTAGCCCTTCATGATGTAATTGTGAATTTTGGTAGTAAGTATATTAAGTTAAAATGTCTAGATGGTGAGACTTTACGGGTCGAATCAAGAGAATTGGGTTTGCCGCCGAATGTAATCACGACAATGGTTGCCCAGAGGTACATGAGGAAAGGGTATGAAGCTTATCTTGCATTTGTACTGAACACTAAAGAAACAGAGTTGAAGATCGAGTTTGTACCAATAGTATGTGAGTATTCAGATGTATTCTCCGAGGAATTACCAGGATTACCTCCTGAGAGAGAAATTAAGCTTGGTATTGAATTGATGCCAGGGATAACTCCTATTTCTATCGCTCCGTATAGAATGACACCAACCGAGCTAAAAGAGTTAAAAGCACAGTTGCAAGAGTTGACGAATAAAGGATTCGCAAGGCCAAGTTTTTCACCTTGGGGTACCCCCGTGTTGTTTGTAAAGAAGAAAGATGGTTCAATGAGATTATGTATTGATTATCGGCAATTGAATAAGGTAACTATAAAAAATAAGTATCCTTTACTAAGGATTGATGATTTATTCGATCAGTTGAGAGGAGCCACTGTGTTCTCTAAGATAGACTTGAGGTCTAGCTACTATCAGTTGCGCGTCAAAGAATCGGATGTGCCAAAGACAGCTTTCAGGACGAGGTATGGTCATTACAAATTCTGTGTTATGCCATTTGGGCTGACGAATGTACCAGCCATACTTATGGATCTAATGAATAGGATCTTTCGACCATATTTGGATAAGTTTGTTGTTGTGTTCATTGACGACATCTTGATTTATTCCAAAAATGAGACAGAACATGCGAAACACCTGAGAATTGTATTGCAAACTTTGCAAGAAAAAACAATTGTATGCTAATTTTAGCAAGAGTGAATTTTGGCTCCAAGAAGTTGGATTTTTGGGTCATATTGTTTCGGGTGAAGGCATCCGAGTTGATCCAAGTAAAATCTCTGCTATTGATTGGAAATCGCCTAAAAATGTAACTGAGGTTAGAAGCTTTTTGGGCTTAGCCGGTTACTATCGAAGGTTTGTAAAAGGATTTTCTACAATAACGACTCCGATGACGAGGTTGCTACAGAAGGATGTTAAGTTTGAATGGACGGAAAAGTGTCAGCAAAGTTTTGAGAAATTAAAGACATTTCTGACTGAAGCTCCTGTTCTAGTGCTACCTGAATCAGGAAAGGAATTTGTGGTCTACAGTGATACATCCTTAAATGGATTGGGCTGTGTGCTTATGCAAGATGGCAATGTGATAGCCTATGCTTCATGACAATTGAAGCATCACGAGAAGAATTATCCGACCCATGACCTAGAGCTTGCTGTGATTGTTTTTGGCTTGAAGATTTGAAGGCATTATTTATATGGTGAAACGTGTCGTATCTTTACGGACCACAAGATTCTGAGGTACTTGATAACTCAAAAAGAATTAAATTTGAGACAAAAGAGATGGTTAGAATTAATTAAGGATTATGATCTCATCATTGACTACAAACTGGGAATGGCGAATGTGGTCGCCGATGCTCTGAGTAGAAAATCTTTATTTGCTTTGAAAGCCATGGATACTCGTTTGGCACTACTTGATGATGGTACGGTCTTGGCAGAACTAGAGGCTAGGCCAACATTTCTGTAGGAAATTCATGATGCTCAGTTTAATGATGGTGACTTGCCAGCAAAAAGGGCTCAATGTGAGTCAAAGACTGAATAAGATATCTGGATTAGTCTTGATGGGTGTTTGATGTTTAGAGAGATAGTATGCATACCTAAAGACGATGAACTTATCCGGAAAATATTGCAAGAAGCACATAGTAGTCGTTTGTCTATTCATCCGGGAAGTACCAAGATGTACAACGGTTTGAAAAAAATGTATTGGTGGAATGGTATGAAAAGAGATATTTCTGAGTTTGTGTCAAGATGCATGGTATGTCAGCAAGTTAAAGCTGAACATCAAGTGCCTTCAGGTTTATTACAACCTGTGATGGTTCCCGAATGGAAGTGGGACAGAGTTACCATGGACTTCGTGACAGGATTGCTTTTGACTCCGAAAAAGAAAAATGCCATATGGGTCGTAGTGGATAAGCTGACCAAGTCAGCTCATTTTATTCCAGTAAGGATAGATTATTCCCTTGATAGACTGGCCGACTTATACGTTTCTAAGATAGTAAGATTGCACAGAGTACCATTATCGATTATTTCGACAGAGACCCAAGGTTCACTTCGAGATTCTGAAAAAAGCTACAGGAAGCCTTGGGGACGAAGTTGAGTTTTAGTACAACTTTTCACCCTCAAACCAATGGTCAGTCTGAATGGAAGATTCAGATTCTTGAAGATATGTTGTGATGTTGCATCCTCGAATTTCAGGATAGCTGGGAAAAATACCTGCCATTGGTAGAATTTGCCTACAATAATAGTTTCCAAACAAGTTTGAAAATGGCACCTTATGAGGCCTTGTATGGCAAGAAGTGCTGAATTCCATTATACTAGACAAAACTTAAGGAAAATTAGATTCATGGAGTGGATTCGATTAGGGAAACTGAAGGAAAAGTTAAAGTAATACGAGACTGTTTAAAAGCAGCATCGGATAGGCAAAAGTCTTATGCTGATCTGAAAAGAAAAGAGATTGATTTCCAAGTTGGGGACAGAGTATTCTTGAAGGTGTCTCCATGGAAAAAGGTGTTGAGATTTGGTCGGAAAGGTAAACTGAGTCCGCGATTTATCGGACCTTACGAGATCACTAAAAGGATTGGACCATTAGCCTATCGCTTGGCATTGCCACCCGCATTGGAAAAGATTCACGATGTGTTCCATGTATCCATGTTAAGACGATATCGATCAGACCCCTCTATTGGGATTTCACCAGAGGAGATTAAGATTAGACCAGACATGACTTACGGAGAGGAGCCAATCAAGATTTTGGCCTGAGAGGTTAAATAGTTGAGAAATAAAAGTGTGACTTTAGTAAAGGTTCTATGGCACCGACATGGTGTGGAAGAAGCTACATGGGAACCAGATGAAACTATGAGAAACCAATATCCAAACTTGTTTTCTGGTAAGATTTTCGGGGACAAAACTCCAAAAAGGGGGGAAGAGTTGTGATATCCCGAATTAGGGCCTAATCGGAATAGTGGTTTTAGGACCACAAATCCGAGAGAGAAATAATAATTTTATGATTATTTTATGGTCTATGATATGATTGCATGATTGTGCGAAAATTTCGTGAAAAAATTCTATGCATAAAGTGATTAATTTGAAATTAGGGACTAAATTGAATAAGTTGCAAAACTTGCATTCTAGAAGTTTTTAGTATGAAATTATTTTGTAATATTAATTAGGAGGTCTTAAATAGCAATTTGACCAATTTCTAAGTTTTGGACAAAAATTGGACATGGATGAAAATTTTGAAAGTTTAGTAATGAAGGGTATTTTAGTCATTTGGTAATTAAAAAATTTAAAAAAAGAAAAATATGGAAAAATATGTCCATCTTCTTCATTAGGACGAAATTTCAAGGGTTCTCCATAGCTAGGGTTTGTTTGAAGCTTCCAAGCTCCATAGTAAGTGATTCCAAGCCCCGTTTTTAATGTTCTTTACGTTTTTAGAGTCCCGATAACTTGATTTAGCTTATTCTAGCAATAATTTAACCTAGAGTTTATATTTGGAAAAATACCCATAGGTGAAATATGTTTATTTTGATATTTTATGGTAGAATATGAAGCTTGAAATTGTGTTAAACAACTTTTGCTAAGCGATTTTACGTGAAAACGAGTAAAACGACAAAATCGGTAAAAATACCTAATGTTCATAAATACATGATAGAGTGTGAATTTGATGTTGCTATAGAAGGGAAAAATGATCAGCATGTCATAAAACATAAAAAAATAGGATGAAGTTTAATTTCCGAGCTTTGGGGAAAAAGTGTAAATATGCAAAAGTTTAGGGGCAAAAATGTAATTTTTCCAAAGTTTGAGTCAAGGACTATTTTAATAAATGTGAGTATTAAATAAGATAAATTTGTTATTATAGATCAAGAGAAACGAGATTCAAGTCGTGATCGAGGGAAAAATAAAGTTTCCGAGGAATAGGCTTGATTTCTAACATATTGTGCCGAGGTAAGTTCATATGTAAATATTGTAATATAATCATTATTTAAAATCATTTAATGCTATTTATACGATATTATGATTGTTATTATGAGATTCTATGCTTTTTGGTAATTGTTGGACAACATACAAAAATTTTATGAATTATGTGAAAAATGTGAAAGATTACCGAAGTATCTTCACTGGTATTCCAAGGAGAACGGTAAAGAAGTACGAATGAGGAAAATCCCGTTGAACCTTAGGAATAGATTAGGATACTTAGGCATCCGAACTCGTTGAGTCGAGTCTGAGTTCACTTATGGATGCAAATGTCCGAACTCGTTGAGTTGAGTCCGAGTTCGTGAGATGTAATTAGGCATCCGAGCTCGTTGAGTTGAGTCCGAGTTCACTTATGGATGCAAACTCTCGAGCTCATTGAGTTGAGTCCGAGTTCACTTATGGATGGGTTACATGGTAGCTTGGCTACATATGTGGCACTTATGTGCAAAGTTTCCATGTATCTGAATTATATTCCGATGTGTTCAACGGGTAAAATTCTAGTAATATGGAAAGAATACTCAAGATACAAGTGACGTATTGGTAAGTGTTATGGAATGGGCACTTTGGATAGGTATGTACTTATCTGTCGAGTTGAGACTTGATACGACAACAATAATATGGTAAGATGATGAATGATGAATAAAAATGTGATATATGTTTTGGTGATATTATGCTAATGTTGGTTGGTATAGTTGCTTTGTTAAGTTATTTGTTATTTGCATAAGGACTTACTAAGCATCTATGCTTACTCCCTCCTTTTCATTCTTTGTAGTTTTGACAATTCAATTTGGAGATCAGGATGGTCGGAGGCACGCTCACACTATCACTGGACAATTGCGGTATAATGACTTGTAATTTTTGGAAATATGGGATGTATAGCATTTCAATCATTTTGTGTGTATAATCTTATGATATGGCCCACGGATGGAATGGAAATGTTTGAGAATGATTAGCTATTGGAATGGCTAATCAAGTTTATATATGATAACATGTATGCTTTTTGTCTTAACTAAACCATGAAAATCCTTGGAAAGGTAAAATTGGCCACAAAACAGAATCAGTCAGCAGCAGCGATTTGAATTTGAAAAATCACTAAAAATAGTATAAATGGAATTAAATGATGAATAAGTTGTGGAATTGAATCTTGATGAGTCTATTTTCATATGGAAGAAACAAAACAGGTAAATGAGTTATATTTTATGAGAGATTTAAGTTTTGGTGGAATAGGGTCAGAGCGATCTCTGAATCCCTTGTTCTGAATTTAGAAATTCACCATAAATTGTAAAAAAAAAACAATTAGGAGTTGTACTCTACATGTATGAAATCCTTATTGAGTTTAGTTTTATGATAAACAAACATCATAGTCATTGAAACTCTTTACAAGGAGATATCTTATTCGTAATACACAGGGGTCAGAGTAGCTGAACCCTGAAACAGGGGAGACTTTAACTAATAAACTGTATTAATTGGCCTAGCCAGAAATTCTAAAAACAAATTAGTAAGTAGATATATGATTCTAGTTTACGAAATTGGATTTCGAGTTTTGTAACTCGAGATATGATTTTTTTTAGCGACTGTAACACAGATGGACAGTTTACTATGAGAATTGTTTGAACTTGTTTAAATGCTAAAATAAGTTTAGTAATGTCTCATACTCGACACCGGCGATGGTCTCGGGTAAGGGGGCATTACATTTGGTGGTATCAGAGCAGTTTTAGTCGGTTCTTGGACTAACGTGGTGTAAGTACGAATTTTGCTATACATGCCATATTTATATATTGTGATAGTGTGACGACTCCTGATTTTTTTTAAATGATTTTTTTTTAGTAAATGGATCCCGATCCAACTATGGTTGATGATGTAGAGAGCAATGCGCCAGCTCCTGATGAAGGGGTGCAAACGATCGAAAGTCGACCTTCATCTTGTTTGTCAAGGAGGAGAAGAAGGGGCTCGGGAAGCCTTTCTCCAGATGACGAATGCATGGTACACCGAGTTCATTCGTACGAACCCGAATGCTCAACCTCCCCCACCTCTCCTGATTCCTCAACCTGTACCCCCATTGCCTTAATGTATGGATCTGATGAAATTTCATAGAACCCCAGTTGACAGAATTCGCAAGCAAGGGGCCGAAGAATTTAGGGCAAATGTTGATGATGATGCTGAGAAAGCAGAATTTTGGCTCGAGAATTCTATTCAGGTATTTGATGAGTTGTCTTGTACACCTGAAGAGTACTTGAAATGTGCCATATCCTTGTTGAGAGATTCGGCTTATTATTGATGGAAGACATTGATTTCAGTGGTGGCGAAAGAGAAATTGACTTGGAAAATTCTAGACTTGTTGGACCCGAGTGCCAAAGATGTGGTAGAAGTCATTTTGGTTGATATAGAATTAATGATAGATCCTGTTACCGGTGCGGTTCTCCAGATCTTTTTATTAAAGATTGTCTGGAGATGAATGAGAAAGAAAAATTTCAGAGTGCAAAACCTAATAGTGCATTTTCGAGAGGAAGATCTTCGAGAAGAGTTGGGAATGAGGCAAGCAGCAAGAATGTAGTCATAGATTCAACGATTAAATCTGAAGCTAGAGCTCCAGCTAGAGCTTATGCCATAAGGGCGCGTGAAGATGCTTCGTCTCCCAACGTGATTATCGGTACTTTATCTCTTTATGATATTAATGTTATTGCTTTGATAGACCCTGGTTCTACTCATTTGTATGTGTGCATGAAATTGGTGTCTAATATGAACATACCTGTTGAGTCTACAGAATTTATGGTTAAAGTGTCGAACCCGTTAGGCAAATGTGTCATAGTTAATAAAGTATGCAAGAAATGTCCTTTGATGATTAGGGGTCATTATTTTTCGGCCGACTTGATGTTGTTGCCGTTTGATGAATTCGATGTCATTTTGGGTATGGATTGGTTAAAATTGCATGATGCTATAGTGAATTGTAGACAGGAAGTTATTGAATTGAAATGTGAAAAAGGGTTATGAAGCTTATTTGGCGTATATGTTGAATACAAAAGAATCTGAGAAAAAAATGGAATCAATGTCGATTGTGTGTGAATTCGCAGATGTATTTCAAGAAGAGTAGTCGTGTTTGCCTCTTGTCAGAGAAGTAGAATTTGGTATTGAGTTGATACCGGGAACAACTCCGATCTCAATTGCTTCGTATAGAATGGCACCAATAAAGTTGAAAGAATTGAAGTCATAGTTGCAAGAGTTGACTGATAAAGGTTTTGTGAGACCAAGTTTTTTGCCTTGGGGTGCTCCCGTATTATTTATGAAAAATAAGGATGGTTTTATGAGATTATGTGTGGACTATCGGTAGTTGAATAAGGTGACAGTCAAGAACAAGTATCCATTGCTGAGAATTGATGATTTATTTGATCAGTTGAAAGGAGCGACATGGTTCTCAAAGATTGACTTGAGGTCTGGGTACTACCAGTTGCGACTAAAAGAGTCAGATGTGTCTAAAACTTCTTTTAGAACAAGGTACGACCATTATGAATTTTTAGTTATGCCATTTGGTTTGACAAATACTCCTGCTCCTGCTGTGTTTATGGATTTAATGAACCGCATATTTCGGCCATACTTGGACAAGTTTGTTGTGGTATTTATTGATGATATCTTGATCTATTCAAAGGATGAGACAGAGCATGCTGAGCACTTGAGAATAGTTTTGCAAACTTTGAGAGATAAACAATTGTATGCCAAGTTTAGTAAAAGTGAGTTTTGGCTTCGAGAAGTCGGATTCTTGGGTCATATTGTTCCGGGTGATGGTATACGGGTTGATCCCAGTAAAATTTTGGCTATTGTTGATTGGAAACCGCCGAAGAATGTGACTAAGGTTAGAAGTTTCTTGGGTCTAGCTGGTTATTATCGATGATTTTTGAATGGATTTTCTATGATTACTACTCCTATGACTAGACTGCTCCAAAAGGATGTTAAATTCGAACGGACGGAAGAATGTCAACAGAGTTTTGAGAAATTGAAAAAGTTACTGACTGAAGCACCAATGTTGGTCAACTCGAGTCAGGTAAAGAATTTTTTGTGTATAGTGATGCCTCTTTAAACGGCTTGGGATGTGTACTTATGCAAGAGGGAAATGTTGTAGCTTATGCTTCGAGGCAGTTAAAACCTTATGAAAGGAATTATCCGACTCATGATTTGAAACTGGCTGTTGTAGTGTTTGCTTTGAAGATTTGGCGACATTATTTGTATGGTGAAAAGTGTCGAATATATACCGACCACAAAAGTCTCAAGTACTTGATATCACAAAAAGATTTGAATTTGAGACAGCGGAGATGGTTAGAATTATTAAAAGATTACTAGCGTGTGATTGATTATCATCTGGGGAAAGCGAATGTGATTGCCGATGCCTTGAGTAGAAAGTCGTTATTTACTTTGAGAGCTATGAATACTCAGTTGACAGTATCTGATGATGGTTCGATTCTAGCAGAGTTGAGAGCAAGATCAATGTTTTTACAAGAGAATTGTGAAGCTCAGAAAAATGATCAAGATTTGCAAGCCAAGAGAAAGCAATGTGAAACTGATACGGGATCAGATTTCAGAATCGGTTTTGATGGTTACTTGATGTTTAAAGATCAGATTTGTGTACCGAAGAATGATAAGTTGATTCAGAAAATCTTGCACGAAGCATACAGTAGTTGTTTGTCAATGCATCCGGGCAGTACAAAAATGTACAATGATTTGAAGAAAATGAATTGGTGGAACGGAATGAAAAGAGATATTTCTGAGTTTGTATCGAAATGTATGATTTGTCAGCAAGTAAAAGCTGAACACCAAGTGCCTTCGGGTCTACTTCAGCCTATCATGATTCCCGAATGGAAATGGGATCGAATTACTATGGATTTTGTATCAGGATTGCATTAACTCCAAAGAAGAAAGATGCCATCTGGGTAATAGTCGACAGATTGACTAAATCGGCTCATTTTATTCCGGTACGCACTGATTATTCCCTTGATAAGTTGGCTGAATTATATATCAGTGAGATTGTTAGACTTCACAGAGTACCGTTGTCGATTATTTCGGATAGAGATCTGAGGTTTACTTCGCGATTTTGGAAAAAATTGCAAGAAGCATTAGGTATGAAGTTAAATTTCAGCACTGCTTTCCATCCACAGACTGATGAACAATCAGAGAGAGGAATTCAGATTCTTGAAGACATGCTCAGATGTTGTATATTAGAATTTCAAGGTAGTTGGGAAAGGTACTTACCAATGGTAGAATTTGCTTACAATAACTGTTATCAAACAAGTTTGAAAATTGCACCTTATGAAGCATTGTACGGTCGTAAGTGTCGGACGCCACTATATTGGACCGAACTTAAAGAAAATCAAATCTACGGAGTTGATCTAATTAAGGAAACCAAAAAAAAAGGTAAAAGTGATTCGAGATTGTTTGAAAGCTGCTTCGGACAGACAGAAATCCTATGCGGATTTGAAACAAAAAGAGATTGAGTTCCAAATTGGTGATAAAGTGTTTTTAAAAGTGTCTCCATGGAAGAAGGTTCTCAGATTCAGTCGGAAAGGTAAATTGAGTCCACGTTTCATTGGACCGTATGAGATAATTGAAAGAATTAGACTGGTAGCATATCGGTTAGCACTACCACTGAAATTAGAGAAGATTCATGATGTGTTCCATGTATCTATGTTATGTCGGTATCGATCAGATCCTTCACATGTGATTTCACCAACGGAAATCGAGTTGCAACCGGATATGACTTACAATGAAGAACCGGTTAAAATTTTAGCTCGGGAGGTCAAACAACTAAGAAAGAAAAGTATCGCTCTAGTGAAAGTATTGTGGCAAAAACATGGGGTAGAAGAGGCTACATGGGAGCCCGAGGAAACTATGAGGAATCAATACCCACACCTGTTTACTGTTAAGATTTTCGGGGACAAAACTCCAAAAAGGGGGGAAGAGTTGTGATATCCCGAATTAGGGCCTAATTGGAATAGTGGTTTTGGGACCACAAATCCGAGAGAGAAATAATAATTTTCTGATTATTTTGAGGTCTATGATATGATTGCATGATTGTGCGAAAATTTCGTGAAAAAATTCTATGCATAAAGTGATTAATTTGAAATTAGGGACTAAATTGAATAAGTTGCAAAACTTGCATTCTAGAAGTTTTTAGTATGAAATTGTTTTGTAATATTAATTAGGAGGTCTTAAATAGCAATTTGACAAATTTCTAAGTTTTGGACAAAAATTGGACATGGATGGAAATTTTGAAAGTTTAGTAATGAAGGGTATTTTAGACATTTGGTAATTAAAAGATTAAAAAAAAGAAAAAGATGGAAAAATATGTCCATCTTCTTCATTAGGATGAAATTTCAAGGGTTCTCCATAGCTAGGGTTTGTTTGAAGCTTCCAAACTCCATAGTAAGTGATTCCAAGCCTCGTTTTGGAGTCCCGATAACTTGATTTAGCTTATTCTAGCAATAATTTAACCTAAGGTTTATATTTGGAAAAATACCCGTAGGTGAAATATGTTTATTTTGATATTTTATGATAGAATATGAAGCTTGAAATTGTGTTCAACAACTTTTGCTAAGCGATTTTACGTGAAAACGAGTAAAACGACAAAATCGGTAAAAATACCTAATGTTCATAAATACATGATAGAGTGTGAATTTGATGTTACTATAGAAGAGAAAAATGATCAGCATGTCATAAAACATAAGAAAATAGGATGAAGTTTAATTTCCGAGCTTTGGGGAAAAAGTGTAAACATGCAAAATTTTAGGGGTAAAAATGTAATTTTTCCAAAGTTTGAGTCAAGGACTATTTTAATAAATGTGAGTATTAAATAAGCTAAATTTGTTATTATAGATCAAGAGAAACAAGATTCAAGTCGTGATCGAGGGAAAAATAAAGTTTCCGAGGAATAGGCTTGATTTCTAACATATTGTGCCGAGGTAAGTTCATATGTAAATATTGTAATATAATCATTATTTTAAATCATTTAATGCTATTTATATGATATTATGATTGTTATTATTCGATTCTATGCTTTGTGGTAATTGTTGGACAACATACAAAAATTTTATGAATTATGTGAAAAATGTGAAAGATTACCGAAGTATCGTCACTGGTATTCCAAGGAGAACGGTAAAGGAGTACGAACGAGGAAAATCCCGTTGAACCTTAGGAATAGATTAGGATACTTGGGCATTCGAACTCGTTGAGTCGAGTCCTAGTTCACTTATGGATGCAAATGTCCGAACTCGTTGAGTTGAGTCCGAGTTCGTGAGATGTAACTAGGCATCCGAGCTCGTTGAGTTGAGTCCGAGTTCACTTATGGATGCGAACTCCCGAGCTCGTTGAGTTGAGTCCGAGTTCACTTATGGATGGGTTACATGGTAGCTTGGCTACATATGTGGAACTTATGTGCAAACTTTCCATGTATCTGAATTATATTCCAATGTGTTCAATGGGTAAAATTCTAGTAATATGGAAGAATACTCAAGATACAAGTGACGTATTGGTAAGTGTTGTGGAATGGGCACTTTGGACAGGTATGTACTTAACCGTTGGGTTGAGACTTGATACGACAACAATAATATGGTAAGATGATGAATGATGAATAGAAATGTGATATATGTTTTGGTGATATTATGCTAATGTTGGTTGGTATAGTTGCTTTGTTAAGTTATTTGTTATTTGCATATGGACTTACTAAGAATCTACGCTTACTCCCTTCTTTTCATTCTTTGTAGTTTTGACAAGTCAATTTGGAGATCAGGATGGTCGGAGGCACGCTCACACTATCACTGGACAATTGTGGTATAATGACTTGTAATTTTTGGAAATATGGCATGTATAGCATTCCAATCATTTTGTGTGTATAATCTTACGATATGGCCCACAGATGGAATGGAAATGTTTGAGAATGATTAGCTATTGGAATGGCTAATCAAGTTTATATATGATTACATGTATGCTTTATGTCTTAACTGAACCATGAAAATCCTTGGAAAGGTAAAATTGGCCACAAAGCAGAATCGATCAACAAAGAGATGACGTGAATTTGAAAAATCACTAAAAATAGTATAAATGGAATTAAATGATGAATAAGTTGTGGAATTGAAGCTTGATGAGTCTATTGTCATATGGAAGAAACGAAACAGGTAAATGAGTTATATTTTATGAGAGATTTAAGTTTTAGTGGAATAGGGTCAGAGCGATCTCTGAATCCCCTATTCTGACTTTAGAAATTCACCATAAATTATAAAAAAAACAATTAGGAGTTTTAATTTACATGTATGAAATCCTTATTGAGTGTAGTTTTATGAGAAACAAACGACATAGTCTTTACAAGGAGATATCTGATTCGTAATACACAGGGGTCAGAGTAGCTGAACCCTGAAATAGGGGAGACTTTAACTAATAAACTGTACTAATTGGCCCTGCCAAAAATTCTAGAAAAAAATTAGTAAGTAGATATATGAGTCTAGTTTCAGGGAAAATTTACGGAATTGGATTTTGAGTTTTGTAACTCGAGATATGATTTTTTTTAGCGACTGTAACACAGATGGACAGTTTACTATTGTTTAAATGCTAAAATAAGTTTAGTAATGTCTCATACTCGACTTCGGCGATGGTCTCGGGTAAGGGGACGTTACACTGATTCAATTTTCAACTCAGACACTTGAGTATTCAGCACAAAAGCTAAGTAAGCCTCATATCCTTTTTCTCAAATATTTCTCAGCAGTCAAAGACGATACTATTACGGGCAATTTATCTGACTCATCTAGTCCAACCTGAAGAATATTCCCGTCTTCACATTCCAACTCAATAACTTTTATCCCACAGTCCACTACAACATTATGAGAAGTCAACCTGTCCATCCCAATTTTTACATCAAATTCATTAAATAGCAATAACATCAAGTTAGCCGAAAAACAATGACCTTTAACTGTCAAAGGACAATTCCTACACACTTGGTCCACTAGTACATATCTGCCTAAAGGATTAGACACTTTAATCACAAACTCAGTTGACTCTACTAGCATACTTGTACGAGGTATCAATTCCATACAAATGTAACAGTGGGTAAATCCCGGGTCAATTAAAGCAACAACAGTTATATCATGGATAGAAAAAGTACTCGTAATCACATCGGGAGACTCTGCCTCTTCCTGGGCACGCATGGCATAAGTCCTTACTAGCGCTCTACCCTCAGACCTCACCGTAGCATCTCTTGGCGCGCCTCTACTGCTAGCCCCATTCCCGGGGTTCTTTTGTGGTCTACCCCTCAATAGTGCACTACTTGCCTTCACTTCTTGCTTCCTTTCTCTCGCTTTCATCTCAGGAAAATCACGGATAAAGTGGTCTAGTGACCCACACTTAAAGCAGCCCCTTTCGTTTCCTCGGCACTCGTCGAAGTGACGTCTTCCAAATTGCAAACACTTCGGCTTATTTCGTCGAGCACTACTGACACTCGCGACCGAAGTGGTCTGGGCTCTAGATGTCGTGTTCTGCTGGTTCTTGTTTCTAATTGGATACCCCACCGAAGCATTCGAGCGGTTAGAGAATTCCTTAGATCTCTTGGATGAGGACTGATATGATTTCTCCAGCTGCCTCTTCTTTAAATCCCGTGACTCAAAAATCGCTTTCCTCTTCTCTTTAATCAGTTCCTTTACCTTACATACTCTCTCAAAAAGGGCTACAAATTCCCGTAGCTCTACTAAGATATGTTCATTGAGACTGCCCTTAAACCTCTTAGGCTTCTGTAGACACGCACTCTCGCGCATACTTACTGAGCCTCACAAACTCCTGGTCATATTCCATCTCTCTCATACTGTAACACCCCAAACCCGGCCTAGAAGTTTGGCTCGAATCTGGCGTGTCACATTGAAGTGTTTTTTGAAAACCATGTTTCCATTAAAAACCCTTCTTAATAATCAAAAGCTTATACCCTTTTTAAACCTTGTTAGAAAACCTTAGCTGAATAACATTCTTAACAACTTTGTAAAAATCTTGGCAGTTGTGGAAGCTTAATTTAAAAACAATTACGGATACGTGATGTTTTGAACAACAGTAGTTGCTTTGGAAAATCGTGTTCTAATACTAGCAATTATAAAAACAATAAATAAAATTCCAAATTTAAAATCCAAAAAATTACAACGGCTTTACTACAACCCACATAAAAACATTTAAAAGTAATAATCAAAACTGTAACATAAACAGTGCGTGTGGCTTCCTTCGAGCCCCTCGCAGCTCCGATCCGTCTAAGGCTGGAAATTACTTGAAAGGTTAATAAACGGGGTGAGTTTACGAAAACTCAGTGTGTAATCCCCTATCAGTCAATAATAACAGTGCATACAGTAACGGTCTGGGCCTGAGCCCTATGCAGTAATAGTGTGGGCCTATGCCCAAAATAGTATAATCACAATACAAGTATGCAAGACCATTTGGGGAGACTTCTCAACCCACCATCCGCTACTCTCCACCTGTACCAACCAAGCTCTCCATGTGGGGAATAACTCAACCCACCCAACCAAACTCTCCACTGGCAGCATAGTTGCTTTATCATATAACTGGAGGCCTAGCCTCTTTCAATAACTAGGGCAAAGCCCTTTTTGATAAACTGAGGCAAAGCCCTTTTTCGGTAAACTGCAGCAAAGCCCTTTAAGCACTTCCTCCATTTATATAACCCAACCCATGCAACATGTCATGTATGCAGAATGTCATGCCCATATTTGAATCAAACAATCACAGTCAAGTCATTCATATCACCAACATATATTCACAATCAAATCCACACAGTCCAAGTCAGTCACTTGCCCACAAGGGCAAAACAGTGATTTAACACCCTAGGGGCAAAATGGTAATTTTACCCCACAAGGGTATTTCAGTAATTCTACCCTACAGGGGTATTTCAGTAATTCTACCCTATAGGGGTATTTTAGTAATTCTACCTTACAAGGGTATTTCAGTAATTCTACCCAACAAGGGTATTTCGGTAATTCTACCCTACAAGGGTATTTCAGTAATTCTACCCTACAGGGGTATTTCGGTAATTCTACCCTACAGGGGTATTTTAGTAATTCTAAAGTATTCTAAACAGGGATAACAATACGAATGGCCTAAAGCCCATTCTCGACCCAAATGGGCCCACACGCTCGTGTGGCCCTTTTAGCCCAAATCTTGCCACAGATATGAGATTCACCTAGCCTAGTCCAATATTTACTACACAATCAAACAACTTATCCAATTGGGCCCGTAGGCCCATTGGGCCCACATGGCCCCTTTTTCGCCCATCGCGGCCCGAAGTAGCCATCGTACAGCTAGAGTAGTGAGAAATTCACACCTGATAGGAGACTGGAGTTAATCCGCGCTCCGAGAACTCTTAACCGACGGCCAACCCAAACGAGCACGCCATAAAGCGAAACGGATCAGCCAAGAAAGGTACTTTTACTCTCCTCATGGTTGTCTCTATTTAAAACCAGCTTTGCATCCACTCTTATGTTCGCTTCCCGATGTGGGATCCCTCCATCATCAGAGTTTAAATTCAACACCAACTCTTGCCGCCCCCTGTTAGCAAAATAAATGCTCTTGATTGCCATGAGTCTCGAACCCTAGACCTCCTTGCCAACTCTATGATGCCACCTTCCTGCCTCTTATGTGGAGCTACTTTGCCACTAGACCACAAGGCTTTTTGTGGCACAGTTTCTCCAACAATATTCTTAAGGCCTACCTACTACACCCAGGGTTTGATTCACTTTAAACCAAAATTTCTGCTGGAGTCTAGGTGTGAACCCAGGACTTCTCCAACACTTCTCAGCACACTTAACCACTAAAACAAGCCTTCATTAACGAAATTTACATGCACAACAAAATATTATAAGCTACCTTCAACCGCTCCCATGCTCAAGGCCCAAAACTTCTAGGCCCAAATTCAGTGTGTTACAACTCTACCTCCCTTAAAGAAATTTCATCCCCGAAATTTTCATCTAACCAGGTAGTCGTGTAACATCTACCCTACTATGCTACCGGTGCACACTCTGATCCTACCATCACTATCAGACTTCAACAAGAACTTGAAACATCTCATACATACAACACTTATTCACTGAAGCAGACACATATTTATCACACATATATGCAATTTCTATATCCAAACATCACATCCACAAAAAATAAATACCAAATTTAAATTCAGACCAATGTCTAAGGAGTCCACAGTATTTCAATTTCTAAACAGACAAAAGTATTCAGAAGACTTACGGATTCGACGCCGGAGACTCGGTGTACCACACTTTTTAAGAGAAATACTTCAAACAGACCACGTGGTTGAAAATAATTTTGTGAAATTCAAACTTTGAAAACCCAATCCACAGCTGAGTTGTTGCAACCCAGGCTCTGATACTAGTAAATGTAACACCCCAAACCTGGCTTGGAAGTTTGGCTCGAATCTGGCGTATCACATTGAAGTGTTTTTCGAAAACCATGTTTCTATTAAAAACCCTTCTTTATAATTAAAAGCTTATACCCTTTTTAAACCTTGTTAGAAAACCTTAGCTGAATAACATTCTTAACAACTTTGTAAAAATCTTGGCAGTTGCGGAAGCTTAATTTAAAAACAATTACGGATACGTGATGTTTTGAACAGCAGTAGTTGCTTTGGAAAACCGTGTTCTAATACTAGCAATTATAAGAATAATAAATAAAATTCCAAATTTAAAATCCAGAAAATTACAACGGTTTTACTACAACCCACATAAAAACATTTAAAAGTAATAATAAAAAATGTAACATAAACAGTGTGTGTGGCTTCCTTCGAGCCCCTCGCAGCTCCGATCCGTCTAAGGCTGGAAATTACCTGAAGGGTTAATAAACGGTGTGAGTTTACGAAAACTCAGTGTGTAATCCCCTATCAGTCAACAATAACAGTGCATACAGTAACGGTTTGGGCCTGAGCCCTATGGAGTAACAGTGTGGGCCTATGCCCAAAATAGTATAATCACAATACAAGTATGCAAGCCCATTTGGGAAGACTACTCAACCCACCATCCGCTACTCTCCACCCGTACCAACCAAGCGCTCCATGTGGGGAATAACTCAACCCACCCAACCAAACTCTCCACTGGTAGCATAGCTACTTTATCATATAACTAGAGGCCTAGCCTCTTTCAATAACTGGGGCAAAGCCCTTTTTGATAAACTAGGGCAAAGCATTTTTTCGGTAAATTGGGGCAAAGCCCTTTAAGCACTTCCTCCATTTATATAACCCAACCCATGCAACATGTCATGTATGCAGAATGTCATGCCCATATTTGAATCAAACAATCCCAGTCAAGTCATTCATATCACCAACATATATTCATAATCAAATCCACACAGTCCAAGTCAGTCACTTGCCCACAAGGGCAAAACAGTCATTTAACACCCTAGGGGCAAAATGGTAATTTTACCCCACAAAGGTATTTCAGTAATTCTACCCTACAGGGGTATTTCAGTAATTCTACCCTATAGGGGTATCTTAGTAATTCTACCCTACATGGGTATTTCAGTAATTCTACCTTACAAGGGTATTTCGATAATTCTACCCTACAAAGGTATTTCGGTAATTCTACCCTATAGGGGTATTTCGATAATTCTACCCTACAGGGGTATTTCAGTAATTCTAAAGTATTCTAAACAGGGATAACAATACGAATGGCCTAAAGCCCATTCTCGGCCCAAATGGGCCCACACGCTCGTGTGGCCCTTTTAGCCCAAATCTAGCCATAGATATGATATTCACCTAGCCTAGTCCAATATTTACTACACAATCAAACAACTTATCCAATTGGGCCCGTAGGCCCATTGGGCCCACATGGCCCCTTTCGGCCCATTGCGGCCCGAAGTAGCCATCCTACAGCTAGAGTAGTGAGAAATACACACCTGATAGGAGACTGGAGTTAATCCGCGCTTTGAGAACTCTTAGCCGACGCCCAACCCAAACGAGCACACCATAAAGCGAAAGGGATCAGCCAAGAAAGGTACCTTTACTCTCCTCATGGTTCTCTCTATTTAAAGCTAGCTTTGCATCCACTCTTATGTTAGCTTCCCGATGTGGGATCCCTCTATCATCAGAGTTTAAATTCAACACCAACTCTTGCCACCCCCTGTTAGCAAAATAAATGCTCTTGATTGCCATGAGTTTCGAACCCTGGACCTCCTTGCCAACTCTATGATGCCACCTTCCTGCCTCTTATGTGGCGCTACATTGCCACTAGACCACAAGGCTTTTTGTGGCACAATTTCTCCAACAATATTCTTAAGGCCTACCTACTACACCCAGGGTTTGATTCACCTTAAACCAAAATTTTTGCTAGAGTCTAGGTTTGAACCCAGGACTTCTCCAACACTTCTCAGCACACTTAACCACTAAAACAAGCATTCATTAATGAAATTTACATGCACAACAAAATATTATAAGCTGCCTTCAATCGCTCCCATGCTTAAGGCCTAAAACTTCTAGGCCCAAATTCAGGGTGTTACACATACAACCTTGCTTTAACTCTAGAAATTTCTTCCTCTTTTGATCTATGAATCTTGGGCTAATATACTTTTTGCAGAACTCTTCTTGGAAGAATTCCCAAGTGGTCTTCTCTCTCGGTACGACTGACACGAGAGTATTCCACCACTGATAAGCAGAGTCTCATAGGAGTGACACGACACACTTTACGCACTCTTCAAGTGTGCATGACAGTTCATCGAATACCCTTATGGTATTTTCTAGCCAAAACTCTTCTCTCTTTGGGTCATCATCTATACTAGCCCAGAATTCCTCGGCGCGTTGTTTTCAGTTCTTGTCTATCGGAGGGTTCTCTCTTCTAAACATGTCCGTACCTTGCGAAGCCATCGAGGCATACTAAGGAATCGGAGGAGGTGGGGGAGGTGGAGTGTTCGCGTTCGCACGAATGAACTTCCTGTTCCAAGCATCCATCATACAGAGATAGGCTTCTCTAGCCCCTCTACCCTGGCCCATAGTCACGGGCTCACTCTCAACTAGCACAGCCCCTTCAGCGGGAGCCGGCGCATTACTTTCCACGTCATTCACCGTGAGGATCCATTTACTATATAAAAACATAATTTATAATCGTCAGGATTCATCACACTATCAATATACAATTATGGCAAGTATAGCTAGACTCGTACTCTTGCTAGGTTAGTCCTAGAATCGACTAAACCATAGCTCTGATACCACTAAATATAACACCCCATACTCGTATCCCATGCTGGGGCAGAATATAAGGCATTACCTAACTTGATTTCATGCACACAAACAATCTCGGGTCACTAAGACTCGGCCCAAATCAAAATTTTTCAATTTCTACTTTAAACTTCTTCTACGGGCCTACGAGCCCTAAATCAACCATTGGAAACTAATTGGGACCATTCCGGGTCCTTAAACTAACTATAAAAATTTTGCCTTTAAACAGGGCACATGCCCATGTGGAAGGGTAACACGCCCGTGTGACCATCTCGACATGGTCGTACTGATTGCCTATGTGGCTCACATGGCCTAAGTAGTCTGGCACACGCCCGTGTTCCACACCCGCGTGGAATTAAGTTCTAATTCACACCTACAGGGATTTTCACAAGGCCAGACATACGCCCGTGTCAATGGCCCATGTCCCTCACACGGCAATGACACACCCGTGTCTTAGCCCGTGTGTAAAAACCTAGGTATTCTGTTTCTGACGTTAACATCCCAAGAATGTCACACGACCATGGTACACACCCGTGTACTAGGCCTTGTCCTCCACACGGCTGAGACACATGGCCGTGTCTCTGCCTGTGTGTTTATTACCATGCATACTGACTTAAAATTTTTACGTACAGGGGACACACGGCCGGACCACACACCCATGGGGCTGACCGTGTGTCACACAGGGCCTAGACACACGCCCGTGTGTCTACCTATGTGGACAATATAAAGCTATTTACCAAGCCTCAATGCCACCCTTGCCTACCTGTTTTCATACAAATACGAATCAATACCAGAACAATCAAAATTTCCATAATCAAATCAGCCACAATAGACATTCATTCAACCATGAAGATGTATATTTTATAAACACAAAGTGGATGTTAGCCATCATTCAAGGCTTAATGGAAAGTGTGGGATCTATCCCAAGCCAACAAATTTGGCCAATTCACAAAGACACAAAATAATAAGGTCTAGAACTACACATGTCATACTCAAAAATATAAATCCAACTATACCGAATGTTTCAGCTGATAGTGTGATCGATATCTCTGACTTCCGGTGATCCTTGAGCTAGTTAGGCGGCACTAAAAGGAACTGGAAAGGAAAGGGAGTAAGCGTAAAGCTTATTAATTTGTATATAAACATGTATACTATGACATTTATATATAATCAACTTGCTCATAACACCAAAGTAGGCATAGGTATAACTTACTCATTAATGTAACACCCCAAACCCAGCACGGATGTTATGGCCGAATCTGGCATGTCACATTGAAGTGTTTTATCTAAAACCTTGTTTTCATTGAAATCCCTTCAAAAGAGAAAATTATGTAACTTTCAGTTGCAGAAGCTTTATTTAAAACAGATGATCTATGAAAACTTGTCATTTAAAATTTTAGTTGTAGAAACGTAGTATTTAAAAAACAGTTATGGTTTAGGAAAACCATGTTCTACTTCTAACAAGTATAAAGCATAAAAATAATAATAATCCTAGTTTGAAAAAGATGTCCATCGAACAGGCCTTATTACAATTCGAACTGAAATAACTTAAAATACTAGAAATTATAAGCTTAAGAAAACAAGTCCAAGTCGCCTTGCTAGTTGGCCACATCGGAGTCCCTCCAACCGTCGAACCACCTACTGAGGATCACCTTAGAAAAATAAAAGAGGGGGTGAGTTTTCGAAAACTCAGTGTGTACAACCCTCGAAGTGTAATAAGCAATCATCAAACACCATAATATCATACATGCAATGTTGTGCAACCCGCCCCAATAATCCAACCGCTATACACCAACTTCGTTCCCCGGTACACATCATGTAGGGATATAAATATCGACCCACCCATCCGATACACATCAATGGTAGCCCAGTTGCGGTACTACCTTCATTGCAGCAAGCTGCTAATCACATATTGGGCTTAATAGCCATCGGTGGATCCACGGTCGTCAAGCAACCATGCGATCCTCATATACTTCTTCCGTTCCATACTTCCCAACCCATATGCAACCTAAACAGGATATCATATAAATGCAGCAGGTATACATGTAACATCCATAAGTCTTACATTCAACACATAAGGGTATTTTAGTCATTTTTTTCCCTTAGGGGCATTTCAGTAATTTCTCTTTATTATGAGTTTATTACTTACCTTGGCCCGTTAACAAGTCCTCGCTGGCTAAAGTGAACAGATACTATGCACCAGATAGGATTCTAGAGAAGATGAGGTGAGTCATTAAGACCGTTTAAATACCAAGCTCTCCCTAGATCCAATCCTAGACTTGCATATATCTGTTGCCACACCTTAACCCTATGGGTCATCCACGGTCGCAATTAATTATTTATTTAGGTTTTATGCCTGATTGAGTAGTTACCAAAAACTAGGTCTACAACCCCTTACTAAACACTAACATATCCATACTTATTCATTTGGCCCCTTTAGGACCAATCTCATTCATATGGCCTATCAAGCCTAATCACTTTCATATGCCCCATCAGGCCCAATCACATTCATATGGCCCATCAGGCCCAATTACATTCATAGTCATGTAATCATATGATTTCTCATCATATAGTATCAAATTGCTAATTTTTCCTATTATGAGCTTTACAGCCCATCGAGCCCATTTAGCCCATTCTAGCTCGGTTGGCCAAAACACGGCCCAACACCATGAGATCGCTCATGGGGCCTCTGATAACATATCGGTTTCCCCCTTACAAGTGTTCGCACACTCGTAAGACTGTTGTAGCCAAACTTTTAACTTTTCAGAATTTTGACTTTTTGGCATTTTGGCTTTTCGAGATTTGCCGATCTACTTTGTGTGTGCAGTATATGTACACACCTGGTACTAAGACGTGCTGGGATCTCTTTAGACATGAACCTACAAATGATGTCACTCAATGATTAATCACCCACCTACCAAATACGATCACAAAAAATCAAAAATCTCACCTTTACCTTACCTTGAATGACAAGCCTTAACAGTCCTTCCTTGATCACTAATCACGAGTATTTCTTAAATCTGTATCCATCTTAATTATTAAGAACTAAACAATAAGTGACTCGCAATCATCTTAAGTCACTCTTAAATCATCCAAGACCATTCGGCCAATCTTAACCAATAAAAGAGGAATACTTAGCCAAAACCCCAAAATGCCTAAGAAGCGATTCGACAGAGATCTGAACTTCGAGATTCGTTACAATACCCTACTAAAACCAATTTAGAAAAGAGTGAGGGAGAGACGAAATCGATACTAGGAAAACTGATTGAAAGAGCAAAGCACTTACACAAGAATCGGCCGAAGTAGAGGGTGTAGTGGCGACACAGAGGGTCTTCAACAAAAGGGGTATTCAGCTTTTGAGATTTGTATGGTGAAAGGGGTTATTTGGCACAAATAAGAAGAAGAGAAGAAGCAATCGTTTAAAACCAAAGGTGAATCAAAAGAGAAATGAGATGAAAAGGAATGGAAAATCGACAAGTAATGAACTAGGAATTCGGCTTTTGAGCACTTAGAGAAAAAAGTGTTTTGGCAACACAAAAATGAGGAATTCGGCTAAAGGAAGAGAAGTAATTTTGGCATTACCCTAAAATCCTCAAAATCGACACCTATATATAAACTATTATCGAATTTACCTAACCCAAATTCCCAATTCGGGTCCACTTCTCTACACCTCTCATCTCCTAACTTTTCTCCCTGATAACTCCTTAATTCTTTCCTTAAATTTCTCCTCTGATCACTCCCTTCAGAGTTCACATCCAACGCTACTACTGGCTATTTATTGAGCGAAAATAAATCCTTCTTTTGAGCAAGGAGGGATTCGAACCCCAAACCTCCTTTCTATGCATGTGACGCCACCTCTAAGCCCCACATGTGATGTTACTTGCCACTCCAACACAAGGCTCCTTGTGTCCAATTCCTCCTTCATTTATTTAAAAACCAACCTCCTTGACATCAAGGTTCTTTTAATTATTAAACTATAATTTCCTTCACCCCAAAGTTCGAACTCAAAACTTAAACAAAGCCTACTATCCTATACATAACACTTGACTAGGAATATTAAGCACACATTTGATCAAAACTGGAAAAAAGAAAGTTCAGGATTTTTGGGGCGTTATAATTACATCCATACAAGTCACATATTATATATATTGAGCTCATATCTCATACATACCAATTAGGTACCATTGCCATTTGCAACATGGTTATACTTTTCTCATTAGCTCAAGAACATAACAATCACCATTGAACCATTCGGAATATCACCAAATATTCATTAAGCCTCAAACATGGGTAAGGTGCCAATGCCATTTCCCAGACATGGTCTTACACTGGTTATTATCTCGTAGCTGATGCATGTCCCAGACATGTCTTACACTGGCTTACGTCTCGAGGCTGATGCATGTCCTATACATGTCTTACACTAGCCTTTGTCTCAATGCCGATGCCACGTCCCAGACATGGTCTTACACTGGCTTTCATAATGTGGTCGATGCATGTCCTAGAAATGTCTTACACTGGCTCACACAAGTGACCCTAATGTCACGCCATGAATATCTGGTTTATTTTCCTATGTTCAACGAGAACTCTACTATCTCTAAAATAATCACACACTCTCTTAATTCCACAATCAAACAATTTATTCTATATTAAATTTAAATACAATTCAACACATACATTAGCAATGTAGTTGTAATATTTACATACAACTTACCTTGGATTACAAAATGTACGCGACTAGTCGGTTTAGTCGATTTGCTTGACTTTCCCTCGGTCTAGGCTCAGATTCGGTAATTCTTGACCTATAATAGCAAAATGTACTCATTTAGTCTCTAATTAGAATTAAGAAATCGAAAATTCACATCTTTGGTAAAATGACCATTTTGCCCCTAGATTTTGACAAAATGACCATTTTACCCGTAGGCCCGAAAATTGATTTTTTTCAAATCTCTTTATTTCTCAAGACTAGCCGAACCTCTTTTTCTCTTATAGCAACTCCAAATTCCCTCTATTTCACACATTTATTATCTATTTTACAACTTATGCACATTAGTCCTTTTAGGTGTTTTCATGCTAATACATTTCACAAAAGTTGTTTATAAGACACCCAAGACTCATTCTCTTCCATAAAAATTCAGCAAACATCACAAATCTTTTCATGGCAAAACCCTAAACTCTTAATCATTTTGCAAAATAGTACCTCATTTGAAAGCTCATGCTTCAAGGGTCTCAAAAGTACAAAAATATTTAAGAAAAGCCATTAGGATCACTTACTTGTGAAGGCTTAAAGTTGCTAAAATTTCAAGCTCTTAAAACCCCATTCTTTGCTGAAAATTTTAGTAGAGGAAGAAGATGAAAAGGGATGATATCATCCTTCTTTTATCTATTTCTATTTTAGTAAAAATAAGCCACCTAAACCAAATTTTAAAATTTTGTCTCCTCTTTAACTCTATGGCCAGCTATGCTCCTTTAAAAGGGTCTAATTTCTCCTTAAAATCCCCCAAATTTTATTCTCTAATAAAATAACACTTTAGCTATCAAGTTAGGACTTTTGCACCTAATGCGATTTTGTCCTTTTTCGCAATTGGGCTCACAAACGTTAAAATTAACTCACCAAATTTTTCATGCTCTAATATAAACATGCTATGACTCTATATTAATAATAAAATAATTTCTATAACTTTGGATTTGTGGTCCTGAGACCACTGTTCTGACTAGGCCCTAAATCGGGCTGTTACAAAAAGAATTTCATATTCTGTGATAATTGGAGTTTTGTGAGATAGGGTCAGATTGATTTTGGAATCCCCTGGTCTGATTTGGGAAAATCATTAAAAATTGTAAAAAATAATTATGGGTCACAATTTGCACGCTTAAAATCCTTAATGAGTCTATTTTCAAGAGGAATTGATGAAGACAACATCTGAGGGCTGTACCATGAGATAAATAATTTTTAGTGAAGAGAGGTTAGATCTGTTAGACAGTGAAATAGGGGTATCTTTAATGAATAAACTGTACTTATTGGCTAGACCAAAAATTCTAAAAATTTTATGGTAAGAAGATATATGAGTCTAGTTTCAGATAAAATTAACGGATACAAATAAATTAGTAACTATGACTAGAGAAAAGAGAATGACCAGAAAATCACTAAAAGTGTAATTACGATTACATTTTCATGGAATCATGTTGATAATTTGCTTATTATTTTCATATGGACTTGCTAAGCTTTAAGCTTACTTTCTCCTCTCCATTTCCTTAGTGTTCTCAGGTCAGCTCGGGGTTGGAGACCGTCGGAGGCAGCATCACACTATGAAGCCAACAACTCCGGAGTATTGTCATATGTGTATTAAATACATTCAAGTGAGTGGCATGTATAAGGACTAGTTTTTATGTTAGATGTTGTTATGATTAGCCAAATGTATCGGCTTATATTGATTTATTGTATATGGCCATGAGATGTGGCTTAAATAGTTATGGCTTGTAAGCTTAATTATTCTTGCTATGTGTTAATGTTTGTGATGTGTTTATAATTGGTTGTTATAAATGATTAGTATAACACATGTACATGATGAATGCTTTAAGACAATTTGAGGTGCTCCTGGCCATGGAATGAATGTGTGGCATGGTAGTAAGTTTATAATGATTGAATACGGATAGTTGTAGAATGTGAATTGGAATGTCTAACTTGGTATAACATGAGTATAGTTAATAAACACATGTATGACAACATGTAAATGCTTTAACGGAATTTTACTAAAGGATTGTTAACCATTAAATTGATGTTATAATGTGTGTCTATAATGTGTATAAGTATGGGAGCAAAGTAAGGACAACATAAGGCTTGGAAAATAACCTAAATGTTGGCTAAATGGGCAGAGACACGGCAATGTGTCTCAGCCGTGTGGAGGACATGGCCTAGCACACGAGCATGTGGCTTGGCCATGTGGATCAATTTGTTTTGCTGACGTTATAAACAGAGAGTTACACGGGCCTGTTGAAGGCACACGAGCGTGCCCCTATGTCCACACAGGCATGTGACCCTATTTCATGAAAATTTCTCTAAGTTTTCCCAGAGCTTTCTAAAGTCCTCGGTTTAGTTCCTAACCACCCCGATGTATGTTTTAGGCCTCGAAGGACTGTAGAACGGACTACTTACATGTGTTTGAAAATTTTTCATTTGGATGAAATTTTACGGCCTGGTTTTGCATGTTTGTGAATGTTTAAGTCCGGTAATGCCTCGAACCCTTCCCAACTTCAGATACGAGTAAGGGGTGTTACATTTAGTGGTATCAGAGTTATGATTTAGTTAATTTTTAGACTAACCTAGCATGAATGAGAGTCTAGCTATACATGCCATCAATCTGTGATAGTGTGATGTCTCTTGACGCGAATGAGAACCATCTTGTTTAGACAGAATTACTCTCCAATCGAGCTACATCGACCATGTTAAATGTGAAGCTAAGGTTTTCGAATAAAGTACAGTTATGATGAGCCTAAACTTAAAAAAGTATGAATAAAAGTGCATGATATGTATTTGATAACATATGAGATAAAAGTTTATGTTATGAGGAATACTCATGCTTGTTTGATATTCATATGATGTTGTGCACTTGACTTGTTTGATTAAGTGAATGTGATAAAAAGAAATTCATAAAGGCATGAATAAAGGTTTATAACATCATGTTATGGATAAAAATGTCATTTTCCCAATTGGACGTTAAATGTTGATGAATTTTAATGATATCTTTAAATGAGACAAAGGATTATAATATAATGAACTTATTTACGTTAAATTGATGGATTGATTCATATGAATGTAATGATATGTACATGATGAAGTTCCAGATACAATTTTTGATTGTGACATACTTATCCATGTTTGTTTGGCCCTCATAAGATGTTACGTGCATGACTTGTTTGATTGAATGAATGAGATAAGTAAAGTTATTCAGAATCTATAGAATACATGCATAAATGCACTGGTTTAAATAAGATAACTAAAAAGTTCGTGTCATACGAACGTGAATAATAGTTTGCCTAAAGTGGTTGATATGCTTGTGAAAATGTTACTATGATGATGAAATAGTGTTATATATATATGTATGAGAGACAAGTTAGGGACCTTACGACTAGGGGTGAAGCCAAAACAAATTTTTAAGGGGGCCGGATAAAATTTTAATTTTTTATAGTTTTTATCTTTATAATTTGTAAAGGATTAAATCAAATTTTTATAATTTTAGGAGGGACCAAAGTACAATTTTACCTTTATTAATTTAAAATTTTTAAAAAAATTTAAGGGCCAAAAGAGCAAATTTACATTTTAAGGGGGCGGGGCCTATGCCAGCCCCCTGGCTTCGCCCCTGCTTACGACCCCACGCCCTTACCAGAGTGGTGTTTTATAAAGGATTTTATAATATCAGTGTTGAATAAGTCACAAGTATGAGACCAAAGAGTTCAGCTGTAGAATGATTATAACTATGATCAGAGATTAATTGGATTGATAAGTAAAGACAGAGCTAGTAAAGTGGATGTCGAGAAACGTGTTAATTGGAATTTCTTCAAAACCAATCTTCTTCAATGAAAATCATAATGTGGGATTTGTAATAACAGAAATAGTTGGAGGAATAAATCTTGACATGTAAGATATCAGAATGTGGTAATTATAGTAAGCAGATTATGACTGTCTCTCTTAAGGTACTCTATGAGTTCATTTACTCTCAAAAGTATTACTGGGGATGTCTATTTTCAGATAAATTGTTATCGTGCAAAAATGTTTTCTAATCTTGGAATAAGACGAAAGTATTGATAGTTTGACTGGTATATAATCTGTATTGCTCTATTTTCCCTCTGGCATTCTATTACGTTTCGTCTGTTGGGATTTTATGAGATAATGTACCAGATGTTATGATTTTGTTCCTTCTAATGGATGCTCTGTTCGATATATATATGGGAAGGTACATTATCCTTGTTGCATTTAGTTCTAGTGGGCCCGAATGATGTATTCTTCTGGACTTCTTTCTTCTGGGAAATTATCGAAATCTTCCATATTTTCTTATGAGCTTTGTTCTAGGTCTTTCATTATGATATTGTATCTTGGATTTCCTTATCTTGGATTTCTCTATCTTAGACTTCTTAATCCTAGTTTTCTTGTTATCTATATCCAAAATTTATCAATCACGGCTCATATCTACATTGTGTTCTTCAGTTGTGATAATCATGTCAAGTGTGACTATGCTTCTGCTTTGATCATGGTAATGTCATAATTCTAGTATCTGGATTTCTCTAAATCTTTGTGAAGGATTTGACATCGGCAAAGGCATAAGTGGTGAAATTGCTAGTATTAGCTTGTATGATGGATTTCTTTTCTCAAGAAAGTTAATCAAGTTAATGCCTTAGATATCAAGTTAATGCCTTAGATTGGGAACATTTATGCTACCTTGAGCTAATGCAATTGAAATGAACTTTGATTAGTATAATGAGTGAATTTTGCATGATTACATGTTAAATCATTTTGACAACTGAAAGGAAGGATTTCCTGAAACTTTGTCAAGTAATAATTAAGACCGGCTTAGCTGTTTAGTTTGTATGGGTTATTATTTGAAAGATTTAATGGGATATTTATGTCTAAATTTTTTCCCAAGTCTGAGAATAAGATTTTATCTCTCCGGGTAAAAGACAGATAGTCTGAATGAAAGTGTATATATCTTAGAAGACTTTGATACTATTTAAAGTTGCTTTGAATGATAAAGTTTTTGTCTTGAGAAAGTTGAATAGTCTACTACATGTTGGTAATGATTTGAATATACGAGAATATTGTTAACCGAAGCCTTGAAATTGGTTTAGTCTGCATTGAGCAAAGACTTCTCGATTTTTAGAGATGTGTTTTAAGAAAAGAAGGGAAGTGTGATAGCTTAAAGTATCTGCTGTCATAAAAAGACTTAAGTTGAGATAGTGTAGCTGACTTGAATTGTTAAAGGATGATAAGATAGTTATGGTATGATCTCTAAGAATGAGATTAATATAGATTTCATATTAGAATTATTCCTATCTTTAAAAGAGAAAGATGTCATATGACTTGTTAAGTAATTGATGAATTTGCAAATCATGTCGGTAAGTACTGAATTTTCGTTCATCAGACTTATGGGATTAAGTATCTCTGAGATTTTTGAATTTCTTAAAATTCTAGTTTTTGTTAATTGGGCTGAGATCCGGGATTTATATCGTGAATTATTGAAAAAGCTAATTTAGGCTCTAAATTTTAATGATGACCAGAGGTCAAACTAGTGAACTGTCGGGCTGTATAAAATGATAGAGAACTTAAGACCATGATGATCGAGCTGGCTACGCCATTTGAATCTGAGAGGATTAAAGTATGATGTGTATATACGTATTCTATGACGGTATGGGTTCGACCCTTGTATACATGAGTTCTTTGGTAGAAGTCAAGATTCGATTGATACGTCGTATAACACGGAATTGTTCATGACTTTAGTATGAGAAATTAAAGAGCTAAGTATTAAACATAGCCTTAGTAAAGGTTCTTCAACAATGATTATGAGATAGTGGAGTTTATGTGAAAACTGAACCACTTTTCTGGTAAGATTTTCGGGGACAAAAATCCCTAAAGGGGGGAGAGTCGTAACATCCCATTTTCGGGCCTAGTCGGAACAGTGGTTTCGAGACCATAAATATAACACAATAAAATTTGTTTTTATTATATTATAATGGTATACAATTTCACGGCATGATTACGTGAAAATTTCGTTCGAAAATTTTGACGTTTGGGCACTCAATTTGGTCAAAAGGACTAAATTGTAAAAAGTGCAAAAGTTGAGTTCTACATGTTAGAGGTTCCTAATTATTATGAAATTTTAAATTGGAGGCCTTTAAATGGTAATTAGACTATTGGATAATTTGTTGGACAAAAATGGACATGAAATGGGTGAAATAGAATATTTTTAAGTTAGGGGCATTTTGGTAATCTAGTAATTAAAAAGAATTAAAATTAAAATTGAAAGCCAATTTTTGTCCATCTTTTACCCCATGGCCGAAACTTGGATGGAGAAGACATAGCTAGGGTTTTTCAAGATTCCAAGCTTGATTGTAAGTCCGTTCTAGCCCCGTTTTTAATGATTTTTACGTTTTTGAAATCCTCATAACAAGATCTACTCATTTCTACCCATATTTTGAGCTAGGGTTTGTGTTTAAAAATTTACCCATGGATGACATGCATGTGTTTTGATGTCTAATGGTTGAATATGAATGCTCGGTGTGTAATAAACGACTTTACTAAGTGATTTTCGTTGAAATTGTCAAAAAGGACCGTTTTGTAAAAGTTACAAAATTTGTCATGAAAGTGTGATTTAGTGGAAATTAGGGGCTGCTACAGTTATGAAAATGATTCGTCTAGGCTTAAAATTCAAGGAAATTTAATAAAAATCATTTTACGAGCCTAGAGGCCAAAGTGTAAATATGTAAAAGTTTAGAGGTAAAAATGCAAATTTGTAAAAGTATGATGTCTGGACCCATATGAATAATGCGACTAATTAGTAAGCTTAATGTGGTATTATAGGTCAAGGAAAATGAGATTTGGGCATAGATTGGAAATGAATGAGATTATGGACTAAATCAGAATATATAGTCGTACTCGAACCCAAGGTAAGTTCATGTGATTTTAATAATGCAATATTGTGTTTGAATGCTAATGCTTCGATATTACATGAGTTGTAAGTATATATATGTGAATAATTTGATATTATGCGATTATTTTGATGATATAACATGTTCTTGATGTTTTGCTATTATGATGAAAATGTTGTAATGCCATATGATTATGAGATATTGCGATGTGAATGAAGCCACAGTTCGAGTACGTCCGGTAAAGGTTTGGAAGTTCGATGGAATATGATGTTTCTTTGAAATGAGTAAGTCTGTATGTAAATAATATTTCGATTCTTTTAATGTTATTATCTTTTGTTATTATATGAGATGTGGCTGCCTATAGAATGATCAATTAATGTAAACTACGAATCGGAATTGACTAAGAACGAGTTAGTAAAATGTTGAAAAGTGAAGAATTTCCCAATTGAACCTTTGGAATAGAAGAGATACAAATGATCTATTGTGAGTCACGTGTGTGGTACTAAGTGCAGGCTACTACGTGTACCAGAGTGATACGTCGCATGTGTAGTACTAAGTGCAGGCTACTATGCGTACCCGTTAACTTCGATCACGTGTGTAGTACTAAGTGCAGGCTACTATCTGTATCAGATGGTTAAGTCATGTGTGTAGTACTAAATGCAGGCTACTACGTGTACCAGATTGATAGGTCGCATATGTAGTACTAAGTGCAGGCTACTATGCGTACGCGTTAACTTTGATCACGTGTGTAGTACTAAGTACAGGCTACTACATGTATCAGATGGTTAAGTCATGTGTGTAGTACTAAGTATAGGCTACTACATGTACCAAATTGATGGGTCACATGTGTAGTACTAAGTGCAGGCTACTATGCATACCAGAGAGCTTCGGTTACAAGGGTGGTATATGCACAGGCCACCGAGTATTTGTTATTATTCTGATGAGTTCAACGGGAAATTTACTAAGTGAAAATACATATGTACATGACTATGCGATGAATAAGTGCAAGTATATCTGTGAGAAAATTTGTGACCAATGTGCTCTATAGTTGAGCGAATCTTTTGGTAAGATAGAATGGAGTAAGTGAAATTATGTAAAAGTGAAATTTTGTAATAAAATAATTTTGGACAGCAGTAGTTGTGTGACGTTGAAAAATCACCAAAAATGGTAGAAATTTAATTAGAGGTTAGACAAGATATGAAATTAAATCTTAATGAGTCTATTTTCTCATAAAAGAAATGGTGAAGGCAAAAAAATTTCATATCTGTGATAATTGGATTTTTGTGAGACAGGGTCAGAATAATTGTGGAATCCTCTATTCTGATTTGGGGAAATCATTAAAAACTGTAAAAAAATAATTATGGGTCACAATTTGCATGCTTAAAATCCTTAATGAGTCATTTTTCAAGAGGAATTGATGGTGACAACATCTGAGAGCTGTACCATGAGATAAATAATTTTTAGTGAAGAGAGATCGGATCTGTCAAACAGTGAAACAAGGGTATCTTTAATGAATAAATTGTACTTATTGGCTGGACAAAAAAATTTGAAAATTTTATGGTAAGAAGATATATGAGTCTTGTTTTAGAGAAAATTAATGGATCTTAATTTGAAGTTTCGTAGCTCCAGATATAAATAAATTAGTAACTATGACTGGAGAAAACAGTATGACCAGAAAATCACCAAAAGTGTAATTACGATTACATTTTCATGGAATCATGTAGATAATTTGCTTATTATTTTCATATGGACTTACTAAGCTTTAAGCTTACTCCCTCCTCTCCATTTCCTTAGTGTTCTTAGGTCAGCTCGGGGTTGGAGACCGTTGGAGGCAGCATCACACTACCAAGCCAACAACTCCGGAGTATTGTCATATGTGTATTAAATACTTTCAAGTGAGTGGCATGTATAAGGACTAGTTTTTATGTTAGATGTTTTTATGATTAGCCAAATGTATCGGCTTATATTGATTTATTGTATATGGCCATGAGATGTGGCTTAAATGGTTATAGCTTGTAAGCCTAATTATTCTTGCTATGTGTTAATGTTTGTGATGTGTTTATAATTGGTTGTTATGAATGATTAGTATAACACATGTACATGATGAATGCTCTAAGACCATTTGAGGTGCTCGTGGCCATGGAATGAATGTGTGGCATGGTAGTAAGTTGGTAATGATTGAATTGGCATAGTTGTAGAATGTGAATTGGAATGTCTAACTTGGTGTAACATGAGTATAGGTAATAAACACATGTATGACAACATGTAAATGCTTTAATGGAATTTTACTAAAGAATGATTAACCATTAAATTGATGTTATAATGTGTGTCTATAATGTATATAACTATGGGAGAGAATTATGGACAACGTAAGGCTTGGAAAATAGCCTAAGTATTGGCTACATGGGCAGATACACCGCCATGTGTCTCAATCGTGTGGAGGACACGGCCTAGCACACGAGTGTGTGGCTTGGCCATGTGGATCAATTTGTTTTGCTGACGTCATAAATAGAGAGTTACACGGGCGTGTTGAAGACACACGAGTGCGTCTCTATGTCCACATGGGTGTGTGACCATGTTTCATGAAAATTTCTCTATGTTTTCCCAGAGCTTTCTAAAGTCCTCGGTTTAGTCCCGAACCACCCCGATGTATGTTTTTGGCCTCGAAGGCCTATATAAGGGATGATTTACATATGTTTAAAAAGTTTTAATTTGGATGAAATTTTATGGCCCGGTTTTGCATGTTTGTGAATGTTTAAGTCCGGTAATGCCTCGAACCCTGTCCCGGCTTTGGATACGGGTAAGGTAGATAAGTCAGATTAGTTCCAAAATGAAAAAGAGAATTGGATAACTCACAAATCTCAAATATAGCATAAAATTCAGCAAAAAGAAGGTTTTTTTTATAATAGGCTGATTACGACTATTTATAATGTTAAAAGAGGCTAACAGAATAGTCACTTTTATTCAGCTTAATGAGCTGAAATGAAAAGTCACAACTTTTGAAATTCTAGCCTAAGTAACTCCTTACTTTAAGACGATTCAATTCTTCAATTTAGCTGATTTCAATTCACTTGAATGCTTTAAGAAAACTTTTGAAGTCTCTTCGGTCAGCCGAATGGACACCAGCAACTTGGATGGAAATTAAGCTCATGAAGTGATCATTCAACAATCGGTTATGGAAGATGGAAAAGGCTGCTGCCGAATCTAAGGATGTGTAATGCTCCCCTTAATTGATGATAACAACTCCTTTTAATGAAGAATAATGTTCCCCCTTATATGTAACTGAAATTTACTTGAAAAGTCACGTTAATGAATTTGTAACAGCCCTTGAATGTAACAATTTCCAGCTGAAAAGACAACTGCAATTAAACATATTTAAACACTTATTAAACACAAAACACATTAAACATTTAACTTAAATAATTGAACTCAAACACATGCATTAATAAATTATTCCAGCAACTAAATTATTTAAGATAAGCATTTATTCTAACAACTCAATTAACTAAGATGCTTAAATGCATGGTTTAAAATGCAAACTAAATAAATAGAAGAGTTACTTAATGCAAGACTTAATTTAATAATGCAGACTTAAACTAACATGGGAGTTACATAATGCAAGTCATTATTTATGATGCATACTTAACTAACATGAAAGTTACATAATGCATTACTTTATTAAATGCAGAACACACAAAGTGCAAGTTAAAATTAAAATATGCAATCTTATTAATCTAAATAGAACTTTATTAAATTAAAAGTCCTTAAAAACATTGGCCCAATAATCAATCAGGCTTATGAGATGTTTCATCTTGCACTTGGGCCCCTCAAGTTTAGGCCAATCCTAATGGCGTCGAGTTGTGTCATAACATGATGTGACCGGGTTCATATCATACGCTCCCTCTTGAAGACGATTTGTCCTCAAATCGGGCCACTTGCTCGTGAAAAATTTTTCATCGTCATAAACTTGAAAACTACACAAGTCTCGAAAATGAAACAGGTTAGACGCTTGCCCTCCCTCTTTAGGAGGAATCCATTCCAAATGTCATCTTCATGAAAATGAAAAAGATTAGTGACAGCATGGATTGTAACATCCCGAAATAGGTTCCCCAAGCAGGGCCGACCAACTTCCCCAAGCAGCATCGTTTGTGTTCACATTTGCTAAAGGTCCTATTCACACCAATGGCTGATCGGTTCCATGTTTTTACACCCAAAGACTATACATATTCGTCCTTTCACACTTTAAGTGCTGTTGGAGTGCCCAAAAATACTCATTAAAGCTAAGTCCTTTTAGCTCAACCAAGTAGCACATTTAAAAACCAATCAAGCTGGTTTTAAACACCTTGGCTGAACATGGACAACACTTGTAACACCTCGAATTTGGGCCTAGAAGTATTGGGCCTTGAGTATGGGTCCGTAAAGAGGTGGTATATAAGTATTTATGTAACGCCCCAAAAATCCCGGACCCAAAAATCTTGAAACCCAAAAATCTCGAAACTCAAAAATCTCGAAATCTTGAATTTTCTTTATTTTCGATTTTGATAAAAATTGTGTTTAATATTCTTATCCAAGTGATAATTTTAGTAGGTCTTAGCTAAGGATGAGTTCGAATTAAGAGGTAGAAGAAATTATAATTTAATTATTAAAAGAATCAAGGCTGACAAGTAGGTGGGCTTTTGAATAAATGAAGAAACAATTGGACACAAAAAGAGCCTGTGGTAGAGTGGCTAAGTGACGCCACATAAGGTGTAGTGAGGTGGCATTAGTAGCTAGCAAGGGGGTCCAAGGTTCGAATCCTAGCTTAGTGTTTTTAGAGTTTAATTTTGGCCTTCTAGAAGGATGAAAGTGGAGTGAAGATGGACTCCAAGGGGAGTGTTCAGAAGAGAAAATTAAGGAAAGGATCAAGGGGCTATCAGGGAGAAAAACGAGGAGATGAGAAGTGAGGAGTAAGTGGAGCTGAATTGGGAACTTGGGCTTGAAGAATTCGGCTATAGGGCTATAAATAGGTGTCGAATGATAGGGTTGAAAAGCTAATGACGAATTTCCCTTCACTTTGTGCCAGAAACAGTTTTCTCTTCAAGATCCAAAAAGCTGAAAACCCTCAATTTTACTGTCTTTTCTTTCTGCTGATTTCTATTCTCCTCTACACAATCTTCTTTTTCGATTTCTTCTACTAATCTTCTTCTTTAATCTGTACCAAATAAACCTTATTCACCATACTTAGTTTGAAAAGCTGAAAAACCGAATCTTCTAAGGGTCGAATACTTTTTGACTGAATCTAGTGTAAGTGTTGCTCTTCCAATCGGTTTTCTTTGTTTAGTATCAATTATTGTCCCTCACTCTTTCTAATCAACTTTGGTAGGGAATTAGTATCGGATCTTGATTTTTAGCTCTTTGCCGAATTGCTCCTTAAGGTGTTGCGGTTTTGGTAAGTAATCTTCTTCCATTGGCTAAGGTTGCCGAATGGTTATAGTTATGGTAAGGAGACTTGTGTTGGATACGAGTCACTTGTTATTCGGGTTTTAATAGTTAAGATTTGTGCAGATCTAGGAAATACGTGATTAAGGAAAAAGCGATTAAGGATTGGGCCCAAGGTAAGGTTAAGGTGAGGTTTCGGTTTTTGAGTAAATAAGTATTAAGCATGCGATTAACTGAAGGGTGATATCAATTGTAGGTTTGGGCTAAGGAGATCGCATCACGCTTGCTTACTAGGTGTGTCCATACACTGCACACACACAATGATTCTGCAAAAGCCGAAATGCCGAAAAGCCAAAAGTTTGGCTATTGTAGTCTTGAGAGTGCGCGAAAACTCGTAAGGGGGAAACCGATTGGTTGCCTGAGGCCACGGGCGATTCCATGGACTTGGGTTGTGTAACGCCCCTTACCCGAGACCATTGCCGGAGTTGAACACGAGGTGTTAACAGACTTAATTCATTACTTAAACAGCTCAAACAATTTAATTTTAGAAATTCCAGACAAGTTGGCTAACTGCGTCACAGTCGCTTAAAAATTCATATCTCGAGTTATGAAACTCAAAATCCAATTCTGTAAGATTTTCCTGAAACTAAACTCATATATCTATTTACTAATTTTTTTCTAGAATTTTTTGCTAGGCCAATTAGTACAGTTTATTAGTTAAAGTCTCCCCTGTTTTAGGGTTCGATTGCTCTGACCTCTATGTATTACGAATCAGATATCTCTCTGTAAAGAATTTCAATGACTATGAAGTTTGTTTATCTTAAAACTAGACTCAATAATAAATCTGTACATATAAATTATGACTTCTAATTATTTTTATACAATTTATAGTGAATTTTTAAAGTCAGAACAGGGGATCCAGAAATCACTCTGGCCCTGTTTCACAAAAATTTAAACATCTCACAAAATATAACTCATATACCTGTTTCGTTTCTTCCATATGAAAATAGACTCATAATTCTTCAATTCCATATTTTATTCATCAACTAATTATATCTCTACTATTTTTAATGATTTTTCAAATTCACATCACTACTGCTGTCTGAATCTATTTTATGGTAAATTTTACCTATTTCATGGTTTCCATGGATTAACTAGCAATTTGACATACATAACACCAAATATGATCATAATTAGCCATTCCAATGGCTAATCATTACCAAGAATTTTTATACTACTCAATAACCATATCATAAGACCATATATATAAAATGATTATAATGATATACATGCCATACTCAAAATATACAAGCCATTATGCCAAGATGGTATACGGATAGTGTGAGCGTGCCTCCGACCGTTCCCGATTTCCGAGCTGGCTTGTCAACACTACAAGGAATGAAAAGGAGGGAGTAAGCATAAATCCTTAGTAAGTTCACATGCAAATAGCAAGTAACATAACCATATAAGCAAACATAAAACATCATTTGCATAATCCTCACCAAGACATTCATAACATATTTTCATTTATCATCTTACCATATTGTTGTTATATCGATTTTTCAACCCGAGGGTTAAGTACATACCTGTTCAAAGTATCCATTTCACAACACTTACCAATACGTCCCTTTCATCTTGAGTATTCCTCCATTTGAGTAGAACTTTACCCGTTGAACACATCGGAATATAATTCGGATACATGGAAAGTTTGCACATAAGTGCCACATATGTAGCCAAGCTACTATGTAACCCGCCCATAAGCGAACTCAAACTCAACTCAACGAGCTCGGGCGTTCGCATCCATAAGTGAACTCGGACTCAACTCAACAAGCTCGGATGCCTAGTTACATCTCACGAACTCGGACTCAACTCAACGAGTTCGGACATTCGCATCCATAAGTGAACTCGGACTCAACTCAACGAGTTCGGATGCCCAAATATCCCAGTGACATGTCACTTGTATCCTAATCCATTCCTAAGGTTCAACGGGACCTTTTTCCCAATCATGTGTCTCAACCATCTTCTACGGAATACCGATACCGATACTCAGTAGTATTTCACATTTTCCAAGTATATCACATAATTTGACATATTATCAAACAATTATCATGAGTATAATATTTCATAATAATTATCATATCATTTAAATAACATAAAAACATTTAAAATAATAACTATGTTACCAACATTTACATATGAACTTACCTAGTATGCGAAAATGGGTACTTTTACCATTTCGTCCACAACTTGGTATTTTCCCCATTTTAGCCCGAATTTCAGTTTTCCTTGCTCTATCATTTAAAATATAGTCTAATTAGGACTCACATTATTCAAATTGACCCAAAATAATATTTTGGAAAAATTACAATTTTGCCCCTAAACTTTTGCATATTTACGCTTTTGCCCCAAAGCTCGTAAATTAAACTTCAGCCTATTTTCTTATGTTTTATGACATGCTGATCATTTTTCCATTCTATGGCAACATCAAATTCTCACTCTAACATGTACTTATGACTATTAGTTATTTTTACCGATTAAGCCCTTTTGCTCGTTTTCACTTAAAACCGAGTAGCACAAGCCGTCTAACATGATTTAAAACCTCATATTCTATCATAAAAAACCAAAATACACAAATTTCACCTATGGGTATTTTTCCAAATATAAACCCTAGGTTAAATTATTGCTACCATAAGTTAAATTGAGCTACCGGGACTCCAAAAACGTAAAGAACTTGAAAAACGGGGCTAGAATGGACTTACAATCGAGCTTGGAAGCTTGAAAAACCCTAGCCATGGTTTCTCCTTGCTATATTCGGCCATTGGGTTGAAGATGAGCAAAATTGGCTTTTAATTTTGTATTTTAATTCATTTTACCCCTAAATGACCAAAATGCCCTTATTACTAAACTTTCCAAAAATTCCATCCATGTCCAATTTTTCTCCATAAACTTAGAAATTGGTAAATTTGCTATTTAAGACCTGCTAATTAATATTCCAAAGTAATTTCATACTAAAAACTTCTAGAATGCAAGTTTTGCAACTTATTCGATTTAGTCCCTAATTTCAATTTAAACACTTTATGCATAAAATTTCGTCACGAAATTTTCACACAATCATGCAATCATATCATAAACGTAAAAATAATTATAAAATAATTATTTCTATCTCGAATTTGTGGTCACGAAACCACTATTCTGATTAGGCCCTAATTCGAGATATTACAGGTTGTGATTTGGCCATATGGGCCAGATGGGCTAAATGGGCCCGATGGGCTGTTGGGCCCATAATAGGCAAAAACTGAATATTGATGCTATGTGATAGGAATTTGTATGTGAGCATGAATATGTATATGATTGGGCCTAATGGGCCATATAAATGTGATTTAGGCCTAATGGGCCATATACAGGTGATTTGTGTAATGTCCCCTTACCCGAAACCATCGTCGGAGTCGAGTATGAGACATTACTAAACTTATTTTAGCATCTAAACAAGTTCAAACAATTCTCATAGTAAACTGTCCATCTGCGTTACAGTCGCTAAAAAAAATCATATCTCGAGTTACAAAACTAAAAATCAAATTCCGTAAATTTTTCCTGAAACTAGACTCATATAGCTACTTTCTAATTTTTTTTTCTAGAATTTTTGGCTAGGCCAATTAGTACAGTTTATTAGTTAAAGTCTCCCCTATTTCAAGGTTCAGCTACTCTGATCCCTGTGTATTACAAACCAGATATCTCCTTGTACAGAGTTTCAATGACTATGCCGTTTGTTTCTCATAAAACTAGACTTAATAAGGATTTCATACATGTAAAGTAAAACTCCTAACTGCTTTTGTACAATTTATGGTGAATTTCTAAAGTCAGAACAGGGGATTCAAAGATCGCTCTGACCCTATTTCACCAAAACTTAAATCTCTTATAAAATATAACTCATTTACCTGTTTTGTTTCTTCCATATGAAAATAGACTCATAAATCTTTGATTTCACAATTTATTCATCATTTAATTCCATTTCTACTATTTTTAGTGATTTTTCAAATTCACATCACTGCTGCTGACTGATTCTATTTTGTGGCCAATTTTACCTTTCCAAGGATTTTCATGGTTTAGTTAAGACATAAAGCATACATGTTATCATATACAAACTTGATTAGCCATTCCAATAGCTAATCATTGTCAAACATTTCCATTCCATCAGTGGGCCATATCGTAAGATTATACACACAAAATGATTGGAATGTTATACATGCCATATTTCCAAAAATTACAAGTCATTATACCGCAATTGTCCAGTGATAGTGTGAGCGTGCCTCCGACCATCCCGATCTCCAAATTGACTTGTCAAAACTACAAAGAATGAAAAGGAGGGAGTAAGCATAGATGCTTAGTAAGTCCATATGAAAATAACAAATAACTTAACAAAGCAACTATACCAACCAACATTAGCATAATATCATTAAAACATATATCACATTTCTATTCATCATTCATCATCTTACCATATTATTATTGTCGTATCAAGTCTCAACTCGAGGGTTAAGTACATACCTGTCCGAAGTGCCCATTCCACAACACTTACCAATACGTCACTTGCATCTTGAGTATTCTTCCATATTACTAGAATTTTACCCGTTGAACACATCGGAATATAATTCAGATACATGGAAAGTTTGCACATAAGTGCCACATATGTAGCCAAGCTACCATGTAACCCGCCCATAAGCGAACTCAGACTCAACTCAACGAGCTCGGGCGTTCGCATCCATAAGTGAACTCTGACTCAACTCAACGAGCTCGGATGCCTAGTTACATCTCACGAACTCGGACTCAACTCAACGAGTTCGGACATTTGCATCCATAAGTGAACTCGGACTCGACTCAACGAGTTCGAATGCCCAAGTATCCTAATCTATTCCTAAGGTTCAACGGGACTTTCCTCGTTTGTACTCCTTTACCATTCTCCTTGGAATTCCAATGACGATACTTCGGTAGCCTTTCACATTTTTCCCATAATTCATAAAATTTTTGCATGTTGTCCAACAATTACCACAAAGCATAGAATCCCATAATAACAATCATAATATCGTATAAATAGCATTAAATGATTTAAAATAACGGTTATATTACAATATTTACATATGAACTTACCTCGGTACAATATGTTAGAAATCAAGCCTATTCTTCGGAAACTTTATTTTTCCCTCGATCACGACTTGAATCTCGTTTCTCTTGATTATGGAGCTTGGAAGCTTGAAACAAACCCTAGATATGGAGAACCCTTGAAATTTCGTCCTAATGAAGAAGATGGACATATTTTTCCATCTTTTTCCTTTTTTTAATCTTTTAATTACCAAATGACTAAAATACCCTTTATTACTAAACTTTCAAAATTTCCATCCATGTCCAATTTTAGTCCAAAACTTAGAAGTTGGTCAAATTGCTATTTAAGACCTCATAATTAATATTCCAAATCAATTTCATACTAAAAACTTCTAGAATGCAAGTTTTGCAACTTATTCAATTTAGTCCCTAATTTTAAATTAATCACTTTATGCATAGAATTTCTTCACAAAATTTTCACACAATCATGCAATCATATCATAGACCTCAAAATAATCATAAAATAATTATTTCTCTCTAGAATTTGTGGTCCCAAAACCACTATTTCGATTAGGCCCTAATTCGCGATATCACAATTTGGGCCTAATGGGCCATACGAATATGATTGGGCTTGATGGGTCAGATGCAGGTATGTGAAATTGTTGGGCTTTGTAAGGTGTTTTTAGGCCTAGTATATGATATCCACATTAGACTTAATTAATATATTGCGACCATGGACAAGTCAAAGGGTTAAGGTGTGGCAACGGGTATATGCATGTCTAGGATTGGATCTAGGGAGAGCTTGGTACTTAAGCGGTCTTAATGACCCACCTCCTCTTTTCTGGAATCTTACCTGGTGCATAGTATTCATTCCTATTAACTCACGGGACTTGTTAACGGGCCAAGGTAAGTGAAAATCATAATTAAGGGAAAATTACCGAAATGCCCCTAAGGGCGAAAATGACCAAAATACCCCTAGGTGTTAAATGTAAGTTTTGTGGATGCGTCATGCATACATATGATATTCTGCTTAGGTTGCATATGGGTTGGGAATTATGGAATGGAGGAAGTATATGAGGATCGCATGGTTGCTTGGCAATCGTGGATCCACCGATGGCTTTTAAAGCCCAATATGTAAATGAAGGTAGTTCCGCAACCGGGCTACCATGGTGTGTGGGTTGGGTGGGTCGATATTTATATCCCCACATGGTGTGACGAGGGACGGAGCTGGTGTGTAGCGGATGGATAATTTGGATGGGATTACATTGCATAAATGATGAATGATGTTTTTTTTTAAAATGCTTGTTTTCTTCGAGGGTTGTACACACAGAGTTTGCGAAAACTCACCCCCTCTTTTATTTTATTTTCAGGTGATGCTCAGTAGAAGGTTTGATGTTTGGAGGTACTCTGGGTGGCCAACTAGCAAGATAATTTGGACTTGTTTTTTTTTTAAGCATATAAGTTTATATTTAATTAAGTATGTTTCAGATCAGATTGTAATAAGGTTTCCGTTATGTTATTATTACTTGAACTATTATTATTATTTTCATTGTAATTTACAAGAAGTTGAACATGGGTTTCCTAAATTATAGTATGTTTTCTACGTTTCCGCAATTAAATTTTTAAATGATAAGTTTTCTTAAATCAAATGTTTCAAACAAGGTTTTTGCAACTAAAAGGTGTTTTTTTTAGTTAATGAAGGTTTCTTTTATTTTAAGAAGGGTTTTCAATGAAAACATGGTTTTCACTAAAACACTTCAATGTGACACACCAGATTCGGCCATAACGTATGGGCTGGGTTTGGGGTGTTACAGTTTAATTGTGCAAGGAAATGACACAATTAAATGTCTACTTTGGTGGTTAATGGCCCTGAGAAGTGTTGGAGAAATCTTGGGTTCAAACCTGGGCTTTAGCAAAAATTTTTTTATTAAGTAAATAAAACCCTAGATGCTAGGATGATGGCCTTTTAAATTATTGTGTTAAATAAATGACATAAGGAAGCATGTGGTCTAGTGGTTGTGGCATCATTAAGGTTGCAAGGGAGCTTGGGTTCAAGTCTCGGCTCTTACAATTCATTTTGGGTTTTTCTCTTAAGTGAATTTGGACGCTGGCACATATGCCTTAAAGTTAATTATGGACGTTTTTGACATAGAAAGAGCCTGTGGTAGAATGGCAAGGTGGCGTGTTGTATAACTGTGAGGTCTGAGGTTCACATTTTGGGATGCGCAGTGGAGTATTTATTTTGCTATTTAAGTTGTGTAAGAGGTGGAGTTGGACTGGAACTCTCTGGTTGAAGTGGTCATAAGGATGAGGAATTTTTCCTAATGGTTGAAAGCAATCCCACATCGAGAAGCAAACATGAAAATTGGTGAGAAGCTGGCTTTAAATAAAGCGAACCAGATGAGTTGCGGAGGAAGACTCAATGCAGGATGTGCCAAGGTTGGTGATCGTGGACTTCGGCGCGTTCTCAGAAACAGGTTTGTATTTATGCCCTTCTTTGTTAGAAGTCCGCAAAAGTCGAAAAGTCAAAACTTCGGCATTTGAGGCTTCACGAGCGTGTGAACGCTCGTGTGGTAACCGAGCCCACAAATCATGGGCGATAGACTGTAGAGGCCGCCACTAGCGTTCTCGTGTACTGGGCCCAATGGGCCCGTAGGCCCACTTGTGTAAATCTAATTGTTAGGTAGGAAGTAGTTAGGCTAAATGGGCCACACTAGCGTGTGGGCCCACTTGGGTCGAGTAATGGGCCGTAGGCCCATTTACACCGATATGTCTGTTTAGGTTACTTAAGTTACTCGAGGCGACGGTGAACCTTTTGATGGGTCGTTAAGACCACCGATTTGTAAAATTATCGAAATATCCCTGGGTTGTAAAATTATCGAAATACCCTCGATTTGTAAAATTACCGGAATATCCCCAGATTGTAAATTATCGAAATACCATCGATATGTAAAATTACCGAAATACCCTCGATTTATAAAATTACCGAAATACCCCCGATTTGTAAAATTATCAAAATATCCCCGGGTTGTTAAATTATCGAAATACCCCCAATTTATAAAATTATCGAAATACCCCCAATTTGTAAAATTACCGAAATACTCCCAATTTGTAAAATTACGAAATACCCCTAATTTGTAAAATTATCAAAATATCCCCAAGTTGTAAAATTACCGAAAGACCTTCAATTTTTAAAATTACCAGAACATCCCTAGTGTATAAAATTACCAAAATACCCTCAATTTGTAAAATTACTAAAATACCCCCAGGTTGTAAAATTATCAAAATAGCCTTGATTTATAAAATTACTGAAATACCCCCAATTTGTAAAATTACTAAAATACCCTCGACCTGTAAAATTACCGAAATACCCTCAGCTTGTAAAATTACAGAAATACCCTCAATTTGTAAAATTACCAAAATACCCCTAATTTGGAAAATTATCGAAATACCCTTGATTTGGAAAATTACAAAAATAACCCTAATTTATGAAATTACAATAATACCCTTGACTTTCAAAAATTACAGAAATACCCTTGGTTTGTAAATTTACCAAAACACCCTTGTAGGGTGAAATGACTAAAATACCCCTAATAGGTAAAAAGACCGTTCTGCCCCTCTACGGTATATGACTCACTGATAATACAATTTGATTGATTTGACTATGTTTTGACTGAGAATATATGACTGTGATTGGACTGTTGTGACTGTGATTTGTATGATTTTGTGTGCCGTGTGTATATTTGCTGCATTCATATAATATTATGTTGCACATGGGTGGGGTTTATGAAACGTAAGAAGAAATTGAGGATCGCATGGTTGCTTGACGACTGTGGATCCACCGGTGGCTTTTAAGCCCAACATATGATTATTGACGACTCTGTGTCGATCATATTTACCTGAGACTGTGTGCCAAATGTATTACCATCGCTGATGGCTATGTGCCTAACATGATACAGCTATCAATGGCTTAAAGCCAATTATTTTGATTATGGCTTTGCGCCAACCTACATATGGCTCTGTACCAACCTGATTATGGTTGTGTGCCAAATGTATTTGCCTAAGGCTATGTGCCAATATATGATTATTGACGACAGCTTAGTGCCGCTTAATCTGATTGTGGCTTTGTGCCAACCTAAAAATGGCTCTGTGCCATCTTGACTATGGCTTTGTGCCAAACGTATTTACCTATGGCTATGGGCCTAACAAACTTATGGATGACTCTGTGTGGATCATATTTAACCAAGGTTGTGTGCCGACTGTATTACCGTCGTTGATGCTATGTGCCAAACATAATACAGTTACCGATGGCTTTGTGCCAATTATAATACCGTTACTGAAGGCTTTTTAAGCCCAATATATGATTAGCAGCTTTGCTGCAATGAAGGTAGTACTGCAACCAGGCTACCATTGATGTGTATCGAATGAGTGGGTCGATATTTATATCCCCACATGATGTGTACCAGGGGACGGAGTTGATGTGTATCAGTTGGATTATTGGGATGGGATGGCATGCATCCATGCATTCACACATCATGTTCTATTATTGGTATGGGCTGGGCCCAATTGATTCTGTTATGGGTTGTGACCCAAATGATATTGTAATAGGCTTTGGCCCACGTATGCTCTAAACTGGACTATACTGTTACTATTAACGGGCTCTGGCCTAGACTGTTTCTGTATACTGACTGTTACTTTAGTAAGGGGATTACATACTGAGTTTTCGTAAACTCACCCCGTTTATTAACCGTGTACGTAATCCCCAGCGTTAGGTGGATCGGTGTCGTAGAGGGACTCGGAGACGACCACACAACTGCACATGTTTTTCTATTTCATTCATTTAGTTAAACACTTTGGTTTTTTATTTAGGTTGTAATAAGGCATCTTTATTTCCTTAACTTTTTATTTGGAAAGTTTATTTAGTACGTCTAGTATCTGTTAGAAGTAGGACACAGTTTTCCAAAACAAGAACCTTTTTTCAAACACTACGTTTCCGCAACATTTTCAGAATGCTTTCGCAACTTAACTTTTAAACATCACATTTTCGTAAATCGGTTACTTTTAGAATTAGCTTCCGCAAAGTAAAAAGGAATTTTGGAAATAAAATTAAGAAGTTTTCAATGTACTACGTTTTAAATAAGAAGGGTTTCTAATGAAAACATGGTTTTCGAAAAACACTTCAATGTGACACGCCAGATTCGGGTCTAACTTCTAGGCTGGGTTTGGGGTGTTACAACACCATTCAGCTACCCCAACAACTCCATCAATGCTCAGCTAAATAATTAGCATCTAGAAGGTGTCCATTGATGTTTTTCATGCTAGGAAGGTTCTAGGGACGTCCAAGAAGCTACAAGAAAACTTCTAGCCTCTTTCTAGCTTAATTAAACTTTCCATTCAGCATCCCATATTGCCATTCGGCTACTCTTTGTTTAGGCTATAAATATGAGTAGTTTGTCTCTTGTAAAAAGCTAATGAACAATTTATGAACTTTGTTTATTTTGTGAGATTGTTTTCAACTCTCATTTTTCTCCAAAGACTTGTCTGACTTATCAAGCAACCCTTATGGCGTCAACCCATCTTTGTTTGAACTTATCATTTTGTTCCCAAAGTGTGGCATTCCAATTATACCTAGGTTCCTATCATCTTTGATAGCAGGTCAAAGTCTTTATCAACTATCCAATTATCCTTCCATCGTATTCTTGACCTAGGTGTTCTCATAAGTTATGGGTTAACACACCAATATTGAGTTAGTTCATATTTGAACCCTTAGCCGAATCCCATCCACCATCTCTTAAATTATCCAATAACCACATTGAACCATTTTGAGCCTAATTCTTTCTTTCCATACAACCGTTCTCGAAAGAACCTTAACTTACTCGATTTACGATTGAGCAAACATTATGACTCAAGTCTCAACCGAGGTGAGTGCGTATCAGATTGGATCTTGACCCTCTATCTAAGAATATAGGAACCAAAGATATCAATAAGGTGAACGCCACACTCAGGATTGAGTGATAAGTTCAAAAGGAAATAGAAGGACACCACTAGCAAGCTTGATAAGTCAAGCTGAGTCTAAAACAAAATAAGAGAGTTGAAAAACTCACAAAATGTTTTACACATTCAACAAGTTGCAAAAGTATTTTTGTTTAAATTGTCTAACCCAAAAATGTTTTAAACATAAATATCTCAATGCATTATTTACATACGAACTTACCTCGGTACAAAAATTGTAGAATTGGACCTAATCGTCAAACACTTTGTTTTTCCCCTGATCTAGGTCTGAACCTTGTTTTTCTTGATCTATAATTTCAAAATTAACATATTTAATTTTCACATTGTTCAATTCAGTCCAAAAATCATAATATGGAAAAATTACATTTTTCCCATAATGTTTCACATTTTTATAACTTGGTCCCTAGGCTCGTAAAATGATTTTCATCCAATTTCTTCAATACCCAAGCCTAGCCAAACCATTTTCATACTTATACCATCCCACATTTTCCACTTAATCACACTTTTACTACTTATTTTATAACTTTTACAAATAGGTCCTTTTAGACATTTTTATCGAAAATCACTTAGTAAAAGTTGTTTATCTAACACCAAACATTCATTTTCTACCATTAGACATCAAAATACACAAATTTCTATCATGGGTAAAATTTTAAACTTTGACAATACTTTAAAATAGTCCTTGAAATAGCTAGATTAGGTTACAATGATCTCAAAAATATGAAAATCAATAGAAACGGGGCTAGAACAGATATACTATCGAGCTTGGAAGTGGTCAAACCCCGGATATGGCTTCCCTTCTAAAATTCGGCTATGGTGAGGAAGATGGACAAATATTTTGGCTTGATTTTTTCTTTTTAATTTATTTAATTACCGAATGACCAAAATGCCCATTTCTTAGAACATAAAATATCTCTTACTTCATGTCCATTTTTGTCCACTAACTTAAAAAATGGCCTAATTATCATCTAAGGACCTTCAATTTAAAATTTCATAGCAATTAGACACCTTTAACTTCTAGAACTCAAGTTTTGCACTTTTTGCAATTTAGTCATTTCTACTAAATTTGAGTGCTCAAACGTCAAAATTTTCGAACGAAATTTTCACAGAATCATTCCATAATATCATTGACCATAAAAATATAAGAAAAATAAATTTTTCTGCATCGAATTTGTGGTCCCGAAACTACTGTTCTGAATAGACCCAAAATCTGGCTGTTACAACTCTCCACCCTTTTAGGGATTTTCGTCCCCGAAAATCTTACCAAAAAATAGGTTTGGGTACTATTTTCTCATAGCTTCCTAGTTTTCCCACGTAGCTTCTTCGACCCCATATATTTTTTAAAAAACTTTCACTAGGGCTATACTTTTATTTCTCAATTGTTTAACTTCCCAAGCTAAATCTTGATCGGTTCCTTACCATAAGTCATATCAGGTCGAATCTCAATCTCTGGCAGAGAAATCACATGTGAGGGATCAGAATGGTATTTTCCCAACATCGACACATGAAACACGTTATGAATCCTTTCTAACTCTGTCAGTAAAGCTAACCAATATGCCACTGGCCCTATTCTTTTAATAAACTCATACAGCCCAATGAAACGTGGACTCAACTTGCCTTTACGGCCAAATCTCAAAATCTTCTTCCACGGAGATACTTTCAAAAATACTTTATCACCAATCTGAAATTCTATCTCTTTTCTTTTCAAATCTGCGTACGACTTTTGTCGATCTAAAGCGGCTTTCAAGCAATCACGGATTACCTTTACTTTTTCTTCGGTTTCTCTAACCAAATCAACCCCATGAATCTATTTCTCACTAAGCTTTGTCCAATACAACGGAGTTCGACACTTGTAGCCATACAATTCCTCATTTCTTAGAACATAAAATATCTCTTACTTCATGTCCATTTTTGTCCACTAACTTAAAAAATGGCCTAATTATCATCTAAGGACCTTCAATTTAAAATTTCATAGCAATTAGACACCTTTAACTTCTAGAACTCAAGTTTTGCACTTTTTGCAATTTAGTCATTTCTACTAAATTTGAGTGCTCAAACGTCAAAATTTTCGAACGAAATTTTCACAGAATCATTCCATAATATCATTGACCATAAAAATATAAGAAAAATAAATTTTTCTGCATCGAATTTGTGGTCCCGAAACTACTGTTCTGAATAGACCCAAAATCTGGCTGTTACAACTCTCCACCCTTTTAGGGATTTTCGTCCCCGAAAATCTTACCAAAAAATAGGTTTGGGTACTATTTTCTCATAGCTTCCTAGTTTTCCCACGTAGCTTCTTCGACCCCATATATTTTTTAAAAAACTTTCACTAGGGCTATACTTTTATTTCTCAATTGTTTAACTTCCCAAGCTAAATCTTGATCGGTTCCTTACCATAAGTCATATCAGGTCGAATCTCAATCTCGCGTGGAGAAATCACATGTGAGGATCGAATGGTATTTTCCCAACATCGACACATGAAACACGTTATGAATCCTTTCTAACTCTGACAGTAAAGCTAACCAATATGCCACTGGCCCTATTCTTTTAATAAACTCATACAGCCCAATGAAACGTGGACTCAACTTGCCTTTACGGCCAAATCTCAAAATCTTCTTCCACGGAGATACTTTCAAAAATACTTTATCACCAATCTGAAATTCTATCTCTTTTCTTTTCAAATCTGCGTACGACTTTTGTCGATCTAAAGCGGCTTTCAAGCAATCACGGATTACCTTTACTTTTTCTTCGGTTTCTCTAACCAAATCAACCCCATGAATCTATTTCTCACTAAGCTTTGTCCAATACAACGGAGTTCGACACTTGTAGCCATACAATTCCTCATATGGTGCCATCTATATGCTCGACTGAAAACTATTGTTATAAGCAAATTCGACCAATGGTTCCTTCAACTACCTTCAAATTCTAGAACATAGCATCAGAGCATATCTTCAAAAATCTAAATTACTCTTTTGGATTGACCATCGGTTTGCGGATGAAATGCAGTACTAAAATTTAACTTTGTACCCAAAGCCTCTTGTAATTTCTTCCAAAATCTCGAAGTAAACCTCAGATCTCTATCTGAAATAATAGAAATAGGCACTCCGTGTAATCTCACAATCTTAGAAATGTACAATTCAGTTAACTTATCAAGTGAGTAGTCAGTACATACCAGAATAAAATGAGCCGATTTCGTCAATCTATCAACAACAACCCAGACGACATCTTTCTTTTTCGGAGTCAAAGGCAAACCCATTACGAAGTCCATCGTAATCCTATCCTATTTCCATTCAGGTACCATCACTAGCAGAAGTAAACCTAAAGGCACTTGGTGTTTGGCTTTTACTTGTTAACAAATCAAACATCTCGAAACAAACTCCGAAATATCTCGTTTCATACCTGACCACCAATATAATTTCTTAAAATCATTATACATTTTCGTACTACCTGGATGAACTGATAAACAGCCACTGTGTGCCTCGTGTAAAATTTTTCGATTAAGTTTATCATTTTTTGGTACACATACTCTATCCCGAAACATTAAACAATCATCTGAATCGATCCAAAAGTCTATATCACTACCTAATTCACACTAAGCTCTTTTGGCTTGCAATTCACTATCATTTTCCTAAGCTTTAAAAATTTGCTGAATAAATACCAGTCTAACTCTCAGCTCAGCCAAAATTGAACCATCATTAGATAAAGTCAGTTTCATGTTCATAGCTCTCAAAGCAAACAAGGACTTTCTACTCAAAGCATCTGCGACTACATTCGTCTTTCTCGAATGATAGTCAATCACTAGTTCATAATCCTTTAGTAACTCGAGCCATCTCCATTGTCACAAGTTCAAATCTTTCTCAATATGATCAGAAAAGAAATGGCACTTCTCACCGTACAAATGATGACGCCAAATTTTCAAAGCAAAAACAATGGCGGCCAATTCCAAGTTGTGTGTCAGATAATTCTTCTCGTGCGATTTTAACTGTCTCAAGGCATAAGCTATCACTTTTCCCTCTTGCATCAACACACAACCCAAACCATTCAATGAAGCATCACTATAAATTACAAATTCTTTTCCCAATTCAGGTTGTACTAAAACTGATGCCTCAGTTAGTAATGCTTTCAATTTCTCAAAACTTTGCTGACATTTTTTCAAACCATTCAAATTTAAAATATTTTTGCAACAACTTGGTCATAATAGTAGCAATCATCGAAGATCCTTTGACAAAATGTCGATAATAAACAGCTAAACCCAAAAAGCTTCTAACTTCAGATACATTCCGTGGCTATTTCCAATCAATAATTGTCGAAATCTTACTTGGATCAACACGAATACCATCACCTGAAACAATATGTCCCAAAAATCTTACTTCTCAGAGCAAAAACTCACTTTTACTAAATTTAGCAAACAATTTCTTATCTCTCAGTGTCTGCAATACAGTTCTCAAGTGCTCGGCATGTTCAGCTCGTCTCAAAAATAAATCAGAATATCATCGATGAACACAACCACAAACTTATCTAAATACGATCGAAAAATTCTATTCATCAAGCCCATAAAAAAAGCAGGTGCATTAGTTAATCCGAAAGGTATAACAAGAAATTCATAATGCCTATACCTTGTCCTAAAAGCAGTTTTCGACACATCTGACTCATTAACTCTCAACTGATAGTAGCCAGATCTCAAATCAATCTTCAAGAATACCGTTGCTCCTTTTAACTGATCAAACAAGTCATCAATCCTCAGCAAAGGATACTTGTTCTTTATAGCCACCTTGTTGAGTTGTCGATAATCGATACAAAGTCTCATAGATTTGTTTTTCTTTCTTACAAATAAAACTGGACCACCCCAGGGAGAAAAACTCTGTCAACTCTTGCAACTGAGATTTCAATTCTTTTAATTCATTTAGAGCCATCTTATACAAAGTAATCGATATCGGTGAAGTCTCAGGTAGCAAATCAATAGCAAACTCCACTTCTCTGACTAGTGGTAACCTAGGCAACTCCTTTGGAAACACATCTGGATACTCACAGACTACTAGCACTTATTCAATTTTCAATTCTGACATATTTGTATTTAACACATAAGCAAGGTAAGCTTCACTGTAACATCTTAAATTAGGGTCTAGTCGGAACAGTGGTTTTGAGACCACAAATTCGAGATAGAATAATTATTTTATGATTATTTGATGATCCATGACATGATTGCATGTTTGTGTGAAATTTTCATGAAGAAATTATATGCCTAAAGTGTCCAATTTGACTTTAGGGGCTAAATTGAATAAGTTGCAAAACCTGTGTTCTAGAAGCTTTAAGCATGAAATCGCATTGGATTATTAATTAGAGGTCCTTAAATAGCAATTAGACCAAGTTCTAAAATTTTGGACAAAAATGGGCATGAATAGGAAAATTTTGAAAGAATGGCTAAAAAGGCATTTTTATCATTTGGTAAATAAAAGAATAAAAAGAGGAAATGAAGTGAAAATCTTGTCCATCTTCTTTAAGCCATAGCTGAATTTTACAAGGGTTCCATAGCTAGGGTTTTCAACTTTTCAAGCTTGATTGTAAGTGCTCCTTAGCCCCATTTTTTATGTTCTTTGCATTTTTGAAGTCCTTGAAGCATGATCTATCCATTTCTAGCCATATTTTGAAGCAGGTTTCATGTATGAAAATTGACCCATGTGTGACATGGTTGCATTTTGATGTTTAATGGAGGAATATGAATGTTTGATGTGTGATAAACATCTTTTGCTAAGTGATTTTTAGTGAAAACACCTAAAAAGGACTTGCTTGAAAAAGGTGTAAAAATGAGTAGTAGAAATGTGAAATAAAGGAAAATATGGGCTGATATCATATAAAATATGTATTAGCTAGGCTTGGGTAACCAAGAAATTTCATGCATTTCATTTTACGAGCCTAGGTACTAAAGTGTAAATAAGTGAAAAGTTAGGGGTAAATGGTAATTTTACCAAAGTATGTGCTATGGGTCGATTTGACCAATGTATGTATTGAGTAAGTTAAATTTGGCATTATAGATCAAGAAAAATGTGATTTAGGACTTGATCGGGGGAAAAATAAAGTTTCTAAGGATTAGACTCGTTTCTATCATTTTGTATCGAGGTAAGTTCATTTGCAAATAATGCAACATATACCATTCTTTAAATGTTTGATATATCATGTATGGTAGGTATATATAATTAATGTGATGTTGTACCATGTGTTTAAATGCTTCTATTTTTATTATGAATGATGCCTTAATTATTCCATGGGTATGTGATTGGTGCTATGAGTATTGAAATTGACACTAGGAGCAAGCTCAACGAAAATGTGGTATCGAAGAAATCTCATTTGAACCTTAGGAATAGTTTAGGATACAAGTGACATGTCACTAGGAAATATGTGATCTGAGCTCATTAAGTTGTGCTCTGAGTTTATGATATATGTGACATCCGAACTCATTGAGTTGTGGTCTGAGTTCGTGATATATATGACACATGTTTTGTTGTTCGGGTACTGGTCTCGTATATTCTATTGATGGCGAGGCAGTCCGGCATGTGTTGCAGATACCTGGTAGCCTATATGAGTAGTTTCGTGAGTAGGTCGTAAGTAAGCAACATGTGATCTGACATATGAAGTAGTATTGGCTACATATGAGGCACTTAGGTGCAAGATTCCGATGTATCTGATAGTATTCTGAGTGTTCAACGGGTAGTTTAAGAGAAGTTCAATGAGTAAGCTTAACGATGGCATCAAGACAAGAAAGTAAGTTATTATGTGCATGTGGGCACAGGTATGTACATTGAACTGATGTGAATGACATGAAATACGATGAGTTAGTGGTAAGAACATGTGTATATATATACATGAAAAATAAGTTTATGAGATTTGATGAAACGCAAGATTGTGCTGTTATGTCAAATGCATGATTAATGCCTGATTAAGTTGTGTTTTATTTGCATGTGAACTTACTAAGCTTTAAAGTTTACCCCCTTCCTTACTTTTTCTTATAGTGTCACCAAAGCGCGGGGATTGGAAGACATCGAAGACACGATCACACTATCAATTAGACATTTGGGTATAGCTAGTCTTATCATTTTGAGTATGCCATGTATAGGGACTTAGTCTTTTTGGTATGTGTCATATTGATTAGCCAAATGTGTTGGCTCATGAAAGTATTATGATTATTTTGTATATGGCCATGAGAGGTGGCTCATATTGATTATTTGGGTTGTAACCCTAATTATTGATGTATACTTGCAAATGTGCTTATGTTTTAATGTGGTTATAGTGCTTATGGTTAATGAGTATGATGGATGGCTTGTATGTTGAGTGTATGAAATATGGTTAATGTGAATACAATATATTTGGTGTAATGTGTATCTTGAAAGTAGGTTAGCAAGGATGAGAAATAAATATGAAATTAGTGTGGAATGCCATATAAAAGCATAATAGTTTGGATAGGTGATATGTTGACATTATTAAGTCATAATTAATCCATGAATGTGAATGTTTGAGTAATCAAATGTGCCATGTTGCATGCCATGGTATGAGTGTAAGTATGTGAGTGTTTAAGAGTGGCAGATAGCTTGGAAAATAGCCTAGAAGTTGTCCACATGGTTAGACACACGGGCATGTGTCTAGACTGTGTGTGACACATGGTTTGCCCCATGGGCGTGTGGTCCGGCCTTGTGTCCCCTGCACCCTAATCATGCAAAACAGAATGCCGAGTAGTAAACACATGGGCAGAGACATGGCCATGTGTCTCAGCCATGTGAAGGATACGGCCTTAGGACATGGGCGTGTGGCCAGGCCGTGTGAAACCTGCACTTAATTTTTGGAATTTAATTCGCTACACGGTCTAAACACATGGGCGTGTGACTTGGCCATGTAACCTTATTTTTTTGATGATGTCATATTCAGAGAGTTACACGAGCTGAGAACACAGGCGTGTCCCAAGCCATACAGGCGTGTGTGACCACACGGCCTACCCACACGGGCGTGTGACTCTCCCAAAGAAAGAAATTTTCTAAATTATCCCAAGTTCTAAAAGTTCCCAGTTTAGTCTTGAACCACCCTCAATGTATGTTTTGGGCCTTGTAGACTCTTATAAGGGACAATTTGCATGTGATTGAAAAGTTTTTAATTTTGGATAAAATTTTATGGCCCGATTTGGTATGAATGTTCATGTTTAAGTCCAGTAATGCCTCGAACCTTGTCCCGGCATTGGATACAGGTAAGGGGTGTTACATTCACAACCTTTCCTTACATACTTCTAAGTAGATATGGATGAAATCACAATAGGCAATTCACTTGATTCATCGGTTTCAACCTGAATAACCTCACCATTTTCACATTTCAATTTAATAGTTTTCTGTCTACAATTTACTATGGCATCATGTAGCGTCAACCAATCCATACCCAAAATAACATCAAATTCATCAAATGGCAAAAACATTAAATCAGCCGAAAAATAGTGACCTTGAATCATTAAAGGACAATTCTTGCAAACTTTATCAATTAGCACATACTTGCCTAAGGGGTTTAACACTTTAATCACAAATTCAGTAGACTTAACAGGCAAATTCTTACTAGATACCAATCACACAAACATAAGAATGAGTCAATCTAGGATCAATCAATGTATTAACATTAGTATCATAAAAAGCAAATATACCAGTAATCACATCGGGAGATGATGCATCCTCACGAGCACAAATGGCATAAGCTCTAGTAGGTGCTCTGGCCACAGATCTCACAGTTGTATCTTTCATCACACCTTTACTACTAGTTCCATTCCCGGTATTTTTCGGTGGCCTACCCCATTAGAAGTATTACTTGGCATTGCACTCTGAAATTGTTCTTTCTCAGCCATCTCAGGGAAATCTCAGATAAAATGCTCTTGAGAACCACACTTGAAACAAGGCCGAGATGTCTTCTTCCACAATGTTGACATTCGGGTCTGTTAGACCTAACATTACCCACACTTGCCATTGAAGTAGCTTGAGATTTAAAACTTGAATGTTGTTTCCCGTGGTCTCTGTGTGAATGCCCAGCTGATACATTGAAACGAGAATTCATTTCTCTAGATTTATTTGACTAAGATTGAAATAACTTACTCATCGGCCTTTTTCTTGCATCTATAGCCTCACTCTCAGCCTTTTTTTTTCTCTTTACTTAGTTCTTCAGCTTTGCAAGCTCGTTCAACCAATACAACAAATTCTTTTAGTTCCAAGATTCTAACTAACAGTCTGATGTCCTCAGTCAGCCCATCTTTGAACCTTTTACATATAATAGCCTCGAAGGAAACACACACTCGAGCATACTTATCGAGCCTGACAAATTCTCGCTCATACTCTGTCACTAACATTCGGCCCTATTTCAGCTTAAGAAATTCTTTATGTTTCTGATCGATGAACCATTGACTGATATATTTCTTCTGAAATTCCTCTTGAAAGAACTCCCATGTAACCCTCTCTCTCGGTACCACAGATACTGGTGTCTTCCGCCAGTGATATGTTGTGTCCCTCCATAATGATATAGCATATTTCAAGCATTCTTTAGGTGTATATGATAACTCATCAAACACCCTGATAGTATTCTTAAGCTAGAACTTGGCTCTCTGGGGGTCATCATCTATATTAGCCCTGAATTCCTCAACCCCTGGCTTTCGAATCTTATCAATCGGAGGCTTATTCTGTCTTACCAAATCCAAACCTTGAGGAACTACGGGAATCAGTTTGGGATAAGGAGGGCTGGAGGATGTTGAGCATTCAGATTTGTTCGAACAAACTCCGAACACCACTCGTTCATCATGTGGAGGAAGGCTTCTCTAACCCCTCCTCCTTGACTAACCGTGAGAGATCTATTTTTAGATGACGCTGCCCCTTGAGTGAGAGCTGGCACATTACTTTCTATATCATCAGCTACTGCTTGGTCAGGATCCATTTGCTATATAGCAACACAGTTTAAAATTGTTAGGATTCACCATACTATCACAGTTCATTTATGGCATGTATAGCTAGACTCTTACACATGCTATGTTAGCCCAAGAATTGACTAAACTGTAGCTCTGATACCACTAAATGTAACACCTCTTACCCGTATTTGACACCAAAACAGGGTACAAGGCATTACCGTACTTAAACACAAGCAAACATACATTTTCGAGTCATAAATTTTCGTCCAAATTAAAATTTTTTGTATTTAATCATAAAGTCCCTAATACGAGCCTACGAGGCCCAAAACACGCTTTGGAAGTGGTTCGGAACTAAATGGAGAACTTTAGAAAATTTTACAAAACTTAGAAAATTTTTCACTAAACAGGGGTCACACACCCGTGTGGATATAGGGGACGCCCGTCTGGGGAGGCCATATGGTCACATACGCTCGTGTCCCGAACCCGTTTAAGTCTCTGTTTGTCACCCAAGGACAAATTGAAGACACACGGCCAAGTCACACGCTGGTGTGCTAGGCCGTGTGGTCGATTTAAAAGTTCATGATTTTTCATTAAATAGGTGTAGTCTTCACACGCCTGGGACATACGCTCGTGTCCAAGGCTGTGGTCCTTACACAGTTGAGACACACGGTCATGTCTCTACCTGTGTACTCAATATTGGGCATTTTGTTTTGCAAAACTTAGGGTACATGGGACACACGGTCGGAACACATGCCCATGGGGCAGACCGTGTGTCACACATGGCCTAGACACATGCACGTGTGTCTACCCGTGTGGACAAAAATAAGGCTATTTATCAAGCCTTTTTGCCACTATTTTTTGCACACACCTACACAACATGACATAGCACCAATCCAAGCATATACATACAACTAAATCAGCCACAACCAAGACATCAACACATCATTCACATGCTACCATCTATCATACACAACATCACATACTTATCAACTCAAATCATGTAAACTCCCACATCCAGGAAAGGCATCATCATATAAATTGCTTATACCAATAGTAGCCAATTTCAAATGGTCTTATACAAAATGAGCTTTCATCCAATATAAGCCAACATATTTGGCCAAATCAATTATGACACATGACAAAATGACCAAGTCCCCTATACATGTCATAACTCAAAATGTTTAATTCATTGATACAAAAATAATTGTGGATAGTGTGAGTGGATCTCTAACGATTTTTCGATCCCCGAGCTAGCTTGGTGACACTATAAGACAAGGGAAAAGAAAGGGAGTAAGCTATAAAGTTTAGTAAGTTCCTATGCAAATAATAAGCATCAGAACTACACATTTAATATGCAATTAACATGATGAAAATTAGCATGAATGTTATTAAAATCTTATAGTCATAGCTTACTCAATCACAACCTTACCAAGGGTTCATCACGTATCAAGCTAATTACAAATGAGATTTACGTACATACTTGTACCAACTCGCAACATCACTATAGTCTTTCTCAACTTTGACATTCCTATTGAACACTTGGAATATTAACGAATACTCGGAAATCTTGCACATAAGTGCCATATATGTCGCCAAAGCTACCTCATATCTCATAATACATATAGACTCGTTTTCGATCTATTCTCAAGCCTACTCACACAAGCTATCAGTCAGGACATAGCTACACAGTGCTACTCACACAAGCTGTCATGTATCTGTACTCATGTCGGACTACCCAACCACTGGTAGGACATACAAGACCAGTATTCGGATCACATAAACACATGGATTCCTAGTGGCATGTCACCCGTATCCTATTCTATTCCTAAGGTTCAACTGGGATTTCTCGCTTGTCAAAAATTTGTCGAATACATCCAAAGAGTCAATCACAATTCATGCAATATTAAACCATTTAAAACATAAATATAACAATGCATTATTTACATACGATGTAACACCCCTCACCCGTATTCAATGTCGGAATAGGGTTATGGAGCATTACTAGACTTACAATACTTCTAACATACATTTCATAAACAATTATCAATTCAAAAACAACAAAATCATAAACAATCATAGTGTCCTTAAACGAGCTTAAGAGGCCTTAAACATTATTGAGAGGGGTTCGGGACTAAACCAGATACTCGAGAAAATTTTCAAACACCTAGTAAATTTTTCTCAAAATAGGGGACACACGCCCATGTGGCTAGGCCGTGTGTCTCGCACAGCCTGTAACACCCCAAACCCGACCCAGAAGTTAGACCCGAATCTGGCACCTGAATCTGGCGTGTCACATTAAAGTGTTTTTCGAAAACCATGTTTTCATTAGAAACCCTTCTTATTTAAAACGTAGTACATTGAAAACTTCTTAATTTTATTTCTAAAACTCCTTTTTTACTTTACGGAAGCTAATTCTAAAAGTAACCGATTTACGAAAACGTAGTGTTTTGAAAATAGTTGTTGCTTTGGAAATCTGTGTCCTACTTATAACAGATATTAGACATACTAAATAAACTTTCCAAATAAAAGGTTAATGAAATAAAGAAGCCTTATTACAACCCAAATCAAAATCAAAATGCTTAATTAAATAAACGAAATAGAAAAAACATGTGCAGTTGTGTGGTCGTCTCCGAGTCCCTCTGCGACACTGATCCACCTAACGCTGGGGATTACCTGCACGGTTAATAAACGGGGTGAGTTTACGAAAACTCAGTGTGTAATCCCCTTACTAGAGTAACGATCGGTATCTGAAACAAAACAGAAGCTTGATGCGGGCTAGAGCCCGCTAACAAGAATAAAGATAGTCCGATTCAGAGCATACGTGGGCCAAAGCCTATTACAATATCATTTGGATCACAGCCCATAATAGAATCAATTGGGCCCAGCCCAAACCAATAACAGAATAGAATGTGTGAATGTATGGATGCATGCTATCCCATCCCAATAATCAAACCGTTATACATCAACTCCGTCCCCCAGTACACATCATTTGGGGATATAAATATCGACCCACCCATTCGATACACATCAATGGTAGCTCGATTGCGATACTACCTTCATTACAGCAAAGTTGCTAATCATATATTGGGCTTAAAAGCCATCGGTGGATCCACGGTCGTCAAGCAACCATGCGATCCTTAATCGGTGGATCCACGATTATCAAGCAACCATGCGATCCTCAATCAGTGGATCCACGGTCGTCAAGCAACCATGCAATCCTCAATTTTTTCCTCCGTTTCACAATTCCAACCCCATGCAATATGTCGTGTATGTCATGCTCAATCATCACACGTGTATGCAAAATGGCCATGCTCAGTAACAATCATTTAAACATATATTAAAAACATATCAGTTTTACAACCACAGTCAAGTCAGTTAAAACACAATCATACAATCACAGTCAATCAGTCAAATTCATAGTCCAAGTCAGTTATTTACCCACAAGGGCAAAATAGTCATTTTACCCTTTAGGGGTATTTCAGTAATTTTACACTACAAGGGTAATTTGATAATTTTACAAACCGGGGGTATTTTGATAATTTTTCAAATCGGGAGTATTTTGATAATTTTACAAATTGGGGGTATTTCGATAATTTTACAAATCGGGGGTATTTCGATAATTTTACAAATCGAGGGTATTTCGGTAATTTTACAAATCGGGGGTATTTCGATAATTTTACAAATTGGGGGTATTTCAGTAATTTTACAAACTGAGGGTATTTTGGTAATTTTACAAACCAAAGCTATCTCAAATCGCACACAAAGTGCCATATATAGCCGAAGCTATCTCAATCTCACATACTAAGTGCCATATATAGCCGAAGCTATGTCGAATCACATACTAAATCGCACACTAAGTGCCATATATAGTTGAAGCTATGTCGAATCGCACACTAAGTGCCATATATAGCTGAAGAAGCTATGCCGAATCGCACACTAAGTGCCACATATAGTTGATTTGTTGTCGAACATGACTGTAATCCCTTATATACAATTTATGCAATATAAAAGCATTAAAAGCATAATTATAACAATCCTTATTACATACTAGCTTACCTTAGATATTAAAACAGTGAATCGAGTCGATTAATCGATAACTTTCATTTTTCCCCGATCCTGATCTGAGTTCAATTTTTCTTGATATAAATATATTCAAAATTAATTCATTTAATCAACTATTTATTCAATTTAATGCAAAATATACATTAGGGCTATTTTACACATTTGCCCCTAAACTTTCACATTTTTAACAATTTAGTCCTTATTTCATAAAATTGCAAATTCATGCAATTTAGTACAAACCCATGCATAGCCAAATTTAATACATGTTACTAGCAGCCCATGTTTTAAATTTATTCACACTTTTAACCACCACATTTCACATTTTCTCAATTTAACCCCTTTTTGACATTTTTGTCAAAAATCTCTTTACAAAAGCTATTAATCTAACATTAAACCTTCCAAATCTATCATAAATCATCAAGTTACTCAAGCATTCAACAATGACAACATGATAAATCTTTAACAGTTTCAAAATTTAAAGTACGGGCTAGAATACGAAGCAACGATCTTAAAAACATAGAAATCATTAAAAACTGAGTCAAAACGACTTACCAATTAAGCTTTCAAGTGACCGAACCCTAGATAAACAAAATGGCTTATTTTTCTTTTGATAATCAGTTGAAGATGATAGATTAAAAGATGACATCCATGTTATATTTTACTTAATTTGTTTTTAATAACTAAATTACCAATTTAACCTTAGTAAATAACCATTTAAATCATCCACTTTATGCCCATAAATCTCCACCAATACTAAAAATGGTATAATAACAACATAAGGACCTTTACTTTAAGGTTACATAGCTATTTAACACCTTTAACTTATAGAACCCTAATTTTACACCTTACGCGATTTAGTCCTTTTTATCAAATTAACCATTTAAATAATAAAATTTCTTCACGAAATTTTCACACATACATGTTATCATGCTGTAAACATTAAAATAATAATAAAATAAATATTTCAACTTCAAATTTGTGGTTCCAAAATCACTGTTCTGATTTTACTAAAAACGGGTTGTTACATTCGAACTTACCTTGGTACAAAAATAGTATAATTAGACTTAATCGTCAAACACTTTGTTTTTCCCCCGATCTAGGTTCGAACCTCATTTTTATTTATCTATAATGACAAATTTAACTAATATAATATTCACATTGTTCAATTCAGTCCAAAAATCATATTATGGCAAAATTATATTTTTACCCCTAATGTTTCACATTTTTACAATTTAGTCCCTAGGCTCGTAAAATGATTTTCATCTAATTTCTTTATTACCCAAGCCTAGCCGAACCATTTTCATACTTATATCAGCCCACATTTTCCACTTAATCACACTTTTACTACTTATTTTATAACTTTTACAAATAGGTCATTTTTGACATTTTTACCAAAAATCACTTGGTAAAAGTTGTTTATCTAACCTCAAAAATTCATTTTTCACCATTAAACATCAAAATACACAAATTTCTATTATGGGTAAAATTTTAAACTTCGACAACACTTCAAAATCGTCCTTAAAATAGCTAGATTAGGTTACAAGGATCTCAAAAACATGAAAATCAATAAAAACTGGGCTAGAACGGACTTATTATCAAGCTTGGAAGTGGCCAAACCCTAGCTATAGCTTCCCTTTCTAAAATTCGGCTATGGTGAGGAAGATGGACAAAGATTTTGGCTTGATTTTTGCTTTTTAATTCATTTAATTACCAAATGACCAAAATGCCATTTTCTTAAAATATAAAATTTCTCTTACTTCACGTCCATTTTTGACCACTAGCTTAACAAATGGTCTAATTACCATCTAAGGACCTTCAATTTAAAATTTCATAGCAATTAGACACCTCTAGCTTCTAGAACTCAAGTTTTGCACTTTTTGCAATTTAGTCCTTTTTCTAAATTGGTGCTCAAACGTTAAAATTTTCGAACGAAATTTTCATAGATTCATTCCATAAAACTATAGACCATAAATATATAAGAAAAATATTTTTTTTGCGTCAAATTTGTGGTCCCAAAACCACTGTTCCCACTAGACCCAAAATCGAGTTGTTACATATCACTTTGGTACTTTTGAATCTATGTTTTTAGTTATATGAAATTTAGAGGAATTATGGTCATTTTAGTTTATGGTTTGGTAATGAATTTATCCATTTGAATTGGCTTGTAAATGTTAAGTGTTTGGTCTTGTGTATAGCCATGAGAGTTGGCTTATTTTGGTATATTTGGTGATGTATATATATGTGCAAATGGCCTTTGTTATGCATTTGGTAATTGATATATAAATGTTTGTGGTGAATGGTAGTTTGTGAATTGGTAATGTGTGTATCATATGTTTGATAAATTGAGATTGGTATGCTTTTGGTTTTAGGTACAATGATGTTTAATTGAAAGTGACCAATAGGGTGATTTATAAATATGAAGTTGGTATGAAAGTGTCTGACTTATCTTGACACATAAGTGTCTTATGCTTGGTGGTATGGATTTAGCATGAATTAGGCTTGGTTATGCTTGGTTTAAAGGCCTATTTATGCTTTGTGTTGTGTCAATTGGTTTGGTGTAGGTGTACGACAATTGGGTGAGAAAAATGGCTTGGTAAATAGCCTATTTTTGTCCACATGGACTGAGACACGGGCGTATGTATTAGCCATGTGCAACACACAGTCAGATGACAATACCGTGTGTGCCCTGGTGTTTAATTAAAAACCAAGTTAGTATGCTCCACACGGTCCAGCATGCTGGCGTGTGACTTGGCCGTGTGGCATAAGTAAGTATACCCTACAGGTTTGGCACGACTTAGCATACGGCCTGGCACACGGGCATGTGGGGCCATTTCGAAGGGCACATGGGCTAGTCAAACGGACGTGTGGTTGGCCGTGTGACCCAAGTTAGAGAGTTACACGGGGTCGAACATGGGCTGGGACACGACCATGTGATCCCATTTCAAATGTCCATACGACCAGTGACACGGGCGTGTTTTAACTGTGCGAGACACACGGCCGGGCCACACGGGCATGTGTTCCCTGTATTTTGTAAAATTTTATAAGTTTTCCAAAAATTTCAAAAGTTATTGGTCTAGTCCCGAACCACCCCAAATGCATGTTTAGGGCCTTGTAGGCTCGTATTAGGGACAATGTCAATGATTTTGAGTGATGTTAATTTGAAATTTGAAAATATATGTAAAATGTATGGTTATTTGCAAAATAAGTTTTGTACTGCTCCGTAACCCTATTTTGGTGTTAAATACGAGTGAGGGGTGTTACATTTATTAGTATTAGAGCCAGGTTTAGTCGATTCTTGGACTAACGTATTGTATGTGAGAGTCTAGCTATATATGCCATATATAACCTGTGATAGTGTGATATCTCTTGACAGTTTAAAACGTGTTTCCTTATAGTAAATAGATCCCAATCGAGCTGTGGCTGATGATATTGAGAGTAATGTGCCAGCCTCCGTTCACAGAGTAGCGCAATCTGAGTCGAGACCCGTATCGGGTAGTCAGGGAGGAGAGGCAAAAGAAGCCTTCTTTCAAATGATGAACGAGTGGTTCATTGAGTTTGTCCGAACTAATCTAGTTGTTTAGCAACCTCCACCCCCATCTATTCCCCAATCAGTTCCTATAGCTCCTCAAGGTTTGTAACGTTTACGATTGAATAAGCCGCAAGGTTTGTAACGTTTACGATTGAAGAAGCCGCTAGTTGATAAAATCTAAAAATACTGGGCTAAAGAGTTTAGGGCTACTATTGATGACGATCTTGAGAGAGTTGAGTTTTGTCTTGAAAATACTATCTGGGTATTTGATAAACTTTCTTACACACCAGTTGAATGTGTGAAATGCGTCGTATCACTCCTGAGAGACATTGCGTATCAGTAGTGGAATACCTTGGCATTTGTGGTGTAACAACCCTCGCCCGTATCCGAAACTAGAACGAGGCTCGAGGCGTTACTGGATTTAAACCTTTACAAACTTACTAAGTCGGGTCACCAAAATTCGCCCAAATTTAAAACCTTTCAAACATGTACACCTTGTCCCTTACACAAGCCTTTGAGGCTTAAAACATGCTTAGGGGCAATACGGGACAAAACTGAAAACATTCAATAAACTTTGAGTACCTTAGAAGGTTTTCCCTTACTTGAAGTGCAACATGCCCGTGTGATGGGGCCGTGTAGTTATACATGCCCGTGTAACTTAAGACACGCCCATGCCCTCAGCCAGTGTGCAACACTAACTTTAACCTCATCATTCTGTTAAAATCACACGGCCATGACACACGCCCGTGTGCTTAGCCCGTGTTCTATATTGACTTAAAAATTTATGTGCAGGGGACGAACGACCATACCACACAACCATAGGGATGGGCCGTGTGTCACACACGGCCTAGACACACGCCCGTGTGTCTACCCGTACGGACCTTATTAGGCTATTTTCCAAGCCTTTGATCACCCTCTATCAATCATATATTCTTATGAGTTACTTTAGTGCATGTTAAGACCAAATTATACACTTATGTATATATATAAATCTTTGATTAACCTCATTGCATGTAAACCTCATGTCATTGGTTTCATACATGCTAAGTTAATTCTCGTCTTGATTTTAAGGATTTCTATGTCTACTCGACATATTTAAGGTTGGCTCATTTTTATAACTCATTGCCAATTATAACCACACCATCATATGTGAACATAAACATGCGTAGATTTGTAGGTCATAGCCTACTTCAAAATAAGCCAATTTCCATGGCCATATACAAAAAGATAAGTATGACTTTACATGCCTTCATCTTGGCAAATCAAATGACACATATAACAAAATACTCAAGTTTTATACATGCCATTGAACAAAAGATAAGTATCTATATACCAAAGCTGAGTTAGTTGATAGTGTGTTGATTCTCCAACCATCTTCCAATCTATACGAGTCCTCGAGCTCTGTAAGATAGGGAAAGGAGAGGGGTAAGCATTTACATGCTTAGTAAGCTCGGAATAACTGGAAAGTAAACTTATCGATTATTTAGCATACATCCTTATTAAATAATGAAAACAACAAGTATGGAAATGATTTCCCTATTACAGGCACGCAAGCAATGAGTTAGTCACTCAACAAAATACCATGCAATTTATCTTAGATGAGCTCATCATTCAATAGGTCATTCGTACATATACCTCGTGTTAGTCTCGTTGAGTTTTTTTAGGAAATCTCGATGGGTCATCCAGTCATCGTCAATTCATATGAATGATCATTTCAAGTATACACTCCCGCGAACCTCACATCTTACGGCGGGATTACCAGTCCAGGCTAAATTCTTCATAATATAAACTCATAAGGTGATGTCGGGGTTGCCAGTCTAGGCTAAATCCCTTACACGACAAACACCCTTAATGAGCTCAGATTTGAATTGCCAGTCCAGGCTAAATTCAAACTCTAATCGGATTACCCGTCCGGGCTAAATCCACAATGCACACATATTCTTCGGGAGGCTCGATCACTCAAGGAACACCCGTCTAGGCTAGATCCTTTTTATACTTAAGACCATCGGATTACCCGTCTGGGCTAAATCCTCTCTACAACACATGTAGGATCTCAAGCCTCATGTAAATCATGGTTGATCCATTGAATTCCCTTTCTAACCTCAGCCGAGACATTTACCAATAAATTATTATCAAAGATACATTCCATGCATTTTCAGGCCATCAATAATGGAATCATCATGTATTCATAAATCACACAATTATGCATGTTATGAGTTTACTTTAAGTTATCCGAACTTACCTGGTACTTGTTTCGGTGATGTGTTTCGGTTATTCTGAAACCTTTCGTTTTCCTTGATCGATCTCCAAAATTTATTCCTCGGGGTCTATAATTATAAAATTAAACCATTAACACTCTACATTATACTATATGAGCTTAAATTTCACCCCGGTCCAAATGACCATTTTGCCCCTAACCTTTCACATTTTTACGATTTAGTCCCTAGGCTCGTATAATGATACATATGCAATTTCTATCTTACCCAAGCCTAGCTGAACACTTTTCCTTTATTTTCACATTTCTATCACATATTTAACAACTTTTGCAAAAAGGTCCCTTTAGGGTTTTTCATGAAAATCACCTAGGAAAAGATGTTTAATACACCTTCAACTTTCATATCCCTCCATAAACCATCAAAATACAAGTAACTCATGCATGGTTAAATTTCTAAACATGAACCCTAGCATGAAATATAGGTAGAAATAGAGAGTAAGCTACCGGGATTTTAAAAATACGAAGAATATTAAAAATGGGGCTTGGGAGCACTTACTATTGAGCTTGAAAACGTTGAAAACCCTAGCTATGGAGGACTTGAGAATTTCAGCTGGTAGAAGGGAGAATATGGCTGATTTTTGCCTTCTTTTTCCCATTTTATTTCATTAAAATGCCAAATGACCAAAACACCCTTAAGCCCTTTCTTTAAAATTTCATCCATACAAGCCCATTTTTGTCCAAAAACTTAGAAATTGGGAAAATTACTCTCTAAGACCTTATAATTTATAATCTAAAGCAATTTCATATAAATTGCTTCTAGAATCCAAGTTTTGCAATTTATTCAATTTAGTCCCTAATTTCCAATTAGACACCTTACTTAAAGAATTTCTTCATGAAATCTTGACACATGTATATTCTCATATTCTAGACCTCATAATAATCATAAAATAAATATTTTGATGTCAGATATGTGGTCTCAAAACCAATATTCTGACTAGGCCCTATTTCAAGATGTTACATTTCTCCCCTCTTTAGGGACTTTCATCCTCAAAAGTCTTACCAGTAAACAGGTTTGGGTATTGGTTTCTCATGGTTTCTTCTGTTCCCATGTAGATTCTTCTACACCATGTCGATACCATACTAAATCCACATTTTTATTTCTCAACTACTTAACCTCACGAGCCAGAATCTTGACCGATTCCTCTCCATAGGTCATGTCTGGTCTAATCTCAATCTCAGCTGGTAAAATCACATTAGAGGGGTCAGATCGATATCGCCTTAACATAGATACGTGGAACACATCGTGAATCCTTTCCAATTCAAGTGGCAATGCCAAACGATAGGCTAATGGTCCAACTCTTTCAGTGATCTCGTACGGCCTGATAAATCGTGGACTCAATTTGCCTTTCCGACTAAATCTCAACACTTTTTTCCATGGGGATATTTTCAAGAATACTCTATCTCCAACTTGGAATTCAATCTCTTTTCTTTTTAGATCAGCTTATGACTTTTGCCTATCCGATGCCACTTTTAAACAGTCTCATATCACTTTAACTTTTTCTTTAGTTTCCTTAATCAGATCAACCCCATGAATTTGACTTTCCTTGAGTTCTTTCCAGTACAATAAAGTTCAGTACTTTCTGCCATACAAGGCTTCATAAGGTGCCATCTTCAAACTTGTTTGAAAACTGTTGTTATAGGCAAACTCTACCAATGGCAAATATTTTTCCCAGCTACCCTGAATTTCGAGGATGCAACATCGCAACATATCCTCAAGAATCTAAATCATTCACTCATATTGACCATCGGTCTGAGGGTGAAAAGCCGTACTAAAACTCAATTTTGTGCCGAGGACTTCTTGTAACTTCTTTCAAAATCTCAAAGTGAACCTCGAGTCTCTATCCGAAATAATCGACAACGGTACCCCGTGTAATCTCACAATCTCAAATATATACAAGTCGGCCAATCTATCAAGAGAGTAATATGTTCTTACCGGAATGAAATGTGCCGACTTTGTCAACTTATCCACTACAACCCATATAGCATCTTTCTTTTTCGGAGTTAATGGCAATCCTGTCACAAAATCTATAATAACTTTGTCCCACTTCCATTCCGGGACCATTACAGGTTGTAACAAACCTGAAGGCACTTGATGTTCAGCTTTAACTTGCTGACATATCAGGCACTTTGATACAAATTCAGAAATGTCTCTTTTCATGCCGTTCCACTAGTACATTTTTTTCAAATCATCGTACATCTTGGTACTTCCTGGATGAATAGACAAATGGCTGTTATGTGCTTCTTGCAAGATTTTTCGAATAAGTTCTTCATATTTGGGTACACATACTCTATCTCTGAGCATCAAACATCCATCATGACCGATCTGATAATCTGATTCAATGGCTAACTCACATTGAGCCCTTTTTGCTGGCAAGTCTCTATCATTAATTTGAGCATCATAAATTTCCTGAAGAAATGTCGGTCTAGCCTCTAGCTCTGCCAAGACCGAACCATCATTAAGTAAAACTAACCAAGCATCCATGGCTCTCAGTGCAAACAGATATTTTCTGCTTAACGCGTCGACGACCACATTCGCCTTTCCCGGGTGATAGTCAATGATTAGATCATAATCTTTAATCAGTTCTATCCATCTTTGCTGTCTCGGATTTAATTCTTTTTGAGTCATCAGATACTTCAAACTCTTATGGTTTGTGAATATACGATAAGTCTCACCATATAAATAATGCCTCCAAATTTTTAAGGCGAAGGCCATGGCGGCGAGCTCTAAGTCATGGGTCGGGTAGTTCTTCTGGTGTGGCTTCAACTGCCGTGAAGCGTAGGCTATCACTTTGCCATCTTACATAAGTACACAACCCAGTCCGTTCAAGGATGCATCACTGTAGATCACAAACTCTTTTCCCGGCTCAGGTAATACTAAAATAGGAGCTTCTGTCAGTAACGTCTTTAACTTCTCGAAACTCAGCGACACTTCTTTGTCCATTCAAATTTAACGTCTTTCTGTAACAACCTTTTCATTGGAGTTGCTATTATGGAAAATCCTTTCACAAATCTTCGGTAGTAACCGGCTAAGCCCAAAAAGCTTCTAACTTCGGTTACATTTTTAGGCGGTTTCCATTCAACAATAGTAGAGATTTTACTTGGATCAACTCGGATGCCTTGACTCGTAACAATATGATCCAAAAATCCAACTTCTTGGAGCCAAAATTCACTCTTGTTAAACTTAGCAAACAATTGTTTTTCCCGTAAAGTCTGCAACATAGTTCTCAGGTGCTTCGCATGTTCTGCCTTATCTTTAGAATAAATCAAGATGTCGTTAATGAATACAACAACAAACTTATCCAAGTAGGGCCGAAAGATCTTATTCATTAGGTCCATGAAAACGGCCAGTGCGTTCGTCAATCCAAATGGCATAACCAGAAATTCATAGTGGCCGTATCTGGTTCTAAAAGCTATCTTTGGCACAACCGATTCCTTAACATGTAACTGATAGTAGCCAGACCTCAAGTCTATCTTAGAAAATATAGTGGCTCCTCTCAACTGATCGAATAGATCATCGATCCTTGGTCAAGGATACTTATTTTTAATAGTTACCTTGTTCAGTTGTCGGTGTGACAACCCGAATTAGTGCCTAATTAGAATAGTGGTTTCGTGACCACAAATTTGAGATAAAAATAATTGTTTTATAATTATTTTGGGGTTTATGATATGATTGCATGATTGTGTGAAAATTTCGTGATGAAATTCTATGCCTAAAGTGCTTAAATTGAAAATAGGGATTAAATCGAATAAGTTGCAAAATTTACATTTTAGAAGTTTTTAGTATGAAATTGCTTTAAAATATTAATTAGGAGGTCTTAAATAGCAATTTGACCAATTTTAAGTTCATGGACAAAATTAGGACATGGAAGGAATTTTTGAAAGTTTAGTAAGGAGGGCATTTTGATCATTTGGATATTAAATGAAATAAAATGGGAAAAATAACACAAAATTGGTCATCATCCTCCTTAGTTGCTGCCGAATTCTCCCTCTCTCCATAGCTAGGGTTTCTTCAACTTTCAAGCTCCATAGTAAGTGATTTCAAGCCCCGTTTTTAATGTTCTTTACGTTTTTGGATTCCGTGAGTCTGATTAAGCTTATGCTAACAATAATTCAACCTAGGGTTCATATTTGGAAAAATACCCATAGGTAAAATTTGTGTATTTTGATGTTTTATGATAGAATATGAGCTTTTAAATTATGTTAGACAACTTGTGCTACTCAGTTTTAAGTGAAAACGAGTAAAACGGCATAATCGGTAAAAATACCTATTGTTTCACAACTATGTGTTAGAGTGAGAATTTGATGTGGTCGTAGAAGATAAAAATGTTCAGCATGTCATAAAACATAAGAATAACGGCTGAAATTAAATTTCCGAGCCTAGGGGCAAAATTGTAATTTTGTAAAAGTTAGGGGGCAAAAATGTAATTTTTCCATAATGTGATCTTTGGATTGAAATAAATAGTATGAGTGCTAAATGAGCTAAATGTGTTGTTATAGATCAAGAAAGGCATGGAATTGACCTCGAACGAGGGAAGGAAAAAGTTTTGGACTAAATCGCAAAATTTCCATATTTTGCACCGAGGTAAGTTTGTATGTAAACATTATATTATTTTCATTTACATTCTTATATTTCAGCCTATTATATAAATATACTAGCTGATGTTAAAATATAAATCGACTATTGGAAGAATGGAAATAAATAATAGAGAGAGATCCCGGTTGAACATTCGGAGAGATCGAATAAAATAGAGGGAGCGTAGCTAGGTCACATGTATGATGCTGAGTGCACATCATGTGTACAAGAAAGCTACGAAATACCATGTAGTAGCTAGGTCACATGTGTGATACGGGATGTATCCCATGTAGACAAGAGAGCTACGTAAGAGATAAATGTAGCTAGGTCACATGTGTGATACGGGATGTATCCCATATAGACAAAAGCTACGTAATAGATAAATGTAGCTAGGTCGCATGCGTGATTCCAAGTGAAGGACACCATGTAGACAAGAGAGCTACGAGACAAATCGGCTAGGTCGCATGAGTGGTACTAAGTGTTCACCATGTGTACAAGAGAGCCGAACTAAATGAAGTATGATGGTGGGTGTGTGTGCTAAAACCATTAAATATCGAGGATTGATCCGAATTGTTCAACGGGATGGTTTTGTGGTGACGTTGTGGTTATGGACCTATACTTGTGATGAATGAATTGTGGTGAAAATGATTTGTGGTATATCTATATATGTAAGATAAAATGAGGTTAGCATAAAGAATGTGTGAAAGAGTGAAATTAGCATTAAAACTGTTTTGGATTGTAGCAGTGACGTGATTTTGAAAAATCACCAAAAATAGGAGGAACATAATTAGAGATTGAATGAGATGTGAAATTAAAGTTTAATGAGTCTACTTTCATATAAAAGAAACAGAACAAGCAAAGGAATTTTATATTTTGAGATATTTACAATTGTGTGTGACTTGCTCAGGATGAATATGTGATCCCCTGTTTCAACTTTGAAAAATCATTAAAAATTGTACAAAGCAAATTAAGAAATATAGTTTACATACCTAAATTCCTTATTGAGTCTAGTTTTAAATGAAACAAATTTCAGGGTTATTTGAATTGTTTACTGAGAGAAATTCAATTCGTAGTGAACAGAGGTTAGACTAGTCGAGCTGTGTAATAGGGGAAACTTTAACTAATAAACTGTACTAATCGGCTGAACGAAAAATTATATAAAAAAAATTAGCAAGAAGATTTATGAGTCTAGATTCTGGGAAATTTTACGGATTTGAATTTCAAGTTTTGTAACTCGAGTTATGATTTATTTAGTGAACATAACGCAGGAAAGACAGCTTAATCAAAGTGGAGTGAATATTGAAATTAAAGTAGATATACTTGAGTTGTTGTGTAAACATATTAAATTCTTTAATTATTATTTACATACTTACTTACTAAGCTATAAGCTTACTTTGTTTTCTCTCTTTTGTCTTGTAGTATCCTCCAACTTGCTCAGGAGTTAAGGATCGTGAAGATCTGCCCGCACTATCAATACTTTAGGGTATTCGAACTAAACATTTTGAATTATGGCATGTATAGTAGGCTTAATTATTTTGTTACGTGTCATAATTGCCTAGGTTTAAAATATTGGTTACAGTACTCGACCAACTACTTTGTACAAGCCATAGAAGTTGATTAATATTGTTCAAAACATATGTTATAACGATGCACTATCAAATTGGATGACATATTTCTATCTCGGTTTTGTTTAATGGTATGTATTATGTTCTAGTAATACTGCACTGTTAAAACGACGGTAATGGGTAAAGGGTGTTACATTTAGTGGTATCAGAGCTATGGTTTAGTCGGTTCTCGGACTAATAAAGTGTGTGTAAAAGTCTAGCTATACATGCCATAAAAATATTGTGATAGTGTGGTGACTCCCGACTATTCTAAAGCGTGTTTTGTTTTAATATAGTAATGGATCTTGAAGGAATCTGCATCGATGATGCTGCTAGTAATGCGCCGGCCCCCGCACAAGGGACCGTACCTGTGGAAAGTAGACCAGAGACATTGAGACAGGGAGATGAGGCTCGGGATGCCTTTCTCCAAAGGATGAACAATTGGTATACTGAATTTATTCGAGCAAATCCAAATACTCAACCTCCTCCACCCCCTCCTATACCTCAGATGATTCCTGTAGCTGCTCAAGACATAAATTTGGTAAGGATGAACAAGCCTCCAGTTGACAAGATTCGAAAACAAGGGGCCAAAGAGTTTAGAGCAAAGATCGATGATGATCCTGAGAAAGCGGAATTCTGGCTTGAAAATTCTACCCGTGTATTTGATGAGCTCTCATGTACACCCGAGGAATGCTTAAAGTGTGCTGTATCACTTTTGAGAGATTCGGCCTACCATTGGTGGAAGACTTTGGTATCAGTGGTGCCAAAAGAAAAAGTTACTTGGGATTTCTTCCAGGAAGAATTTAGAAAGAAATACATAAGTCAACAATTTATGGATAAAAAACGGAAGGAGTTCCTTGAATTGAAGCAAGGCAAGATGTCTGTGATAGAATATGAACGCGAATTTGTGAGACTTAGCAAGTATGCCCAGGAATGTGTGTCAAAAGAGGCCATTATGTGCAGAAGGTTTGAAGATGGGCTGAATGAGGACATTAAAGTGCTTGTAGGAATTTTGGAATTGAAAGAATTTGTTGTATTGGTTGATCGAGCTCTTAAAGCTGAATAATTGAACAAAGAAAAAAGAAAAGCTGCTATTGAGGCTCGAGATGCCAGAAAAAAGCTGATAAGCAAGCCATTTCAATCTCAATCAAAGAGGTCCAAAGAGGCAAACCCTCGAATGACAGATTCAATTGGGGAGTCACACAGAGATCGTGGTAGAGCGTATTCGGGGTCTAAAGCTCAAGCTACTTCGGTGGCAAGTGTGGGTAATGTGTGACCTAGAAAGCCCGAGTGTCAGCAATGTGGCAGGCAACATTATGGTGAGTGTTGGGGAACTGAGCGAGCTTGTTTCAGTGCGGTTCTCATGAGCATTTTATTAGAGATTGTCCGGAGAAAGTTAAAGAAGAAAGATTTCAGAGTGCTAGACAGAATACCACCGCTAGTAGAGGTAGACCACCGAGAAATACTGGAGGTGGGACTAGCAGTAAAGCTGCGATGAAAGACTCAATGGCAAGATCAGAAGCTAGAGCACCTGCTAGAGCTTATGCTATACGTGCCCGAGAAGATGCATCATCTCCCGATGTCATTACTGGTACATTTTCTCTCTATGATACAATTGTTATTGCATTGATTGATCCCGGGTCCACTCATTCCTATATTTGCATGAATTGAGTATCTAATAAAAAGTTGCTGTTGAGTTTTCATCGAGTTTACGATTAAAGTGTCGAACCCCTTAGGCCAATATGTGCTAGTTGACAAGGTTTGCAAGAATTGCCTATTAATGATTCAAGGTCCTTTGTTTTCCGCCAATTTGATCTTTGGTACCATTTGATGAGTTTGACGTTATCTTGGGAATGGGTGGTTGACATTGTATGATGCTAAGGTAGATTGTAAACAAAAGACACTAGAGTTGAAATGTGAAAATGGAGAAATTTTGTGGGTTGAAAAGCATTTAATCAAATAAATTGCCTATGGTGATTTCGCACATGTCCGCATGTAAATACATGAGGAAAGGGTGTGAAGCTTATCCGCTTATGTAATGAATCTTTGAGTTGCCTCAATGAAGTTTGAATCGCATCGATAGTTTGTGAGTTTCCAGATGTATTTCCAGAGGAATTGTCTAGGTTGCCTCCGAACAGAGAGATAGAGTTTGCCATTGATTTGTTGCCGGGTACTGCACCGATCTCGATTGCTCCATATAGAATGGCTCCGACTGAATTAAAAGAATTGAAGGCTCGATTGCAGGAAGGAAACAGATAAGGGATTTGTGAGACCGAGTTTCTCTCTGAGGGCTCTGTATTATTCAGTAAAGAAGAAGGATTGTTCAATGAGACTTTGCATTGATTATCGTCAGCTCAATAAGGTGACTATAAAGAACAAGTACCCATTGCCGAGGATTGATGATTTATTCGATCAGTTAAAAGGGGCTACAGTGTTTTCAAAGATTGATTTAAGGTCTGGTTACTACCAGTTGAGAGTTAAGGAGTCGAGATGTGCGAAAACCCTTTAGGACAAGGTATGGGCATTATCGGTTTCTTGTAATGCCTTTCGGCTTAACAAATGCTCCAGCTATATTTATGGACTTAATGAATCGGATCTTTCGGCCATATTTGGATAAGTTTGTAGTAGTGTTCATAGATGACATTCTAATTTATTCTCGGGATGAGTTTGAACATGCCGAACACTTGAGAACCATATTGCAGATCTTGAGAGAAAAGAAATTATTTGCCAAGTTTAGTAAAAGTGAGTTCTGGCTTCGTGAAGTCAGATTTTTGGGATATATAGTCTCAGGTGATGGTATTCGGGTGGATCCAAGCAAGATTTCTGCGATCGTTGATTGGAAACCGCCAAAGAATGTATTTGAGGTTAGAAGCTTTTTAGGCTTAGTCGGATATTATAGACGTTTTGTTGAGGGATTTTCGATAAATGTTAAGTTTGAATGGACTGATAAATGTCAGCAGAGTTTTGAAAAGTTGAAAGCACGATTGACTGAAGCACCAATTTTAGTACAGCTTTGAGCCAGAAAAGAGTTCGTAATTTATAGTGATGCATCGTTGATGTGCCTTGGATGTGTGTTGATGCAAGAGGGTAAAGTGGTAGCTTATGCTTCGAGACAGTTAAAACCGCATAAAAAGAATTATCCTACACATGATTTGGAATTGGCCGCTATTGTCTTTGCTTTGAAGATTTGGCGACATTATTTGTACGGTGAAAAATGCCGAATTTTTACTGATCACAAAAGTTTGAAGTATTTGATGAATCAAAAGGATCTGAATATGCGACAGCGAAGATGGCTTGAATTATTAAAGGATTATGATCTAGTGATTGATTATCATCCGGGAAAAGCAAATATAGTTGCTGATGCCTTGAGCAGAAAATTTCTTTTTACTTTGAGAGCCATGAATACGGGATTAGCATTGTCGATGATGGGTCAATCTAGCAGAGATGAGAGCTAAACCGTTATTTCTCCAGATTGATTTGTGATGCTCAAAAGAATGATAATGAGTTGCGGACCAAAAGAACTCAATGCGAATCAAAGTTACGACTCCAATTTTCGAGTTGGACCGGATAACCATTTAATGTTTCGAGACAGAATATGTGTGTAGAAAAATAATAAATTGATTGAGTAAAATATTACATGAGGCGCACAATGGCTGTTTATCGTTCACCCCGTAGCACAAAAATGTATAAAGATTTAAAGAAGTTGTATTGGTGGCTGGTATGAAAAGGGACATTTCTGAATTTGTAACCAAGTGTTTGATCTGTCAACAAGTAAAAGTGAACATCAAGTGCCTTCAGGACTACTTCAGTAGGTAATGGTGCTCGAGTGGAAATGGGACAAGATTACCATGGATTTTGTAACCGGTTTGCCTTTGACTCTAAAAAAAGAAGGATCTTTATGTCTGGGTAGTGGTTGATAGATTAACAAAATCAGCCCACTTTATACCAAGACGCACCGATTACTCACTTGATAAATTAGCTGAATTATATATTGCTGAAATTGTGAGGTTGCACGGGTACCTATGTCTATAATATCGAGATAGAGATCCGAGATTTACCTCGAGATTTTGGAAAAAGTTACAAGAAGCTTTGGGTACAAAATTGAACTTTAGTACCGCGTTTCATCCACAAACAGATGGTCAATCGGAAAGAGTAATCCAGTACTCAAGATATGCTTAGATGCTGTGTTTTAGAATTTGGAGGTAGTTGGGAGAAATATCTATCTTTAATTGAGTTTGCCTACAATAACAGTTATCAGTCAAGTATACAAATGGCACCGTACGAAGCCTTGTATGGTCGTAAGTGTCGGACCCCTTTATATTGGACTGAACTTAGTGAGAAACAGATTCACGGAGTTGATCTAGTTAAAGAAATCAAGAGAAAATAAAAGTAATTCGGGATTGCTTGAAAGCTGCTTCAGATCGACAAAAGTCATATGCAGATTTGAAAAGAAAAGAGATTGAATTTCAGGTGGGTGATAAAGTGTTCTTGAAGGTGTCACCATGGAAAAAGATTTTGAGATTTAGTCGAAATGGCAAGTTGAGTCCGCGTTTTATTGGGCCGTACGAGATTCTGAGAGAGAACGGTGGCATATCGGTTGGCCTTACCGGCAGAGTTAGAGAGAATTCATAACGTGTTTCACGTATCAATGTTACGACGTTATCGTTCTGATCCTTCACATGTGATCTCCCCAACAGAAATTGAGATTCGATCGGATATGACCTATGAGGAGGAACCAATAAAGATTTTGGCTCGAGAAATTAAACAGTTAAGAAATAAAAGTATAGCCTTAGTGAAAGTATTGTGGCACAGACATGGAATAGAAGAGGCTACGTGGGAACCTGAGGAAGCTATGAGGAAACAATACCCAAACCTCTTTACTGGTAAGATTTTCGGGGACGAAAATCTCTAAAGGGGGGAGAATTGTGACAACCCGAATTAGGGCCTAATCGGAATAGTGGTTTTGTGACCACAAATCCGAGATAAAAATAATTGTTTTATAATTATTTTGGGGTTTGTGATATGATTGCATGATTGTGTGAAAATTTCGTGATGAAATTCTATGCCTAAAGTGCTTAAATTGAAAATAGGGATTAAATCGAATAAGTTGCAAAATTTACATTTTAGAAGTTTTTAGTATGAAATTGCTTTAAAATATTAATTAGGAGGTCTTAAATAGCAATTTGACCAATTTTAAGTTCATGGACAAAATTAGGACATGGAAGGAATTTTTGAAAGTTTAGTAAGGAGGGGCATTTTGGTCATTTGGATATTAAATGAAATAAAATGGGAAAAATAACACAAAATTGGTCATCATCCTCCTTAGTTGCTGCCGAATTCTCTCCTCTCTCCATAGCTAGGGTTTCTTCAACTTTCAAGCTCCATAGTAAGTGATTTCAAGCCCGTTTTTAATGTTCTTTACGTTTTTGGATTCCCAGAGTCTGATTAAGCTTATGCTAACAATAATTCAACCTAGGGTTCATATTTGGAAAAATACCAATAGGTGAAATTTGTGTATTTTGATGTTTTATGATAGAATATGAGGTTTTAAATTATGTTAGACAACTTGTGCTACTCGGTTTTAAGTGAAAACGAGTAAAACGGCATAATCGGTAAAAATACCTATTGTTCACAACTATGTGTTAGAGTGAGAATTTGATGTGGTCGTAGAAGATAAAAATGTTCAGCCTGTCATAAAACATAAGAATAACGGCTGAAATTAAATTTCCGAGCCTAGGGGAAAAATTGTAATTTTGTAAAAGTTAGGGGGCAAAAATGTAATTTTTCCATAATATGATCTTTGGATTGAAATAAATAGTATGAGTGCTAAATGAGCTAAATGTGTTGTTATAGATCAAGAAAGGCATGGAATTGACCTCGAACGAGGGAAGGAAAAAGTTTTGGACTAAATCGCAAAATTTCCATATTTTGCACCGAGGTAAGTTTGTATGTAAACATTATATTATTTTCATTTACATTCTTATATTTCAGCCTATTATATAAATATACTAGCTGATGTTAAAATATAAATCGACTATTGGAAGAATGGAAATAAATAATAGAGAGAGATCCCGGTTGAACATTCGGAGAGATCGAATAAAATAGAGGGAGCGTAGCTAGGTCTCATGTATGATGCTGAGTGCACATCATGTGTACAAGAAAGCTACGAAATACCATGTAGTAGCTAGGTCACATGTGTGATACGGGATGTATCCCATGTAGACAAGAGAGCTACGTAAGAGATAAATGTAGCTAGGTCACATGTGTGATACGGGATGTATCCCATATAGACAAGAGAGCTACGTAATAGATAAATGTAGCTAGGTCGTATGCGTGATTCCAAGTGAAGGACACCATGTAGACAAGAGAGCTACGAGACAAATCGGCTAGGTCGCATGAGTGGTACTAAGTGTTCACCATGTGTACAAGAGAGCCGAACTAAATGAAGTATGATGGTGGGGTTGTGTGCTAAAACCATTAAATATCGAGGATTGATCCGAATTGTTCAACGGGATGGTTTTGTGGTGACGTTGTGGTTATGGACCTATACTTGTGATGAATGAATTGTGGTGAAAATGATTTGTGGTATATCTATATATGTAAGATAAAATGAGGTTAGCATAAAGAATGTGTGAAAGAGTGAAATTAGCATTAAAACTGTTTTGGACGGTAGCAGTGACGTGATTTTGAAAAATCACCAAAAATAGGAGGAACATAATTAGAGATTGAATGAGATGTGCAATTAAAGTTTAATGAGTCTACTTTCATATAAAAGAAACAGAACAAGCAAAGGAATTTTATATTTTGAGATATTTACAATTGTTTGTGACTTGCTCAGGATGAATATGTGATCCCCTGTTTCAACTTTTAAAAATCATTAAAAATTGTACAAAGCAAATTAAGAAATATAGTTTACATACCTAAATTCCTTATTGAGTCTAGTTTTAAATGAAACAAATTTCAGGGTTATTTGAATTGTTTACTGAGAGAAATTCAATTCGTAGTGAACAGAGGTTAGACTAGTCGAGCTGTGTAATAGGGGAAATTTTAACTAATAAACTGTACTAATCGGCTGAACCAAAAATTCTATAAAAAAATTAGCAGGAATATTTATGAGTCTAGATTTCGGGAAATTTTACGGATTTGAATTTCAAGTTTTGTAACTCGAGTTATGATTTATTTAGTGAACATAACGCAGGAAAGACAGCTTAATCAAAGTGGAGTGAATATTGAAATTAAAGTAGATATACTTGAGTTGTTGTGTAAACATATTAAATTCTTTAATTATTATTTACATACTTACTTACTAAGCTATAAGCTTACTTTGTTTTCTCTCTTTTGTCTTGTAGTATCCTCCAACTTGCTCAGGAGTTAAGGATCGTGAAGATCTGCCCGCACTATCAATACTTTAGGGTATTCGAACTAAACATTTTGAATTATGGCATGTATAGTAGGCTTAATTATTTTGTTACGTGTCATAATTGCCTAGGTTTAAAATATTGGTTCTGAGACTTCGACCAACTACTTTGTACAAGCCATAGAAGTTGATTAATATTGTTCAAAACATATGTTATAGCGATGCACTATCAAATTGGATGACATATTTCTATCTCGGTTTTGTTTAATGGTATGTATTATGTTCTAGTAATACCTCCTACCCTGTTCCGGCGACGGTAACGGGTAAGGGGTGTTACAGTCGGTAATCTATATATAGTCTCATTGAACCATCTTTCTTCTTTACAAACAATACGAGGGCACCCCAAGGTGAAAAGCTTGGTCTCACAAAACCTTTACCCGTCAACTCTTGTAACTGTGCTTTTAATTCTCTCAGTTCGATTGGTGCCATTCTGTACGGAGCAATAGAGATGGGAGCTGTTCCTGGGACCAATTCAATACCAAACTCTATCTCTCTTTCAGGAGGTAATTCGGGTAATTTTTACAGAAATATGTCTGGATATTCACATACTATCGGCACAGACTCAATCTTCAACTCTGTTTCCCTCATGTTCAATACAAACGCAAGGTAGGCTTTGTACCTTTTCCTCACATATCTCTGAGCAACCATTGCCATGATCATAGCTAGCGACGTGCCCAACTCTCTTGAATCAACCCGTAGAATCTTACCATCTGGGCATTTCAATTTAATATACTTGCTACCACAATTTACAATTACATCATGCAAGGCTAACCAATCTATACCAAGTATTACATCAAACTCGTCAAAAGGTAGCAACATAAGGTTAGCCGGAAAACATTGACCATGAATCGTCAAAGGACAATTCCTATAGACTTTATCGACCAAAACTGATTTGCCTAGTGGGTTCGAAACTTTAACAACAATTTTTGTAGGTTCAACGGGTATGTTCATACTACACACCAATCTCATGCAAATGTATGACTGTGTCGATCCCGGGTCAATTAAGGCAATAACACACGTATTGAAAAGATAAAAAGTACCCGAAATAACATCAGGAGCAGAGCCTTTCTGTCAAGTGCGTATTGCATACGTTCTTGCCAGGGGTCGAGCCTTTGATTTTGCAGTGTCTTTGGTTGCCACACGACTGCCACTAGCACTCCGCAGGTGTCTCAGAGGTCTATCTCATTCCAAGGGAGCACTCAACTTTGGAGTTACTTCCACTTCTTTTTCAATTTGTTCTGGACAGTCCCTGAGAAAGTGGTCGAGAGAACCATATCTGAAACATGCACCGCTCTTTACTCGGTACTCTCCAAAGTGAAATTTGTTACAACTTTTACACTTTCGCTTTTGGTCATCTACACTCCCCACACTAGTCACCATCGGGGAGGAAGACTTCTGATCTCATTGTTTAGAGCTTCTCGTTCTACTCGAATATCCTATAGATGAAGTGGAGCGTTCATGTTGGATCCTTGATTTTTTTATGAAAAATGAAAGCGTCCTACCACCAGATCTCTTGCTCGCAACTCGAGCATCTCTCTTTGCGTGTTTTCTTTCATTATTGAGTTCCTCAGCCTTCTTGGCCCGATCAACTAATACGACAAACTCCTGTATTTCAAGGATCCCAATCAGCAACTTGATGTCCTCATTCAAACCTTCCTCGAAGCGTTTACACATTTCTGATTCAGTTTGAACCCACTCAGTTGTATACTGACTCAACTTTACAAAATCCCTTTCGTATTCAGTCATAGTCTTATTCCCTTGTTTGAGTTCCAGGAACTCCTTTCGCTTCGAGTCTAAGAACCTTTGACTGATATAATTCTTCCTAAACTCCGCTTGGAAAAATTCCAAAGTGATATTTTCCTTTGGCAACACCGAAGATACGGTCTTCCACCAGTGGTACACAGTATCCTTCAAGAGAGACACGACGGACTTTAAACACTCCTCAGGTGTGCACGATAATTCATTTAATACCCTTGTGGTATTCTCGAGCCAGAACTCGGCTCTCTCAGCATCATCCTTAATTTTAGCTCAAAATTCCTCAGCCCTATACTTCCTAAGCTTGTCAACAGGGGCCTTACCAATTCTTACCAGTGCAATACCTCATGGAAAATCCTCATTAGGTTGGTTAAGGGATGGGGGCGATCGTGGTATGTTGGGGCGATTCCTCAAACAATCCCTAAACCATTCATCCTCAAATAATCCCCAAACCATTCATCCTCAAATAATCCTTAAATAACCCTTCTACTACTACTAGATACAGCTCGTTGTACGGAAGCTGTGGCATGGCTCTCGGCTCCATCGGACTCATCTTGCGCATGATTGGAAGACATTTACTATATTCAGAAACAATTTAAACAGTTAGGAGATATCACACTATCAACTTTCAAACAATGGCATGTATAGCGAACCTCAATGCTCTCTACAGTAGTTCTAGAACCGACTAAGCCATAGCTTTGATACCACTAAATGTAACACCCCTCGCCCGTATCCGACACCAGAATGGGGCTCGAGGAGTTACTAGATTTAAACCTTTACAAACTTACTAAGTTGGGTCACCAAAATTCACCCAAATTTAAAACCTTTCAAACATGTACACCTTGTCCCTTACACAAGCCTTTGAGGCTTAAAACACGCTTAGGGGCAGTACGGGACAAAATCAAAAACATTCGATAAAATTTGAGTACCTTAGAAGGTTTTCCCTTACTTGAAATGCAACATGCCCGTGTGATGGGGCCGTGTAGTTATACACGCCCGTGTAGCTTAGGACACGCCCATGCCCTTAACCCGTGTACAACACTGACTTCAACCTCATCATTCTGTTAAAATCACACGGCCATGACACACCCCCGTGTGCTTAGCCCGTGTTCAATACTGACTTAAAAATTTAGGTGCAGGGGACGCACAGCCATACCACACACCCATAGGGATAGGCCGTGTGTCATACACAGACTAGACACACGCCCGTGTGTTTACTTGTGCGGACCTTATTAGGCTATTTTCCAAGCCTTTGATCTCTCTCTAGCAATCAAATATTCTTATGAGTTGCTTTAGTGCATGTTAAGACCAAATTATACACTTATGTATATATATAAATCTTTGATTAACCTCATTGCATGTAAACTTCATGTCATTGGTTTCATACATGCTAAGTTAATTCTCGTCTTACATTTTAAGGATTTCTATGTCTACTTGACATATTTAAGGTTGGCTCGTTTTTATAACTCATTGCCAATTGTAACCACACCATCATATGTGAACATAAACATGCGTTGATTTGTAGGTCATCGCCTACTTCAAAATAAGCCAATTTCCATGGCCATATAGAAAAAGATAAGTATGACTTTACATGTCTTCATCTTGCCAAATCAAATGACACATATAACCAAATACTCAAGTTTTATACATGCCATTGAACAAAACATAAGTATCTATATACCAAAGCTGAGTTAGTTGATAGTGTGTTGATTCTCCAACCGTCTTCCAATCTATACGAGTCCTCGAGCTCTATAAGACAGGGAAAGGAGAGGGGTAAGCATTTACATACTTAGTAAGCTCGAAATAACTGGAAAGTAAAATTACCGATTATTTAGCATATATCCTTATTAAATAATGAAACCAACAAGTATGGATATGATTTCCTTATTACAGGCACTCAAGCAATGAGTTAGTCACTCAACAAAACACCACGCAATTTATCTTAGATGAGTTCATCATTCAATAGGTCATTCGTACATGTACCTCGTGTTAGTCTCGTTGAGTTTTTTTTAGGAAATCTTGATGGGTCATCCAGTCATCGTCAATTCATATGAATGATCATTTCAAGTATGCACTCCCGCGAACCTCACATCTTACAGCGGAATTACTAGTCCAGGCTAAATACTCTGCAATATAAACCCATAAGGTCATGGCGGGATTACCAGTCATGGCTAAATCCCTTACACGACAAACATCCTTAATGAGCTCGGATTTGAATTACCAGTCCAGGCTAAATTCAAACCCTAATCGGATTACCCGTCCGGGCTAAATCCACAATGCACACATATTCTTCGGGAGGCTCGATCACTCAAGGTACACCCATCTAGGCTAGATCTTTTTGATACTTGAGATCATCGGATTACCCATCTGGGCTAAATCCTCTCTACAACACATACAGGATCTCAAGCCTCATGTAAATCATGGTTTATCCATCGAATTCCCTTTCTAACCTCAACCAAGACATTTACTAATAAATTATTATCAAAGATACATTCCATGCATTTTCAGGCCATCAATAATGCAATCATCATGTATTCATAAATCATACAATTATGCATGTTATGAGTTTACTTTAAGTTATCCGAACTTACCTGGTACTTATTTCGGTGATGTGTTTCAATTATTCCGAAACCTTTCATTTCTTCGATCGATCTCAAAAATTTGTTCCTCGGGGTCTAGAACAATAAAATTAAACTATTAACATTCTACATTATACTATATGAGCTTAAATTTCACATCCGGTCCAAATGACCATTTTGCCCCTAACTTTTCACATTTTTACGATTTAGTCCGTAGGCTCGTATAATGATACATATGCAATTTCTATCTTACCCAAGCCTAGCTGAACACTTTTCCTTTATTTTCACATTTCTATCACATATTTAACAACTTTTGCAAAAAGGTCCCTTTAGGGTTTTTCATGAAAATCACCTAGGAAAAGATGTTTAACACACCTTCAACTTTCATATCCCTCCATAAACCATCAAAATACAAGTAACTCATGCATGGTTAAATTTCAAAACATGAACCCTAGCATGAAATATGGGTAGAAATAGAGAGAGTAAGCTACCGGGATTTTAAAAATACGAAGAATATTAAAAATGGGGCTTGGGAGCACTTACTATTGAGCTTGAAAATGTTGAAAACCCTAGATATGGAGGACTTGAGAATTTCAGCTGGTAGAAGGGAGAATATGGCTGATTTTTGCCTTCGTTTTCCCATTTTATTTCATTAAAATGCCAAATGACCAAAATGTCCTTAAGCCCTTTAAAATTTCATCCATACAAGCCCATTTTTGTTCAAAAACTTAGAAATTGGGAAAATTCTCTATAAGACCTTCTAATTTATAATCTAAAGCAATTTCATACAAATTGCTTCTAGAATCCAAGTTTTACAATTTATTCAATTTAGTCCCTGATTTCCAATTGGACACCTTACTCAAAGAATTTCTTCATGAAATCTTGACACATGTATATTCTCATATTCTAGACCTCATAATAATCATAAAATAAATATTTTGATGTCAGATTTGTGGTCTTGAAACCACTATTCTAACTAGGCCCTATTTTGAGATGTTACATTTCTCCCCCCTTGAGGGACTTTCATCCTCGAAAGTCTTACCAGTAAATAGGTTCGGGTATTGGTTTCTCATGGTTTCTTCTTTTCCCATGTAGATTCTTCTACACCATGTCGAGACCATACTAAAGCCATATTTTTATTTCTCAACTGCCTAACCTCACGAGCTAAAATCTTGACCGGTTCCTCTCCACAGGTCATTTCTAGTCTAATCTCAATCTCATGCTTCCACTTAGAACGGATTTATTTACCACAAACAAAAAATAATGATTAACCGTTTCAAAATAATGAGATCTTTTAAAAACTAAGTCATCAAAAATTTTATCGACAACTTTCAAACCTGTTTATCGTGGCTTGGTTGCTAAAGATTCCTTACCTTTAAGCACTTGTGGTTGGATTCTACCTTCAACCTTACCTTTTTCGATCAAATGAAAGCGTTTCTCACAGGGAAAGTATTGAAGTTGAAATTTATCAATCGAATCTTCAGAAACTTGAAAAGAAACAACATGAGGAAAACTCACATGTTGGTTAGTGGAAACACTCCTCACTTGTTCTTGCTCCCTATCATCTTTTTCGTTTGTTTCTTTTTCTAAATCATTTTCAAACTCTCTTTATTTTTCACTCATCTCTTTTAAAGACTCACTCTTACTTTTTATTTCAATTTGTTTTTCTTGCTCGCACACTTTTTCTTTTCTTTCTTCGTACTCACTCTCTTTTTGCTCAATCTCAATCTCTTTTTTCTCTCTTTCGTTTTCTTGTTTGATTTCTTTTTCACTTCTCTCAATTTCTTTCAGAATTCACTCATTTTCTCGCATTATCTTTTCTTTCCTCTCTTTTCTTTTTATTTCTTTTTCTCTTTTCGTTTCATTACAAGAAGAAGACGATAAGAAGGAATCAAAATGGCAAGTTTTCCAACGAAAAGAAGGGGAAGAATTTACATATGAACCAAGTTCAACTCATCGTGAATATTTCTCCGTGGATGATAGCCTTGGCACACTTGAAGAGATACATCGATCTTCTCGTTGGTGTACTCAGAAAATCTCAAACTCGAAGTTTGCTTCTCCTTGTCTCGAATTCCTTGACGAATAGGAATCTTGATAAGAATCTCTTCCCGAATAGTCTTTGGGTGTGTGTCGCCATGACGATCTTAACTCTGTGTCTCAACTTGTGAAATTTGCTTTAGTTGGCCTCTCACTTGATGGCCTAGCTTTTCTTGGATAGGCTTGATTTATCGATCGAGCATGCACTCCATATCTTTCATAAAATATAGAAATTTAAATTCTAAAAATTCTTCTCGAAACATGATTAATTGATGAAGTAAAATTTATTAAAACAAAACAGAAAGTAAATACCTCACCACAAAAAACCTCACAATTCACTCGAAAAGAAAAATAAATGTTTTCACTCACGCTCATGTTTACTCTTATTTTAGGCTTTTTTTTTTCAATACTCTAATGCACCCACACGCTCTTTGCCTTTTACCACTCGATCTTTTTTTCGTAATTTCGTAGTTTGTCTCGTTAAACTTATTTGCTGCTTAGGGGTCGATTTAAGGTGGTTACAATGGCTATATTGTATTGGGTATAAGGTAGGCTGAAATAAAATAAAATTGGTTTTAAGTGTAGCGTTGGGGTGGTGATAAAAGTAGAAGGACAATCTTTGTTTGATCGGGAATACACAAGATCGAATGAACGAATACTTCAACACCCTCTTTTTTTTCTTTTTTCTTTTTTTGACTATAGAATTTTTTTTAACTTTATATATATATTTTCAATTACAATGCTAAATACAATAGAGAACTTGAATACAACTTGAAATTTTTTTTGTTCAAAACTTTTTTTTATAACGAACCTACTCTGGGATTGCTATGAACATCGGTACTTCTCGATTTGTAACTCTAATACCAAATGATGTGATCCGACCTGGCATTGATAGTCGAGTCAATTTAAGTTGCCCAATCGTCATCGAGGAAGTATCATTCGCTTTTGAGAAAAAGAGTGTATTTGGCTAGTTTGAACAGAAGTTATCAAAAAGTGGTTCAAAGATAGGCTAAAAATGAGTAAGATAGGTTTGGTCTAACAAGAAGGTAGGATAGATAATTTGACAGGAGGTAGAAATGGTAAAAACAAACTTAAACGTCAAGAATGATTCAACATATAGACAGTGTTGCCCTGGGACTTATATTGTTTAAGGTGGGTTAATGAAAGATAGAAGAATGGACCTTGACCCATTACTTAGGAAAGTAAGAACCAAAGGTATAAATAGATGGACAAATGCAACACCAAGGCTAGTGATAAGTTCAGATAGAAAGAGTTCGAGTTGACGCCACTAGCACGCTAGATAAGTCACTCGAGACTCGTACGAAAATAGAGAGGAAGTAAACCTCACAGAAAAAATGTTCATTCAATAATTTGGAAAAATTCTTTTCTCTAGTTTACAAAGCAACTATTTATAAGCCTAATATGCCTATTGATATTTGGCATCTATGATGTTTACACTAACTTAAATTCTGTTCACATTTGTATTTAACATGTTCACACAAAAGCATTAAAATTCGGTTCATGCTTGAAGATGGTGCATGAATTGGCCAAACTATCATGTTGCTTCACTTGATGCATTCATGCATACTTAGCCTTGAAGAATAGCCATAATGCCATGAATGTGTAGCACTTTAATACTCCTACATCTCTCTTGGCCAAATGAGGCTTTAATGTGCCTTGAATACTTGAATTGAATGTATAGAAATTCATTTCCCTTGTGGCGAACGTCCATGCACATTAATAAATGGTAGAATAATCATGCATGGGAGAAGAAATGGTTTGTTCTAGATGCTGGTTGCTACTTGCATGAATTCCCCAAGCATTTATCTTCCAATTGTCCATAAATATGGTCCACGAATCTTCAAATACATGAACAAATAGCAGATTCCTCTTGCATGAACGTCCCAAATGCATGTATCCCTTTGAATGTCATCCATTGAACCTCAAATATGTATGCACCTTGCATTAACTCATCATCCATGCATCTATGTCGTCCAAGGGGTGTGTACCTACACCAAACAAATTAGCAAATTAATTCTCCTTTGGACACATTAATTCGGTAGCATAAAATATATTAAACCTACACAATAATTTGACCAGACATATTTAACCCTTGTAATAGATTAAGACACATTTAACACTTGTATAAAATAAAAACACATTAAATTCAGCTGGAAACAAAACTTATTAAAATCACATAATGAACTAGAAAACATAATGAGCTAAATTGAGCTAGGATATTCGGCCATGAGCTGTATCAAATTAAATAAAATAAGACTAATACTTAGTTTATTATAATGATAAAAGAAACGAGCTAGAAAAGAACTAAATTGAGTTCAAACGAGCTGAGATAAGCTCAAATGAGCTGATTTGAGCTGAATGGAGCTCGGAGAGCTAGAGATGAGCTGAGTTCGGCTTGCACAAGGGTGCAAGGGATCTTTAAGGAACTAGTCTGAGCTTCCTCATTATCATGGAACTTTGATTCATCCCAAGTTTAGGTGAATAAAGCTGGATCAGCTTCTCGGAAGAGCCTAGCTCGGACTCAAGTCATTGGGTCATCGAGCAGCTTGATGAGTTCCTTGTTTGAGCTTGGTGAGCTCCCGAGCATGCTTACATCAAAACATAAAGACATTGAATTTCAAATCGGTGACAAAGTATTTTTATAAGTATCTCCGTGGAAGAAGATTCTTCGATTTGGTCGCAAAGGCAAATTGAGTCCGCGATTTATCGGGTCGTATGAGATTATTGAAAGAATAGGGATAGTGGCATATCGACTAGCTTTACTTTTAGAGTTAGAAAAGATTTACAATACTAGCTTTACTTTCAGAGTTAGAAAAGATTTACAATGTATTTCATGTGTCGATGTTACAACGGTATCGATCAGATCCATCGTATGTAATTTCTTCGGTAGAGATTGAAATTCAACCTGATATGACATATAACGAAGAACCGGTCAGAATTTTAGCTCGAGAGGTTAAAGAGTTGAGAAATAAGATCATAGCTTTAGTGAAGGTTTTGTGGCAACGCCACAAGGCTGAAGAAGCTATGTGGGAACCCGAGAAAGCTATGAGAAAATAGTACCCTAACCTTTTTCTGGTAAGATTTTCGAGGATTAAAATTCCTAAGGGGGAGAGTTGTAACAACCCGTTTTTAGTTAAATCAGAACAATGATTTTGGGATAACAAATCCAGGGTCAAAATATTTATTTTATTATTATTTTAACATTTATAGCATGATAGCATGATTGTGTGAAATTTTTGTTAAGAAATTTTATCATTTGGGTGCTTAATTTAATAAAAAGGACTAAATCGCATAAAGTGTAAAACTTGAGTTCTATTAGCTAAAGGTGTTTAATAGCTGTGGAACCTTAAATTAGAGGTCATTATGTGGTAATTAGCCCATTAATTAGATAGTGGATGATATTGGCTTGGCATTATGGAAATTTTGATTAAGTTTTAAGGTTAATTAAGTAAATTAGCAATTAAGGTTAATTAAAATAAAACAAAAGTGATCATCATCTTCCATTATCTTTTTACAACTGAAAATAGCATGAGAAGAAGCAATATCTTCTTCATTTGGCCATTCCTATTTCTTGCAATTAGGTATGGTTTTTGTCCCATTTTTAATGATTTCCATGTTTTTGAGAGCGTTGCAGCTTAATGTATGTGTATTTTGATGAATCTATGTGTATTTTGATGTTTGATGATAGAAAATGTATGCTTGTTGTTAGATAAACAACATTTGTAAAATGATTTTTGACAAAATTGTCATTTAGGGATTAAATTGAGAAATGTTAAAATTTTATGGTTAAATTGTGAAATAAATGAAAAATATGGGCTGATATGGTAATAAGAGAAATTTTACTAGCATGGGTAGGGCCTTAATTATATGAATTTGTATTTTTATGAGATAAAGACTAAATTGTAAAGAAATTGAAATATTAGGGGCAAAAGTATAAAGTTGCTACAATGTGCATTTTTGGGCTAAATTTAATATATTGATGATTAAATAAATTAAATTTGATATTATATAGACCAAAAAAAGAAAAATTTGGATTTAGATTGGGAGAAAAATAAGGTTTTGGACTAATCGACTCATTTCGTCGTGTTTGCAATCGAGGTAAGTTCGTATGTTAATAAGCAGTTGTATAATTGTGTTTTAAATGCTTTATTATTGAATTATTAGTAAATACGACCTTCTGAATATAATTGACGAAGATTCGACAACGTTAAATCCTGGTTGAACCTTAGGAATAGATAGGATACAAATGACATGTCATTAGGGGTTATGTGATTTGCGTACTGGTCCGTATGTCCTACCGGTGGCTCAGTTATTCGGCATGTGTTACAAATTCTTGTCAGCTTGTGTGAGCAGCACCGTGTAGCTACGTCATGACCGTCAGCTTATGTGAACAGACCCGTCGATAACTCGAGAGTGAGCATTGTATGTGATATGAGATTGAGATAGCTTTAGCTATGTGTTGGCACTTAGGGTGCGATATTCCTGAGTATTTGATAGTATTCTGAATGGTTCAACGGGTATATTAGATATACGAATGAGTATGAGATTGATATGAGATGGTACAGGTATGTACTTGAACAGTATTAGTATTGAATTGAAGAAATTGTGAAATTCATATCTAACCTTATGAATGAATTTGTGATAGGTTTGTGTATCAATATGAATTATATCATCATATGTTAAATTTCTTAATTTGTCTATGTATGGTAAGATGAGTTTATTATTATATGAGCTTACTAAGCTTTATATCTTATTTTGTTCACTTTTTCGTGTTTTATAGTGATATCGAAGCTAGCTAGGATTTGGGAATCATCGGAGATCGCATCACATTATCAAGCTATCACTTTGGTAATTTTGAATCTATGTTTTTGGTTATATGGCATGTATAGGAATTATGGTCATTTTAGTTTATGGTTTGGTAATGAATTTAGCCATTTGAATTGGCTTGTAAATGTTAAGTGTTTGGTCTTGTGTATAGCCATGAGAGTTGACTTATTTTGGTATATTTGGTGATGTATATATATGTGCAAATGGCCTTTGTTATGCATTTGGTAATTGATATATAAATGCTTGTGGTGAATGGTAGTTTGTGAATTGGTAATGTGTGTATCACATGTTTGATAAATTGAGATTGGTATGCTTGTGGTTTTAGGTACAATGATGCTTAATTGAAAGTGACCATTAGGGTGATTTATGAATGTGAATTTGCTATAAAAGTGTTTGACTTATCTTGACACATAAGTGTCTTATGCTTGATGGTATGGATTTAGCATGAATTAGGCTTGGTTATGCTTGGTTTGAAGACCTATTTATGCTTTGTGTTGTGTCAATTGGTTTGGTGTAGGTGTATGACAATTGGGTGAGCAAAATGGCTTGGTAAATAGCCTATTTTTGTCCACATGGGCAGAGACACGGGAGTGTGTCTCAGCTGTGTGTGACACACGGTCAGATGACATAATCGTGTGTACCCTAGTGTTTAACTAGAAACTAAGTCAGTATGTTCTACACGGTCCAACATGTTGGCGTGTGACTTGGCCATGTGGCATAAGTCAGTATACCCTACAGGTTTGGCACAGCCTAGCACACGGCCTGGCACACGGGCGTGTAAGACCATTTCGAAGGGCACACGGGCGTGTGGTTGGTTGTGTGACCCAAGTCAGAGAGTTACACGGGGTCAGACACGGGCTGGGACACGGCCATGTAATCCCATTTCGAATGTCCACACAGTCAGTGACACGGGCGTGTCTTTGGCCGTGTGAGACACACAGCTGGACCACACAGGCATGTGTCCCCTGTATTTTGTAAAATTTTCTAAGTTTTCCAAAAATTTCATAAGTTATCGGTTTAGTCCCGAACCACCCTGAATGCATGTTTAGGGCCTCGTAGGCTCGTATTAGGGATAATGTGAATGATTTTGAATGATTAATTTGAAATTTGAAAATGTATGTGAAATGTATGGTTATATGCAAAATAAGTTCAGTACTTCTCCGTAACCTTATTTCGGCGTTGTACACGGGTGAGGGATGTTAAAAAATTGACGCACACTAGACTTTAAAAGCTCACCCCTTTAAGTTTATGATTTTTTTCAGATAATAGTTAAGGATAGGACATGGGCTCAGCTTACAGTGGTGCACTCGGGTATTTTCAAATAAATTATCACACTTTATTACTTGGTATTTTGGGATTGTTTTGTCATTTTTGGACTGTGGTTTGGGACATTTCATTTGATATTTGGGTTTTCTAAAACTATCTCCTAAATCGGTTTATAAACTTGGCAAGAAAAACTAGATTTTTCAACCTAATCGACAACTCAACTCAATGTTGATATTTCAAAAATAAAACTTCATTTTGAAACTCAACTTTTTTTGCCCATTAAAATGGTATTTGACAAGACATGTCAAAGTTACAATTTCAAATCAACAAGCGAGAGTTAGTTAAGATATTTTCCATTGTGACAGTTTTGAAACATGATGTTTTCTGTAACCTTTTGAAACTAGAGTTTTTCTAAAGATAACCGATTTTTACAAATTATTTCCAGAAGAAAACTTGTAGATACGAATTGGATTTTCTCAAGCAAATCAAAATGAAGGCTTTTTTTTTTTTTAAATAATGACATTTGTTGAAAGAAATAATTAAGTGATTTTTTGCATCATTACCATGGCCAATGTGATTTATGAGATTTGACCATAATGTCTAGGTCGAGTTTAGGGGGTTACATACTTAGTTCAATATTAACGGGACTGTGGTTAAAATCCAACCTTGTCCAAAATTAGTTCGCTAATTAACCCTAATTATAAAAAGAACTCGCTGGTTTAGAAAACCTTTCAATTAAATCTGCGAATTCCCCCTTATAACTCCATACTTAACGAATTCGGGTGTGACAATCAATCACTATCAAATAGTGATCAAGTCATCCATCACAAAGACAAAAGATGCGAAATTATTTTACGTATTTCTATGATAGTTTCTTGATAGCTCAAGAGTGAAATTAACAATTTGGAGCATCTCATAGGTTTATGTCTCGAAATTGATCAAACAAGTCTTGAGACAACATGGCTTAGGTCTTTAAACAAAGTGGTTTGTGTCTCAAGACAAACATACATCAAAGCTAATTTAGTAAAACAAGGAAAGTGCATCTCAAGAGATGAGAAGTCCAATCTCAAGACATGGAGCCCAATGTCTTGAGGCAATACCACACCGAAGCAAAAATAGCAAAATAGGGAGGCTTGTCTTAAGACATTATGTTCTTCGTCTCGATATACATTGTTGGGTTTTGTTAATTAAAGTTTAGATTCGAATCTTAACTCGATACTTGATTTTGTTTAATCCTTAGTTGCATTAAATGATATCATTTGGCATTTGTTAAACATGTTTCTATGTATAGTTGGATTTCTAAGGAATTTATTATGCTTCAATGTCAAGTTTCCTGGTACTATAAGTGGTGTTAATTGGAGTTATTCTAGAAACATACTGTGACACCACACATTTAGATTCTACAACGGAATGAAATGTAGGGTGTCATATACTAACTCGGTAAGGGATTTTTATATATACACAAATTTGGTGAGAGAAACATTTTATGCTAAAAGTTAATTGTTAGTGAAATAAATTTGAGAGTGCAATTGGATAGTGAAAAAAAAACCCCTTGGTTTAAACATAGTTTAATCTTACCTCCAGTGTTCCAAAACAATCTAAACATCACTAGAAAAAGGAAGAATAACATGAGGGCAAGAGCATGCAGCAATTGCATGGTACATTCAAATAGACATGGAGTTAAATTTTCAACAATTAAATTTGTAACCCCCTAAACCCGGCCTAGATGTTATGGCCGAGTCTTAAAGATCATATTGGCCATATTTATGGCACAAAAAATCATTTAGCTATTTTCTATTAAAAATCATCATTGCTAAATATGTCTTTGTTGAGAAAACCAAATTTTGTTTGAAATTGTTTATCTTTAGGAAACTCAAGTTTTGATATTTTTTTTAGAAAGTGTCGTACTTCAATTAAAACATCATAATGGATAATCTACATATCTAAAACTCGTTTTTCATTTTCAAAATGTAGATTTAATATATATATCTAGTAAAATATCAATTTTGTGAGCGGATAGTGCTAAGTTTTGAAAACAAAATATTGAATTTTGAAAACACCCTTGTTAGGCCTTGTTTGACATATTTATGAAAAATCCATCATAAATTGTCAATTTTATAATCTTTTACATGATAATCTTAAAACCTAAATCATGCAGAAAAATCCAAGATTAAAATAATCCAAAGTCCAGAAGAAAATCCCAAGCAAAAGTCTACAGTAGTAAAAACACATCTCTAAAATATCGAGTACCAAAATAATATTTTTTTAAAGTGATCGAGAGTACCTTCGTAAGTTGATCTCGTCCTAACCTCGAATATTATCTGAAAAGTTAGAATTAAAAAAGGGTGAGCTTTAAAAGCCCAGTGTGAGATCAACACAAATATAATCACATACATATCAAAGTATCAATCTCATCATATCAATCATCATAATAATCACAAGTTCTAATATTGATACTTATGCATGGACATATTGATGTATACGTTAAAAACGATGCACATTTTATAAAATTTCTTACCCATCTCCACTACACACCATATATCGAGTTTCCCCAGAACTTGTCCATCAAAACACCATTTGTGGACAAGCCAACACTAATTTGCAGTTAAACTATCATTGATTTGTAGATAAACAACCACTGATTTGTAGATAAACTTCCACTGATAACACTAATATGGACAAGCCAGCACTAAATTGCAGATATGCTGCCACTACTTCTTCCTTTCACAAAATCTCACCCCATGCATGTGATATAGCGATTTTCACTTATAATACATATAGATCACTTATACACTTATGCATGTAAACATGCCCTTATAATTGCTTATCACATAATAATCACTTTAACATATTTTGCATGCTTTTTACAATATATTATAGATCTTGATTTTTCATACATATATACACATAAATTGCACATTTTTAAATCATCACAAATGACACATGAGCCATACATCACATATCATGAGCACGAGATCTACACAAATATCATAACACAATCATAAGCATATCACTTGTCATGTAGATCATAGTTCCACTTGGTTAGAACACTTACTTGGTATCCATCTCGATAAGTTATTAATATTTAATATATTCATATATTTTAATATAATTAATTATTAATGTAATAAAATAACTATATCACACAAACAAACGGTAACGGTCCCACACCTTATATTATAGATTTGATTTGCCACAATCCTTAATAATGATCTCACTTTGATCTAATTCAAAAGATGAATCCCATGGTTTTGGACTCTCGAAAAGATGATTTCCAATGTATTATCGTTTGGTCCTTCAATATGATAATAAGTAGTATTAGTACCATTGTACATAAATAAATAATAAAAAATATAACTATGACTCATGGAACTATACCATTCGGCCATGTTAAGGAAATAATAGGAGAAGGGTTTTTACGACCCAAAATGATCTTTACTTACACTTGATTAATTCAAATCGATCAATAAATCTAGAAGGAGCCTTATTGGAAAATCGAGCGATCTAGAAAGGATCATTACAATGAAAGAAAGAGTTTGATTAAATTAAAAAGAGAAATGGCACAAGAAGATGAAAAGAAAAGAAAAGAAAAGAAAAGAAAGATTTTTGGTCAACCGAGGCTGCGACAACGGCTCGATGACAGTCTGGCAGTGGAGGAGCTATGCCCGACAGTGGCTAAGCGATGGTCCAATAGTGATGGAGTTATGTGGTTCGGCTAAGGAGAGGGGAAGAAAGGAGTAGCTGAAGAAAAATAGAATAAAAGTGGAGGAGGAGGAGGACTTGCGGTGGTGCAAGGTGGCAATGGGAGAAAAGAGATGAGAAGAGTGGAGGTGCAATAGCCACGTGAGGTGGTGATCGATGGAAGGACGTTTGGGTCATGGTGGAGGAAAAAAAAAGATGATTAAAGGAGTGGTGGTGGTAGTTGGCCAAAATGGAGAGAAAAATGTGAGAAAAGAAATGAAAATTGGAAGAAAGTGAGAGGGAGAGGGAGTATGGACGACAATGGAAGTGTGGAATGATTGGTTAATCTTGGTCAGGTTCAATGTATATTGCAAATAGGTAAGATGTGATGTTATGGCAAGGGAGGGGGACATGGAGTAAAAAGGAGGAACATGCACCCTCAACTTATTTATGGTGAAAAAGGGGAGGATGGCAACCACTTAAATCACATGAAATAAAATTGTAAAAAAAAATTAAATAAAAGAGTCTGAACATTAAAACTGAAACCTTAGACCACTAAGATAGCAAAGGAGTTCATAAACCACTAAACTACTCACTTCCTTATTCTTAAATTTGCGCAAATAAAATAAAAACATGGGATGACATTTGCTAAGGGTTTGAAACAAATTTGCACCAAATAGAAATTAACGAGAGTGAAGGGATTCAAGCTCAAATCATCAATAACAACTCCACCACTACTCACTGACTATAATTGATATTTATTTATTATCAAATGAGAAAAATGTTATCTAAATAAAAATTCAGTCAAGACAACTCTCGGTTCATTAACCCAATTTTTACTAACCCAATTTTTAGAATGTGATAAATTTCATTAAGTATCCAATTTAGATTTTTAATATTAGATAGCAAAGAATTCACCAAAGATCTCTTGAATTATTTTAAATAGCAAAAGAAAAGAAAAAGAAAATATCCCTTATGAATTTTGCCTCAGTTTAGAGCCACAAGGAGGTAGAAATTTGATTCTGTTAGGTTACGATCAACCAGCCACTTGCATTAGATACTCGAAAATAAAACCAATAGTTATTAAAGTGGGGAAAACCAAAAGAAGGCAGAAAGGAATCTTAAGGGGTCCCTTTGCATATCTTATTTTTACGAAATGGCTAATTATAGACAATTAAAAGACGCCCAGTACATATATCATATCTCTAAAAAGACGAAAACAAAAGTTGTAGATAAAAAAGAAAAAAAAAGAATGAAATGACAATGGCTCTATGAATCCGGGGGATTTTTCTGAATTTTGGGCCAGAAAATCAAACCGTTTGATTGATATTACATTTGGCTGACTTACAGGTTGGGACCCAAAATCATTAGTATAAATTAAAATGTAAACAGTCAAACCTTCTGCATATATCTTGAAATCTGTTGTGGGCTCAAACCCTTAGCGCATTGTTTCCGATTAAGATTTTGTTTCTTTAATTCTAATGAGTTTAGCGAATAACATCTTGGAATGCCTGAATAGGGGAATTGTAAAAACTGAAACGATTTTGTTTCCCGTCACCAATTATGACATATTGGTCATTTATGAGAAAAATGCTTCCACTTGAAATTTAGGTATTTCGATACATTCTCATTCTATATACTAACTAAAACTCTCGATAAAGTTAAAAGATAAAACTCTAACAAGTTGAAGGTCGGATCTCAACAAAAACAAACAGTAATTTTAATATCGTATTGAAGTACAAAATACGAAATCTTACGAGTTCCAATTTGTTTCTCTGCTATCAAATTTGTATGCGTCAGTAAGACAGACAACCAACAGACAATGAAGCAAAAAACAGCAAGGATAGGGCTATGGGATGAAAGCAATATACGGAATAAATAAATTCATGACTGTCGTATTAAGCTGAAGAGAATTGATACAAGGATTAATATAGCTTTTAGTGGAGTCTGACTCAAAAATATTTTGGCATGTTTATCGCTTTAGTACATTAGAACAAAGTTTGTATTTTAAAAAAAATTAAAATCTTTGTCTAGGTAGAAGCTTGAAATGCCCACTCGAGTTGAGTACTGTTGATGAAATAACGTTAGGATTGAGAAATGTATCCTCCTACTAATTTCAACACTGGGAAAAGCTTAATGGCTCCTTCCTGGCTCTTGCAGAAATGGGTCCAACAGAGCATTTCAAGATATGATCGTGAAAGCCAACTGCCGAGGTGGCACTTTCTTTACAGCAGAAAGTGGGATTTTTCCTATTTGATAAGAAAGCTTGGTGAGCTTCACAAAAGTCAGTGGAGTAACCATATGGTTGTAATGCTACATAATATAAAAGATAAAGTGCCGACGGTGGTATAAACCTTCAGATTATTCTAAACTATAATTCACTACAAAGAAAACCTTATCCTAAGAGCCTCCATTTGTATGTATTTGTGTTGTGTATATTTCATATTATTTTTTATGTTGAGTCAAAGATAGAAATTCAAATTCCCACCTTTTCCTATATATAAAGCCCCCTAGTCCAACAACCTCCTAGAAAGAATCCCAAACTTAAACTCACAATTAACCCTGCCAAAACTATGTTCATATCCATACCCACTCAAGTTCTTCAAGGTTTGCTTGGAGAATTCCACTCTAGAAGGTTGTTGCTTACACCAACTACAGCATCTCCTCCAAGCCCTGAGATCCGCCACAATTCTTCGGATCTGTACACCCGTAATAACAGCTTCGATGCCAACATTGTTATGGTTCTATCAGTCCTCTTGTGTGCCCTTATTTGCTCACTTGGACTCAATTCCATCATCAGGTGTGCATTAAGGTGCTCGAGTTTAGTAGCCTCAGAATCCGGAGCCACCACCTCTAGTCGGTTAGCAAACAAAGGGGTCAAGAGAAAAGCCTTGAAGACCTTTCCAACAGTAAACTACTCTGCGGACTTGAAGCTGCCTGGCTTGGACTCTGAGTGCATCATATGTCTATCCGATTTTACAGCAGGTGACCGCGTGCGACTTCTGCCTAAGTGCAACCATGGGTTCCATGTCCGGTGCATTGATAAGTGGCTAAGCGCCCATTCATCTTGCCCTAAATGCAGGCACTGCCTGGTCGACACCTGCCAAAAGATTGTTGGGTGTACTCAGGCAAGTTCGTCGGAACCTCCTCCGGTGCAAGAAACCATATTGTCTATAATAACTCCGGTATATCGCGAAGGTTTCATACATAGCTATAGGTGAATTAGCTTAGTAGTTATTCTTTGCTTTTCTTTCTTTTACTCTTTTTTTTTTTTTTTAATTGTATCATATGCAAGCCAAATTTTAGCTCTTTGCCTTGAAAATTAACATTAGAAGGCTACAAGCTAGTATACCATTTTATGTGCAGTTGTGAAATTCGTTCCTTGTTTTAATCTTCTTTTTTTTTCTCCTACCCTTACGAAAACCTGTTCATAACATTAAACAGAACAAATGCTCAATGAGCTCACCTAGTTTAGAATTCCATTAGAAATAGTAATCGGCAGATCAATAGCCGAAAGGACGAATCAAGCCAAAAGAGTTGTGGTAGCTGACTGTTGTTGGGGAACGGCCAATTAGCTTAGTCAACTAACAAAGTTCTTTTAAATAGGAAAAATATTAAAACAATGGGCACAATCTAATACGAATGCTTTTAAAATCCCAGCTTCGAAGATAAACATTCTTATTGGTGTGGAGTGTGAAATAAAGTTTTCAACCATTAATAAAATTTTGTTACATCATTAAAATTTAAAGACATGAAATTATTATTATACACTCATCCATAGAAAATTTATTTTATGGACCCTCCCCACCACATTATTCATAGATCATTTATAATTATTTAATAATATTTCAGCAATATTTTCCTTGCATAAACATATAATTTTGGTATTTTTTTTATTCTGAACCCCAAATCTCAAACCTTGAATCATAAACCTTAAATCTTAAATTTAGAATCTCAAACCCTCAACCCTCAACCCTAAATCTCAAACTCGTAACTCGTAACCCCAAACCCTTGAACCTTGAACTCAAAACTCAAACTCAAACCTTGAACCTTAGATCCAAACTCAAACCTCGAACCTCAAGATTCAAGGTTCAAGCTAAAGGTTTGGGGTTCAAGGTTTATGGTAAAATAATTACCAAAATTCTGTGTCAATGACATGAAAAAAATTGTACCAAAAATACTATTTTAAAAAAAAATTGGTTGCACAAAAATAAAACATATTAACTTATGAAAAAAAAAAACAAAATGATTAAATTTGTAAAAGAAGAAAATATATTTGTTTATAATTTAAAAAATTAATTATTTGAAGTAATTTGATTAAATTTAAATTAAGTTGGAGAAGATATTAGATATAGATTAGTGTATAATAATACTTTGTTATCTTTAAAATTTAATGACGTGACACTATTTTATTAGTGCCTATAAAGTATACTTTTTAGGATGATCCTAATATAATTTATTCCCTTATTATATAACATATTTTTTAGGTGTTTCAAACTATATTAAATTATATTATATTTAACATATAAAAAAGTGATAAATAATAATTTAATTAACTTTAGAAATTTGTTTGGAAAATTTGTTAAATAATTTTTGTGTTTAGTATTGTTATATCTCTCCGCCACTCAAACGTGTGTCAGGACAATCGTTGACCTTTGCATTGACTTCTTTTGAAATAGCATCTCAGCAAGCCTGTAACACCCTAAACCCGGCCTAGACGTTACGGCCGAATCTGGCATGTCTCATCATAGTGTTTTGCAAAACCTTATACTAATTGTTTATGAAACCGTTTATAGGTTAAAACCCATTAAGTTTATTTGCTTGAGAAAACTCGGTAAATTTCGCTGCGCATCTGATTTTAACTTATCCAAACGTTTGCTATTTTAGATTTCCCCAATCCGACTAAAACCGCGGAAGCTTCTTTAGTTGAAACCTTAAGGTTAAAAATTCAGGTTTTTATTTGAAAACGTTGTTATTTGGAAAACTCGATTTTCCTACTCTAGCAGTTTAAATACGAAATCGTAAGCCCAATAAAGTTAAAAATAAATTCCCCAAATGGCCTTATTACATAATAAAAACCCAAATATGAAAACTTGAATAAATTGAGTCATTAACAAACAATTTGTGGACTGTGGCCACCATTGAGTCCCTTGCGACCCCAAATCGTCTAAGGCTGGGGATTACCTGTACAGTTAAAAAGAAGGGTGAGTTTACGAAAACTCAATGTGTAATCCCCTATCAGTCAAACAGTAACAGTGCATACAATAACGACCTGGGCTTGAGCCCTATTCAATAATAGTACAATTTGGGCCTAAGCCCTATACAGTGACAGTGTGGGGCTATGCCCAAAACAGTTTAATTACAATATAGATATGAACCCAACCCAATCCAACCAGCTCACCACCCGTACCAACTTACTCACCATGTGGGGATTAAATCGACCCACCCAGCCAACTCGCCAATATCGCAGCGAAGCTGCTAACAATAATGCAGCAAAATTGCTAATAACAATAAACGTGGCATAGCTACTAATGTCAGAATGCTTGGCAAAGCCACTAGAACGGTAAAACATGGCAATGCCACTAGCACAGTACTTCCTCTGAAACCGAATCCCAACCCCAGTGCGAAATGTCATGTCATAATATTTCGTGTATGCAAGGTTTCATACTCAAATACAATCATGTATATATCATACACTCATCAATCAACCTACCTCTAAGGTCTAATGGTCATTTCCACCCATTAGGGGTAAAATAGTAATTTTACCCCTCAGAGGTATTTTGGTCATTAAACCAATTCTGGGTCTCGGTACAGATAACGACCCTTCAAAAGGTCTACAATCATCTCGAATGACTCAGTTAACCCGTATGGCCAAAACAGTGTAAATGGGCCCAAGGCCCATACTCGGCCCAAGTGAACCCACACGCTCGTGTAACCCAAGCGGCCCCATTTTTAGTCACGACTATGCGAACCCCATAGTCCACACCATTATTTGCCACTTATCGTATACTTTGTCTGTGTGGGCTCATGAGCCCATTGTGCCCGCCAGCCCATCTCGGCCCATAACAGCCCAAGCTCATGAAAACCCTCGTGGCAGCCTCTACAGTCTGTATTCCCTGATTTGTAGGCTCGAGTTTACCCCACGAGTGATCGCACGCTCGTGAGGCCTCACATGCTGCAGTTTTGGCTTTTCGACTTTTCGGCTTCCACCGATTCGCAGTTCAACAAGGGTGTGATTACACACCTTTTTGGAGAGGAAAACGGTGATCACCACGCGCCCAACCTAAATGCAACATAACAATCCAAAGTCAGCTTCCAATTATCTGGATTAACCACACTCATAATATCTCCTAACTCCCAACATAATATACTGCTTACCTTGATAGCACAAGTAGGGTTCAAACCACCCTTAATCCACGATTACTCACTTATAGGCCACAATTTGCATTAAAGTCCACTTAGTTACAACCTTAAACATGAACCACTTAGCTAAATGAACCTCTTACCGAAACAGAGACTAAGAGAGGAGAGTAGTAGCGATATTTGACCTATCCCAACATAAACTACAATCGAGCACACGATGCCACGAACGTACCCCTTAACAATCATCGATAAAAAGAAAGGGATTAGAGGGGAAACTAATATAGTAGAGCAAAAGAAGGAGAAGTGGCATAACTTAATTACCTTGATCTAACTAGGAGAGATTAGGCTAGGCAAAAGAGCATTTGGCTAGCACAGAGAAAAGCCCAAATGAACCGAAAGGGAAATGAGGCAAGAGGGATTCGATCAAGATTCCGAGAAGGAAAACGAAGTTATGAGTGAGAGGGAGAATGGAGAAAGATCAAAGAGATATTTGACCAAACAAATGAATGGGTCAGAGGAGAGGTGAAGTTCGGCCAATGCAGAGTATAACAAAGAGAAAAGAGAAATAGAGATTAGAGGAAGAAAGAATTCGGTCAAAGATTTAGAAGAAAAGAGTGAAGCAAGTCATGACATTCGACACAAGGTGGAATCAAAAGAAGGAAACGAAAACAAGAAAATTCGGCTTAAATCTCGAAATGCACGAAAAGAAATCGACACAAGAGAGAATGGTACCAAAAATGCCAAAAAGAACAAACCCCAAATAGAAAGAAGGAATTCGACACCTATACTCACACACCAATTGCCGAAAATGCATTCTCAAATCCCCTTGGCCGAATTTGCACTCTCAAGCACCCCCATTCGGCTACAACTTCTTCCAATTTCGAATTCCTTGAAAATCTCCAAGATTTTCTCCCCTTATCCCTCCTTGATATCCTCCAAACAACCTCTATGACCCATTCAAACTCTCTATCACCAGAGTTTAAATCCCACACAACTCTAGTCGTCCTCTACTAGCAAAATAAATGTTCCTTGGTTGCCAAAGGGGATTCAAACCCATGCCCTCTCAGATGCTCCACATGCCACTTGCCACTAAGCCACAAGGCTTTTTGTGACATAGATTCTTACACACTTAAACATAGGTCCTAACTGCTAACAGCCAATCTCACTTAAGAACAAAACTAAAAACTTTTCCAAGGCCCAGACTCGAACCCAAGCTTCTTTAACATACCCAAGCGCACCCAAAACCGCCTAGCCTATAAAGAAAACATGACATATGCGTCCAAGAGTGCAAAATCACAGACCCTACATTTTTGGGGCATTACAACTCTACCCCCTTAAGAAATTTCAGCCTCGAAATTTACCTGGTCAGAATAAGCGAAGGTATTACTGCCGCATCGCCTCCTCAGGCTCCCACATGGCTTTCTCTGAACCGTAATTACGCCAAAGCACTTTGACCAGTGGAACCGATTTCTTTCTCAGCACTTTAATGTTATGATCCAATATCTGCACCGACTCTTCCTCGATAGTTAAATCAGGCCTAACCTTGATTTCCTCAACTGATACAATGTGCGAGGGATTAGAACGGTACCATCTCAGCATTGAAACATGAAACACGTCATGTATCTTATCCAACTCTAGAGGCAACTCAAGTTGATAAGCGACCGGTCTCATATGCCTAAGTATTCGGTAAGGTCCAATAAACCTAGGACTAAGCTTGCCTTTCCGCCCAAACCTCAAAATTTTCTTCCATGGTGAGACTTTAAGAAAGACATAATCCCCCACAGAATACTCAATTTTCTTACGCTTTAAGTCTACATAAGACTTTTGTCTGTCAGACACTTTCTTTAACCGATCTCAAATCAGCTTTACCTTGTCTTCTGTATTCAAAATTAATTCTAGCCCTAAAATTCGCCGTTCACCCAACTGAGTCTAACAGATAGGAGTACGACACTTATGACCATATAAAGCCTCGTACGGTGCCATTCGAATGCTAGACTGGTAGCTATTGTTATACGCAAACTCTGCCAGTGGTAAATAGTCCTCCCAGCTGCCTCTGAAATCAATTACACAACTTCTTAACATATCTTCCAGTATCAGAATCACCCTCTCTGACTGCCCATCTATTTGAGGGTGGAATGCAGTACTGAAATCCAGTCCTGTACCCAAAGCCTCGTGTAACTTCTTCCAAAACCGAGATGTGAATCTAGGATCTCTGTCGGATATGATAGAAATTGGTACACCATGTAGTCTCACAATTTCGGTCACATACAACTTGGCCAACTTCTGTAACAAATAATCATGCGGACGGGTATAAAATGGGAAAATTTAGTCAATCGGTCCACAATTACCCATATCAAATCCTTTTTAGTCGGAGTCAAGGGTAGCCCACTCACAAAATCCATGGTTACCCTCTCCAACTTCCAGAGTGGAATTTTAACTGGATGCAGTAACCCAGAAGGTAGTTGATGCTCAGCCTTAACTTGCTGGCATGTCAGGCACTTACTCATATAATCAGTAACTTCGCGTTTCAACCCTGGCCACCAGTACAGCTCATGAAGATCTCGGTATAACTTGTTTCTACCCAGATGCATAGCATATGGACTACCATGTGCCTCTTGTAGTATAGACTACCTCAGATTGGAATCTTTTGGTATAGACACTCTTCCATGGAAACATAATACTCCTTCACTATTCAGCCCAAAATCTGTAGTCTCACCCTTCTCAACTTGCCAAAAACGAGGAACTAACGACTCATCTAGTAATTGCTTCTCCTTAATTTGATCAGTCCAAGTAGGTCTCACTTGCAATTCAGCTAACAAGCTACCATCATCGAATAGGCTGAGACGAGCAAACATTGCTCTCAAATCAGATACAATCCTACGGCTTAGTGCGTCAGCTACCACATTAGCTTTATTAGGGTGATACTCAATTAAACAATCGTAGTCCTTAAGCAACTCTATCAACCGTCGTTGCCTAAGATTCAACTCCTTCTGAGTAAAAAGATATTTGAGACTTATATGATCTGTGTAAATAATCATCTTTTCACCGTACAGGTAATACCTTCAAATCTTCAGTGTGAAAACCACCGCAGCTAACTCCAAATCATGAGTGGGATAATTTTTCTCATGAGGCTTAAGCTGACGAAACGCTTAAGCAACCACCTTACCGTCTTGTATTAACATACAACCCAATCCAATATGCGATGCATTACTATAAACAGTAAATTCTTTCCCAGACTCTGGCTGTATCAAAACAGGGGCCTTAGTCCAAACATCCTTCAATTTCTCAAAACTCTCTTACTGTTTATCAGTCCAATTAAACGGTACTCCTTTACACAGTAGCTTAGTTAGAGGTGCAGCAATCAGGGAAAATCCTTCAACAAAACGTCTATAATACCCAGCCAGACCCAGAAAGCTTCAAATCTTGGAGACCGTCTTTAGTGGTTTTCAATCCACTATAGCTTTAATTTTTTCGAGGATCTATCCTAATTCCCTCTGCCGGCACTATTTGACCCAAAAATGTGACTTCCCGCAGCCAAAACTCACACTTGCTGAACTTTGCATAAAGCTGTTTTTCCCTTAGAATTTGCAAGACAATACGAAGATGTGCATCATGGTCCTCCTCGGTTCTTGATTACACCAAGATGTCGTCTATAAACACAAATACGAACCAATCCAAATAAGGCTGAAATACTCTGTTCATCAGATCCGTGAAAGCCACTGGTGCATTTGTCAACCCAAACGGCATCACTAGAAACTCGTAATGACCATAATGAGTTCTAAACGTAGTCTTATACACGTCAGCCTCCTTAACCTTTAGCTGATGATACCCAGACCGAAGATCTATCTTGGAAAAAATTGTAGCTCCTCCCAGCTGGTCAAACAAATCATCTATCCTCGGTAAAGGGTACTTATTCTTAATAGTCAGCTTGTTCAATTGATGATAATCAATGCACATGCGCATGGACCCATCCTTCTTCTTCACAAACAACACCAGTGCTCCTCACAGAGACACACTTGGTCGAATGAATCCTCGATCCAATGGCTCTTGAATTTGAGCCTTTAGCTCCACCAGCTCTTTCGGTGCGATCCTATAAGGGGCAATGGACACCGGAGCTGTTCTAGGTAGGAGTTCAGTACCAAATTCAACCTCACGGTCTGGTGGCAATCTCGGAAGCTCTTCAGGAAATACATCCAAAAAATCTTTAACAGTTCAGACATCTCCCACAGAAGGACCTTTAAAATCGAAAATACTAACATATGCTAGGAACGCCTCGCAACCTTTGCAAACTAGCCTCTCAGCCCTTAACATAGAAATCACATTAGACAGATAATCTCTTTGCTCCCCTAACACAGTCACCTCCTCATCTTCCATAGACTTCAACACCATACGCTTAGTAGCACAATCCAATTTTGCTCGGTGTTTCACTAGCCAATCCATGCCCAATATAATATCAAATTCCCCAAACGGCAGTTCCATCAAATCCGCCGAAAATACCACCCCTTGAACCTCTAGGGGCACACCTCTGAACAACCTATTCACCCCAACCAATTTTCCCAGTGGACTCAACATAGTCATTTCACTAATTGTATTTTCAGACTGAATACCTAGCGTCTCGGACACAGTGCACGCAACATACGAGTGTGTAAACCTAATATTAGTTAAAGCAGTGTATGGTAAATTATAAATTAGGAACGTTCCAGTTATGACGTTAGGGGCGTCACCCTCCTCTTGGCACCGAGCAGCATAGACCAAGGCTGGCTGTCTTACCTCAGTGTTTCCAGCACTTTTGCCTAGTGCTCTACGACTTTGACCAAACCCGTTTCCACCTCTAGCCTGACCACAGCCTGTCAGTGGCTACTGACCACCTCTCACAGGCTAAACATGACCCTGTCTTGAAGCTTGCATCTGAGTACAATTCTTAACTTGATGACCCAATGACCCACATCTAAAGCATGCCCCAGTTCGTCTCCAACACTCACCCTGGTGAGCTCTCCCACAATCAGTGCAAGGCTACGGTCTTGCAGCAATACCAGGAATCGCTCGAACTGGCCCATCAAATCTGACCCTCTTTTTAGGCCTTCCAAAAGAACAAAAGGGTCAAAAATCCCTTTTATTTCTGCCCCTATCTTTCTCGCGGTCCTGCCGCTTAGAGTACTTCACATCCTCAGCATTTTTTCCTTTCTCAACAAGGGCAGCAAAGTTTCGCTCCCTCTACAGGGCAATCAGCACACGTAACTCGTCTCGAAGGCCATTCTCAAACCGCACACAGCGTTCATATTTTGTTACGACTATCCCACGAGCATACCAATCAGTCGCAGAAACTCTGCCTCGTACTCCGCCACAGTTTTATTCTTCTAAGTCAAATTTAGAAATTCCTTCCTTCAGGCGTCTACATAACTTGCATCAACATACTTCCCTGAAAAAGCTACTTTGAAGAAATCCCATGTCAAACGGTCAACATGTGTACCTTCTCTCACAGTGAGCCACCACTGGTAGGCCTCATCACGCAGTAAAGATATTGCTCCTTTTAATTTTTGCTCTTAAGTACAGTCAAGGTCATCCATTACCCGCTCGGTAGCCTCCAACCAATACTCTGCCACATTTAGGGCTACACCAGAAACACCCCAAAAAATTTTTGCTCCATTAGACCTGAGTCGCTCAGAAATTGACCCTTAGCCTACCGATCCAGTACTTGCTCCAGCAACCCTTTCAAGAACTCGTAGCATTGCTTGAGATAAAGCATCATCACCAGCTGCTTGGTCATGTGACCCTGTCTTGAGATAAAGCATCATCACCAGCTGCTTGGTCATGTGACCCTGTCTTAATTACTGGCGAGGCTGGTGCCTCCCTAGCCGACATGTGGCCCGATGCTGAAGACCCAGCTCTAGCACTTCCTTAGCCTCTATCGCGGCCTCGTGTACCCCTTCCGCAAGTACCTCTTGTGCTCATAACGATAGAGAATTGTCTGTTTTAAAGTCTTATGAATCAGTTTACAATTTCAATAATTATAAACAATATGTTATGAACAATAGTAATTAGAGTTTGTTTTTGCAGGACAGAATCTTCTACAGTTTTCAGTCTTTTATAGTCTCAGTTTACTCTAACTACAGAGGTTCAGTGTAATTCTACTACTTATAGTAGTCTTCAATAATACATTTCAGTTCATAATAGTAAATAGTGTCAGAAAACTTACAGATTTGGTGCCGGAGACTCAGTGTGCCACGTTCCTAACCACAACATTTAAAATTCAAATCCACAAAAACCCAATCCACAGTCAAGTTTTGTAACCTGGCTCTGATACCAATAAATGTAACACCCCAAACCCGGCCTAGACGTTACGATCGAATTTGACGTGTTACATCATAGTGTTTTGCAAAACCTTACACTTGTTGGTGAAACCGTTTATAGGTTAAAACCCATTAAGTTTATTTGCTTAAGAAAACTCGGTAAATTTTGCTGCGCATCTGATTTTAACTTATCCAAACGTTTGCTATTTTAGATTTCCCTAATCTGACTAAAACAGCAGAAGCTTCTTTAGTTGAAACCTTAAGGTTAAAAATATAGGTTTTTATATGAAAACGTTGTTATTTGGAAAAATCGATTTTCTTACTCTAGTAGTTTAAATACGAAATCGTAAGCCCAATAAAGTTAAAAAGAAATTCCCCAAATGGCCTTATTACATAATAAAAAACCAAATATGAAAACTTGAATAAATTGAGTCATTCACAAACAATTTGCGGACGTGTGGCCACCATTGAGTCCCTCGCGGCCCCAAATCGTCTAAGTCTGAGGATTACCTGTATAGTTAAAAAGAAGGGTAAGTTTACGAAAATTCAGTGTGTAATCCCCTATCAGTCAAACAGTAGCAGTGCATACAGTAACGGTCTGGGCTTGAGCCGTATTCAATAACAGTACAGTCTAGGTCTAAGCCCTATGCAGTGACAATGTCGGCCTATACCCAAAACAGTATAATTACAATATAGATATGCAACCCAACCCAATCCAACCAGCTCACCACCCGTACCAACCAACTCACCATGTGGGGATTAAATTGACCCACCCAGCCAGCTCACCAATGTCGTAGCGAAACTGTTAACAATGACGCAGCAAAAATACTAATAACAATAAACGTGGCATAGCCAGTAATGTTGGAATACGTGGCAAAGCCACTAGAACGGTAAAACGTGGCAATGCCACTAGCACAATACTTCCTCTGAATCTGAATCCCAACCCCAATGCGAAATGTCATGTCATAATATTTCGTATATGCAAGGTTTCATACTCAGATACAGTCATGTATATATCATGCACTCATCAATCAACCTACCTCTAAGGTATAATGGTCATTCCCACCCATTAGGGGTAAAATAATAATTTTACCCTTTAGGGGTATTTTGGTCATTGAACCAATTTTGGGTCTCGGTACAGATAACAACCCTTCAAAAGGTCTACAGTCGTCTCAAATGACTCAGTTAACCCGTATGGCCAAAACTGTGTAAATGGGCCCAAGGCCCATTACTCGGCCCAAGTGAACCCACACTCGCGTGTGGCCCAAACGGCCCCATTTTCAGTCACGGCTATGTGAACCCCATAGTCCACACCATTATTTGCCACTTATCGTATACTTTGTCTATGTGGGCCCATGAGCCCATTGTGCCCGTACAACCTATCTCGGCCCATAACAACCCAAGCTCACGAAAACACTGTAACGGCCTCTACAGTTTGTCGTCCCTGATTTGTAGGCTCGGGTTTACGCTACGAGTGATCACACGCTCATGAGGCCTCACATGCCCAAGTTTTGACTTTTCGACTTTCCGGCTTCTGCCAATTTTCAGTTTAACAGGGGTGTCATTAACACCTTTTTGGAGAGGAAAACGGTGATCACCACGCACCCAACCTAAATGCAACATAACAATCCAAAGTCAGCTTCCTATTATTTGGATTAACCACACTCATAATATCTCCTAACTCCCAACATAGTATACCGCTTACCTTGATAACACAAGTAGGGTTCAAACCACCCTTAATCCACGATTACTCACTTATAGGCCACAATCTGCATTAAAGTCCACTTAGTTACAACCTTAAACATGAACCACTTAGCCATATGAACCTCTTACCGAAACAGGGACTAAGAGAAGAGAGTAGTAGTGGTATTCGACCTATCAAACATAAACTACAATCGAGCACACGATGCCACAAATTTACCCCTTAACAATCATCGATAAAAAGAAAGGGATTAGAGAGGAAACTAATATAGTAGAGCAAAAGGAGAAGTGGCATAACTTAATTACCTTGATCCAACAGGGAGAGATTAGGCTAGGGAAAACAACATTCGGCTAGACAGAGAAAGGCCCAAATGAGCCGAAAGGGAGAGGAGGCAAGAGGGATTTGATCAAGATCCTGAGAAGGAAAATGCAGTTATGAGTGAGAGGGAGAGTGGAGAAAGATCAAAGAGATATTCGACCAAGCAAACGAATGGGTGAGAAGAGAGGTGAAGATGGGTGAGAGGAGGGGTGAAGTTTGGCTAAGTTAGTGTATAACGAAGAGAAAATAGAAATGGAAATTAGAGGAAGGAAGAATTCAGTCAAAGATTTAGAAGAAAAGAGAGAAGCAAGTCATGACATTCGGCACAAGGTGGAATCAAAAGAAGGAAACAAAAACAAGGAAATTCAGCTTAAATCTTGAAAGGCACGAAAAGAAATCGGCACAAGAGAGAATGGTACCAAAAATTCCAAAAAGAATAAACCTCAAATAGAAAGAAGGAATTCGGCACTTATACTCATACACCAATTGCCAAAAATGCATTCTCAAACCCCCTTGGCCGAATTTGCACTATCAAGCACCCCTATTTGGCTACAACTTCTTCCAATTTTGAATTCCTTGAAAATATCCAAGATTTTCTCCCCTTATCCCTCCTTGATATCCTCCAAGTAACCTCTATGACCCATTCAAACTCTCCATCACCAGAGTATAAATCCCACACAACTCTAGTCGTCCTCTACTAGCAAAATAAATGTTCCTTGGTTGCCAAATGGGATTCGAACCCTTGCCCTCTCAGATGCTCCACACGCCACTTGCCACTAAGCCACAAGGCCTTTTGTGACATAGATTCTTACACACTTAAAGATAAGTTCTAATTACTAACAACTAGTCTCACTTAAGAAGAAAACTAAAAATTTTGCCAAGGCCCAGATTCGAACCCAGGCATCTCTGACATACCCAAGCGCACCCAAAACCACCTAGCCTGTAAAGCAAACATGATATATGCATCCAAGCATGCAAAATCACAGACCCTACATTTTTGGGGCGTTACAAAGCCACCTCCACCTCGTTACCTCTGAGTATGACCATCCATTCCACCTTGATGGAGTCATCCAACTGAGTTTAAGTGTGAACATTGTCCTAGTTTGAAGTCACTACCAAGACAATAAGGAGTTTATTTAAGCATAACTACCTCATATTGATTGAGTCTGATGATATATGGATACGATTATCCTTTACGCATTTTATGGGGCTAAATGTATATCTTGCCACATCATACCAATGGACAAGGGGACCTCTCTTATAAATACCTTAAAGGAAGATGAAGAAGGGGTCGAACTTTTGATAATATAAAGTTACTCTTTGCAGTCATCTTCTCTAGCAGCCTATCCTCTTGTCCCTGCTCGGACTTTTAGCCTCTTTAGGTGAACTGGCCTCCCTTGCTCCACCTTGATCTTAATATTACTGTATCATTGTATAAACAATTGGTGCGATGAGTGTTGACTGAAAATATCTCAAAATCAGAACGATGCTACCAATAACCACATTAAAAAAAATAACACCAACCCTTCAAGTTCTCCATTCTAATGAATGCCAATGACACCATTAACACTGAATTTCCCTCAACCCAAATGAAAACATCAACTCACCCAATCATGTCCATCATGGAAGCCCTAATCCAACTCTTGAATTTTCTCAATACTCTTTTAGCCAACCTAGTCACTATGGTCTCTCCTTTAATTTCTAACACCCCATCATCTCCAATTACACTGCAAGATCCAAAATATGACCTTATAAAACAAATTCTCTCTGGTTTGGCTTCCCAATCATAGTCTACTGTTGGGGTTATTTCTCCAAATCAACCTTTCTAACAACAACAACAGCTACCTAGTCCTTAACATCATGTTACTATAATACAAAAAAAATGTGGGTTATTGAGGAACAACTCTTGGCTCAGCAATGTCAGTTCCAAGAACAACAAGAGTGTTAATGTCTTCTAGATCAGAAAAAATATCTGCTATGAACAATTAATCGTAGAGTTGTGTGCAACCAAAGACGTTGCCAAAGGTGGCGATTTTCCCTTTGCACTAGAACTAGAAGACACAATGTAGTCTACTATCTGTAAAGATAATAATGATCGTGATGATAATGAAGTGGCACAAGATCTTCAACTTATCAGTTGTCCAGAGTAGGAATCATGAAACAAAGTTATTTCTGATGAAAAACAAATTGAAGCCCTCATTGAAGTTATTGTCAGAAGTTAAGGGTTTTAAGTCTTATAAAGTTTCTTGGAGTTTTGCCAACGAACCTTTAGCCCCTTCTATGTTGATTCACAACCTATTTGTTTCTTTCATGTTTCTTAAGTTGTCTTATACAGGTGCGAGTGACCCGGAGGACCATTAAGCTCACTACAACAACCACATGAACATTCTCAAGGCTTCTAACAATGTGAAATAATGAGCTATCTCTTAGACCCATTGTAACATCTTGATTTTCAGGTTTTTTTTCGTGATTCTCGAGATTTTGGTTAAGTTTTAAAATTTTGGTATTTGGTTGTGAAATTCATAATTGGAATGTGTAAGTGGACTAATAGAAGGCCCATGCGATGGCCAAAACCCAGTAGAATTTTTGAATTTTGGATTTAAGAAGTTAGGGGCTTTGGATAGGTGGTTTTATTAAAAATCGTGGGTAAAATGTATCACAAGAGAGCTTCTGGCAGAGTGGCTAAGTGATGCCACTAGGGTGCTAAGAAGGTGGCGTGTAAGTGGTTGGGGGAAACTTGGGTTCGATTCCCTGTGATGGCAAATGTGGTGTTATTTTTATGCTTTGAGCATGCAAGAGTTGTAGCCGAATGGAACTCTGTGGGAGAGAGTTTGAATCAGTTAAACGCATGGATTAAAGAGGGATAAGGGGAGAGATTTTAGGGATTTGAGAGGGAGATAGAGTTAGCCGAATAGAGGGGATTAGAGAGGGGATTTCGGCAGAGGGGTATTAGGTTAGTATTTTTGGCATTAGGGACTTAGGTTGTGCCGTTTTCTTCTTTAGGATTAGTCTTTTCTTTTCTTTTCTTTTCCAGCCGAATCTACCACCCTTCCATTCATCTTTCCTTCCTTTTCTTTTTTTAAAACCAGCCCACTACTCCCTTCTATTCATCTACTTCTTTCTTTACCTCCACTTCTGCCGAAAAGCTGCAAAAGCCAAACCTGTGAAGCTTGGTGGTGCCGATTCTTTATTGACCAGCAACCTTCTTTTTCCCTTCACTTTTTGGGGTGGCCAATCCCTTTATCTTTTAGGCTTTAAATGGATTCAGACTGTGGTAAGTATTCGTACTTTAAATCGAATTCAATAATAATTGTTGACAAAAGTCGAAACCCCTATAGTTTTGGGAGGTGGCCGATTGTAGGTATAGGCCTTATTGGGCTTCTTCCTTTGATCTTTTATGATTTGTATAGTGGAGGAGCAGCAAGGTGTGGGGTGTCGATTTGGATTAGCTGGGATCATCGGAGTGACTAAATCTAGTCATCAATTTCGGCAAAGGTATGAACCCTAGGGCCATGGTGGATGGTGGCCGAATATGTAAGAGATGATAATAGATAGTTTTCAATTTGGTTTAACTAGTTTTCAATTTGGTTTAACTATTAACATGATCTAATATATAGGCGGTTGATTAAAGGAGAAATCATGTAGGAGATCTTGTCAAGGAATATCGCAAATCAAGTGTGTAACGAACCCTCTTTCGTAGCTTAAATCGATAAATGCTGAAAAGCCGAAATGCTAAAATTCTGGCATTTCGAGGACTTGTAAGCATGCAAATGCTCATTGGTTAGTTAGATTCGCTAAGTTGATGATCAGGATAGTTGGAACAGGTAAGAGCACAATTTTCGGCATCACGATAAGTTAGGCCTCGAGGGGCTGAAATCGGGCCCAATGGGCTTCTGGGCCCATTTGGGTAAATTTTGGTAGAAAGAGGAATCCTGTTAAATTGCGCGTTAAAACTGTTAATATCGCTTTGGAATATAGGCTAAATGGGCCTAGATGACCAATCGGCTAAGTAGGGTTAAGGGTTTTTGGCCCAATAACTCGGTTTCGCTAAGAATGGGCTAGAATCGCTGTCAAAACACTCGAAATTGTTAGTAACTGATAATGAACATGGAAAACCCTAATATTTGGTAAAATTACAAAATTACCCTTATAATATGAAAATGACTATTTTGCCCCTAGGTATAAAGGACCATTATACCCTTAGGGTTTAATTATGAATTTGATGCATGAGATTTTGATATACATGTTTTGACATGATATGCACATGATATGTATGATATGCACTTGATGTATTCATTTATGCATGGGTTGGGTTTTATATGGATGGAGGAAGTGCAAAAGCGCTTTGCCCTAGTTTACCGAAAAAGCTTTGCCCCAGTTTACCGAAAAGGGCTTTGCCCTAGTTTACCGAAAAGGGCTTTGCCCCAGTTTATCAAAAAGGGTTTTGCCCCAGTTATTAAAAGAGGCTAGGCCTCCAGTTATAAGATAAAGCAACTATGCTGCCAGTGGAGAGTTTGGTTGGGTGGGTTGAGTTATTCCCCACATGGAGAGCTTGGTTGGTACGGGTGGAGAGTAGCGTTTGGTGGGTTGAGTAGTCTCCCCAAATGGGCTTGCATTCATCCTTTGATATTACATGTGATATTGAAATGGGCCTTTGGGCCATACCATTTACAGAAAAGGCTTCGACCCAGTGATATGATTTATGAAAAGGCTTCGGCCCAGTAACCGTTAAACAAAAGGCTTCGGCCTAGTATGCTGATATTAATTTGGGCTCTGAAAGGGGCTTGTTGCACACTGAGTTTCCAAACTCACCCCCCTTCCTTAACCTTGCAGGTGAGCCTTGATGTGGGGACTTGGAGCCGAAGGGGATTTAGAGTCGCCACGAAGATCGTTTTTGGACATTAAAATAAGTAACTGGTTTTCTTTAGTTTATCTTATTTATTATTTATTTTTGGGTTGTAATAAGGCCACTTTAACTTTATTTTCTTCTCTTTTCTAGGATTATTTTATTTTTAATAACTTTAAACTGGTTGATGATAACTCAAATGGGCTAGACTTAGGGCGTGTTTTCAAAATGATACACGTTTTCAAAATAATACAACATCACGATTAATTGGTTTATCAAAGGTGTCCACTCAATAAATTTCAACTCGTTATAACCAAGTGTGGCAATGGTTGTGGGCATGTCTAGGATTGGATCCAATCAAGAGCTTGGTACTTAGCGACCTTCATGGCTTACCTCCTACATTTTGGATACCTACCGGTGCACGACTTCCATTCACTTGGTTAAGCCTTTTCAAAAAGACGGTTTATTAAAGCACTAAAATAAAACGTGGATTTTTAACTTCAATGTGACACATCGGATTCGGCCATGACATCTGGGCCGAGTTTGGGGTGTTACACCCATTCTAATACTACTCACCTGTGATACCTGTCACTTCTTCAGGGATCCATCAACAACTTTGATCAGTTGGCTAGATTATTTATGAGAATATTTTTAGCTAACAAAACCTTGTAGTAGTCTCCATCCTGTACCAGCCCATTTTTAGTGAAATCAGAACAGTGATTTCGGGACCATAAATCTGATGAGTAAATTATTATTTTTTTATTATTTTAATGTTTATGAAATTTTATTAAGGTCATATTAAAATTTCGTTATGAAATTTTTATGTTTAAATGGTTAATTAAATGAAAAGGACTAAATTTTAAAAATGGTAAAAGTTAAGTTCTATTAGTTAAAAGGGTCAAATGGCTATGAAATTTTAATGTTAAAATGGTTAATTAAATTAAACGGACTAAATCGTAAAAATGGTAAAAGTTAAGTTCTATTAGTTAAAAGGGTCAACTGGCTATGAAATTTTAAACTAAGGGACTTGAATGGTAATTATATTAATAAATGGATTAGTGGATGTGTATGGACATGGTTTTAGTGACATTTTGATAAATTTTTAAAGGGCAAAAAGGTAATTGAGTAAATAAAGCTAAAATAACCTAAAAAAATGCATTCATCTTCTTCAATTTCACACTACACAATCGAATTTTACAATTTAAGGATAGGGCTAGGTTCGACCAAGCTTCCTATGGTGCATGTAAGTGTTTTCGAGCACCATTTTTAATATTTTTTGTGTTTTGAGTTTGTTGTAGCTTAAATTAACTAGCCCGGGGTAAATTTGTAAATTTGTTAGAGGTTGAGGGTTATGTCATGAATGCCCTTAAATGGTTTTTGATGTCAAATGATAGATTATGAATCTTGGTTGAAAAATGAAGAAGTTTTGTAAAGTAAATTTTGATGAATTTTAGAAATTAGGGACTAAATTGTTAAAGGTATGAATTCTAGGGTTTTATTATGAAATGATGGTAAATATGATTTGTTTCAAGGTCCCTTGCATATTTGATTAACATGGGTTGAGATTAAAATGGTAAGATTTAAAGTTATACACTTAAGGGCTAAATTGTGAAAAGTTAAAATGTTTGAGGGCAAAATAGTAATTTAAAATAAATTTGAAATGTGGATTAAATTGAACATTATAAGTATTAAATGGATTGAAATTGTCTATTTAGATCAAGATCAATCATGTACGAACCTAGATAGAGGCAAAGCTAAAGCTTCAGATTCGCTTGATTTAACGTCTACGTCCTAGTCGCCGAGGTAAGTTCGTATGAACGATTATCATATTGATGCTATTTAAATTGTATGTTACTATGTTATTTATAATGTGAATTGAATGATGTATAAACAAATAAAGTATATGACAGTTATCGAGTCCCGGTTGAACCTTAGGAATTTGTAGGATACAAATGACATGTTATTAGGGATTTCATGTTTTGGGTGCTAGTCTTGAATGTCCTACCGATGGCTAACATCCTGCATTTGCTTTAGATTCTCCACAGCTCATGTGAGCAACATCGTGTAACTTACATTCTGACCCACACATGTGAGCAGACCCATTTTACAGCTCACATGAGCAATGATATAAAGGAAATGTTACTGTTATATGTAAAGGCACACTTTGTGTGAGCTTTCCCGAGTATTCGATGAAATTCTAGATGGTTCAATGGGTATGAAAAGGAAATGAAATGGTAAGTGTTCAAATAGAATGTATCATGAACTTACGAAGAGGAATGGTGATCTAAATGATGTGAATACATGTGTAAATTACTTGTTTATGGATGAATTCATTTGAAACATGTAAAAATATAGTAACTTGTGAATTTGATGATGTTGTATAGGCTTTATTCTAAGCTTATGGCTTTAGTTGGTATTACACTTATGCTATTTACATTATGCAAATGAAATGCTAATTTGTGTTTAAGTTATACGAGCTTACCAAGCATTAATTGCTTACATAGTTTCCTTCCTATGTTTTATAAATTATCAGAAGCTCGATTTGGTTGGAAGTTCGTCAGAGATTTATCACACTATCTAACAAATATATCGATTGTTTTTAAATGTTTTGGACAAGGTTTATAATGACATGTATAGGGTGAATTGTAAGCATTTTGTTGAATGTTTAGTTGATGATTTATCATGTATAGGTTTGGGAAGTTAACTTGGTTGGCATCATTATCCTTGTTAAATTGTTTCATTTTGGTTATCTTATTATGCATATTTTGAGTGACTTTTATGATATGTTTGAAATGGTATGATAATGGTCAAGTTTGTGACATGTTTTGGTATGTTTTGAACTAGAATTTGATGATTGAAAAGTGGTAAAATTTACATGTTTAGGTAAGTATTGTTGCATGTATTTGAGGTGCCTTTGAATTACATATTGGTTAGTTGTGTTGGGACTTTGAAAATGGCATTTTGGTGTATATTTTGGGAATGTTTACGTCCCTTTAATGTGTGCATGAATGGTTTGAGAAGTTAAGCATGATATGGTATTGAAATGGTTTGATTCTAGGTGAATTTTAGGTCTACGCGGCCTGAGACACGGTCATGTAATTCAGCTGTGTGTGGCACATGGCCTGGCAACACAGCTGTATGTCATTTGAGAGTTCCTTTGTATGAAAGTTAGTAAGTTACACAACCATGGTCTGGCACACAGGTATGTAAGGCAACTAAGAGAGTTACACGGCCTGGTATGCGGGCGTGTGACACTATAATATCCCGAATTAGGGCCTAATCGGAATAGTGGTTTCGTGACCACAAATCCGAGATAGAAATAATTATTTTATAATTATTTTGAGTTTTATGATATGACTGCATGATTGTGTGAAAATTTCGTGACGAAATTCTATGCATAAAGTGCTTAAGTTGAAATTAGGGACTAAATCTAATAATTTGCAAAACTTGCATTCTAGAAGTTTTTAGTATGAAATTACTTTGGAATATTAATGAGGAGGTCTTAAATAGCAATTTGACCAATTTCTAAAATTTTGGACAAAAATGGCCTTGTACATGAAAATTTTCAAAGAAAGGTATTAAGGGTATTTTGGTCATTTGGTAATTAAAAGAGTAAAAAAAGGAAAAAGATGGCAAAATATGTCCATCTTCTTCATTAGGACAAAAATTAAAGGGTTCTCCATAGCTAGGGTTTGTTTCAAGCTTCCAAGCTCCATAGTAAGTGATTCCAAGCCTTGTTTTTAATGTTCTTTACGTTTTTGGAGTCCCGGTAACTTGATTTAGCTTATGCTAGCAATAATTCAACCTAGGGTTCATATTTAGAAAAATACCCATAGGTGAAATTTGTGTATTTTGGTGTTTTATGATAGAATATGAGGTTTTAAATTATGCTAGACAACTTGTGCTACTCGGTTTTAAGTGAAAACGAGTAAAAGGGCTTAATCGATAAAAATACCTAATGTTCATAAATACATGATAGAGTGTGAATTTGATGTTGCTATAGAAGGGAAAAATGATTATCATGTCATAAAACATAAGAATAAGGGATGAATTTTAATTCCTGAGCCTAGGGGCAAAAGTGTAATTATGTAAAAGTTTAGGGGCAAAAATGTAATTTTACCAAAGTTCGTATTAAATGCTGTTTTGATGAATGTATGTATTAAATAAGATTAATTTGGCATTATAGATCAAGAGAAACGAGATTCAAGTCGCGATCGAGGGAAAAACAAAGTTTACGAAGAATAGGCTCGATTGCTAATAATTTTATACCGAGGTAAGTTCATGTGTAAATGTAGTAACATAATTGTCATTTTAAGTAATTTAATGTTATTTATGTGATATGATGATTAATATCATGAAATATAATGCTTTATGGTTATTATTGAATAATATGTAAATTATGAATTGCTATCGAGTATAGATTTCGATGTTTCGTGGAAGGCGGCAAAGATGTGTAATCGAGGAAAAAGCCCGTTTGAACCTTGGGAATAGATTAGAATACAAGTGACATGTCACTAGGATGGTTGGGCATCTGAACTCGTTGAGTTGAGTCCGAGTTCACTTATGGATGCAAATGTCCGAACTCGTTGAGTTGAGTCCGAGTTCATGAGATGTAACTAGGCATCCGAGCCCGTTGAGTTGAGTCTGAGTTCACTTATGGATGCGAACGCCCGAGCTTGTTGAGGTGAGTCCGAGTTCGCTTATGGGCGGGTTACATGGTAGCTTGGCTACATATGTGGCACTTATGTACAAACTTTCCATGTTTTCGAATTATATTCTGATGTGTTCAACGGGTGGATCTTAAGAAAATAAGGAGAATGCCTAAAACGAAGGTGACATGTTGGTAAGTGTGGTAAATGAGAAAATTTGACAGGTATGTGCTTAAAACCTCGGGTTGAAAACTTGGTAAGATGAAATCGTAGAAAGATATTAAATGTAAATGATGTTTTATGTGGAATTGTGTGATTATGTTACTTGCTATTTGCATGTGAACTTACTAAGCATTTATGCTTACTCCCTCCTTTTATTTCATTGTAGTTTTGACAAGCCGACTTGAGAATTGGGATAGGTCGAAGACTCGTTCAAACTATCCGAAGGCTTAAATCGGTAAAATGGCTTGTATATTTTGAATGTGGCATGTATGGCAAAATACTCACTTTGTGTAATTGATCTTATGATATGGCTATGGTTTGGCAAGAAAAGGGTTTGTAAATGATTAGCCATTGGAATGGCCAATCTAAGTCATATTTGATATTATGTATGTTTAAAATGATATTTAGTCCATGAGAATCCTTAGTAAAGTGAAATTTGCCATAAAACAGAATCTAACAACAACAGTGATGTAAATTTGAAAAATCACTAAAAATAGTAGAAATGGAATTAAATGATGATTAAGTTATGAAATTGAAGCTGAATGAGTCTATTTTCATATGGATTGAACAAAACAGGTATATGAATTATAATTTATAAGATATTTAAATTTTTGTGAAACATGGGCAGAGCAATTTCTAGATCCCCTGTTCTGACTTTGGAAATTCACCATAAATTGTATAACAATAATTAGAAGTCATACTTTATATGTGAAGATTTCTTATTGAGTCTAGTTTTAAGAGAAATAAACTTCATAGTCATTGAAATTCTGTACAGAGAGATATCTGATTCGTAATACACAGAAGGCAGAGTAGTCAAACCCTGAAACAGGGGAGACTTTAACTAATAAACTACTAATTGGCCCAGCCAAAAATTGTAGAAAAAAATTAGTAAATAGATATATGAGTCTAGTTTCAGGAAAAATTTACGAAATTGGATTTTGAGTTTCAGAACTTGAGATATGAATTTTTAAGCGACTGTGATGCAGATTGCTAGCTTGAATGAAAATTTTAAAATTAAATTGTTTGAGCTGTTTAAGCAATGAATTAAGTCTGTTAACACCTCGTGTTCGACTCCGGCAACGGTTTTGGATACGGGACGTTACATTTGGTGGTATCAGAGCAGGTTTAGTCGGTTCTCGGACTAATGTGTTGTATGTACGGGTTTTGCTATACATGCCATATATATATTGTGATAGTGTGACGACTTCTGACATTTTAATCCAGCTGTGGCTGATGATGTAGAGAGTAATGCACCAGCTCCGGCTGAAAGGGCGGTGCCAACTGAAAATCCACCTCCTACTGTTGGTCAAGGAGGAGGAGAAGGGGCTCGGGAAGCCTTTCTCCAAATGATGAATGCTTGGTATACAGAGTTCGTTCGTACGAACCCGAATGCACAACCTCTCCCAACTCCCCTAATTCCTCATCCTGCACCCCCGATGCCTCAAGGTGTGGATCTGATAAAATTTCATAGAACTCTAGTTTATGATGATGCTGAGCAACCAAGGGATCGAAGAATTCAGGGCAAATGTTGATGATGATGCTGAGAAAGCAGAGTTTTGGCTTGAGAATTCTATTTGAGTATTTGATGAATTGTCTTGTACACCTGAGGAATGCTTGAAATGTGCTACATCATTGTTGAGGGATTCAACCTATCATTGGTGGAAGACATTGATTTCAATGGTACCGAAAGAGAAAGTGACTTGGGAATTCTTTCAAGAAGAATTTCGGAAGAAATACATCAGTGAAAGATTTGTTGATCAAAAGCATAAAGAGTTTCTTGAGTTGAAGCAAGGGCTCCAGCTAGAACTTATACCATAAAGGCACGTGAAGATGCTTCATCACCCGATGTGATTACTGGTATATTTTCTCTTTATGATGTTAATGTTAATGCTTTGATTGATCCCGGTTCTACTCATTCATATGTATGCATGAAATTGGTGTCTAGTATGAATATACCTGTTAAGAACATAGAATTTATGATTAAAGTGTCGAATCCGTTAGGCAAATGTGTGATAGTTGATAAAGTATGCAAGAAATGCCCTTTAACGATTCGGGGTCATTACTTTCCAGTCGACTTGATGTTGTTGCCATTTGATGAATTTGATGTTATTTTGGGTATGGATTGGTTGACATTGCATGATGTTATAATAAATTGCAAAGAAAAGGTTATAGAATTAAAGTGTGAAAGTGGTGAAATTCTGCGGGTTGAATCAGACAAATCAGAGGCATTATCTAGTATGATTTCTTCAATGTCGGCTCAGAGATATTTGAGAAAGGGTTATGAAGCTTATAGGACGTATGTACTTAATACAAAAGAAATTGAAAAGAAAGTTGAATCAGTGCCGATTATGTGTGAGTTCGCGAATGTATTTCAAGAAGAATTGCCGGGTTTGCCTCTAGTCAGGGAAGTAGAATTTGGTATTGATTTGATACTGGGAACAGCTCCGATCTCGATTGCTCCATATAGAATGGCACCAGCAGAGTTGAAAGAATTAAAGTCGCAGTTGCAAGAGTTGACTGATAAAGGCTTTGTGAGACCGAGTTTTTCACCTTGGGGTGCTTCTGTGTTATTTGTGAAAAAGAAAGATGGTTCTATGAGATTGTGTGTTGACTATCGGCAGTTAAACAAAGTGACAATCAAGAACAAGTATCCGTTACCAAGAATTGATGATTTATTTGATCAGCTAAAAGGAGCAACATGGTTTTCAAAAATTGACTTGAGATCTGGGTATTACCAGCTGCGAGTAAAAGAGTCGGATGTGCCTAAATCTGCTTTTAGAACAAGGTACGGTCATTATGAATTTTTAGTTATGCCATTCGGGTTGACAAATGCTCCTACTGTGTTTATGGATTTAATGAATAGCATATTTCGGCCATACTTGGACAAATTTGTTGTAGTGTTTATAGATGATATTTTAATTTATTGAAAAGATGAGACAGAGCATGCTGAGCATTTGAGGATAGTTTTGCAAACTTTGAGAGATAAGCAGCTGTATGCTAAGTTTAGTAAAAGTGAATTTTGGCTTCAGGAAGTTGGACTTTTGGGTCATATTGTTTCAGGTGATGGTATATGTAATATCCCGAATTAGGGCCTAATCGGAATAGTGGTTTCGTGACCACAAATTCGAGATAGAAATAATTATTTGATAATTATTTTGAGGTTTATGATATGATTGCATGATTGTGTGAAAATTTTGTGAAGAAATTCTATGCATAAAATGCTTAATTTGAAGTTAGGGACTAAATCGAATAAGTTGTAAAACTTGCATTCTAGAAGTTTTTAGTATGAAATTGCTTTGAAATATTAATTAGGAGGTCTTAAATAGCAATTTGACCAATTTCTAAAATTTTGGACAAAAATGGGCATGTACATGAAAATTTTCAAAGAAAGGTATTAAGGGCATTTTGGTCATTTGGATAATTAATGAAACAAAATGGGAAAAATAACACAAAATAGTCATCTTCCCCATTTTAGTTGCTGCCGAAACTTCACTCTCACCATAGCTAGGGTTTCTTCAACTTTCAAGCTTCATAGTAAGTGATTCTAAGCCCCGTTTTTAATTATTTTTACGTTTTTGAGATCCCGGTAGCTCGATTAAGCTTATGTTAGTAATAATTTAACCTAGGGTTTATATTTGGAAAAATACCCATAGGTAAAATTTGTGTATTTTGATGTTTTATGATAGAATATGAAGTTTTAAATTATGTTAGACAACTTGTACTACTCGATTTTAAGCAAAAACGAGTAAAAGGGCTTAATCGGTAAAAATACCTAATAGTCACAAGTACATGTTAGAGTGAGAATTTGATGTTGCTATAGAAGGGAAAAGTGATCAGCATGTTGTAAAACATAAGAATAAGGAATAAAGTTTGATCCCGAGCCTAGGGGCAAAAATGCAAATATGCAAAAGTTTAGGGGTAAAATTGTAATTTTGCCAAAAATTGAATTAAGGATTAATTTGATAATGTGAGTATTAAATAAGCTAAATGTGTTATTTTAGATGAAGAAAGACGTGGAATCGACCCCAATCGAGGAAAAGAAAAGATTGTGGACTAAATTGCAAAATCTTTGTATTTTGGTACCAAGGTAAGTTCATGTGTAAATAATGTAACATAATTGTTATTTTTAAGTCATTGATGTCAATTATGTGATATGCTGATTTTTATTATGAAATATATGCTTTGTGGTTATTTTCGAACAAAATGCAAATCATGTGTGCTACTTGCTAAATATAATTATTACCGAGTTTTGGTTTCGGCATTCTACGGAAGACGGCAAGGATATGTATTCGAGGAAAATCCCGTTTGAACCTTAGGAATAGCTTAGGATACAAGTGACATGTCACTAGGATGGATGCGAATGTCCGAACTCGTTGAGTTGAGTCCGAGTTCGTGAGATGTAACTATGCATCCGAGCTCGTTGAGTTGAGTCCGAGTTCGCTTATGGGCGGGTTACATGATTGCTTGATTGCATATGTGGCACTTATGTGCAAGCTATCCATGTATCCGAATTATATTCCGATGAGTTCAACGGGTAAAGTTCTACTCAAATGGAGGAATACTTGAGATGAAAAGAGACGTATTGGTAAGTGATGTGAAATGGATACTTCGGATAGGTATGTACTTAACCCTCGGGTTGAGTATTGATACAATAACGATAAGGTAGTAAAATGATGAATGATGATTAGAAATGTGATATATGTTTTGGTGATACCATGCTAATGTTGTTTGGTATGATTGCTTTGTTATGTTACTTATTATTTGCATATGAACTTACTAAGCATTTATGCTTACTCTCTCCTTCTTACTCATTGTAGTTTTGGAAAAACCAGCTCAGGAGTCGGGATAGGTCGAAGCCTCAGTCACACTATCCGGAAGACTATTTGGTAAATGACTTGTAAATTTAAGTATGGCATGTATAGCAATATACCTATTTTGTGTAAATGATCTTATGATATGGTGATGGAATGGTTGAGAAAATGCCTGATAATGATAAGTTATGGAAATGGTTAGTTTAGATTATGTTTGATGTCATGGAAGGTTAATAGGATACTTTAATCATGAAAACTCATAAAAAGGGATGAAATTTGCCATAAACAGAATATTGCAGCAACACTGACGTGAGTTTGAAAATTTACTAAAAATCATATAAATTGAATTTGGTGATGGATTAAATATAAAATTGAAGCTTATTATGTCTAGTTTCACATAAAACAAACTAAACAGGTAAAGGAGCTATATGTTTGAAGATATTTGAATTTTAGTGAAACAGGGCCAGAGTGATTTCTGGATCCCCTGTTCCAACTTTAGAAATTCACCATAAATTGTACAGATATAATTAGGTAGTATAATTTATATCCTCAGAATCCTTGTCGAGTGTAGTCTCAGGAGAAACAAACCTCATAATCATATGAATTTTGTACAGATACAAATGTGGTTCGTAGTAAACAGAGGTCAATTCAGTCAAGTCCTGAAACAGGGGTAACTTTAACTAATAAACTGTACTAATTGGCCCAATCAAAAATTCTAGAAAAAAAATAGTAGATGGGTATATGAGTCTAGATTCAGTGAAAATTTACGGATCTTAATTTCGAGTTTTGTAACTTGAGATATGATTTTTCTTGTGACTGTGACACAAGTAGCTTGAAAACTGTGAATGTAGAAACAAATAATCCAAAGTTCTAAAAATGTTAAATTAAGTTTAGTAACACCTCATACTCGACTCCGGCGACGGTCTCGGGCGTGGGGGAGTTATATTTAGTGGTATCAGAGCAGGTTTAGTCATTTCTCGGACTACGTGTTGTATGTACGGATTTTGCTATACATGCCATATGTATAAATTGTGATAGTGTGACGACTTCTGACCTTTTTAAATGATTTTTTTTATAGTAAATGGATCCCGATCCAGCTGTGGCAGATGAAGTAGAGAGTAATGTGCCAGCTTCGGCTGAATGAGCAGCGCCGACTGAAAATCCACCTCCTACTGTTGGTCAGGGAGGAGGAGAAAGGGGTCGGGAAGCCTTTCTCCAAATGATGAGTGCATGGTATCATCGAGTTCGTTAAAGACGAACCCAAATGTACAACCTCCCCACCTCCCCAATTCCTCAACCTGTACCCCAGATGCCTCAAGGTATGGATCGATGAAATTTCACAGAACTCCAGTTGATAGAATCCGCAAGCAAGGGGCCAAGAATTTAAAGCAAATATTGATGATGATGCCGAAAGCGAGTTCGGCTTGAAAATTCTATCCGGGTATTTGATGAATTATCTTGTACACTGAAGAATGTTTGAAATGCGCTATATCTTTGTTGAGGGATTCAACTTATAATTGGTGGAAGACTTTGATTTGGTGGTACCGAAAGAGAGAATAATAACGGGAATTCTTTCAAGAAGAGTTTGGAAGAAATATATTAGTGAAAGATTTATTGATCAAGCGTAAAGAATTTCTTGAGTGAAGCAAGGTAATATAATGATTCTGAGAATATGAAAGAGAGTTTGTTCGATTAAGTAAGTATATGAGAGTATGTTCCTACAGAGGCTAAGATGTGCCGACGATTTGAAGACGGGCTCAACGAAGATATCAAGGTATTTGTTGGAATTCTTGAATTAAAAGAAATGGTAGTCTTGGTTGATCGAGCTTGCAAGGTAGAAGAACTACTTAAAGAAAAGAAAAGGTAGAAAGGTGAGACTAGAAATTAGAAGAAAAGACCGATGAGCGAGTTCATTTTCACAAAGCAACTGGAAAATCAAGGAATATGAATCCTCGTTCCCAAGCTTCACTGGGCAATCATATGGGAATTATAAGAAGCAAAATGTGGGTCCTAAGTCCCGGACTACTTGGCCGACGGTGTAGGGAATTCGAGATTTGTTAAACACGAGTGCAGTGCGGTGTGGTAGAAATCATTTTGGTGCATGCAGAGCAAATGAATGTTTTCGATGTGGTTCTCTGGATCATTTTATTAGAGATCGCGCCAGAGAGAGAGTGAAAAAGAAAAATTTCAGAATACAAAAACAAGTGGGGCTGATTCGAGAGGAAGATATCCAAGAAAAGCTGGGAGCGAAGCAAGCAGTAAGAATGTAGCCAGGGATGCACCAGTTAGACCTGAAGGAAGGGCTCGGCTAGAACTTATGCTATTAAAGCACGCGAAGATGCTTCCTCACCGATGTGATTACGGTACATTTTCTCTCTATAATGTTAATGTTATTGCTTTGATTGATCCCGGTTCTACTCATTCATATGTGTGCATGGCTGGTGTCTAGTATGAATATACCTGTTGAGAACACAGAATTTATGATTAGAGTGTCGAATCCGTTAGGCAAATGTGTGATTGTTGATAAAGTATGTAAGAAATGTCCTTTAATGATTAGGGATCATTACTTTCCGGCCGACTTGATGTTGTTGCCGTTTGATGAGTTTGATGTTATTTTGGGTATGGATTGGTTGACATTGCATGATGCTAAAATAAATTGCAAAGAAAAGGTTATAGAATTAAAGTGTGAAAATGCTGAAACTTTGCGGGTTGAATCAGATAAATCAGGGGCATTGCCTAGTGTGATTTCTTCAATGTCGGCTCAAAGATATTTGAGAAAGGGTTATGAAGCTTATTTGGCGTATGTAATTAATACAAAAGAAGTTGAAAAGAAAGTTGAATCAGTGCCGGTTGTGTGTGAATTTGCGGACGTATTTCCAGAAGAATTGTCAGGTTTGCCTCCAGTCAGGGAAGTAGAATTTGGTATTGATTTGATACCGAGAACAACTCCGATCTCAATTGCTCCGTATAGAATGGCACTAGCAGAGTTGAAAGAATTAAAGTTGCAGTTGCAAGAGTTGACTGATAAAGGCTTTGTGAGACCAAGTTTTTCACCTTGGGGTGCTCTCGTGTTATTTGTGAAAAAGAAGGATGGTTCTATGAGGTTGTGTGTTGATTATCGGCAATTAAACAAGGTGACAATCAAAAATAAGTATCCGTTGCCAAGAATTGATGATTTGTTTGATCAGCTAAAAGGAGCGACATGGTTTTCAAAGATTGACTTAAGATCTGGATATTACCAACTGCGGGTAAAAGAGTCGGATGTGCCTAAAACTGCTTTTAGAACAAGGTATGGTCATTATGAATTTTTAGTTATGCCATTCGGGTTGACAAATGCTCCTGCTGTGTTTATGGATTTAATGAATCGCATATTTCGACCATACTTGGACAAATTTGTTGTGGTGTTTATAGATGATATTTTAATTTATTCAAAAGATGAGACAGAGCATGCTGAGCATTTGAGGATAGTTTTGCAAACTTTGAGAGACAAGCAAATTGTATGCTAAGTTTAGTAAAAGTGAATTTTGGCTCCGGGAAGTTGGATTTTTGGGTCATATTGTTTTGGTGATGGTATACGGGTTGATCCTAGTAAAATTTCAGCCATTGTTGATTAGAAACCACCGAAAAATGTAACTGAAGTTAGAAGTTTCTTGGGGCTAGCTGGGTATTATCGGCGGTTTGTAAATGGATTTTCTATAACTGCTACTCCTATAACTAGATTACTCTCAGAAAGGATGTTAAATTTGAATGGACGGAAGAATGTCAGCAGAGTTTTGAAGAATTGAAAAAGTTATTAACAGAGGCACCAGTGTTAGTACAGCCCGAATCAGTAAAGAATTTGTGGTGTATAGTGATGCTTCTCTAAATGGTTTTGGGGTGTGTGCTTATGCAAGAAGGAAAAGTGGTGGCCTATGCTTGAGGCGATTAAAACCTCATGAGAGGAATTATCCTACTCACGATTTGGAATTGGTGCGGTGGTGTTTGCTTTTTGAAAATTTGGCGACATTATTTGTATGGTGAAAAGTGCGGGTATATACCGACCATAAAAGTCTTAAGTACTTGATGTCACAAAAAGACTTGAATTTAAGACAGCGAAGATGGTTGGAGTTATTGAAAGATTACGAGCTTGTTATTGATTATCATCCAGGAAAAGCGAATGTGGTTACCGATGCTTTAAGCAGAAAGTTGTTGTTTGCATTAAGAGTTATGAACACTCAGTTGAAAATGTCAGATGATGGTTCGATTCTAGCAGAGTTAAGAGTAAAACCGATGTTTTTACAAGAGATTTCTGAAGCTCAGAAAGATGATCAAGATTTGCAAGCCAAAAGAAAGCAGTGTGAAGTTGATACAGAGTCAGATTTCAGAATCGGTTCTGATGGGTGCTTAATGTTTAAAGATTGGATTTGTGTACCGAAGAATGAGGAATTGATTCAAAAGATCCTACAGGAAGCACATAGTGGTTGTTTCTCGATTCATCCGGGTAGTACGAAAATGTATAATGACTTGAAGAAAATGTATTGGTGGAATGGAATGAAAAGAGATATATCAGAGTTTGTGTCCAAATGCTTAATTTGTCAACAGGTGAAAGCTGAACACCAAGTGCCTTCGGGATTACTTTAGCCTATTATGGTTCCTGAATGGAAATGGGATTGGATTACTATGGATTTTGTTTCAGGATTGCCATTGACTCCAGGAAAGAAAGATGCCATCTGGGTAATAGTTGACAGATTAACTAAGTCGGCTCATTTTATCCCGGTACGTATGGATTATTCTCTTAACAAGTTGACTGAACTGTATGTTAGAGAAATTGTTAGACTACTGGAATACCGTTGTCGATTATTTCAGATAGAGATCCAAGGTTTACCTCGCGGTTTTGGCAAAAGTTGCAAGACGCGTTAGGTACAAAGTTAAATTTAAGTACTGCTTTTCATCCACAAACTGATGGACAATCAGAGAGAGTAATTCAGATTCTTGAAGATATGCTCAGATGTTGTGTATTGGAATTTCAAGGAAGTTGGGAAAAATATTTACCGTTGGTAGAATTTGCTTAGAATAATAGTTATCAGACGAGCTTGAAAATGGTACCTTATGAAGCATTGTATGGTCGTAAATGTCGAACGCCTTTGTATTGGACTGAACTCAAGGAAAATCAGATCTATGGAGTTGATCTAATAAAAGAAACTGAAGAAAAAGTGAAGGTAATTCGAGATTGTTTGAAAGCTGCTTCAGATAGACAGAAATCTTATGCAGATTTAAAACGAAAAGACATTGAATTTCAAGTTGGTGATAAAGTATTTTTAAAGGTGTCTCCGTGGAAGAAAGTTCTTAGATTTGGACGGAAGGGCAAATTGAGTCCGCGTTTTATTGGGCCGTATGAAGTAATTGAAAAAGTTGGACCGGTAGCATATCGGCTAGCATTACCACCTGAATTAGAGAAGATTCATGATGTGTTCCACGTATCTATGTTACGTCGGTATCGTTCGGATCCTTCACATGTAGTTTCACCGACAGAAATTGAACTACAACCAGATATGACTTACGAAGAAGAACCGATTAAGATTTTAACTCGAGAGGTCAAACAACTAAGGAATAAAAATATTGCACTTGTGAAGGTGTTGTGGCAAAGGCATGGAGTAGAAGAAGCTACATGGGAATCCGAAGAAACTATGAGAAATCAATACCCACATCTGTTTACCGGTAAGATTTTCGAGGACGAAAATCCTTAAAGGTGGGGAGAGTTGTAATATCCCGAATTAGGGCCTAATCGGAATAGTGGTTTCGTGACCACAAATCCGAGATAGAAATAATTATTTTATAATTATTTTGAGGTTTATGATATGATTGCATGATTGTGTGAAAATTTTGTGAAGAAATTCTATACATAAAATGCTTAATTTGAAGTTAGGGACTAAATCGAATAAGTTGTAAAACTTGCATTCTAGAAGTTTTTAGTATGAAATTGCTTTGAAATATTAATTAGGAGGTCTTAAATAGCAATTTGACCAATTTCTAAAATTTTGGACAAAAATGGGCATGTACATGAAAATTTTCAAAGAAAGGTATTAAGGGCATTTTGGAATGGTTGAGAAAATGCTTGATAATGATAAGTTATGGAAATGGTTAGTTTAGATTATGTTTGATGTAATGGAAGGTTAATAAGATACTTTAATCATGAAAACTCATAAAAAGGGATGAAATTTGCCATAAATAGAATATTGCAGCAACACTGACGTGAGTTTGAAAATTTACTAAAAATCATATAAATTGAATTTGGTGATGGATTAAATATCAAATTGAAGCTTATTATGTCTAGTTTCACATGAAACAAATTAAAAAGGTAAAGGAATTATATGTTTGAAGATATTTGAATTTTAGTGAAACAGGATCAGAGTGATTTCTGGATCCCCTGTTCCAACTTTAGAAATTCACCATAAATTGTACAGATATAATTAGGTGGTGTATTTTATATCCTCAGAATATTTATTAAGTCTAGTTTCAGGAGAAACAAATCTCATAATCATATGAATTTTGTACAGATATAAATGTGGTTCGTAGTAAACAGAGGTCAGTTCAGTCAAGTCCTGAAACAGGGGTAACTTTAACTAATAAACTGTACTAATTGACTCAATAAAAAATTCTAGAAAAAAATTAGTAGATGGGTATATGAGTCTAGATTTAGTGAAAATTTACGGATCTTGATTTTGAGTTTCGTAACTCGAGATATGATTTTTCTTGTGACTGTGACGCAAGTAGCTTGAAAACTGTGAATGTAGAAACAAATAATCCAAAGTTCTAAAAATGTTAAATTAAGTTTAGTAACACCTCATACTCGACTCCAGCGACGGTCTCGGGCGTGGGGGCGTTACAGTATACGGGTTGATCCTAGTAAAATTTCAGCCATTGTTGATTGGAAACCACCGAAAAATGTAATCGAGGTTAGAAGTTTCTTGGGGCTAGCTGGGTATTATCGGCGGTTTGTAAATGGATTTTCTATAATTGCTGCTCCTATGACTAGACTACTCCGAAAGGATGTTAAGTTTGAGTGGACAAAAGAATGTCAACAGAGTTTTGAAGAATTAAAAAAGTTATTAACTGAAGCACCAGTGTTGGTACAACCCGAATCAGGTAAAGAATTTGTGGTGTATAGTGATGCTTCTCGAAATGGTTTAGGATGTGTACTTATGCAAGAAGGAAAAGTGGTGGCTTATGCTTCGAGGCAGTTAAAATCTCACGAAAGAAATTATCTGACTTATGATTTGGAATTGGCTATTATAGTATTTGCTTTGAAGATTTGGCAACATTATTTGTATGGTGAAAAGTGCCGAATATATACCGACCACAAAAGTCTTAAGTACTTGATGTCACAAAAAGACTTGAATTTGAGACAGCGAAGATGGTTGGAGTTATTGAAAGATTACGAGCTTGTTATTGATTACCATCAGGGAAAAGCGAATGTGGTTGCCGATGCTTTAAGCAGAAAATTACTATTTGCTTTGAGAGCTATGAACACTCAGTTAAAGATATAAGATGATGGTTCGATTCTAGCAGAGTTAAGAGCAAGACCGATGTTTTTACAAGAGATTTTTGAAGCTCAGAAAAGCGATGAAGATTTGCAAGCCAAGAGAAAATAGTGTGAAGCTGATACTGGGTCAAATTTCAAAATCGATTCTGATGGTTGCTTGATGTTTAAAAACTGGATTTGTGTACCGAAAAATGATGAGTTGATTCAAAAGATTTTGCATGAAGCACATAATGATTGTTTGGCGGTTCACCCGGGCAGTACGAAAATGTATAATGACTTGAAGAAAATGTATTGGTGGAATGGAATGAAAAGAGATATCTCCGAGTTTGTACCAAAGTGCTTAATTTGTCAACAAGTGAAAGCTGAACACCAAGTACCTTCGGGACTACTCCAGCCTATCATGGTTCCTGAATGGAAATGGGATCGGATTACTATAGATTTTGTATTAGGGTTACCGTTAACCTCGGGGAAGAAAAATGCCATCTGGGTAATAGTTGACAGACTGACTAAATCAGCTCATTTTATTAGATGCACGCATGATTATTCTCTTAATAAGTTGGCTGAATTGTATATCCGTGAGATTGTTAGACTTCATGGAATACCTTTGTCAATCATTTCGGATAGAGATCCGAGATTTACTTCAAGGTTTTGGCAAAAGTTGCAAGAGGCATTAGGTACAAAGTTAAATTTTAGCACTGCCTTTCATCCACAAACTGATGGACAATCAGAGAGAGTAATTTAGATTCTTGAAGACATGCTCAGATGTTGCGTATTGGAATTTCAAGGTAGTTGGGAAAGGTACTTACCGTTAGTAGAATTTGCTTATAATAATAGTTATCAGATGAGTTTGAAGATGGCACCTTATGGAGCATTGTATGGTCGTAAATGCCGGACGCCATTGTATTGGACTGAACTCAAGGAAAATCAAATTTATGGAGTTGATCTAATAAAAGAAACCGAAGAAAAAGTGAAAGTGATTCGAGATTATTTGAAAGCTACTTCGGATAGACAGAAATCTTATGCGGATTTGAAACGAAAAGAAATCGAGTTTCAAGTTGGTGATAAGGTATTTTTAAAAGTGTCTCCATGGAAGAAAGTTCTTAGATTTGGACGGAAGGGCAAGTTAAGTCCGCGTTTTATTGGGCCGTATGAAATAATTGAAAGAGTTGGACCAGTAGCTTATCGGTTAGCATTGCCATCTGAATTACAGAAGATGCATGATGTATTCCACGTATCTATGCTACGTCGGTATCGTTCGGATCCCTCACATATAATTTCACCGACATAAATTGAGCTACGACCGGATATGACTTATGAAGAAGAACCGATTAAGATTTTAACTCGAGAGGTCAAGCAACTAAGGAATAAAAATATTGCACTTGTGAAGGTGTTGTGGCAAAGGCATGGAGTAGAAGAAGCTACATGGGAATCCGAAGAAACTATGAGAAATCAATACCCACATCTGTTTACCGGTAAGATTTTCGAGGACGAAAATCCTTAAAGGGGGGAGAGTTGTAATATCTCGAATTAGGGCCTAATCGGAATAGTGGTTTCGTGACCACAAATCCGAGATAGAAATAATTATTTTATAATTATTTTGAGGTTTATGATATGATTGCATGATTGTGTGAAAATTTTGTAAAGAAATTCTATCCATAAAATGCTTAATTTGAAGTTAGGGACTAAATCGAATAAGTTGTAAAACTTGCATTCTAGAAGTTTTTAGTATGAAATTGCTTTGAAATATTAATTAGGAGGTCTTAAATAGCAATTTGACCAATTTCTAAAATTTTGGACAAAAATGGGCTTGTACATGAAAATTTTCAAAGAAAGGTATTAAGGGTATTTTGGTCATTTGGTAATTAAAAGAGTAAAAAAAGGAAAAAGATGGCAAAATATGTCCATCTTCTTCATTAGGACGAAAATTAAAGGGTTCTCCATAGCTAGGGTTTGTTTCAAGCTTCCAAGCTCCATAGTAAGTGATTCCAAGCCTCGTTTTTAATGTTCTTTACGTTTTTGGAGTCCCGGTAACTTGATTTAGCTTATGCTAGCAATAATTCAACCTAGGGTTCATATTTGGAAAAATACCCATAGGTGAAATTTGTGTATTTTGGTGTGTTATGATAGAATATGAGGTTTTAAATTATGCTAGACAACTTGTGCTACTCGGTTTTAAGTGAAAACGAGTAAAAGGGCTTAATCGATAAAAATACCTAATGTTCATAAATAAATGATAGAGTGTGAATTTGATGTTGCTATAGAAGGGAAAAATGATCAGCATGTCATAAAACATAAGAATAAGGGATGAATTTTAATTCCCGAGCCTAGGGGCAAAAGTGTAATTATGCAAAAGTTTAGGGGTAAAAATGTAATTTTTCCAAAGTTCGTATTAAATGCTGTTTTGATGAATGTATGTATTAAATAAGATTAATTTGGCATTATAGATCAAGAGAAAGGAGATTCAAGTCACGATCGAGGGAAAAAGAATGTTTACGGAGAATAGGCTCGATTGCTAATAATTTTATACCGAGGTAAGTTCATGTGTAAATGTAGTAACATAATTGTCATTTTAAGTAATTTAATGTTATTTATGTGATATGATGATTAATATCATGAAATATAATGCTTTATGGTTATTATTGAATAATATGTAAATTATGAATTGCTACCGAGTATCGGTTTCGATGTTCCGTGGAAGGCGGCAAAGATGTGTAATCGAGGAAAAAGCCCATTTGAACCTTGGGAATAGATTAGAATAGAAGTGACATGTCACTAGGATGGTTGGGCATCCAAACTCGTTGAGTTGAGTCTGAGTTCACTTATGGATGCAAATGTCCGAACTCGTTGAGTTGAGTCCGAGTTTGTGAGATGTAACTAGGCATCCGAGCTCGTTGAGTTGAGTCCGAGTTCACTTATGGATGCAAACACCCAAGCTAGTTGAGTTGAGTTCGAGTTCGCTTATGGGCGGGTTACATGGTTACTTGGCTACATATGTGGCACTTATGTACAAACTTTCCGTGTATTCGAATTATATTCCGATGTGTTCAACGGGTGGATCTTAAGAAAATAAGGAGAATGCCTAAAACGAAGGTGACATGTTGGTAAGTGTGGTAAATGAGAAAATTTGACAGGTATGTGCTTAAACCCTCGGGTTGAAAACTTGGTAAGATGAAATCGTAGAAAGATATTAAATGTAAATGATGTTTTATGTGGAATTGTGTGATTATGTTACTTGCTATTTGCATGTGAACTTACTAATCATTTATGCTTACTCCCTCCTTTTCTTTCATTGTAGTTTTGACAAGCCGGCTTGAGAATCGGGATAGGTCGAAGACTCGTTCACACTATCCGAAGGCTTAAATCGGTAAAATGGCTTGTATATTTTGAATGTGGCATGTAAGGCAAAATACTCACTTTGTGTAATTGATCTTATGATATGGCTATGGTTTGGCAAGAAAAGGGGTTGTAAATGATTAGCCATTGGAATGGTCAATCTAAGTCATATTTGATGTTATGTATGTTTAAAATGATATTTAGTCCATGAGAATCCTTAGTAAAGTGAAATTTGCCATAAAACAGAATCTGACAGTAGCAATGATGTAAATTTGAAAAATCACTAAAAATAGTAGAAATGAAATTAAATGATGAGTAAGTAATGAAATTGAAGCTTAATGAGTCTATTTTCGTATGGATTGAACAAAACAGGTATATGAATTATAATTTACAAGATATTTAAATTTTTGTGAAACATGGCCAGAGCAATTTCTGGATCCCCTGTTCTGACTTTGTAAATTCACCATAAATTTTATAACAATAATTAGAAGTCATAATTTATATGTGAAGATTTCTTATTGAGTCTAGTTTTAAGAGAAATAAACTTCATAGTCATTGAAATTCTGTAAAGAGAGATATCTGATTCGTAATACACAGAGGTCAGAGCAGTCGAACCCTAAAATAGGGGAGACTTTAACTAATAAATTGTACTAATTGGCCAAGCCAAAAATTCTAGAGAAAAATTAGTAAATAGATATATGAGTTTAGTTTCAGAGAAAATTTACAGAATTGGATTTTGAGTTTTGGAACTCGAGATATGAATTTTTAAGCGACTGTGACGTAGATTGCTAGCTTGAATGAAAATTTTAAAATTAAATTGTTTGAGCTGTTTAAGCAATGAATTAAGTCTGTTAACACCTCGTGTTCGACTCTGGCAACGGTTTTGGGTATGGGGCATTACAGACACAGCCGTGTGACCCTGCTTAGAGAGTTACATGAGTGAGGACACAGGCTAGGACATGGCTGTGTGTCCCTAGTTCAATGGTTACACGGCCTATGACACAGGTGTGTGTCTTCACATGGCTTTACCACACAGCCGTGTGACCACTATTTCCAAATTTTTATGACTTTTCCTAGAATTTTCAAATGATTTCAATTTGGTCTCGAATCATATGGTATTTTTCTAGCCTCGAGGGTTGGATTTAGGGACAATATGTATGTATATGATTGGTTTGAGATTTGTTTATGTAACAACTCGTTTTTAGTGAAATTGGAATAATGGTTTCGGGACCACAAATCTGACTGAGAAAGAAAATTTATTTTAATATTATTGCATGGTCTACATTATGATATACATAACATATGAAAATTTAGTTAAGAAAATTTTTACCGATTATATGCTTGATTGTGGAAAGGACTAAATTGCATAAAATGCAAAAGTTGAAATCTAGTAGCTATAAGTATCAAATAGTTATGGAATTCAAAATTTAAGGTCCTTATATGGTAATTAGACCATTAAATGGAGTTCGTAGATATTTATGATGATTCATCCATGGAAAATTAGATAAATAAAAGGACTAAATTGGAAAGTAAATTAATTAAAGATGAAAATAAGCTAATATCATCTTATTTCATCTTCATCCCTCTAATTTTTCTATGGAAACCCTAGATAAGAGAGAAAAATTCAAGTAAGCTTAATTGGCTAAGTAATCATGTCCCGTTTTTAGTATTTTTTACATTTTCGATATCGTAATAACCTAATCTATCTATTTTGCGGATTAATTTGCAAAGTTATCAAAGTATTAAAATTTTACCATGGATGAGTATGCTGAAATTTTGAAATTTATGGTAGAAAATGAAAGATTGTTAATGGATAAACAATTTTTATAAAGTGAATTTTGATGAAATTGTGATTTAGGGACTAAATTGTAAAGATGTAAAATTCGTGGAAAATATCTAATTTTTTTGAATTACATGGACTGTTACTATTATATGAAACATTTGGCTAGGCTTGAAATAAGGATTAAATTTCATAAAATTCATTTTTCGAGCCTAGGGATGAAATTGTCATTAATTAAAAGTTTAGGGGTAAAATGATAATTTTGCCTAGGATGTGACTTGGATTGAAATTAATATGAATTGTATTAAATTGGGTTAAATTTACTCATATAGATCCGTATAGACCTAGTACGGAATTGGATCGAGGAAAACAAAAAGTATCGGATTAGTAGATTTTCGTGTACGAACAAGTGTCGAGGTAAGTTCGTGTAACTAAATTGTGTACATTTATATGTTTAAATTAAATATTGTATATGTGAATGTTGAATTGTTGAATTGTTATGTTTATGAGATTAATCATAAATCTGATAATGTTTGATAAATATAAAATCCTATTTAGATACATTAAATTCAAATGGATACAGGGCTCCTGTATTGGTTGTGGTCTTGCATATGTTGCAGACACACCATAGCTTGAAAGAGCATCCTGTTATTAGCTCTCCTAAGCTTCCGTATGATGGTTTTTGTGAGCTTCCTATTATAGCTCTTATGTGCTTCCCGATTATATGACTTTTTGTGAGTTTCCTGTTATTTGGCTCTTTGTGAGTGTCCTAATATGGCTCGTTAGAACTTCTTGATATATGGCTATCCAGAGCTCCCCGATTAATGGCTCTTCAGAGCTACCTGCTATAAGCTCGTAAAACTTCCTGAATATGACTATTATGAGTTTCCTATTTTAGCCTGCATAAGCTTCCCATTTATGTGCTTTATAAGCACTCCTGAGTATGAGTTGATAGATTTACTATATAGTACACTTTGTGTATACTGCCCATTATCCATTGAGATTTTAAATGATTCAACGAGTATCTTTTCGATAAGGGATAATATGAATTCAAGATGAAATATCATGAGAATACTTGATATGCAAAATATGTTATGTACATGTTCCTTGGAAACTTGAAATGATAAACACATGTATGTGGAAATGGTATATTGATGAGCTCATCTATATTCCTTGATAATTATATGAATTTATATAACTAACATTCTTGATGAGGATTTATGTGTTGTTAGGCTATTGATTTTATTGATTTGGATGTACTATGAGTGTTTATTTAAATGAACATGATTGGTAAGTTAACTTCCTATTATATGAACTTACTAAGTAATATATGCTTACTATGTTTATTTTCCTCTGTTTTATAATGCTCAGAAGTTCATAAAGTTGGGAATCAGTCGGAGCATCATCACACTTTCCTTCAACTCAATTTGGTATAATTAGTAAAACTACTTTTGGTATAATGGCATGTATAGGCTAAGTTAGATCAAATAATGAAATGTTTTGGATGTAACTAGCCATTGGAATGGCTAGTGATAGTATGGTTAACGTATATGTATGAGATTATACTTGTAACAAACCGATTTTGGGCCTAGTCGAAACAGTGGATTCGGGACCACAAATTTGACGATGAAAAATTTATTTTTAGTGTATTTTTATGGTCTACGGTTTCACGGAATGATTTTGTGAAAATTTCGTTCGAAAATTTTGGCGTTTGGGCACTCAATTTAGTCAAAAGGACTAAATCGTAAATAGTACAAAACTTGAGTTCTAGAAGCTAGAGGTGTCTAATTGCTATGAAATTTTAAATTGAAGGTCCTTAAATGGTAATTAGAACATTGGGACAAAAATGGACATGAAATAGGTGAAATAGAATATTTTTAAGTTAGGGGCATTTTGGTCATTTAGTAATTAAATGATTTAATAAACAAAATATAAACCCAAAAATTTGTCCATGTTCCTCCTTGGCTGGAATTTTCAATAGAAAACCATGGATAGGGTTTTTCAAGCTTCCAAGTTCAATTGTAAGTTCGTTCTTGCCCCATTTTTAGTGATTTTTACGTTTTTAAAATCCTTGTGACAAGATCTATCTATTTCTACCACTAATTTGAGATATGGTTAAAGTCTAGGATTTTGATCCATGATGAATATGTGTGTATTTTTGTGTTTAATGGTAGAAAATTCATGTTTATGGTTAGAGAAACGACTTTTAATAAGTGATTTTCGGTGAAAATGCCTAAAAGGACTAATTTGTAAAAGTTATAAAATATGTTATAAAAGTGTGATTAAATGAAAAATGTGGGCTGCTATAAATATAAAAGAGGTTTGGCTAGGCTTGGGAATCGAAGAGATTGAACACATTTCATTTTACGAGCCTAGGGGCAAAAATGTAAATATATAAAACTTTAGGGGAAAAAATATAATTTTTCCATAATACGATTTTTGGGTCACATTGAATAATGTGACTAATAAGTGAGATAAATTTGGTATTATAGATCAAGAAAAATGAGATTCGGGACTAGAACGAGGGAAAAACAAGCATTTGACGGTTAGGTCATTTTTACCATTTTTGGTATCGAGGTAAGTTTGTATGTGAATAATACAATGCTATATTTATGTTTTAAATTGCTTTAATATTATATGATTTATATGATTTATATGATTGATATTATGAGCAAGTTCGATAATGCCAAGATAACGAAGAAGTCCCAGTTGAACCTTAGGAATAGATAGGATACTAATGTCATGACATTAGGGTTATGTGTGATTTCGTGTAAGACCATATCTGAGATATGGCATCAATATGTGATTTCGTCTAAGACCATGTCTGGGACATGGCATCGATATGAGACATCGTGTAAGACCAAAGCTGGGCTATCGACATCGATTTGTGATCCCATGTAAGACTATATCTAGGATATGGCATTGCATCTTACTATGTGTATGAGGTTTCCCAGGTATCCTTTAGTATTCCAAGTGGTTCAACGGGTAATTCAAAGATTATGTCAAAGATGTGAAAAGATATGACTGTGTTAGAAGTTCGTACAGGTATGTACGTAAAGTTTATAAGCATTGGCTTCATGATATTATGAGTTCATGATCACTATGAAAGTGACCTTAAGTTAAACTTGTGAATAAGTATTTATGTTGATGATGTGTAAATTCATCGTAAATTCAGTTGAGCAACATGTGTTAGGCTTTTAAGCCATATCAAATTGAGAGATAAGATGTTTAGTTCACTTGATTTGTGATTCATTGGATTTGTGTAAAAAAATGAAATATTTGCATAATTGCCTATTAAAATGGTTATGAAAGTATGTGAAGTTAAGATTTTAAATCATTGAAAGATGTTAAGCTTTGGGCTTGAAAATATGAATACGCATAATTAATGTGCATGTTATTATGAGGCTTGAAATGATTTGTTAATGATTATTATTGTATGTTATATTGGAGAGGTTACGATCGTTTGGAAAATGTTAAGATGTATTAAATTATGCTTATAAATTGAAGGGGGTAAGCATTGCGATTGAGTAAGTTATGCCTATGAAGATTTAATGACGTTTATATTGTGTTATATTATGTTTGTTGTATGAAAAATGTATGACTATTGTTGCCTATTATTTGCATACGAACTTACTATGCTTTGTAGCTTACTCCCCTTTCTTTCCCATATCTTATAGGGTTGTATGCTAGCTCGAGTTGGAGATCGCCGGAGATGCTATCACACTATCAAGCTATCATGTTAGGTAAATGAACGGAAACCCTTGAGTCTATGGCATGTATAGGTACTTAGTCATTTTGTGTATGTGTCATTATGATATGGCCAAATGTATTGGCTTGCAATGACTAAGGATTTGATTTGGTATGTAGCCACATAAATTGGCTTATATTGGCTAATAAGTTACAAGCATATTAATTACTCATATGTCTATGCCAATGTCATTGTGTGATGTGGTTTATAATAGTATGTTAATGAAATTAGACTAGATGATACATGTGGGAAGTTGTTATGTTGAAGGTGATTGGGTATGTGTGGACTTGATAAAGTATGATGTTATGAGCATGTATATGAAGGTAAGGAAATGATATGTTTAAGTCTTTATTGTTGATGTTTAGGTTAAATTGGCCAATGACTGGCATGTAAATATTCAATAATGACTAGCTATTGGAATGGATACTTATGGATATGCTTTGGTGCTTTGTATGTCTAAATGAAAGTTAATACAAAGAAATCATGAAAGAGTAAAATTAGCATTAAAACAGTTTTGGATAGCAACAGTAGTATAATTTTGAAAAATCACCAAAAATTGTGGAAATCAAATTAGAGGTTGAATAAAATGTAAAATTAAAGCCTATTGAGTCTAGTTTATATAGAAGAAACGGTGTAAGAAAAAGAATTTTATTTTATGAGATATTTGAATTTTTGTGAGACAAGGTCAGAATGATTTCGGGTTCCCCTGTTCTGAATTTGGAGAATCATTAAAATTGTATAAAAATACTTGGGGGTTCAAATATATATTTTTAAATTCTTAATGAGTCTGTTTTCAAGAGAAACAAATGGGAACATCATCCGAATCCTGTAATAAGAGATAATTAATTTTTAGTGAAGAAAGGTCGAAACTGTCAAATAACAGAATAGGGATGAATTTGAAGAATTAACTGTACTTATTGGCTAAACCATAAATTCTGAAAATTTTATGGCAAGAAAATATTTGAGTCTAGTTTCTGAAAAATCAAGCGAATCTTAATTTAGAATTCTGTAGCTCAAGATATAAATAATTTAGTGACTATGACTCAAGTGGACAGTTTTGTTATGAACAGTAAATAATTGTTTTGATATGTTTAAGCCTTGATTATGGTTGTGTTGGTAGTTTAATTATGCCATGTTAAGTGCCATTGAAAGTGTGTATGTGAATATGTAAATGAGGGTGGCAAATGGCTTGGTAAATAACCATTTTCTTGGCCATATGGGTAGAGACATGACTGTGTGTCTCAGCCGTGTGAAGGACACGGCCCCAGAACACAGGCATGTGATCCCTATTTTGATGAAATTTTTTTTGAGTTTTTTAAAGTTCTCGGTTTAGTCCCAAACCACTCCTAATGTATGTTTTGGACCTCGTAGGCTCGTTTAAGGAACTATATGAATGCATGTGAAAGGTTTTAAATTTGAGGGGAAATTTATGTCTTGGTTTTGAATGTTTGTTTGAGTTTAAGTCCGATAATGCCTCGTACCCTGTTCCGACGTCGAATACGGGTAAGGGGTGTTACAATACTATGTTTGATATGTTTATGGTTGGTATTATAGGTTTAAACATGCTTAAGTAAGAATATGTTCAACTGAGTAAGTTGGATATTTGAATCAATTTCATGATATATCATGCATAGGAATTTGTTTTTGACTTGGTTAAATGTCTTAAATTGGTTGGTGAATGTACTTAAATGTGGTTGTAGGTGGAAGACCAAATGGGTGAGAAAAGTGGCCTTGAAAATGGCCTATTTTCGTCCACACAGTAGACACACGAGCGTGTGTCTCTGCCGTGTGTCACACACAGCCATGCGTATGAGCATGTGGTTTGGCCGTGTGTCCCCTGCATCCTTAAATTTGAGAAATAGAATGCCCATGTATTTTCACACGGAAAGAGACACGAGCATGTGTCTCAGTCGTGTATCTTGGCCATGTAACCCCTGCACCTAATTAATGTAAAATAAATTCTTGACACGGCCTAACACACGGGCATGTGGCTTGGCTGTGTGACCCAAGTTAGTAGTTACCCAAATTTGAACACAGGCTAGGACACGGCCGTGTGCCTCACATCGAATGCCCACAGGCTAGGACACAGGCTAAGACATGGGCGTGTGTTCCTTGCACCTAAGAAAAATTTTGAAATTTCATGAAAAATTCTTTGAGTTTTCGGTTTAGTCCTGATTTGATTCTAACATATATTTTGTGCTTCGAGGACCCATTTAGGGAACAATATGATTTATTTCAGATATGAATAGTAAATGAAATGAATTAATTGTATATATTCTATAAACTCGGTAATACTCTGTAACCTTATTTCGACGACAGATATGGGTTAGGAGTGTTCATTTATTGGTATCAGAGCTACAGTTTAGCCGATTTTTTAGACTAACGTAGCTAGTACGAGTTTAGGTATAGATGCCACTATATAATTTGTGATAGTGTGATATCTCCTGACCATTTTAAACTTGTTTTTCATATACTAATGTTGTCCAACCGAGCTGAATTCGAGGAAGCTGAGAGCAATGCTCAAGCTTCAGTTCAAAGAGCAGCATATAGTAGTAGAAGGTCTGTATCTAAGGGCTGAGGTGAGGAGGCAAAAGAAGCCTTCTTTCAAATGATGAATGAATGGTTCACTGAATACTTTAGAATAAATCCTGTTGAACAACAACCTTCCCCTCCTACTTCTCAACTGGTTCCTAAAATGCCACAAAGTATAGAGCCTGTTAGATTTGGTAAGCCTCCGGTAGAAAAAATTCGTAAATATAGGGCAGAAGAATTTAAGGCTACTGCTGAAGGTGATCCGAAAAGGGCTGAATTTTAGTTAGAAAATACTATCAGGGTTCTGGATGAATTATCTTGCACACTTGCTGAATGTTTGAAATGTGCAGTATCTCTATTAAAAGACTCAGCCTATTAGTGGTGGAATACCTTGATATCTGTTGTACCGAGGGAAAATGTTACATGAGAATTTTTCCAAACAAAATTCAAAAATAAGTTTATTAGCAAGAGATTCCTTGATAAAAAAAGAACGAATTTTTAAAGCTTAAATAGGGGAATATGACAGTATCCGAGTATGAACGGGAATTTGTCAGATTAAGCAAATATGCTAGAGAGTGTATCCCGACAGAAGTTTCCATGTGTAGACGTTTTGAACGGGATTAAATAAAGACATCAAGTTATTAGTTTGGATTTTGGAATTAAAAGAATTTGTTGTACTGGCTGACCGAGCACATAAAGCTGAAGAACTAATTAAAGAAAAGGGGCAGGCAGAGATGGAAACCTAAACTTCAAGTAAAAGATTTATGGGAAAGTCACAATCATCAGCTTCAAAGAAATCAAAGAAATATCATGATTGTTCTGTTACATCTACGGGGTACTCTGGTAAGGACCAAAGTATTCAACGCTCAAATCCAAGATCTCCGTCCCCATGCGTAACAAGTGTAAGAAGTGTGGGAAGTCCTAAACCAAGATGCAAACATTGTAATAAATTGTATTTCAGTGAATGTCGTATGATAAGCGGAGTCTGTTTAGGTGTGGTTCTCTTGACCACTATCTTAGAGATTACCTGGAAAGACCTGAAAAAGATATTATTCAGACTTCAAAGCCAAGCAACCTTGCCTCTAGAGGTAGACCAACTCATCACCCCGGCAATGTCAGTGGTAATCGAGGTGCAACGAAAGATTCAACTACCAAATATGAAGCAGGAGCACCGGCAAGGACATAAGCTATTCGTGCAAGAGAGGATGCCTCTGCACCAGACGTCACTACTGGTACATTTTCTCTTCTTGATACTAATATTACTGCTTTGATTGATCCTGGTTCAACACATTCATGCATATGCACAAATTTAGTGTCTGTTAAAAATTTATCTGTTGAGGCCATTGAATTCATGGTTAAAGTTTCAAAACCCTGGGCTAGTTTGTGATGGTAGCTAAAATCTGTAAAAATTATCCTTTAATGGTACGGGGTTATTGTTTCTCGACTGATTTGATGTTGTCGTCATTTGATGAATTTGATGTAATTCTTGGTATGGACTGACTAACTTAGCATAATGTAGTGGTAAATTGCAAACAGAAGTACATTGCGTTAAAATGTCAGAATGGTGAATTACGCCGTATTGAGTCTGATAAACTGGACGAATTGTCTAATGTGATTTCAGCCATATCAGCACAGAAATATATCATAAAAGGGTATGATTCCTATCTTGCATATGTGTTGGACACTAAAGTATCTAAATCAAAAATTAAGTCAGTGCCAGTTGTTAGTGAATTTCTTGATGTGTTTTTGGAAGAATTACCTAGATTACCGTCGGTTAGAGAAGTGAAATTTTCTATATACCTTATTCTAGGGACAACACTGATATTTATTATAACAGCCCGATTTAGGGCCTAGTTGAAATAGTGGACTTGGGACCATAATTCCAGAGTCGAATAAATTATTTCATTATTATGTAGATGTTATAACATGTTTTTATGAGTGCTTGAAAAATTTGGTGATGTAATTTTAACGTTTGTGAGCCCAATTGAGAAAAAAGACTAAATCGCAGAAAGTGCAAAGGTCTTAAATTGATATCTAAGGGTTCCAAATTCCCATGTATCATAAATTGGGGGTTTATAAAGTGAAATTAGGCCATTAAATAGGTGATGGCTGACCATGAAATAAGGAAATCAAGAAAGTCAAATATTAGGTGAAGTTGATGGCTTATTTTGACCAAAAATAAATAAAATAAAAGAACAAAGATATCATCCTATTTCCCCATTTCTTCTCCACCAATTTTTCAGCCATTGAAGGGGGTTTGAAAACTTAAAAATTTCAGCTATTTAGTTGACTCACAAGTAAGTGACTTTAATGGCTTTTCTTGAATATTTTTGTACTTTTGAGACCCTTGAAGCATAAGCTTTCAAATGAAGGAATATTTTGCAAAAATGATGAAGAGTTTAAGGTTTTTCCATGAAAATATTTATGATATTTGCTGAGTTTTTATGGAAGAAAATAAGTCTTGGGTGTGTTATAGACAACTTTTGTGAAAGGTGTTAGCATGAAAACACCTAAAAAGACCATTTTGCATAAGTTGTAGAATAGATGAAAAATGTGTGAAATAGTGGGAATTTAGGGTTACTATAAGAGAAAAAGGTGTGTGGCTAGACTTAAGATACAAAGAAATTTGATAAAAATTGACTTTCAGGCATAGGGGTAAAATGGTCATTTTGTCAAAGTCTAGAGGCAAAATGGTCATTTTACCAAAGATGTGAATTGTCGATTGCTTAATTTTATTTAGTGTCTAAATAAGTACATTTTTCTATTTTAGATCGAGAATTACCGAATCCGAACCTAGACTGGGGGAAAGCCAATCAAATTGACTAAACCATCTAGTCGCTACATTTTTTAACCTGAGGTAAGTTGTGTGTAAATAATACAACTACATTGCTAATGTTTGCATTGAATTGTATTTGAATTAATATAGCATGAATTGCTTGATTCTGGAATTGAGAAAGTATGATGATAATAGAAATAGTAGAGTTCCCGTTTGAACCTAGGAAATAAATCGGATATTCATGCCTTGACATATGGGGTATTGTGGGATAGTGTAAGACATGTCTAGGACATGCATCGACCACATTATGAGAGCCAATGTAAGACCATATCTAGGACATGGCATTGGCATCGAGATGAGTGCTAGTGTAAGATATGTCTGGGACATGCATCGGCCTCGAGATGTAAGCTAGTGTAAGACATGTCTGGGACATGCATCGGCTATGAGATGATAGTCAGTGTAAGAGCACGTCTGGGACATGGCTTTGACTTGAGATATGAGCCAGTGTAAGACCTATGTTTGAGGCTTAATGAATATCTGGTAGTGTTCTGAATGGTTCAACGATGAGTATTATGACTCTAAGTTAATGAGCAAGGTATAACCGTGTTGTGAGTGGTGCAGGTACCTATTTGAAAATGTATGAGATATGAGCTCGATATATGCTATGTGATTTATATGGATAGTGATGGGTAAGTTATGCTTATGCCCACTTTTATGTTATGAGCATGTTGATGAATGGTAAAATTGTTGTTGTATATTTATTTATATGCAACTTACTAAGCTTTATGCTTACTCCCTCTCCTTTCCTTTTTCTTATAGTGCCTCCTATCTAGCTAAAAGATCAACGAAAGTTAGAGATATCAATCACACTATCAGCCGAAGCACTCGGTATAGTTAGACTATTTATTTTTGAGAATGGCATTTATAGCGCTAGACTATGATGTTTTGAGTCTTTGAAAAATTAGCCAAACGTGTTGGCATGGGTGATTCCCCTTCATTTTGTATTGGAGCCTCAAATGATGGCTAATATTCATTTTGATATATGTAAATGATGTTATGTTCATGGATGAGTAGAATGTACAAATGAAATGTTGTCTACTGTGGCTGATTTTATTACATGAAATAGTTTTGTACTGGGTGTGGTTGCTATTGTGTAGGTTGTATAAGTAAGGGTGGCAAAGAGGATTGGTAAATAGCCTTATTTTTGTCCACACAGGTAGACACATGGGCGTGTGTCTAGGCCATGTGTGATACACGGCCAGCCCCATGGGCGTGTTGTCCAGCCGTGTATCCTTTGCACTTAAAAATTTCAAGTCAGTAAGCATGGTAGTAAACACACGGGCAGAGACACGGCCATGTGTCTTAGCCGTGTGAGGGACACAGCCTAGCACGCCAGTGTGTGCCTTGGCCGTGTGACATTTTGGGGTTGCTGACGTTAGAAACAGAATGCCCAGGTTTTTGCACACGGTTAGGACATGGGCGTGTCATGGCCGTGTGAAGGACACGGGCCAGGGACACGGGCGTGTGCCAAGTCGTGTGAAAACCCCTGTAGGTGTGAGTTTAAAATTAATTCCACACGGGTAAAGGACATGGGCGTGTCCCTATATTGCTTAGGCCGTGTGAGCAACGCGGGCCAATAGCACGACCATGTAGAACTGGTCACACGGGCATGTTGACCCTCTCACACGGGTGTGTGCCCTTGCGTCAAGTGTTATTTCTTAGAATCCTCTGAAGGACCCGGGTTGGCCCTGAATGTTTTTCGATATGAAGATAAGTTTGAGAAGGTTCTAAATTGTACCATGTTTTGGTGACCCGAAAATGTATGAAAGCATGAGTTTAAAGTTAGGTAACGCCTTGTACTCCATCATGGCATAAGATATGGGTATAGGGTGTTACGTTTAGTGATATCAGAGCTATGGTTTAGTCAGTTCTAGGACTAACCTAGTGAGAGTGGTGTCTAGCTATACATGCCATAATTATATATTGATAATGTGACGACTCCTGACGATTATAAATTATGTTTTTATATAGTAAATAGATCCTGATAGAGCTACGACGGATGACATGGAGAGTAACGCGTCGGCTCCCACTGAAGGGACCATGCTAGTAGAGAGTGAGCCTGTAACTATGGGCCAAGGTAGAGGGGCTAGAGAAGCCTATCTCCGAATGATGGATGCTTGGTAGACGGAGTTCGTTTGTGCAAATCCAAACACTCCACCTCCTCCACCTCCTCCGATTCCTCAGTATGCCCCGCAAGGCGCAGATGTGATCAGGAGAGAGAAGCGTCTGGTAGATAAGATTCAGAAACAAGGGGCCGAGGAATTCTAGGCTAACATAGATGACGACTTAGAGAGAGTAGAGTTTTGGTTGGAAAATACCCTTAGGGTATTTGATGAACTGCTGTGCATGCTTGAGGAGTGCGTGAAGTGTGAAGTATCGCTCTTGCGAGATTCAGCCTACCAGTGGTGGAACACTCTCATTTCTGTGGTACCGAGAGAGAGAGTAACTTGGGAATTCTTCCTGTAAGAGTTCCAAAAGAAGTACATTAGCTAGAGGTTTATAGACCAAAAGAGGAAGGAATTTCTAGAGTTGAAGCAAGGCCGTATGATAGTAGCAAAATATGAACGTGAATTTGTGAAACTCAGCAAGTATGCGCGGGAGTGCATATCCACTGAAGCAACCATGTGTAAGAGGTCTGAGGATGGCCTTAATAAAGATATTCGAGTATTTGTCGGTATTTTAGAGATAAAAGAATTTGTAGTGCTCGTTGAGAGAGCATGCAAGGTAGAAGAAAAGAAAAGAAGAAGGCGGCTTTTGAGTCGCGGGATTCAAAGAAGAGACATATAGAGAAATCACATTAGTCCTCATCTAAAATATCAAGAGAGTTTAGAACCCAATCGAATGCTTCGGTAGGGTTCTCGAATAGAAACAAAAAAAAGCAAAACACGACATCTAGAGCCCAGACTGCTTCTGTCGTGAGTATACGTAGTACTCGGCCAAATAGGCCAGAATGTTTGCAATGTGGTAGGCGTCATTTCAGTGAGTGTCGAGGGAATGAAAGGGGCTGTTTCAAGTGTGGGTCATTAGAACATTTCATCCAAGATTGTCTTGAAATGGACGAAAGAGAAAAAAAGCAAGAAGTGAAGGTAAGTAGTGCCCCTTTGAAGGGTAGACCACAAAAGAACCCTGAAAGTGGGGCTACCAGTAGAGGTACGCCAAGAAATGCTGTAGTGAGGTTTGAGGGTAGAGCGCCTGCAAGGACTTATGCTATTCATGCCTATGAAGAAGCAGAGTCTCTTGACGTGATCACGGATACCTTTTCTATCCATGATATATCTGTTGTTGCTTTAATTGACCCGGGGTCCACCCGCTGTTATATTTGTATGGAATTGATACCTTGTATGAACATGATAGTAGAGTCAACTGAATTTGTAATAAAAGTGTCCAACCCTTTAGGCAGACATGTGCTTGTTGACCAAGTGTGTAGAAATTGTCCTTTGACAATTAGAGGTCGTTGTTTTCCGACTAACCTGATGTTATTGCCGTTTAATGAATTTGATGTAATCCTTTGGATGGATTGGTTGACTTTTCATAGTGTTGTAGTGGACTGTGGGAAAAAGGTTGTTGAATTGAAATGTGAAGACAAAAATGTTCTTTGGGTTGGACCAGATGAGTTAAATAATTTGCTTGTAATAGTGTCGTCTTTGATTGCTGAGAAATATTTGTGAAAAAGATATGAGGCTTACCTAGCCTTTGTGCTCAATACTCAAGCGTCTGAGTCAAAGATTGAATCGGTACCGGTAGTTTGTGATTTTATAGATGTATTTCCAGAAGAGTTGCCTAGATTACCTCCAGTGAGGGAAGTAGAGTTTGGAATTGAGTTGGTACCGAGCATGACACCTATTTCCATTGCTTTGTGTAGGATGGCTCTGACAGAATTGAAAGAATTGAAGGTACATTTGCAAGAGTTAACGAATAAGGGATTTGTGAGACCAAGTTTTTCCCCGTGGGGTGCCCCGGTACTTTTTTTGAAAAAGAAAGACGGCTCAATAAGGTTATGTATTGACTATAGACAACTTAACAAGGTGACAGTGAAGAACAAGTATCCTTTACCAAGGATTAAATGACCTGTTTGATCAGTTAAAGGGAGCTACCGTGCTTTCTAAGATTGACCTGAGGCCAGGATATTACCAGTTAAGGGTTAAGGAGTAAGATGTACTGAAGACTGCGTTTCGGATGAGATATGGGCATTATGAGTTCCTCGTCATGCCTTTTGGTTTGACTAATGCCCCGACAGTGTTTATGGATTTGATGAACTGTATTTTTCGGCCCTATTTGGATAAGTTCGTAAAAGTATTTATTGATGACATGCTGATTTACTTGCGTGATGAGGGTGAGCATGCGGAGCATTTGAGAACGATTCTACAAACTTTGAGAGATAAGCAGTTTTATGCCAAGTTTAGTAAGAGTAAATTTTGGCTTAAAGAGGTTGGATTTCTAGGACACATTGTGTTGAATGATGAAATTAGAGTTGACCCAAGCAAGATCTTGACTATTGTTGACTGGAAACCGCCGAGGAATGTGACTGAGGTTCGAAGCTTTTTGAGTTTGGTCGAATATTATAGACGATTTGTGAACGGATTCTCTATGATAGCTATGCTGATAACAAGGTTGTTGCAAAAAGATGTTAAGTTCGAATGGACAGAAAGGTGCCAATAGAGTTTTGAGAAATTAAAGGCTTTGTTGACTGAAGCCTTAGTGTTAGCGCAACCGAAGTCAGAGAAGGAGTTTGTAATATATAGTGACACCTCCTTAAATGGTTTGGGGTGCGTGCTTATGCAAGAAGGTAGGGTCATAGCGTATGCATCGAGACAGCTGGAGCCACTTAAGAAAAATTACTCGACGCATGATTTAGAGTTGGCTGCCATCGTATTCGAGTTGAAAATTTGGAGACACTATTTTTATGGCGAGAGATGCTGAGTATTTATCGATCACAAAAGTCTCAAGTATTTGATGACTCAAAAGGAAATGAATCTACAGCAACAAAGGTGGCTAGAGTTGATAAAGGATTATGAGTTGGTGATTGACTACCACCCAGGTAAGGCGAACATGGTCACCGATGCTTTGAGTAGAAAATTATTATTTGCATTGAGAGTAATGGATGCTCAATTGACTTTATTAGATAATGGTTCGGTTCTAGCAGAGTTGAGAGTTAGGCTGACGTATTTGCAAGAAATCCACGAAGCTCAGAACAATGACAAAGATTTGCAAACCAAGAGAACTTAATGCGAGTCAGGGACCCAATTAGACATTTGGATTGGTACCGATGGGTGTTTAATGTTTAAAGATAGAGTTTGCGTACCCAAGGACAATGAGCTTATTCAGAAGATTCTACGAGAGGCACATAGTGGTAGTTTGCCTATCCACCCGGGTAGTGTGAAAATGTACAACGACCTGAAGAAAATGTACTGGTGGTCGAGAATGAAGAAAGAGATTTCAGATTTCGTTTCAAAGTGTCTTGTGTGTCAGCAAGTGAAGGCTGAACACCAAGTACCCTCGGGTTTATTTCAGCCTATCATGGTCCCCGAGTGGAAGTGGAATCAGATTACTATGGATTTTGTTACGGGTTTGCCATTAACCTAGAAGAGAACAGATGTTGTTTGGGTTATTGTGGATAGACTAACAAAGTTGGCACATTTTATACCAATGCGTACCGACTACTCCCTTGAGAGATTGGCTGACTTGTATGTTTTCGAGATTGTGAGACTACACAGGGTGCCCTTGTCGATTGTTTCGAATAGGGACCCGAGATTTACCTCGAGGTTTTGGAAAAAATTACATGAAGCATTGGGAACAAAGTTAAGTTTCAGCACAGCATTTTACCCACAAATTGACAGTCAGTCGAAAAGAGTGATTCAGATTTTAGAAGACATGTTACGGTGTTGTGTTCTCAAATTTCAAGGCAGTTGGGAAAGGTACTTGCCATTAGTAGAATTTGCTTATAATAACAGCTTTTAATCAAGATTGGAGATGGTGGCTTATGAGGCTTTGTATGGGCAAAAGTGTTAAACGCCCTTATATTGGGCTGAGCTAAGAGAAAGTTAGATTCACAAGGTAGATTTGGTCAAGGAGACTGAAGAGAAAGTTAAAGTGATTCGCGACTGTTTGAAGACCACCTCGGATAGATAGAAATCTTATGCAGATTTAAAACAGAAAGTGATCGAATTTCAAGTCGATGATCGAGTGTTTTTGAAAGCATCCCCGTGGAGAAAAGTTCTCAGATTTGGTAGAAGAGGCAAGTTGAGTCCTCGTTTCATAGGACCCTATGAGGTTACCGAGAGAGTAGGGCCTGTTGCATATCGATTAGCTTTTCCACCAGAGTTGGAAAATATTCACGATGTGTTTCATATGTCCATGCTATGTCGATATAGATCTGACCCTTCGCATGTCATTTCACCAACAGAGGTTGAGATTCTTCCAAACATGACTTATGGTGAAGAGCCAGTCAAGATTTTGGCTCGAGAAGTCAAACAGTTGAGGAATAAGAGTATAGCACTTTGAAAGTTTTGTGGCATAGACATGGAGTCGAGGAAGCCACATGGTAACCTAAGGAGACTATGAGAGATCTGTACTCGAACCTATTCACCGGTAAGATTTTTGGGGACGAAAATCCCTAAGGGGGGAGAACTGTAACAGCCCGATTTAGGGCCTCGTTGGAATAGTGGTCTCAGGACCACAATTCTGGAGTCAAATAAATTATTTCATTATTCTGTAGATGTTATAACAAGTTTTTATGAGTGCTTGAAAATTTTGGTGAAGTAATTTTAACGTTTGTGAGCCCAATTGCGAAAAAGGACTAAATCGCATAAAGTGCAAAGGTCTTAAATTGATGGCTAAGGGTGCCAAATAACCATGTATCATAAATTGGGGGGGTTTAAAGTGAAATTACACCATTAAATAGGTGATGGCCGGCCCTGAGACAAGGAAATCAAGAAAGTCAGATATTAGGTAAAGTTGGTGGCTTATTTTGACCAAAAAGAAATAAAATAAAAGAAAGATGATATCATCCTATTTCCCCATTTCTTCTCCACCGATTTTTCAGCCATTGAAAAAGGTTTGAAAGCTTAAAAATTTTAGCTATTTAGTTGACTCACAAGTAAGTGACTTTAATGGCTTTACTTGAATATTTTTGTACTTTTGAGACCCTTGAAGCATAAGCTTTCAAATGAGGGTAATATTTTACAAAATGATGAAGAGTTTAGGGTTTTGCCATGAAAATATTTTTGATGTTTGCTGAGTTTTTATGGAAAAAAATAAGTCTTGGTTGTGTTATAAACAACTTCTGTGGAAGGTGTTAGCATGAAAACACCTAAAAAGACCATTTTGCATAAGTTGTAGAATATATGACACGTGTAAAATAGTGGGAATTTGGGGTTACTATGAGAGAGAAAGGGGTGTGGCTAGACTTAAGATATAAATAAATTCGATAAAAATCAATTTTCGGGCCTAGGCGTAAAATGGTCATTTTGTCAAAGTCTAGGGACAAAATGGTCATTTTACCAAAGATGTGAATTATCGATTGCTTAACTTTATTTAGAGTCTAAATAAGTACATTTTTCTATTATAGATCGAGAGTTATCGAATCCAAACCTAGACTGGGGGAAAGCCAAGCAAATCGACTAAACCGTCTAGTCGTTTAAGTTGTGTGTAAATAATACAACTACATTGCTAATGTATGCGTTGAATTGTATTTGAATTAATATAGCATGAATTTCTTGATTATGGAATTGAAAAAGCATGATGATAATAGAAATAGTAGAGTTCCCGTTTGAACCTAGGAAATAAATCGGATATTCATGCCATGACATATGGGTTATTGTGGGCTAGTGTAAGACATGTCTAAGACATGCATCAGCCACATTATGAGAGCCAGTGTAAGACCATGTCTGGGACATGCCATCGGCATCAAGATGAGTGCTAGTGTAAGATATGTCTGGGACATGCATCGGCCTCGAGACGTAAGCTAGTGTAAGACATGTTTGGGACATGCATCGGTTACGAGATGATAGTCAGTGTAAGAGCACGTCTGGGACATGGCTTTGACTTGAGATATGAGCCAGTGTAAGACCGTGTTTGGGACTTAGCATCGGCATCTTACCCACGTTTAAGGCTTAATGAATATCTGGTAGTGTTCTGAATGGTTCGATGGTGAGTATTATGACTCTAAGTTAATGAGCAAGGTATAACCGTGTTACAAGTGGTATAGGTACCTATTTGAAAATGTATGAGATATAAGCTCGATATATGCTATGAGATTTATATGGATAATGATGAGTAAGTAATGCTTATGCCAACTTTTGTGTTATGAACATGTTGATGAATGGTAAAATTGTTGGTGTATATTTATTTATATGCAACTTACTAAGCTTTAGACTTACTCCCTCTCCTTTCTTTTTTCTTATAGTGCTGCCTATCTAGCTCAAGGATCGACGGAAGTCAGAGATATCGATCACACTATTAGCTGAAGCACTCAATATAGTTAGACTATTTGTTTTTGAGAATGGCATGTATAGTGTAACACCCCGAACTCTGCCTAGACGTTATGCCCACATCCGCGATGTCACATTGAAGTGAGTTTGGAAAATGTAGTTCTATTAGTGAAGTCCGCTTGTTTTAAAACCTCGTTTATGATCCTTATGAGAAGCTATCTTATATTATTTATTGGTTCAATTATAGGTTCATTAAGCAAAACATGATTTGTACAAAATCATTATTACGCTTTAAAACATTGTTCGTTGCAGAAGCTTTTGAAACTAGTTACGTGGCGTTACAGCGAAACCCATTTACCCTTTTTAAAACCCGAGTCCTACAGCTAGCAGATATGAGTAAATTTAAATAAATCCCCAAATAAAATGAAACTTTAAAATGGCCTTTTTGCATAAAATTTACCCATATAAAACTACTTTTACCCAATTCAAACAAAGACATAATCAGTGGTGTGGCCATCTCCAAGTCCCTCGCAGTACCGACCCGCCTAAGGATCACCTGCACAGATAGGCAGAAAAGGGTGAGTTTTTTTTTGAAAACTCAGTGTGTAATCCATATTTTCTAAGCAGTCAAACATATAGTGTTGAACAGTCTGGGCTTAAGTCCATATCAGTCGCAATATTAGTATGGGCCTTGGCCCAATACAGTAACAGTTTCAGTGTGGGCCTTAGCCCATTTCAATACAGTATCAGTAATGCATACAAAGATCCTACCTATCCATCCTCTACACTCCACTCCGTCTAGCCCTACACTCCATCTGGGGATATAATCGACCCACCCATCCCTACACTCCTGATTGTAGTATCGGTCTCAGCACTAACAGTATTTGCAGCAGAGTTGCCAATATAGGCTTATAGCCTTTCAGTACACTTCCTCCAATATCATATATCCCACCCCATGCAATGCAACATAATATAAATGTTCATACAATAAAGATGGCATGCTCAACAGTCATATAACATACAGGGGTATATCCATTATTTACCTCATAGGGTATAACAATCATTTAATAGATTAGGCTCTAAATATACATACCAACCCACCAGTAGGTCCATGGTCGTCTCGAGCGACCCGCGCAACCTTAACAGTTTAAACAACGAAAATGGGGCCAAGCCCCTACTACAGCTTATGTGGGCCCACTCGCTCGTGTGGCCCATTAAACTCAAATATGGCCTTGGCCAAGTGAACTACACAACCTGGCCGATTATACTTCACACATCCGTGTTATTTGCTCATGTAGGGCCCACAAGTTCGTGGGGCCCACAAGTTCGTGGGGCTCACATGACCCATTTTAGGCCAACGTGGCCCAAAACAGCCTATGCCTACGAGATCGCTCGTGGCAGCCTCTACAGTCGCGTGCTCTCGTTTATGCATTTAACTGACCACAAGGGTGAACACACGCCTACGTGGCACCAATGGTAATAATTTTTCCACTTTTGCCATTTAGCGATTTAAGCAGTGTGATTACACACCTTTTTGCGATAAGTGAGCAAATCTCCACAACACCATCCTAGATTTAATCATAACCCAATGTTAGTCCTTTAATCGATAAAGTTACCATCTTCACATAGCACCGAATTCTCAAAAATGGTAATGGTTGCCTACCTTGAATAGCAAATGGTTACCCTCTTTAATCACTGATCGAAGCTGCCTTCCAAAACTTGACAAAATCTATATAGCATTACCATCTTGTTAGCTAAAACCTTTGAATGAAAATGATTAGAACCAAATGAACAACAGCTTATCACTACTTTGATGTATTTGGCCTGTAAAGGCACTTTCTAGGGTTGAGTCCTACGAAGAACAATTACACCTCTGCTAGAAACGGTGGATCAAAGATAGTGTTAGAGAGGAAGCTTATGTCGAAAAAGAGAGAAAGAGGGAAAAGAATAGCCGTGAACCCTAACAAAAAAATCGTTACATTACCCAAGTGCAGAGAGATTCGGCTCCCAAAAAGAATAGAGCAATCGGCTAGCAATGAAAACTGAATGAGTTGAGAGGGAGAGGAAAAGTGATGTTTGACCAAAACCCAAAGAAGAGGAAGAGAGAGTTGAGGGTGATCAATATTCGGTTGAAACCAAAAGATGTTGAAGGTCGACTGAAAGAAAAGAAGAAGGTGGGAGGTTCGACAAAAATAAGGAAATAAAGAAGAGAGGTGAGGGAGAGGGGAAAAATGATCTAGCAACTCACACACTTAAAGAGTCGCCCAAGAAGTCTAATACGAAAATGCTCATAAATCACGTAGCAAAACTGAAAGATGAGAAACAAGAAAAGAAAAGGCAAAAAAGGGTAGAAAAAGAATTTGAGTGAACAAAAACCCCAAAAGTAATTCAGCACCAAGCCCATAACCATCCTATGACTGAATGGCTTAGGAGAGTCCTCATTCGGCACCACTACCACACTAACTTCCCACTTCCTTGATTCTCTCCTAATTTCCCTCTTCCAAACTCAAACTGATAACTCCCTCATCAAATCCCACTAACCTCTCCTCAAATTTGACTATCCACTCCCACACAACCACTCCACCATCAGAGTTTCGGTCAACCTCAACCACCTACCATGCGAGAGCAGCAAAATATTACTCCTTTGCGCATAGGGTAGCTTGACCTCAAGACCCCTAGGCACACTCCACAAGCCACTTGCCATCAGACTAGCAAGCCCTTCATGTCTTGCAATACTCTCATTACTTTAAGAGTCTATAAGTAGTAAACAAGGGTTTATTCAATAAGAAGCCAAAATTTTTGCTAAAGCCTAGGTTTGAACCCAGGTCTTCTCACACCACTCAGGACCCTTACCTAACATAGCATGTAAACCACATACACATAACACACAATTAAGTTATTGAGGATTTGGGGCATTACAACTCTACCCGCTTAAAAGAAAAAATTAGCCTCGAAATTTACCTAGTCAAAATAGATAAGGGTATTGTTGTCACATCACCTCTTCGAGTTCCCACGTGGCTTCCGCAGAACTGTGATTACCCCTTAGCACCTTAACTAGTGGAACCGTCTACCTTCTCAGAACTTTTACATCACGGTCTAAAATCTAGATCGACTCTTCCTCAAAAGTCAGATCAGGGCTAACCTCAATCATCTCAGTCGAGATGATATACGTAGGATTAGAGCGATATCACCTTAACATAAAGATGTGGAACACATCATAAATTCGATCCAACTCTGAAGGTAATTCAAGCTGATAGGCAACCGGTCCCACATGTTTCAATATACGATATGGCCCAATGAACTTAGGGTTAACTGGCCCTTTCGACCAAACCTCAGTACCTTTTTCCATGGTGAGACCTTAAGAAACACCAAGTCCCCTATAGAATACTCAATCTCCTTACGCTTCAGATCCGCATAAGACTTCTGTCTGTCCGAAGCCGCCTTTAGCCTATCCTGAATCAACCTCACTTTATCCTCAATATCAGAAATCAACTCAGGGCCCAACATACACCACTCACCCAACTCAGTCCAACAAGAAGGAGTACGACACCTACGACCATATAATGCCTCGTAAGGTGCCATCTGTATGCTAGATAGGTAGCTATTGTTGTATACAAACTCTACCAATGGTAAGTAATAGTCCCAATTGCCCCGAAAATCAATCACACAACTCATTAACATGTCCTCCAGTATCTAAATCACCCTCTCTGACTGACCGTCTGTCTGAGGATGGAATGCAGTATTGAAGTCCAACCTTGTACCCAATGCTTCATGTAACTTCTTCCAGAATTGAGACGTAAAGTGAGGATCTCTATCGGATATGATGAAAACTAGTACCCCATGCAGTCTCATAATTTCAGACACATACAGCTTAGCCAACTTCTGCAATGAGTAACCAGTACGAACAGGTATAAAATGGGTAGACTTGGTCAACCGATCCATAATAGCCCACATCGAATCCTTCTTAGAAGGTGTTAAGCAACCCTGAAGGCAATTGATGCTCTGTCTTAACCTGCTGGCAAGTTAGGCACTTACACACAAAATTAGTAACTTCCTGCTTAAGTCCTGGCGACCAATAAAACTCCCGAAGGTCTCGGTACATCTTATTCCTGCCAGGATGCATAGCATAAGGACTATTATGCACCTCTTACAGTATAGACTGCCTCATATTATTGTCTTTCAGTACACAGACTCTCCCACGGAAACAAAGTACCCCTTCGCTATTCAATCCGAAATCTAAAGTTTCCCCACTCTCTATTTGTCAAAATCGCGTACCCAACGACTCATCTTCCAACTGTTTACCCTTAATCTGCTCAATCCACCTTGGTTTAACTTGAAGTTCGGCCAATAAACTACCATCATTGAATAAGATGATATGAGCAAACATCGCCCTCAAACCCATAACAACCTACGGCTCAGTGCATTGGCTACCACATTAGCCTTACCAGGATGGTATTCAATCGAACAGTCATAATCCTTAAGCAACTCTAACCATCTACGTTGCCTAAGGTTTAACTCCTTCTGCGTGAGAAGATACTTGAGGCTCTTGTGATCCATGTAAATGATACACTTCTCACCATACAGGTAATGCCTCCAAATCTTCAGTGCGAAAACCACCGCTACCAACTCCGAGTCATGCGTCGGGTAGTTTGCTTCATGCGTCTTAAGCTGACGAGACGCATATGCCACTACCTTACCCTTTTGCATCAACACGCATCCCAAGCAAACATGTGATGCATCACTGTAGACAGTGAATTCCTTCCCAGATTTTGGTTATATTAAGACAGAGGCCTCATTCAAAACTTTCTTAAGTTTCTCAAAACTTTTCTGCTGCTTAATAGTCCAGTTAAACGGTACCCCTTTACGCAAAAACTTAGTCAGAGGTGCAGTAATCAACGAAAATCCCTCAACAAACCATCTATAATACCCTGCCAAACCCAGAAAACTTCGAATCTTAGATACCGACTTAGGTTGCTTCCAATCTAGAACTGCTTTAATTTTTTGAGGATCAACTCTAATCCCCTCAGCAGACACCACATGACCCCAAAAAGTTACCTCTCGAAGCCAGAATTTACACTTACTCAATTTAGCGTACAATTGTTTCTTTCTCAAAATCTGCAGAACAACACGGAGATGTGTGTCGTGCTCCTCCTCAGTCCTTAAATACACCAGAATGTCGTCTATAAACACCACTACGAATCAATCTAGATCGGGCTGGAACACTTGATTCATCAAATCCATAAAAACGCTGGTGCGTTCGTCAATCCAAACGGCATCACTAGGAACTCGTACTGACCGTAATGAGTCCTAAATGTTGCCTTGTATACATTAGTCTCCTTGACCCTCAGTTGATGGTTCCCTGATCAGAGATCAATCTTAGAGAAGACCGAAGCTCCTCGAAACTGGTCGAATAGATCATCTATCCTCGGTAAGGGGTACTTATTCTTGATAGTCAATTTGTTCAATTGCCGGTAATCAATGCATATTCGCATGGTTCCATTCTTCTTTTTCACGAACAAAACTGGTGCTCCCCACGGAAACACACTAGGACAGATGAACCCTCGTTCCAGTAACTCTTAAACCTAAGCTTTGAGCTCCACAAGCTCCTTCAGTGCCATTCTATAAGGGGCGATAGACACTGAAGCTGTACAAGGAAAAAGCTCTATCCCAAATTCAACTTCACAGTTAGGAGGTAACCCTGGTAGCTTATCGGGAAAAATGTCCAGAAAATCCTTAACTGTTCTGATATCTTTAACTAACGAAACCTCAGAACCAGAAGCACTGACGTAAGCTAGATACACCTCGCAACCCTTACGAACCAACTTCTAAGCTGTAAGTGCAGAAATCACGTTTGAGAGATAGTTCCGATGCTCCCCAATCACAACTACCTCATCACCTTTTTTAGTTCTCAGTTTCACTCGCTTTGCAGCACAGTCCAAATTTACCTGATGCTTAGCTAGCTAGTCCATGCCCAATATTATGTTGAACTCCTCAAAAGGAAATTCCATCAAGTTAACTAAAAAGATCATTCCTTGAACCTCCAAAGGTAAATCCTTAAATAATTTGTTCACTCCTATTGACTGCCCTAATGAACACAACACAGTAACCTCACTCGTAGTGTTTTCAACCATATACCCAAAGTCTCAGACACAGTGTATGCTATATAAGAGTGCGTAGATCCAACATCAATCAGTGCAGTATAGGGTATATTATGAATAAAGAATATACCCGTAATAACATCTGGGGGTCCCCATCCTCTCAACCACGTGCAGCATAAACCAGTCTAGGCTGCCTCCCTTCAGTACGACCTGCACCTCTACTCGGTACTCCATGACCACGACCCATACCATTTCCACCCCTAGCCTGACCACGGCCTCTCAGTGGCTGCTAAAAACTTCTCTGCAACTGAACAATACCCATACTAGTAGCTTGCATCAGATTGAGACTCCGTGGACAATCCCTGATATGGTGCTCCATAGATCCGCACCTCAAACATGCCCCTATCCATACCCAGCACTCGCCCTGATGGCGCTTCTCACAAACAATACAAGGCTGTGACCCAAAAGTAGCAACAGAGGGCCTAACTCTAACTGGCCCATCAAACCTGGCCTTTTTTTTAGGCCCTATAGCTGAACCTGAAGGCTCCCAAACCCTCTTATTTTTACCCTTATCCTTTTCACGATTCTGGTGCTCAATACGCTTCACATCCTCGGTAATCTTTTCATTTTCCACCAACACAGTAAAATCTCGCTCCCTCTCTAGAGCTACCAAAACTTGTAGATCATCTCTACGGTCGTCCTCAAAATGCACACAATGCTCATACTCAGTTGCAAACATGCCTCGTGTATAGCGGCTCAATCTCAAAAATTTCGCCTCATATTCAGCCACGGACTTATCCCCTTGGATCAGACTCAAAAACTCCCTCCTACAGGTATCCACATAGCTGGTGCCCACATATTTCCCTTGGAATGCATTCTTGAAGAACTCTCAAGTCAATCGGTCGGGCTGAGTACCCTCTTTCACAATAAGCCACCCCTAATAGACTTCATCTCGCAACAATGATACTGCACCTTTTAGTTTCTACTCTGGGGTGCAGTCGAGGTCATCCATGATCCTCTCCATGGCCTCTATCCAATATTCAGCCACATTAGGGGCAACTCTAGCGATTCCCCTAAAAATCTCAACGCCATTAGACCTGAGTCATTCTGTCATCGACCCACGGCCCACAGTACTAGTATTGGGCCCAACGACCCTTTCTAAAATTCGCAACATAGCTTGGGATGATATGTTGTCACCAGCTGCATGATCATGTGACCCAGTCTCAGTCACAGGTGAATTCGAGGCCTTTCTTGCCTCAACGTTAGGCATATGGCCCAATGTCGAAGATCCAGCTCGAGCACCTCCACGGCATCCGCCGCGACCTTTTGTACCCCTTCTACGAGTACCTCTAGTGCTCATTATCTATTTGCGTATTATCTGTATTAACATTTTTATGTATCAGTTTTACAGTTCCAGTGTTTATTAACGGATGTTTTATGAAAAATAGCATTAATAATTCAGAGTTGTTTGTTTTCACAGTTCATAGTCTTACTAAAGTTTCAGGTTACCCTAATAAAGGTTTTAGTATAGTCTATTATCTATGATAATCTCAATATTTCAGTTAAAACATATAGTAGTTTCATAAAACTCACAAGATCGGTATTGGAGACTCGGCAAACCACACATTTAGAAGTATTACTTCGAAATTTTTTATTATTATTTGAAAATAGTTCCTTTAAAATTTTACCTTTTTTAGAAAAAACCCCAATCCACAGCCGAGTTTTATAACTTGGCTCTGATATCACTAAATGTAACATTCTGAACCCAGACTAGACATTATGGCCGCATCCGCAATGTCACATTGAAGTGAGTTTGAAAAACGTAGTTCTATTGGTGAAGTCCGCTTGTTTTAAAACCTCGTTTATGATCCTTAGGAAAAGCTATCTTATTTTATTTATTGGTTCAATTATAGGTTCATTAAGCAAAACATGATTCGTACAAAATCGTTATTACACTTTAAAACATTGTTCATTGCGAAAGCTTTTGAAACCAGTTACGTGGCATAGCAATGAAAACCATTTACCCTTTTTAAAACCTGAGTCGTACAGCTAGCAGATATGAGTCAATTTAAATAAATCCCCAAGTAAAATGAAACTTTAAAATTACCTTATTACATAAAATTTACTCATATAAAACTACTTTTAGCAAATTCAAACAAAGACATAATCAGTGGTGTGGCCATCTCCAAGTCCTTCGCAGTACCGACCCGCCTAAGGATTACCTGTACAGATAGGCAAAAAAGGGTGAGATTTTTTTGAAAACTCAGTGTGTAATCCATATTTGTCAAGCAGTCAAACATACATTGTTAAACAGTCCGGGCCTAAGCCCAAATCAGTCAGAATATCAGTGTGGGCCTTGGCCCAATACAGTAACAGTTTTAGTGTGGGCCTTGGCCCGTTTCAATACCATATCAGTAATGCATAAAAAGATCCTACCCATCCATCGTCTACACTCCACTGCGTCCAGTCCTTCACTCCATGTGGAGATAAAATCGACCCACCATCCCTACACTCCTGAATATAGTACCGGTCTCGGCACTAACAGTATTTGCAGCAGAGCTGCCAGTATAGGCTTATAGCCTTTCAATACACTTCCTCCAATATCATAAATCTGACCCCATGCAATGCAACATAATATAAATGTTTATACAATAAAGATGGCATGCTCAACAGTCATATAACATACAGGGGTATATCCATCAATTACCTCATAGGGGTATCACAATTATTTCATAGATTAGGTTTTAGATATACTTACCGACTCGCCAGTAGGTCCACAGTTGTCTCGAGTGACCCGTGCAACCTTAACAGTTTAAACAACAAAAATGGGCCCAAGCCCTACAACAACTTAAGTGGGCCCACTCGCTCGTGTGGCACATTAAGCTCAATTATGGCCTTGGCCATGTGAACTACACAGCCTGGCCTATTATACTTCACACACCCATGTGATTTGCCCGTGTGGGGCCCACGAGTCTATGGGGCCCACATAGCCCATTTCAGCCCAATGTGGTTCAAAATGGCCTATGCCCACGAGATCGCTCGTGGCGGCCTCTACTATTGCGTGCTCGCATTTATGCATTTAATTGACTACACAGGTGAATGCACGCCCCCGTAGCACCAATGGTAACAGTTTTTCAACTTTTGTTGTTTAACGATTTAAGCAGTGTGATTACACACATTTTTGCAATAAGTGAGCAAATCTCCACAACGCCAACCTAGATTCAATCATAACCCCGCGTTAGTATTCTAATAGATAAATTTACCATCTTCACATAGCACCGAATTCTCAAAAATGTTAATGGTTGCCTACCTTGAATAGCAAATGGTTACCCTCTTTAATCACTGATCGAATCTGCCTTCTAAAACTTGACAAAATCTATATAGCATTACCACCTTGTTATCTAAAATCGTGAATGAAAATGATTAGAACCAAATGAACAACAACTTACCACTACTTTGATGTATTCCGCCTGTAAAGGCACTCTCTAGGATTGAGACCCACAAAGAACAGTTACACTCTTGCCAGAAACGGTGAATCAAAGATAGTGTTAGAGAGGAAGCTTATGTCAACAAAGAGAGAAAGAGGGCAAAGAATAGCCGTGAACCTTAACAACAAAATCAGTTACCTTACCCAAGTGCAAAGAGATTGGGCTCCCAAAAAGAATAAACTAATCGGCTAGCAATGAAAGCCGAATGAGTTGAGAAGGAGATGAAAAGTGATGTTCGATCAAAACCCAAAGAAGAGAAAGAGAGAGTTGAGGGAGATCAATATTCGATTAAAACCAAAAGATGTTGAAGGTCAACTGAAAGAAAAGAAGAAGGTGGGAGGTTCGAAAAAGACAAGGAAATAAAGAAGAGAGGAGAGGGAGAGGAGAAAAACAATCTAGCAACTCACACACTTGAAGAGTCGCCCAAGAAGTTTGATATGAAAATGCTCACAGGTCACACAGTAAAGCTGAAAGATGAGAAACAAGAAAATAAAAGGCAGAAAAGGGTATAACAAACTAATTTGAGTGCACAAAAACCCCAAAAGTAATTTGGCACCAAGCCCCTAACCATCCTATGATTGAATGGCTTAGGAGAGTCCTCATTCGGCGCTGCTACCACACCAACTTCCCACTTCTTCAATTCTCTCCTAATTTCCCTATTTCAAACTCAAATCGATAACTCCCTCATCAAATCCCACTAATCTCTCCTCAAATTCGGCTATCCACTCTCACATAACCATTCCACCATTAGAGTTTCGGTCAACCTCAACTACCTACCTTGCGAGAGTAGCAAAATATTACTCCTTTGCACATAGGGTAGCTCGAACTCAAGACCCCTAGGTACACTCCACACGCCACTTGCCATTAGACTAGTAGGCCCTTCATGTCTTGCAGCACTCTCATTAATTTAAGAGTGTATAAGTAGTAAACATGGGTTTATTCAATAAGAAGCCAAAATTATTGCTAAAGCCTAGGTTTGAACCTAAGTCTTCTCACACCACTCAGGACCCTTACCCAACACAGCATGTAAACCACATACAACATAACACACAATTAAATTATTGAAGATTTGGAGTGTTACATATAAGGCTAGACTATGATGTTTTGAGTCTTTGAAAAATTAGCCAAACTTGTTGGCATGGGTAATTCCCCATCATTTTGTATTTGAGCCTCAAATGATAGCTAATATTCATTTTGATGTATGTAAATGATGTTATGTTCATCGATGAGTAAAATGCACAAATGAAATGTTGTCTATTGTGGCTGATTTTATTGCATGAAATAGTCTTGTATTGGGGTTGCTATTGTGTAGGTTGTATAAGTAAGGGTAGCAAAGAGGCTTCGTAAATAGCCTTATTTTTGTCCACACGGGTAGACACATGGGAGTGTGTACGGCCAGCCCCATGGATGTGTTGCCCAGCCGTGTGTCCCGTGCACGTAAAAATTTTAAGTCAGTATGCATAGTAGTAAACACACGGGCAGAGACACAACTATGTGTCTCAACTGTGTGAGGGACATGGCCTAGCACACCAGTGTGTGCCTTGGCCGTGTGACATTTTGGGTTTGTTGACGTCAGAAACAGAATGTCCATGTGAATGTTGTATGTTGTTCGGTTTAACTAATGCACCTACAGTATTTATGGATCTGATGAATAGAATTTTTAGACCGTATCTTGAAAGATTTGTGGTGGTATTTGTTGATGGTATTCTGGTATATTCTTGAGATGAAAATGAACATGCATATCATTTGAGAATTGTTTTGCAAACACTACATGATATGTATGCCAAATTTAGTAAATGTGAATTTTGGCTACGGGAAGTTGGTTTTCTTAGACATATAGTATCTGTTGAAGGCATCAAAGTTGACTTGATTAAAATTTCAGCAATTGTTAACTAAAAACCACCGAAAACTATGTCTAAAGTTAGAATTTTTCTAGGATTAGCTGGATATTATCGGAGATTTGTAAAAGGGTTCTCAATGATAGCCTCTCTAATGACTCATTTGTTACAGAAAGATGTGAAATTTGAGTGGTCTAATAAATGTCAGTAGGTTTTGACAGACTGAAAACTTTGTTGACTGAAGCACTCGTGCTAGTTTAGCTTGAATCGGGTAAGGAATTTGTAATTTACAACGATACATCATTAAATGATTTAGGTTGTGTCTTGATGCAAGAATGTAAAGCAACCGCCTATTCTTCTAGACAACTAAAACCACATGAAAAGAACTATTGGATACATGATCTAGAATTGGCAGCCGCTGTTTTTGCATTGAAAATTTGGCGACATTACTTGTTTAGTGAAAAGTGTCATATATTCACTGATCACAAGATTTTGAAGTATCTGATGTCACAAAAAGAATTGAACTTGAGACAACATAGGTGGCTTGAGTTATTAAAAGATTATGATCTGGTTATTAATTATCATCCGGGAAAAGCTAATGTGGTTGCTGATGCTCTGAGTAGAAAATCTTTATTTGCTTTGTGAGTAATGAATACCCAGTTATCTTTGTCTGATGATGGTTTAATCATAGCTAAACTAAAAGCTAAATCGATATTCCTGCAATAAATCTATGAAGCTCAAAAGAGTGATGATGAATTACAAGCTAAATGGGTACAATGTGAATTAATTTCTGATTCAGATTTTTAGATTGGGTCTAATGGTTACCTGTTATTCAGAGATAGAATATGTGTACCAAGGAATTTAGAACTTATATAGAATATCTTAAATGAAGCTCATGATGGTTCTAAGTCTGTTCATCCGGGGAGTAACAAAATGTATAATGATTTGAAAATGATGTATTGGTGGCCAGGAATGAAACGAGATATTTTTGAATTTCTATCTAAATGTTTGATATGTCAACAAGTTAAAGCTGAACATCAAGTGCCTTTAGGATTATTGTAGCCAGTTACAATGCCAGAATGGAAACGAAAAAAAGTTACTATAGACTTTATATCGGGATTACTCGTATCTCCAAAAAAGATGGATGCTATTTGGGTAATTGTTGACCGTCTACACACTTTATTCTGGTATGTATAGATTACTCTCTAGACAGATTGCGTGAGTTATATGTTTCTGAAATTGTTAGATTACATGGGGTACCAGTCTCTATTATTTTCGATAGAGATCCCCGATTTACCTCTTGATTTTGGAGTAAGTTACAAGAAGCTCTAGGTACTCAATTACATTTTAGTACCGCATTCCATCCTTAGATAGATGGTCAATCTGAGCGTGTAATAAAGATTTTAGAAGACATGCTTCGATGCCTTTAGTTGAATTTGCATACAATAATAGCTATCAGTCCAGCATTAAAATGGTCGTAAATGTAGAACTCCATTATATTAGACAAAGCTCAGTGAGAAAAAGATACACGGAGTTGATTTGATCTGTGAAACTGAAGAAAACGTGAAAGTGATTTAGGATAGCTTGAAAAAAGCCTCTGATCGTTAAAAGTCTAATGCCGATCTTAAACAAAAAGAGATGGAATTTCAGGTTGGTGATAAGGTATTCTTGAAAGTATCACATTGGAAGAAAGTTCTCTGATTTGGCCGTAAAGGAAAATTGAGTCCACGATTCATCGGACCATATGAGGTTATTGAAATAATTGGACATATTGCATATCGATTGGCATTACCACCAGAGCTTGATAGAATTCATAATATTTTTCATGTGTCTATGTTGTGATGGCATCGGTTAGATTCTTCACATGTTATTTCTCCGACAGAAGTTGAGATTTAACCTGATATGACTTACAGTGAAGAACCAATCAAAATTTTGGCACGTGAGACGACAGAATTAAGAAATAAAACAATAGCTTTAGTGAAAGTTCTTTACAAAGACATGGAATAGAAGAAGATACCTGGGAACTAAAGGAAACAATGAGAAATCAATACCCGAACATTTTTACTGGTAAGATTTTTTAGGACGAAAATTCTTTAAGAGGGAAGAGTTGTAATAGTCTGTTTTTAGTAAAATCGAAAAAGTGGTTTCGAGACCACAAATCCAAGTGAGAAAGAAAATTTATTTTAATATTATTGCATGGTCTGCATTATGATAGGAATAACATATGGAAATTTTGTTAAGAAAGTTTTTACCGATTATATGCTTGATTGTGGAAAGGACCAAATTGCATAAAATGCAAAAGTTGAGTTCTAGTAGCTATAAGTATCAAATAGCTATGAAATTTAAAATTTGAGGTCCTTATATGGCAATTAGACCATTAAATGGAGTTAGTAGATATTTATGATGATTCATCCATGGAAAATTAGAAAAAGAAAAAGACTAAATTGGAAATTGAATTAATTAAAGATGAAAATAAGTTAATATCATCTTATTTCATCTTTATCCCCAAAAATTTTTCTATGTAAACCCTATCTAACAGAGAAAACGTCAAGCAAACTTAATTGGGTAAGTAATCATGTCCTGTTTTTAGTAATTTTTACATTTTCAATATCGTAATAACCTAATCTATCTATTTTGGGTATTAATTTGTAAAGTTATCAAAGTATTAAAATTTTACCCTGGATGAGTATGCCAAAATTTTGAAATTTATGGTAGAAAATGAAAGGTTATTGATAGATAAACAACTTTTATAAAGTAAATTTTGATGAAATTGTGATTTAGGGACTAAATAGTAAAGATGTAAAATACATGGACTATTATTATTATATGAAAAATTTGGCTAGGCTTGGAATAAGGATTGAATTTCATAAATTTCATTTTTCGAGCCTAGGGATGAAATCGTCATTAATTAAAAGTTTAGGCGTAAAATGGTAATTTTGCCTAGGATGTGAATTGGATTGAAATGAATATGAATTGTATTAAATTGAGTTAAATTTACTCATATAGATCCATATAGACCTAGTATGGAATTGGATCGAGGAAAACAAAAAGTATCGGATTAGTAGATTTTCGTGTACGAACAAGTGTCAAGGTAAGTTCTTGTAAATAAATTGTGTACATTTATATGTTTGAATTAAATATTGTATATATGAATGTTGAATTGTGTAATTGTTATGTTTATGAGATTAATCATAAATTCGATAATGTTCGGTAAATATAAAATCCCATCTGGATACACGAAATTCAATTTGATACACGACTCCTGTATTGGTTGTGGTCTTGTATATGTTGCAGACACACCATAGCTTGAAAGAGTGTCTTGTTATTAGCTCTCCTAAGGTTCCCGTATGATGGTTTTTGTGAGCTTCTTGTTATAGCTTTTCGGAGCATCCTAATAGGTTGTGATCCTACATGTGTTGTGGACTCACCTTAGCTCTTATGAGCCTCCCGATTATATGACTCTTCGTGAGTTTCCCATTATTTGACTCTTTGTGAGCGTCCTGATATGGCTCGCTTGAACTTCCCAATTAATGGCTTTTCGGAGCTACCCATTATAACCTCGCACGAGCTTCTTGAATATGTCTCTTATGAGTTTCTTGTTTTAGCCCAGTTAAGCTTCTAGTTTATGTGCTTTATAAGCACTCCTGAGTATGAGTTGATGGATTTACTATATAGTACACTTTGTGTGTACTGCCCATGTATCCATCGAGATTTTAAATGATTCAACGGGTATCTTTTCGATAAGGGATAATATGAATTCAAGATGAAATATCATGAGAATACTTGATATGCAAAATATGGTATGTACATGTTCCTTGGAAACTTGAAATGATAAACATATGTATGTGGAAATGGTATATTGATGAGCTCATCTATATTCCTTGGTAATTATATGAATTTATATAACTAACATGCTTGATGAGGATTTATGTGTGGTTAAGCTATTGATTTTATTGATTTGGATGTACTATGGGTGTTTATTTAAATGAACATGATTGGTAAGTTAATTTCCTGTTATACGAACTTACTAAGCATTATATGCTTACTCTATTTATTTTCCTTTGTTTTATAGTGCTCGGAAGCTCATAAAGGTTGGGAATTGGTCAGAGCTGCATCACACTATCCTTCAAGTCAATTTGGTATAATTAGTAAAACTACTTTTGGTATAATGGCATGTATAGGCTAAGTTAGACCAAATGATGAATGTTTTGGATGTAACTAGCCATTGGAATGGCTAGTGATAGTATGGTTAATGTATATGTATGAGATTATACTATGTTTGATATATAAGTGTGCATGATTGGTATTATAGGTTTAAACATGCTTAACTAAGAATATGTTCAACTGAGTAAGTTGGATATTTGAATCAATGTCATGATATATCATGCATAAGATTTTGTTTTTGACTTAGCTATATGTCTTTAATTGGTTGGTGAATGTGCTTAAATGTGGTTGTAGGTGGAAGACCAAATGTGCTTAAAAGTGGCCTTGAAAATGGCCTATTTTCATCCACAAGGGTAGACACACGGGCATGTGTCTCAGCCGTGTATGACACACGGCCTTGTGTACGGGCGTGTGGATTGCCTGTGTGTCCCTTGCATCCTTAAATTTGAGAAATAGAATGCCTAGGTATTTTTACACGAGTAGAGACAAGGGCATGTGTCTCAGTCGTGTCTGGTAGACGGCCTAGCACATGGGCATGTGTCTTGGCCATGTGACCCTTGCACCTAATTAATGTAAATAAATTTTACACACAACCTAGCACACGGGTGTATGGCTTGGCCGTGTGAACCAAGTTAGTAGTTACCCTAATTTGAAGACGGGTTGGGACATGGCCATGTGCCTCACATCAAATGACCACATGGCCTAAGACATAGGCGTGTCACTTGGTCGTGTGAGCCACATGGCCTGGCCACACGGGCGTGTGTTCTCTACACCTAAGAAAAATTTTGAAATTTCATGAAAAATTCTTTGAGTTTCCGGTTCAGTCCTGATTTGATTCTAAGATATATTTTGGGTCTTGAGTACCTATTTAAGGGACAATATGATTTATTTTGAATATGAATAGTAAATGAAATGAATTAATTGTATATATTCTATAAACTCCGATAATGCTCTGTAACCCTATTCAGGCGACAGAGATGGGTTAGGGGTGTTACAGTTTATATTATTGAATAAAGTTAAGTTCAAATGTTTCTGATTGTATGATAATGTTTCGTAACCTTAATCTGGCGACAAATACGGGTTAGAGATGTTACATTTTATGGTATCAGAGCTACGATCTAGTCGGATTGAATGTTGCATGTATGAAGTTTAAAAGTACATGCCACTATATAACCTATGATAATGTGATAACTCCTGACTCAAATTAAATTATGTTTTCATATAGATAAGATGTCATCCAACCAAGCCGACTCCGATGAAGTAGAAAGTAATGCGTAAGCCTCCGTTCATGGGGCAACTTCTAGAGGTAGTAGGCCCATGTTTGAGGCTCGGAGAGGAGAGGCTAAAGAATCTTTCTTCCAAATGATGACCGAGTGGTTTACTGAGTTCGTTAGAACAAATAAAATGGCTTAATGACCTTCACCCCCACCCGTACCACAACAGGTCCCTGTAGTTCCTCAAGGTTTGGATCAAATACGTACTAGCAAGCCTTCAATTGATAAAATTAGAAAATATGGGGCTAAAGAATTTTGTGGTACAGTTGAAGATGATCTAGAGAAAGTTGAATTTTGGTTAGAAAGCACAGTGAGGGTTTTCGATGATTTATCTTGTACACTGGTTAAACGTTTGAAATGTGTGGTATTGTTATTAAAAGACTTCACATATCAATGGTGGAATACATTGATTGCGGTAGTACCAAGGGATCATGTAAATTGGAATTCTTTTAGATAGAGTTTCAGAAGAAATATGTTACTCAGTGATTTCTCGAAACGAAGCATAAAGAATTTCTAGAATTGAAACAAGCTTGCACGTCAGTGGCTGAGTACAAGAGAGAATTTGTGCGACGAGCTTGAGAATACATACCATCTGAAGCTGTCACGTGTACATAGGTTGTAGACGGTCTAAATGCAGATATTAAGTTGCTAGTTGAGTGATGGGCATCAAAACCACCAAAAATAATTCCTACAATTAAAATAACTCTAGATAGTAGTAAAGAGTGGTAGTAGGGTCGAGTCCACAAGGATTGGTATTATAATCAACTTTCGCGTTTAACTTGTGATCAGAAATTTTGTTGTGTCAATAATCGTGGCAATAGTAGCGCCCACGACTCCAAACAGACCTACTAAAAAATAAACAAATAAATCAAGGGAATTTTGAAATGTTTTAGAAATTAAATAATTAAAATAGCATAAATAAACAATTAAATAAATTAGGAAATAAAATCGAATTTTGTAAACAGAGACAATAAGCTTTAGCCCTAATCTCGATGGATTCCAAATTTAGAATCGATCCTCAAAAATTAATTTTCTCCTCTAAACAATAAGTTGGTTATAGCAGTTAAGAACGTCCTAACCACCAATTCTTTCTCTCGTAGTTGGTCCCGGTACAACCTGCAAACCAACGCTAACCGATTATCTAACTGAGATACACGCGTTCCCGATTCAAGATTCCCGCAACCTTGCACTCTGAAAAACCCAACTCAGATTAACAGCTCAACTGTGCGGGTTGTTTAAACCAATCACTTTTCCCTTGATTTGTTCTTGGAGATCCGAATGCAGCATAGCTGACTCGTTTCCCCAATTGTTCACAAACACAACTCCAACCCAACGCGTTTTTTGATTTGAAATCGAGTTAACTTTAAGGGATGAGTTGTCAATCTTGATACTTAAGAAAAATTTGAATACTATCACGATTCTTGATTGGAAAGAATACCAGCCTAAAGCTAAGTTGGTATTTACTAAAGCATGAATTTAATCATGTTTTGGTTGGTTATGGAATGGATTTGAATGAAATATGGTGAAAGTTAGAAATGGAAGGGATTTGGAAAGCAATTAAACTAATTTACAAAGAAAATAGGAAATGAAAATTGTAAAACAATATGCTACTGACGCCTAAATTGGAAGAAAATAATGGTTTTAATTTAATTGCTCAAGCAAATTTAAGTCTATCTTCCAAGTTACCTTAAAGCCCTATTTATATACATATCACTTACTAAATTTGGCTTAACCATCGAATACATAATTAAAATTTAATAAAAAAATAACATCAGATTTTTTTATAATTTTGGCTTTTACAAAGTCAAAAGAAATCTGACGAGTCCTTGGCTTTTTTCACATTTTTTATTCAGCCTCACTTTATTGACTGTGCTACAAATTGGTCTTTTTCTTCTTGTTTTTAACTCATAGCATCCCAATTGCATCCCTAACAAGATTAAAGTATAAAATCACTAATTTAGCAGGGATCAATTCAAGAATTAACTGATTTAAACCCAAAAAATCATGCAAATTTAACATGTTATCAAATCCCCCTACTTAGCTCATGCTTTCCCTCAAGCATATTGTACTTTCAAACATTAGAAATGATTCAATATTTTATTAAAAATCGAGCCTCTTTTTCCCATCCATAATCAATTTAAACAATATAGGCAAAAAATAAATAAATGCTTAAAATACCTAGTTTGATCAACAGGTGTCATAAAACTGAAACATGTGAACAAAATCATTTTACCAAATTGAGTTTGAACCAAAATTTGCAAGGCATTATTAATTAATCATGCAATAATAATTTTTGTTAGGCGTGGTCAAACCTTTTTGTGTGAACTAGGATGACAACCCAAGCACCCTACCCTGGTTACTCAGTTCAGATAGTCTCTTTTTTTATTTTTTTTATTCTTTGGAAGCTCAGTTAGTGGAATGTTTGTAAGTTTTCAGTTTGTCACTCGAACCTTTTTACGCGATATGAGATGACAACCCAAGCACCTCATCTCGGTTACTAAATTTGGTCACTTTTTTGAAACTTTCACTCATAACTTGACCATTTATTTATTTATTAATTTTTTCAATTTATTTATTTATTTATTTTTGTACAAGCAAATATTTTTTCAAACAATCAATTTTTATGAAAAATCTAGTTTCATATATCAGCTTTAAAACATACATGTCGATTAATCTAGATACTAGAACACTTTAATTCAAAAATTACCCAATTGTCCAAATTGACTAAGTAATGAGACTAGAGGCTCAATGTCAAATAAGCTATCAAATAAATCCAGCATAAGATTTAACATATGCAAGAGAGAAATATGCAGCAAAAATCAATCAATCATCCATGCATACTTACCATTTTCAATCCCTATGCTTGTCCTCAAGCATGTATTATATGCCATAAAGTTTAGTAACTCAAACAACAAACAAAGAGAAAGGTTAAGAATACTCCCCATGTTTTTCTAACGATGTTGTCGGCGTTGCGAAATAATTGTCAGTATTTAGCACATTGTGCCCACGCCACCATCAGTATCTGATTTTGGGAAAATTGACACCCTCCATTACGTACCTGAAAATAACACATTACTCTGATTAAATAATAATTTGGTTATTATTCATTTTATTTTTAATCCAAATTAAATTGAAATTCAATAAATTTAATAAATTAAAATAAATTTGGGTTGCCTCTCAAAAAGAGCTTTTGTTTAACGTCACTAGCTCGACGACCTAAAATCTTATCCGTTTCGCTCTTTGAAAATCAATTTTTCCATCTTGTGCACTTGGAAGTTCTTACAAAGAGGTTTCGACCCTTGCCCACTATCCTTGAAGCCCTTCCCAGATTCCCCTATGGATTGAGGCGTCTTTGAGCTTCTTTGTTCAAGTTTGTATTTTTTTTTTCTGTCTGAATCCTTGTATGTTTTGGAAATGGTTTGAGCTTAAATTTCGAGGCTTTTATGATAGCTTCACGTATTGGTTTTTTTATCAGCAATAATTCCTCTTGTTGAACAACGAGATCTACTTTACTGCAAGGCACAGTTTGTAAGTTATCACTAGGATGTCCCATATCCTCATAAACATTAAACCTAACCACGTCACCATCAAATTCTATAGTGAGTGTTCCACTCCAAACATCAATTTTTGTTTGCACGTTACTCAAGAATGGTCTCCCAAGAAGTATGTCAGACGAATTGGTTGATTTGTCATCCTCCATGTTGATAATGAAGAAGTTTGCAGGAAATATCAGTTCATTTACCTTAACAAGAACATCTTCCAACACTCCTTCCGGATGCACTGCAGATCTATATGCAAGCTGGATAATTACACCTATTTCCTTTAAAGGACCCGTATTAAGTAGTTTATAAATTGAAAAAGGCATAACATTAATTAATGCGCCTAAGCCATACATGGCCTTTTTAATACTGACACTACATATTTTGCAGGATATGGAAAACATAGCTTGGTCCTTACATTTAGGTGGTATTTTCCTTTGTAAAATGACAAAGACATTTTCTCTGACACTCACCTTTTCATTGCCTAGGAGTGTTCTCTTACTCGTGCATAGTTCTTTTAAGAATCTTGTATATCATGGAATTTGTTTAATAGCATCAAGAAGAGGTATGTTGATTTCTACCTTTCGAAAGGTTTCAAGGATCTCCTTCTCTTTTCGCTCCTTCTTGCATTAGACAAGTCTTCTAGGAAATGAAATTGGTACTACAAATGATTTTAATGGTGCAAACTCCACTGGAGCCTCTATATCAAGTTTCTTCTCATCTTGACCAGAATCATGGGCACGACTCATGCCATGTACGGGTTCCAAAACCTTCCCACTCCTCAATTTCATAGCACTTATATTGTGTCAAGGATTAGGCATAGTTTGGGATGGTAGCTTACCTTGGGACTCCAAACGGCTAACCGTGAATGTAAAGCTTACTCACTTGCTTCTAACTCTTGCAAATGCATGTCAGTTTTTTTGCTGGAACTTCTCAGTACCATTGGCTAGCCTTTGCAGTACGGCTTCCAAAGATGATTTTGGGGGCAGTAATTGTTGATTCGAAGGCGGCCTTTGTAGGTAAGGTTGATTGAACTGAGGATTCAACCTATAACTTAGATTTGGTTGACCTTTCCACCCCACATTATATGAGTTCAAGTAGGGGTCATATCACCTTTGGGACGGTCCTGGAAAGTTCCCGACAACATTTGTTTGTTTTGTCGAATCCTCATGTAAAATTAGACATGGGTCTATCGGGTGGTCTGGCTTAGCGTAAATTCTACACAATCGAGCTAGACCCATTTTATTCGTAAGTAATTTTTGAACAATGTTAGTTAGCTTATCAATTTTATCTTCTAAAGATAAAGAACTTAACCCATGAACCTGTCTCGCAGGTTTTGTGTCCGGTCGAAATTGTTGAGAGTTAGCAGCCATGGTAGAAATCAACTATCTCGCTTTCTGAGGTGTCATATTAACAAGTGCCCCTCCACTTGCAGCATCTATCATTTTCATTTCCATCGGTAGCAACCCCTCATAGAAATACTATAAGAGTGACTATTCAGTTAGCCCAAGTTGTGGGTAACTTGCACACAACTTTTTGTATCGCTCCTTGTAATGCCCTAAATTTTTAGTGATTAAATTGTGTGTTATGTTGCCTGTTGGCTTGTTTGCTTTGATGGTTAAGAGGGTCCTAAGAGGTATGAGAAGTCTTGGGTTCAAACCTAGGCTTTAGCAAAATTTTTGGGTTTTTACTGAATTAAACCTTTACTGCTTGATGATGGGTTCTTAGTTAATTGAGGAGAGGTTATGTCATAAAAAGCCTGCTAGCTTAGTGGCAAGTGGTGTGTTACTGATGGCAAGGGACTCGAGTTCGAGTCTCTCTGCACGCAATGGGTTTTTTTTGCTGCTGTGCCGTTCAGGAGGTTGCTTGTTAGTAGGATTTTGATGCTCTTGGGCGGTTGAGAGTATTGAGGGGAGTGGGGAGTATGTAGCCGAATCTTAGGAGTGTTGTGGGGAGAAAAGTTAGGAGTTTTGAAGGGATGGATAGTGTTTAGTTGGAGTGATTTGAGGAGTTAGGTCAGGAGTGGATTGTGCCGATTGTGGACTCTCACTTTGGCATTTTCAGCTTTTGAGAAAAAGCAGAAGGTTGGTCATTGTTTTCAGCTCTTTTCTCTGTTCACAAACTTTTTGTGTTGGTTTTTTTTTTGGTCATTTTTGGTCTGTTTCGGTATTAGTTTCTTGTAGCATTTTGGTCACCGTTTACCTTTGCTTCTCTTCTCTCTAGTAACATTTCTTTGGTCGAACATCCTCTTGTATTCCTCTCCTTCACTCCAACGTTACCCCCCTTTGACCGAATACATTTTCCTTCTTCACCTTTCCTCTCTTCTTCTCCCTTGACTGAATATAGCATCTTTTCTCTTCTGACTCTCAAGTTCTTCAAAGTTTATTTCTGTCCATCTGGCTTTTGAGACTGAATACTCCATCCCTTTGGTTTCAAGTAGGTGTTAATCTTTGACAAGATGGTAAGTACTTGTGCACTGCTAAGATCTGAATACTTTTCTTTTCCCTTGTTGCCGATTCTTACCCCCTTTTTCCTAGGCGTGGTGTTTCTCTCGAGTTCTGAAGGTGCTTGGAAAGTGAAGGAATTGCTAGTGTTTACTTAGTAGTTAAACTTTTTCCTCTTAACTCAATCAAGGTAATTCTATTTATGATAATGGGGTTCTATTGGAGCGTGACTTATTTAGGAAGGTGTTAGCCGATTGTTTATTTCCCTTATCTTTGGGTTGCATTTTCAATAGGTTGTATTTTAGTCTCATGTCATGTGTTTTTGATCATCAATAATAGGATGTTTTCAATGCAGTTATTCGGTTGGGGAAGTAAACTAGCTTTCGTCAACGGTTCTGGCAAGGCTAATCACCCTTTTGATCAAGGCAAGTATTGGGTGTTATGTTAAGTTGGGAATTAGAATGGTGATTAACCCTAGTATAAACCGTCTAACAGATTATCGTGACTGAATGTAGGTTTGAGGAAAACCCTTGGATTAGGTGCACATTTCGCAACAGGTGTGTAATCACAGTGCTCTTAGCATAGCTTGGCAAAAAGCTGAAAATGTACGACTGTTGGAGCTACACGAGCGTACGCACGCTCATGTGGTGAGCTGAATGCACAAAACGTAGGCATTCAATCGAGGAGGCCACCATGAACGATTTCGTGGGCTTAGGTCAATTTTTGGCCATGATGGGCCTCACAAGCTCGTAGGCCCTACACGAGTAAACCGCACGAACATGTCCAATTTTGTAGGACAGGTTGTGATATGAACTCACCTTGGGATGATTTGAGTCGTAATAGTTGCCCGATCAATAAATTGGGTAAGTTTGAACGGTTTGCAAAATTGGGGATGAAAACAAGGAAGATAGGTTCGAATGGTTAGTTTCGTAATAGATGTGGAAGTGAATGGATGGTTTGATTTCAAGAAGGCTGAAAGAGAAATGGATAAATGGCTATCAAAGGGATCAAACAAGGTTAAAGGAAACTTGGTGATAGGTGGATGAAAATCGGCTAAGGCCAAGATTGAACCAACGTTATAGGAAAAGTTGACCCGGATCTTAAAATAGGCACTTAGGTAGACAAGAGAATCTTGACCTGCTAACTATAGAGAGTTAGGAACCAAAGATATATTTTGAACGCCACACCAGAGGTGATAAGTTCAGAATAAAAGTAAAGGAAAGATAGACGCCACGAGACGAAATCCCAATAAGTCAAATTAGTCCTAAAGTGAATAAAGAGAATTGAATTCTCACTAGAACAATTAAGTTCATATAATTAACAAAGTATAAAATTGTCTAACCTTTACAACATCTAAAAACAAGTATTTATAGCTAAAGACTAAGGCTAGCCGAATGGACAATTGGCAGACAAATGGACACTTAATTTCAACCTTTAAATGAGCTGAAATTTCCAGAAAAATTTAGGAAATTCTAGGATGCTTCCTCCAGCCTTGAAAACGTATTTGGAAAACTTCCAAGGTGTCTTCATGCAGTTGGAATCATTTAAAATAAAGGTGAGCTGGTCAGCCACCTAGAAAGTCGAATGGTCACCTTGTAATTCAACTAGAAGAGTTGAAAATTTCTTAGAAGTTTCCTCATCAGCTGAAAAATTAATGAGCTGAAAAAAATCTTGTAATATTCGGCCAAAGAGGGTGCATGATATTAAATATATTGCTTTGACCGGCTGGATAGGCTTGGGCAACTTAAATGCTCCTTGAGGACGCCAATGGTCAATAGATATAGAAGCTGAATGTGAGCAGCTGGATGGGATTAATTATAATCAGCTATGTCCCTTATTATTCAGAAAAAGCACCTAGAGAAACTTAAACAAAGCGGTGGCCTTTTAATTCAGACTTGGAACATTGAATATTCAGCCACCTTTTGACCGAATGGCCATTTGGGAACACCAACCAGTAGCCTTCAAGGATTAATCACGTTTCATGCTCCTAATTTGTTCATGCACCAGCGACTCTTTAATGCATTAATCACGTTTGAGCTCCTATGCACCGCAGACTCTTTAATGTTGTGCCATGCACCAAAGCAACTCAATTAATGTGCCGTCCATGCCTTGTTCACTAATTAATTTGGTTGTAGCAAGAAGCACATTAAATTCGGTATGCTTCCTTCTTTAATGTCAAAAATAGCTGTACATTTAAACCAAAATTAATCAGCTTTGAACATATTAAATTGGCGGCAAATTATTTAACCCACAATCAGCTGGACAAGAAATAAATGTGTCCTAAACTAAGACAAGTTAAATGGTTGTACTAAAATAGATTAAAACATGTTCCAATTCAGACATATTAATTTAATTTGGAACATATTAAAACCAATTATTAAGCTAAACATAATTATGAGCTAAGCAAATTAACTAATTTAACTAACACATTTAAACATAATTAAAATGTCCAGATTTTAATTTATTAAAAATAACACAACCTAATTATTGAGCTGATTTAATTTAATTTAACTAGACTCAATTAATTATTCCAGCAACTAATAAAATGCTTAAATTAGCCCGAGCTAGGCTTGAGCTCTTTGAGCTAAGTTTGGGCCGAATTAATCTCATGGAAAGAATAAACGATGTTCATTGAGATGGAAATGAGCTGTTTTGAGCTCGTTGAACTGAAATTAAACTTCATCTTGCACTTGGGCCCCTCGAGCTTAGGCCATGCTCAATGTTGCTGAGTTGATTTGTAACATGACGCAGCTAGGTTCGCATCATTCCCTCCCTCTTGAAGACGATTTGTCCTCAAATCGGGCCACTTGCTCGAGAAAAAATTTTCAAAATTGCGAACCAATTTGTTCACGATTGGAGCAAAGTTATTTCCAAAACCCATGGATCCATGAATGGTTCGAAAAGGAAACGGGTTATTTCCATGCCCTCCCTCTTTAGGAGGGTACCACCTCACATCATTACCTACAAAAGAATAAAATAAGTTATTGAAGAGATGAAGGTTAAGCACAAAGGAATTTTCCAAGTTTTTATTCATAACTTGAACAAATAAACCAATACCGAGATCAAAAATGGAAATCAACCTTACCGTTTCACAATGGATACAAGGGTCAAGCATAGATGTTAGAATTGAACCATCAAGAGTTTGAGAATTATGATTTTGGACAACAAAAGTACTTGACGCAACCCTTTTGAACAACTTGTTACCAATTGATATAAAATAATAATCTCCAAGATCGAAAGTAAAGTTTCCATCATTAATCGAATAGGGCTGTTGTGTACTAACAACTTCAACACTCATACCTTGTGTACCTTTTGGCAAATGTGAACTAGAATCGTGGTGAACGTTACCGTTTTCAACCAACGTGAAACTTCTCTTCTTGGGAAGGTATTGAAGTCGAAGCTTATTACACGATCCTTGATAAACCTGAAATAAAAGATAAACACAAAGATAATTTGTGCTTTTCAAAGTACAATTGTAATGCCTACCTTTACTTGCCAATATCTTAAGAGGACATGCTCTGGGTTTGAACACATGATTTTGATCACCACTTTCAGAATGTAGCATAATTTATTTGGCACCAATACGTCATACACGTTAGGCAACCATAATCTAAGCACGCTCATACTCAAATAATCAGACCTCTTATATTTCATGTGAACAAACTTGCATAGACGTATGCGTGTCGCACAACTTGGAGAATATTCAATAATGTCACAAGCAAACTATTAGGCGTTTGATGTCTCAACTTTTTTGTACATGAAATCAAATGTTGTTTGTGCAAAATTATTCTTTCTTCAACAACAAATTTTCCAACGCCATTCTTAACAACAGAAAATTTTCCAAACCATGATTCAAAATGAAATCTTCAATAATTGGAAAGCAACATTTGGATGAATCAAGATGAGGAGTTCTTTTATTAGCTAAGTCTTCGATGAACTTACCACTATTGCGCAAGTGAGATGGTCGAGACTCGATTAACATAGAACCCTTACCTAGCTCACCTTTAAGCGTTGGGAAACTAGGGTCATCTACGATCTTACCTTCCTCAAACATTTGAAATCTTCTCACATCAGAAAGATAATGAAGTTGTAGCTGGCCAATGGAATCATGAGAAACCTGAGAAGAAACATTGCAAAGAGAACTTATAGAACGGTTAGTTAAAATACTCCTTGCTTTTTCTAGCTCACTTTCATCGTTTTCACTCGTTTCTTTTTTTAACTCACTTTCTTTTTCTTTTTCTTTTTCTTTTTCAGCTACACTCGATTCTTGTTCATTTTTCTTTCTTTCTTCACTCTTAATTTCACTTTCCTTTTTCTCATTCTCTTTTTGCTTTCTTTCACACTCTTTTTCTTTCATTTCTTTTTTTCTCTCAATTTCTTTCTCACATGTCTTTTCGATGTTATTACAATAGGGGGATAACTTAAAAGAATCAAAATGGGAAACCTTTTGTTGGGGAAGATATGAAGGATCCATATATGAAAATAGTCTTCTTTTCGAGATTGGATCTTCATGGATGAATATCTTTGCGCATACGAAGAATTAATTGGATCTTCTCGTTCATCTCTGTAATAGACTTCATTCTCAGAGTTTGCTTGGCTTCGTCTTGAATTCTTCGTTGAGTAGGAATCATGGTATACATCTCTTCGAAAATGACTTTCCGTGGAAGAATACTTAGAGGACACACGTTCACCTCTTTGTGATGTTTTCTTCGCAGATGAATACTTTAAAGTGCTCGAATAAAAATTTCTACCTTCTCATTGGTAGTTTTGATAGGTTTCAACTTTAGGGGTTGCTTCATACCGTCTCGACTTTCTTGATGAGTAAGAATCTCAGTATGAGTCTCTCTTCGAATGATCATCGAATGCACGTCTCCGTGATGATCTTGTCTCCATCTTTTGATTTGCAGATCTTCGATTTGTTTGGGCCCTTTCTTCGATACGCTCCAAACGTTCTCGTATTGGTTTTAATCGTCTTTGGAGCATTTGACCCACCTCGTGAATAAATTCTTGATATGTTGGGCCGGACAGATTATTACCATCATCAATAATACTTTTAGTATTTCGAAACATGGTGTTTGATTCACACAAACCTCACACTTCTCTCAAAAAGAAAAGAAGAAAAAAAATTGCACACGTTTGGCTTTCTTTCGCACTCGAATAGTCTCACCACACACTCGTGCCTTTTTCCACTCTATTCGCTTCTCTCGATTCACGATGGACTACTTAGGCTTAGCGGTCTCGTCGGTGTGGAGTCGGCTTACAAAAATGATAATCAGTTTGGGTTGGAAATGATGTTGGGACAAGGGTGGGCTAGAAGCAAAAATAAAAGGTGAAGGTGTGGCTGTTTAGGTAGATGGTGATAGTAGCAAAAAAAATTAATGATCGGGATTTACAAAAGATGAATACAACTTTCAGATTTATCAACAGAACTTTTTGTTTTTTTTTTAATTTCGAATTTTTTTCCTTTTTTTTCACTATTTTTTCCTTTTTTTTCTTTTACTCTTCAAATCAATATATTCTTTCTCCTTTTTTTCACGAATTTTTTTTCAAAATTTTTTTTTCAATTTTTTTACAAATACGATACCGGAACTTTCAAAAACATCGATACTTACCTCAATTTAACTAGCTCTGATACCAAATGATACGAACTTGCCTCGGGATGATTTGAGTCGTAATAGTTGCCCGATCAATAAATTGGGTAAGTTTGAACGGTTTGCAAAATTGGGGATGAAAACAAGGAAGATAGGTTCGAATGGTTAGTTTTGTAATAGATGTGGAAGTGAATGGATGGTTTGATTTCAAGAAGGCTGAAAGAGAAATGGATAAATGGCTATCAAAGGGATCAAACAAGGTTAAAGGAAACTTGGTGATAGGTGGATGAAAATTGGCTAAGGCCAAGATTGAACCAACGTTATAGGAAAAGTTGACCCGAATCATAAAATAGGCACTTAGGTCAACAAGAGAATCTTGACCCGCTAACTATAGAGAGTTAGGAACCAAAGATATATTTTGAACGCCACACCGGAGGTGATAAGTTCAAACTAAAAATAAAGGAAAGATAGACGCCAAGAGACGAAATCCCGATAAGTCAAATCAGTCCTAAAGTGAATAAAGAGAATTGAATTCTCACTAGAACAATTAAGTTCGTATATTTAACGAAGTCTAAAATTGTCTAACCTTTACAACATCTAAAAACAAGTATTTATAGCTAAAGACTAAGGCTAGTCGAATGGACAATTGGCAGCCAAATGGACACTTAATTTCAACCTTTAAATGAGCTGAAATTTCCAGAAAAATTTAGGAAAATTCTAGGATGCTTCCTCCAGCCTTGAAAACGTATTTGGACAGCTTCCAAGGTGTCTTCATGAAGCTGGAATCATTTAAAGTAAAGGTGAGCTGATCAGCCACCTAGAAATCCGAATGGTCACCTTGTAATTCAACTAGAAGAGTTGAAAATTTCTTAGAAGTTTCCTCATCAGCTGAAAAATTAATGAGCTGAAAAAAAATCTTGTAATATTCGGCCAAAGAGGGTGCATGATATTAAATATATTGCTTTGACCAGCTGGATAGGCTTGGGCTGCTTAAATGCTCCTTGAGGATGCCAATGGTCAATAGATATAGAAGTTTGAATGTGAGCAAACTGGATGGGATTAATTATAATCACCATGTCCCTTATTATTCGAAAAAGCGCCTAGAGAAACTTAAAAGCGATGGTGGCCTTTTAATTCAGCTTGGAACATTGAATATTCAGCCACCTTTTGACCGAATGGCCATTTGGGAACACAACCAAGCAGACCTTCAAGCATTAATCACGTTTCATGCTCCTAGGCTGTTCATGCACCAGCAGACTCTTTAATGCATTAATCACGTTTGTGCTCCTATGTACCAACAAACTCTTTAATGTTGTGCCATGCACCAGCAACTCAATTAATGTGCCGTCCATGCCTTGTTCACTAATTAATTTGGTTGTAGCAAGAAGCACATTAAATTCGGTATGCTTCCTTCGTTAATGTCGAAAATAGCTGCACATTTAAACCAAAATTAATTAGCTTTAAACATATTAAATTGGCGGCAAATTATTTAACCCACATTCGGCTGGACAATAAATAAATGTGTCCTAAACTAAGACAAGTTAAATGGCTGTACTAAAATAGATTAAAACATGTTCCAATTCAGACATATTAATTTCGGCTAGAACATATTAAAACCAATTATTAAGCTAAACATAATTATGAGCTAAGCAAATTAACTAATTTAACTAACACATTTAAACATAATTAAAATGTCTAGATTTTAATTTATTAAAAATAACACAACCTAATTATTGAGCTGATTTAATTTAATTTAACTAGACTCAATTAATTATTCCAGCAACTAATAAAATGCTTAAATTAGCCCGAGCTAGGCTTGAGCACTTTGAGCTAAGTTTAGGCCGAATTAATCTCATGGAAAGAATAAACGATGTTCATTGAGATGGAAATGAGCTGTTTTAAGCTTGTTGAACTGAAATCAAACTTCATCTTGGACTTGGGCCCCTCGAGCTTAGGCCATGCTCGATGTTGCCGAGTTGATTTGTAACATGACGCAGTTAGGTTTGCATCAGGTTGTGTAGTTCACTCGGCCAAGGTCATTATTGGGCTTAATGGGCCCCACAGGCATGTGGACCTACATTGGTCGTATTATTGGCTTTGAGCCCATTTCCACTGTTTGACTGTTAAGGTCGCATAGGTCGGCTAAGATGACTGTGGGCCTACTGATGGGTTGGTAAGTACGTTTAGACCCTATATTGATGAAATGTCTGACGTACCCTTAGAGGTAAAATGATAGATATACCCCTATGCTATATTTGACTGCATTCGAGCATGATATTTTGCATACACGTATATATTATGACATGACATGTTGCATGGGGGTGGGTTGGATATATTTGGAGGAATTGTACTGTACTGGCAGCTCTACTGAATATACTATTTAGTGCCGCAACCGGTGCTATATTCTAGAGTTTAGAGATGGGTGGGTTGATTTTATCCCCACATGGAGTGTAGGGCTGGACAAAGTGGAGTGTAGAGGATGGATGGGTAGGATCTCTGTATGCATCTTTGATATTGTACTGAATTGGGCTAAGGCCGCACTGATATTGTTGTGTAATGGGCTAAGGCCCACACTGATATTGCCATTGATATGGGCTTAGGCCCAGATTGTTTTGCACTGCTTGAGTTATTGTTCGATAAATAGGGATTTCATACAGAGTTTTCATAACTCACCTTTCTGCTTGTTTACGCAGGTAATCCATAGGCGGGATGGTGCTGCGAGGGACTCGGACATGGCCACACCACTGGTTACGATTTCATATTTGTCTTTTTTTTAAAAGTAGTTTTATTTGGTAAATTTTTATGTAATAAGGCCGCTTTAAGTTTTTTTATTTTTATTAGGGATTTTATTTAAATTGGTTTATATCTGATCGCAGTAGGACTCGAGTTTTTCAAAAGATAAATGATTTCCAACTACCACGCTAGGCAACTTATTTTAAAAGCTTTCACACCAAACGTTGTTTTTTTTTTAAATTATAATAACAATTTAATTTGACAATGTTTTGCTAAACCAACTTATGTTCTACAATAAACAAGAAATTATAACTACTTTTAAAGATCACAAGGGGGTTTTATTACAAAACAGTCGTTACAATGAAAATATGTTTTTCAAAAACACACTCTATTGTGACATCACAAATTCGACCATAACGTCTAGGCTGGGTTTGGGGTGTTACACTCCCAGTAATCGTAAAGTGATTCATTCTCTTTCTAACGGATTTCTACAATGTTCATCCTTAGTTCAGCCGCTCAAGATGGAGGGAAGAACCTGTCAAGAAACAAACGAGACATGTCAGACCATGTGTTGATAGATCCCTAGGGTAAATAAAATAACCACTCTCTAGCCTAGTCGGCTAATGAGAAAAGGAAAGCACGAAGTTTAATTTGGTCTTCGATTACTCCCTGAGGCTTCATGCTCGTGCACACCATATGGAACTCTTTGAGATGAGTGTGCGGATTTTCATTTTGTAGTCCACAGAACGTGGCAGTAAATGAATCAAACAAGACTTCAACTTGAATGGACTTCCTCCCATCGAGTAAGTTATACATAAGGGTTGTAGTTCATCCAGTGCTGCTGCGAGTTGGCATATAGTTTGTTCAGCCATCTCGTCTGGTTCGTCGAATGATAAAATTTTCTCAGCGTAAGATATGGTTTCAAATCTTAGATTTGGTTGTTTATAGCATTTAATGAATTCACTTCGCAGTTTTCGAGCCAATTTCTCTATTTCTAGTTTAAACTCTAGAGACCCCGATTCTGATCTGGTCATAAGGTAAACAAACAAAAATTAGAAAAATATCTTCAATCCTTGGCAACGGTGCCAAAATTTGATGGGCGTCGAAACCACCAAAAATAATTCCTACAATTAAAATATCTCTAGATAGTAGTAAAGAGTGGTAATAGGGTCGAGTCCACAGGGATTGGTATTATAATCAACTTTTGCGTTTAACTTGTGAAAACAATTTTGTTGTGTCAATAACCGTGGCAATAGTAGTGCCCACAACTCCAAACGAACTTGCTAAAAAATAAACAAATAAATCAGAGGAGTTTCGAAATGTTTAGAAATTAAATAATTGAAATATCATAAATAAACAATTAAATAAATTGGAAATAAATTAAATTGGGAAATAAATTCAGATTTTGTAAACAGGGATCATAAGACTTAGCTCTATACTTTGTGGATTCCATATTTAGAATCAATCCTCAAAATTTAATTTTCTCCTCCAAGCAATAAGCTGGTTATAGTAGTTAAGAACGTCCTAACTGCCAATTCTTCCTCTTGTAGCTGGTCCCGGTATGACCTACAAACCAACGCTTACCGATTATCTAACTGAGATACACGTGTTCCCGATTCAAGATTTCGACAGCCTTGCACTCTAAAGAACCTAACACTGATTAACGGCCTCAACCACGTGAGTCGTTTAAACTCGATCACTTTTTCTTTGATTTTTTCTCGGAGATATGAATACAACACGATCGACTCATTTCCCCAACTATCCATAAACACGATTCCAACCCAACGCGCTTCTTGATTTGAAATCGAGTTAACTTTAAGGGATGAGTTGTCAATCCCGATACTTAGGAAAAATTTGAATACCAATTGGAAGGACTATTAGTACGGATACGTATCTCACGATTCTTGACCTGAAAGAATACTGGCTTAAAGCTAAGTTGATATTTAGTGAAGCATGAATTTAACAATGCTTTGGTTGGTTATGGAATGGATTTGAATGAAAAATGGAGAAAGTTGGAGATGGAAAGGATTTGGAAAGTAATTAAACTAATTTGCAAAGAAAATAGGAAATGGAAATGGTATAGCAATATGCTTCTAATGCCTAAATTGGAAGAAAATAATGGTTTTAATTTAATTGCTCAAGCAAATTCAAGTCTATATTCCAAGCTACCTTAAAGCCTTATTTATATACATATCACTTACTAAATTTGGCTTAACCACCCAATACATAATTAAAATTTAATAAAAAATAAAATTAGAAATTTTCTAATTTTGGCTTTTACAAAGTCAAAAGAAACCTGATGAGTCCTTGGCTTTTTCCACATTTTTTATCCAGCCTCATTTTATTGATTGTGTTGCAAATCTGTCCTTTTCTGCTCATTTTTTACTCATAGCATCCCAATTGCATCCTTGACAAGATTAAAGCATAAAATCACTTATTTAGCAAGGATCAATTCAAGAATTAACTGATTTAAACACACAAAATCATGCAAATTTAACATGTTATCATCAGGATACTTGAGCTAAAAGAATTTGTGGTTTTAGTCGATAGAGCACACAAGGCTGGAAACTCAATAAAGTAAAAGGAAAAGCAAATTCTGAAGCACGTGATATGGGGAAACAACCTATGGGAAAATTGTAACACCCTTAACCTATATCTGTCACCGAAACAGGGTTATGGAGCATTACTGGAGTGTACAATTCAATTACAATTAATTTATGTAATTTACTATTCATTTACGAAAATCAATCATAATTTCCCTTATATGGGTCCTTGAGGCCTAAAATACATATTAGAATTGAGTCGGGACTAAACCGAGATCACATAAAATTTTTTGTGAAGTCTTAAAGTATTTTTCTTATGTGCAGGGGACACATGCCCGTGTAGCTAGGCTGTGTGGTTCACACGGCCAATGACATGCCCATGTCTCTAGCTATGTGGGCATTCGATGTGAGGCGCACAGTCATGTCCTTGCCCGTATCTTTACTTGTGTAACTCTCTGACTTAGGTCACACGGCTAGCCATACTACCGTGTGCTGAGCCGTGTGGTCAATTTAAAATTTGAAAATTAGGTGCAGGTTTCACACGGCCAATACACACGCCCGTGTTCTAGGCCGTGGCTCACACATGGCTGAGACACGCCCGTGTCTCTGCCCGTGTGACAAATTCTGAGTATTCTATTTCTAAACTTTTAAGATACAAGGGAAACACGGCCAAACCACATGCCTGTGAGCATGGCCATGTGTCACACACAATCAAGACACATGCCCGTGTGTCTACCAGTGTGGACAAAATAAGGCCATTTTCCAAGCCTTATTTCTCACCCTTTTTACCTTGCACCTTCATCAACACTTAAGCATTTTCAACAACCAATTCAAGACAACTTATCCAAGCCCAACACAAGTGTTATATATGATATATTAACACTTACATTCATGTATTTCCAAGTGTACCTTTTTGTGAAAACGTATAATTTACCATAATTCAATTTAACTATACCATACAAACATATATGTTAAACATATTGTAGCCTTATAATTATGTACCAAATCTTACCATTACTAGCCATTCCAATGGCTAGATTACAAACAACCATTTACATGGCAACATTGGCCAAGGTAGCCTATACATGCTATTATATCAAAATAAATTTGCTATTTAAACCAAAACGAGCTGAAGGATAGTGTGATGATGCTCCTACTGACTCCCACCTTTACGAGCTTCCGAGCACTATAAAACAAAGAAAAGAAAACTGAGTAAGCATTTCAAATGCTTAGTAAGTTTGTATAATAGGAAATTAACTTACCAATCATATTCGTTTAAAGTTAGCATACAGACATGCATCCAAAACTATATGGGCAATTGCCTAGACACATGCTCACACCAAACAAGTTAGCCATGGAATTTTATATGATTATCAAGAAAATAGATATTAGCTCATCATACTTCCATTTCTAGGTATTTTAGGGATATTCAAGATATAATTCATTTAATTCTCATATCCTCTCATATCAAGAGTTTTATCCGTTGAATCATTGAAATATCGATGGATAAATAGGTAGTACACACAAGATGTACTTATCATTGATCCGTCAATTCATATATAGGGGTACTCTTTTGAGTACATATTCGGGAAGCACACTCTCGAGCCTTATAACAGGAAGCTCAAATAGAGCCATTTTGAGAAACTCATAAAGAGCCTATCGTGAAGCTTATCCGAGCTATATAATGGGAAACTCATAAGATCCATAATCGGGAAGTTCACAAAGAACCATAACGGGAATCTCACGAAGAGCCTATCAGGAAGCTCAATAAGAGCCATTTAATGGGAAGCTCCAGATAGCCATATATCAGGAAGTTCAAGCGAGTACTATTGGGAAATGGGAAGCTCCAGATAGCCATATATCAGGAAGTTCAAGCGAGTACTATTGGGAAGCTCACAAGAGCCAATTTAACGGGAAGCTCATGAAGAGCCTATAATCGAGATGCTCATAAGAGCTAAGGTGTGTCCATAACACATGTAGGATCACAACCTGTCGGGATGCTCCAAAGAGCTATAATGGGAAGCTCGCAAGAACCTTATATAGGAAACTCAAGAGGGCTAATACGGAATGCTCTTTCGTGCTATGGTGTGTCTACAACATATGCAAGACCACAACCATTACAAGAAACTTGTATCCATTGTTTTTCATTTGTTCAAATGGGACTTAACATTTATCGGTCATTATTAGATATTCAATCAATTTCATATACATGACAATTATACAATTCACATCTAAAACATTTAATTCAAACATATAAATGTACAGAATTTAGTAACCCGAACTTACCTCGATACTTGTTCGTATATGAGAATCTACTAATCCAAAACTTTTTGTTTTCCTCGATCCAACTCATTATTAGGTCTTTTCGGATCTATATAAATGAATTTAATGTCAATTTAATCCATTTCATACTCAATTTAATTTAATTCACATCCTAGGCAAAATTACCATTTTGCCCCTATACTTTTCACAAATGACGATTTCGTCCCTAGGCTCGAAAAATGAAATTCATGCGATTTAATTCTTATTCCAAGCCTAATCGATTTTTACATATAATATTTGCAGCACATATATTTCATAAAAATAAAAAATTTTCCATGAATTTTACATTTTTACAAATTTAGTCCCTAAATCACAATTTCATGAAAATTCATTTTACAAAAGTTGTTTATCTATCAACAACCTTTCATTTTCTACACATAAATTTTAAAATTTCAGCATTTACATCCATGGAAAAATTTCTATACATTGATATCATTACAAATTAATCCCCAAAATAGATAGATTAAGTTATTCTGATCTCGGAAATATAAAAATTACTAAAAACGGAACAAGATTACTTACCCAATTAAACCAAGAAAACTTTCTTCCTCTTTCCTAGGGTTTCCATGTATTTTTTGGGAAGAAGATGATAATAATATTATAATATTTCTATTTAATTTATTTATTATCCATTAATTTTTCCACTTTCCAATTTAGTTATTTTCTTTTTCTAACTTTCCATAGGTGATTCATCATAAATATTTGCTAACTTTTTCTTAATGTTCTAGTTACCATACAAGGACATCAAGTTTTGAATTCCATAGCTATTTAATCCTTCTAGCTACTAGAATTCAACTTTTGGATTTTTATGCAATTTGGTCCTTTCTATAATTGATCATGAAATCGGTAAAACTTTCTTATCAAATTTTTCATATAACATTCCTATCATAATGCAGACCATGCAATAATTTTAAAATAATTTTTCTTTTTGACTCGGATTTGTGGTCCCGAAACTATTGTTCCGATTTCACTGAAAATGGGCTGTTACAAAAATCATTCTCGCTCTATCAAAGAAATCAAAGGAATTCCACAGTCGTTCATCAGCTTTGATGGGTTATTCTGGAGGAGATAATGGAAAAGATCACTTGAGCTAGAAACCTCAGGCTACATCTGTAGTGAGTGTGGATAGTATCAAGAATAACAAGCATGAATGTCAGTAATGTAATAGATGTCACTTCGGTGAATGCAGATTGAAAGATGGGTCGTGTTTTAAATGTGGTTCTTATGATCATTTTCTCACAGATTGCCCAGAAAGGTTTGATAAAGAAAAGGCTCAGAATACAAAGTGCAGTAATATTGCTACGAGAGGGAGACCACCTCGTAACACTGGAAATATAGGTAACACTCGAGTTAGAACAAAATATTCTATTGTTAGATCTGAGGCATGGGCATCAGCTAGGGCTTATGCGTTTCATGCTTGAAAGGAAGCTTCAGCACCTAATGTGGTCACTGGTACATTCTCTATCTTTGATGCTAATGTTAATGCTTTAATTGATCGGGGGTCAATGCACTCATATGTACGCACAACTTTAGAGTTAGATAAGAAAATTCATTTTGAGTCTACAGAATTTATGGTTAAAGTAACAAACCCTCTAAGTCAGTTTACATTAATTGATAAAGCCTATAAAAACTGTCCTTTGATGATTCAGGGTTGCAACTTTCTGGCTGATTTGGTGTTATTACTCTTTGATAAGTTTGATGTGATTCTGGGTATAGACTGGTTAACTTTGCATGATGCTATTATGACCTATAGATGAAAGCATATGGTGTTGAAATTTTAGAACGGTGAAAGGATCCAAATTGAATCAGATAGGTTGGATTGTACATCTAATGTTATCTCAGCTATAACACACAAAAATATGTTAGAAAGGGCTATGAAGCGTATCTTGCTTATATATTTGACTCCAAAGTTTCAAAATTGAAATTAGAATCGGTTCCAATTGTATGTGAGTCCAAAGATGTATTCCTAGAAGAATTACTAAGGTTACCACTTATCAGAGAGGTTGAGTTTGCTATTGAATTAGTACTGGGAACACCTTCAATATGGATAGCTCCATATAAAATGGCACCTGCAGAATTAAAAGAGTTGAAAGCACATTTACTAGATTTGACAGATAAGGGCTTTACTCGGCTCAGGTTTTCTCCTTGGGCTATTCTTGTTTTGTTTGTTAAGAAAAAGGATGGGTCTATGCGATTATGTATTGATTACCGACTACTCAATAAAGTCACAATCAATAACAAATATCCTTTACCATGTATAGATGATTTTTTTTATTAGTGGAAAGGTATGACAGTATTTTCAAAGATTGACTGTAACATCCCAAACTCGGCCCAGACGTTATGGCCGAATCCGGCATGTTACATTGAAGTGTTTTAGCAAAAACCGTGTTTTCATTGAAAACCCTTCTTAAAATAAAAGAAACCTTAATTAACTTTAAAAAAATCCTTTCAATCACTTGTTTAAAACATATGATTTTATGAAAACATGTCATTTTAAAATTTAGTTGCAAAAACATAGAAAACATACTATAATTAAGGAAACTCATGTTCAACTTTTCGTGTTTACAAAAATAATAATAATTCAAGTAATAATAACATAATGAAACTTGTTACAATCTGGTCTGAAACATACTTAATAAAATAAAAACTTATATGCTTAAAAAAATCAAGTCCAAATTATCTTGCAAGCTGGCCACCCAGAGTTCCTCCAAACATCGAACCTTCTACTGAGCTTCACCCAAAAATAAAATAAAAGAGGGGGTGAGTTTTCGCAAACTCAGTGTGTACAACCTTCAACACAAAAAAAAAGCATTCCAAAACCATCATACATCAAACATGCAATGCAATCCCATCCAAATTATCCATCCGCTACACACCAGCTCCATCCCCCATCACACCATGTGGGGCTATAAATATTGGCCCACCCAACCGACACACCAAGGGTAGCCCGGTTGCGGAACTACCTTCATTTGCATATTGGGCTTTAACAGCCACCGTTGGATCCATGATTGTCAAGCAACCATGCGATCCTCATATACTTCCTCCATTCCAAAATTCCCAACCCATATGCAACCTAAGCAGAATATCATATGTATGCATGTCACTTACATTCAACACTTACGGGTATTTTGGTCATTTTTTCCCTTAGGGGCATTTTGGTAATTTTCCCTTAATTACGATTTTCACTTACCTTGGCCTGTTAACAAGTCCCGTGAGCTAATATGAATGAATACTATGCACCAGGTAGGATTCTAGAGAAGAGGAGGTAGGTCATTAAGACCGCTTAAGTACCAAGCTCTCCCTAGATCCAATCCTAGACATGCATATTGTGACAACCCGAATTAGGGCCTAATCGGAATAGTGGTTTCGTGACCACAAATCCGAGATAGAAATAATTATTTTATAATTATTTTGAGGTTATGATATGATTGCATGATTGTGTGAAAACTTTATGAAGAAATTCCATGCATAAAATGCTTAATTTGAAGTTAGGGGCTAAATCGAATAAGCTGCAAAACTTGCATTCTAGAAGTTTTTAGTATGAAATTGCTTTGAAATATTAATTAGGAGGTCTTAAATAGAAATTTGACCAATTTCTAAAATTTTGGACAAAAATGGGCTTGTACATGAAAATTTTCAAAGAAAGGCATTAAGGGCATTTTGGTCATTTGTATATTAAATGAAATAAAATGGGAAAAATAACACAAAATTTGTTATCATCTTCATTAGTTGCTGCCGAAAATTGCTCTCCTCCATAGCTAGGGTTTCTTCAACTTTGAAGCTCCATAGTAAGTGATTTCAAACCCCGTTTTTAATGTTCTTTACGTTTTTGGATTCCCGGTAGCTCGATTAAGCTTATGCTAACAATAATTCAACCTAGGGTTCATATTTGGAAAAATACCCATAGGTGAAATTTGTGTATTTTGATGTTTTATGATAGAATATGAGGTTTTAAATTATGTTAGACAACTTGTGCTACTCGGTTTTAAGTGAAAACGAGTAAAACGGCATAATCGGTAAAAATACCTATTGTTCACAACTATGTGTTAGAGTGAGAATTTGATGTGGTCATAGAAGATAAAAATGTTCAGCATGTCATAAAACATAAGAATAAGGGCTGAAATTAAATTTCCGAGCCTAGGGAAAAATTGTAATTTTGTAAAAGTTAGGGGCAAAAATGTAATTTTTCTATAATGTGATCTTTGGATTAAAATAAATAGTATGAGTGCTAAATGAGCTAAATGTGTTGTTATAGATCAAGAAAGGCGTGGAATTGACCTCGAACGAGGGAAGGAAAAAGTTTTGGACTAAATCACAAAATTTCCACATTTTGCACCGAGGTAAGTTTGTATGTAAATATTATATTATTTTCATTTACATTCCTATATATTTCAGCCTATTATATGAATATACTAGCTGATGTTATAATATAAATCGACTATTGGGAGAATAAAAATAAATAATAGAGAGGAATCCCGATTGAACATTCGGAGAGATCGAATAAAATAGAGGGAGCGTAGCTAGGTCACATGTATGATGCTGAGTGCACATCATGTGTACAAGAAAGCTCTACGAAATACCATGTAGTAGCTAGGTCACATGTGTGATACGGGATGTATCCCATGTAGACAAGAGAGCTACGTAAGAGATAAATGTAGCTAGGTCACATGTGTGATACGGGATGTATCCCATGTAGACAAGAGAGCTACGTAATAAATAAATGTAGCTAGGTCGCATGTGTGATTCCAAGTGAAGGACACCATGTAGACAAGAAAGCTACGAGACAAATTGGCTAGGTCACATGAGTGGTATTAAGTGTTCACCATGTGTACAAGAGAGCCGAATTAAATGAAGTATGATGGTGGGGCTGTGTGCTAAAACCATTAAATATCGAGGATTGATCCGAATTGTTCAACGGGATGGTTTTGTGGTGACGTTGTGGTTATGGACCTATACTTATGATGAGTAAATTGTGGTGAAAATGATTTGTGGCATATCTATATATGTAAGATAAAATGAGGGTAGCATAAAGAATGTGTGAAAGAGTGAAATTTGCATTAAAACTGTTTTTGACGGTAGCAGTGATGTGATTTTGAAAAATCACCAAAAATAGGAGGAACATAATTATAGGTTTAATGAGATGTGCAATTAAATTTTAATGAGTCTACTTTCATATAAAAGAATCAGAACAAGCAAAGGAATTTTATATTTTGAGATATTTACAATTGTGTGTGACTTGCTCAGGATGAATGTGTGATCCCCTGTTTCAACTTTGAAAAATCATTAAAAATTGTACAAAGAAAATTAAGAAATATAGTTTACATACCTAAATTCCTTATTGAGTCTAGTTTTAAATGAAACAAATTTCAGGGTTATTTGAATTGTGTACTGAGAGAAATTCAATTCTGTAGTGAACAGAGGTCAGACTAGTCGAGCTGTGTAACAGGGGAAGCTTTAACTAATAAACTGTACTAATCGGCTGAACCAAAAATTCTAGAAAAAATTAGCAAAGAGATTTATGAGTCTAGATTCAGGAAATTTTACGGATTTGAATTTTGAGTTTTTCAACTCGAGTTATGATTTATTTAGTGAATATGATGCAGGGGACAGCTTGATCAATTTGGGACAAACAATAAAAGTATAAAAATATTTTATAATTGAGTTATGTTGTAAACATGTTAGATTTCTTATTTGTTATTTATATACTTACTTACTAAGCTATATGCTTATCTTCTTTTTTTTTTTCTTGTCTTATAGAGTTACTAAGCCAGATTGGGAATTGAAGATCGTCGGAGACCCATCCACGCTATCAATACTTTTTGGTACATTGTGAACACTATTTTGAAATATGGCATGTATAGCAGACTTGGTTATTTTGTTATGTGTCATAAATGTCTAGGTTTAAATTACTACTTATAGTATCAAGCTAATCATTTTGTATGAAACCTTTGGAGTTAGTTTGTATTGTTAATAACAGATGTTATAATGATCAAATTGCACGCTATATTTTTGTTGGGTTTTATTTAATAGTATTTACCATGATTTGTTAATACCTCGTACCCTGTTCCGGCTACGGATATGGGTAAGGGGTGTTACACATATACCAGTTTCCACACCTTATCCCTATGACTTGTCCACAGTTGCAAATAATTATTAAGTTTTATGTAGTTATCATACAATAGGCCCAAAACCCCTTACAAAGCCAAATCAAATTCACATACCTGTATCTAGCCCATTAGGCCCAAATCACCTGTATATGGCCCATTAGGCCCAAATCACATTTATATGACCCGTTAGGCCCAATCACATTCATATTCATGCTCACATACAAATTTTCTATCACATAGTATCAATTATCAATTTTTGCCTATTATGGGCCCAACAGCCCATCGGGCCCATTAAGCCTATTCTTGGCCCGGTTGGCCAGATCACAGCCCAAGTCCATGGAATCGCCCATGGGGCCTCAAAAAACCTATCAGTTTCCTCTTTACGAGTGTTCGCGTACTCGCAAGACTACCGTAGCCAAACTTTCTACTTTTCGACATTTTGACTTTTTGGCATTTCGACTTTTGCCGATCTACTTGTGTGTGCAGTGTATATACATCCTTGGTAAGCAAGCATGCTACAATTCCTTTAGTCACCAACCTACAAATGATATCACCCTTCTATTAATCGCATACCTAATACATATCTTTACTAAAACCGAAACCTGACCTTAACCTTACCTTGCGCGATAAACATAACAACCCCTTCTTAAATCACTAACCACGATCAAATCTTAGATCTACACCAATCTTAACTATTAAAACCAGAATAATAAATGACTCGTATCCAACACAAGTCCTCTTACCTTAACTATGAACATTCGGCCACCTTAGCCAATGGGAGAGGAATACTTACCAACACTACAAGCACCTAAAGGCAATTTCGGCAGAGAGCTAAGATCCAAGATGCGATACTAATTCCCTACCACAGTTGATTAGAAAGAGTGAGGGACAATAATCGATACTTAGCAAAGAAAAGCGATTGTAAAACACTTACACTAGATTTGTTCAAAGAGTATTCTGCCCTTGGGAGATTCGGCTTTCAAACTTAGTATGGTGAATAAGGTTTATTCGGCACAGATTAAAGAAGAAGAGTAGAAGAAGAAATCGGCTAAGTGAAACAAAGAAAATTTTGTAGAGAAGAATAGAAATTGGCACAAAGAAAAAAAAGAAAAACAAAAGGGTTTTTTGGCTTTTTGGATCTTGAAGAGAAAAGGGCTTCTGGCAACAAGGTGAAGAAGAATTTCAGCAGTAGCTTGGTAACCTTGTATTCGGCCCCTATTTATAGCCCTTATAGCTGAATTTTCCATGCCCAATTTCCAATTCGGCTCCATTACTTCTCCCTTCTCATCTCTTCATTTTTCTCCCTAATAACCCCTTGATCTTTTCCTTAATTTTTTCTTTTGAACACTCCCCTTGGAGTCCATCTTTATGCCACTTCCACCCTTCTAGAAGGCCAAAATTAAACTCCTAAACATACTAAGCTAGGATTCAAACCTTAGATCTCCTTGTTAGCCACTAACACCACCTCTCTACTCCGTAAGTGGCGTCATTTAGCCACTCCTCCACAAGGCTTTTTGATGCTATTTTCCCCTATCTTTATTTAAAAGCCCAACTACTTACCAACCCTAATTCTTTTAATAATTAAAATATAATTTCTTCTACCCCTTGATTCAAACTCAAATCTTGACCAAGACCTACCATCACGTAATTAACACTTAACCGGAATTGCTAAGCACAAAAAGAAAAATTTGAGATTTTGGGATTTTTGGGTTTCAGGATTTTTGGGGCGTTACATTGACATTCGTTCTGGATATTATCATCTATGGATTAAAGACTTAGATGTGCCAAAGACTGCTTTTAGGACCATGTACGGACATTATGTATTTCTTGTTATGCCATTTGGTTTGACCAATGCACCCATTGTGTTTATGAACTTGATGAACAAAATATTCAGACCGTACTTAGATAGATTCTTTTTTGTGTTCATTGATGAAATTTTGATCTATTCACAAGATGAGACAGAGAATGCCTAGCATTTGAGAATTGTTTTGCAGACTTTACGTGAAAAATAGTTGTTCGCTAAGTTAAGCAAATGCGAGTTCTGGCTCCAAGAAGTTGGATTTTTGGGACATGTGGTATCAACAGACAGTATTAGAGTTGATCAAGTAAAATCTAAGCTATAGTAGACTTGAAACCTCTGAGAAATGTGTCAGAGGTTAGAAGTTTTCTTGGTTTAGCTAAATATTATAGAAGATCTGTCAAGAGATTTTCGATGATTGCTACACTATTGATGAAACTACATTAAAAAGATGTCAAGTTTGAATGGTCTGAGAAGTGTCAGCAAAGTTTTAGCCCGTTGAAAGTATTGTTAACTAAGGCACCTGTCTTGGTTCAACCAGAGTCTAGTAAAGAATTTATAGTTTATAGTGATGCTTCATTAAACGGTTTAGGCTGTGTTTTGATGCAAGAAGGTAAAGTGATAGCGTATGCTTCGCGACAGTTAAAAGATAGGGCTAGGTCGACCAAGCTTCCTTTGGTGCATGTAAGTGTTTTTAAGCCTCATTTTTAATAATTTTTATGTGTTTTGAGTTTGTGTAGCTTAATCTAGCTAGCCTAGGGGTCAATTTGTAAAATTGTTGAAGGTTGAGGGTTATGCCATGAATGTTCTTGAATGGTTTTGATGTTAAATGATAGATTATGGATCTTGGTTGAAAAATGAATAAGTTTTGTAAAGTAATTTTTGATGAATTTTGGAAATTAGGGATTAAATTGTTAAAGGTATGAATTCTAGGGTTTTATTGTGAAATGATGGTAAATATGAGTTGTTTCAAGGTTCCTTTCATATTTGATTAACATGGATTGAGATTAAAATTATTAGATTTAAAGTTATAAACTTAAGGATTAAATTGTGAAAAGTTAAAATGTTTGGGGGGAAAATAGTAATTTTGCATAAATATGAAATGTGGATTAAATTGAATATTATAATTATTAAATGGATTGAAATTGTGTATTTAGATAAATATAAACCACGTGCAAATCTAGATTGAGGCAAAATTAAAGCTTCGGATTAGCTCGATTTAACTTCTATGCCCCAGTTGTTGAGGTAAGTTCATATGAATGATTATCGCATTGATGCTATTTAAATTGTATGTTATTATGGTTTCTATAATGTGAATTGAATGATGTATAAACCAATCAATTCTATGACGGTTATCGAGTCTTGGTTAAACCTTATGAATTTATCGGGTACAAATGACATGTCATTAGGGATTTCATGTTTTGGGTGCTAGTCTTGAATGTCCTACCGATGACTAAGGTTTGACATTTGTTGCAGATTCTCCATAGCTCATGTAAACAGCACAGTGTAGCTTACATTCCAACCCACAACTCATGTAAGCAAGCCCATTTTATAGCTCGTGTGAGCAATGATGTAAAGGAAAGGTTACGTTTATATGTAAAGGCACACTTTGTGTGAGATTTCCCTAGTATCTGATGAAATTCTAGATGGTTCAACGGGTATGAAAAGGAAATGAAATGTTAAGTGTTCAAATGGAATGTATCATGAACTTATGAAAAGGAATGGTGATCTAAATGATGTGAATACATGTGTAAGTTACTTGTTTATGGATGAATTCATTTGAACCATGTAAAAATGTAGTAACTTGTGAATTTGATAATGTTGTATAGGCTTTATTCAAAGCTTATGGTTTTAGTTGGTATTACACTTATGCTATTTACATTATGCAAATGAAATGGTAAGTTGTGTTTAAGTTATACGAGCTTACTAAGCATTAATTTCTTATGTAGTTTGTTTCCTATGTTTTAAAGATTATCGAAAGCTCAATTTAGTTGGAAGCTTATCGGAGATCTATCACACTATCCAACAAATATATCGATAGTTTTTTAATGTTTTGGCCAAGGTTTATAATGGCATGTATAAGGTGAATTGTAATAGCATTTTGTTGAATGCTTAGTTGTGGATTTGGCATGTATAAGTTGTGGAAGTTAACTTGGTTTGCTCCATTTGATGCATTTTTAAATTGTTTCATTTTGGTTATCTTATTATGCATGTTTTGAGTGGCTCTTATGGTAAATTTGAAATGGTATGATAATGGTCAAGTTTGTGGCATGTTCTGGTAAGTTTTGAAATAGAATTTTATGATTGAAAACTGGTAAAATTTGCATGTTTAGGTAAGTGTTGTTGTGTGCATTTGAGGTGCCTTTGAATGGAATTTTGGTGTATGTTATGCATGAATGGTTTGAGAAGTTAAGCATGATATGGTATTGAAATGGTTGGATTCTAGGTGAATTTTAGGTCCACACGGCCTGAGACATAGACGTGTAACTCAACTGTGTGTGGCACATGACCTGGCGACACAACTATGTGTCATCTAAGAGTTCCTTTGTATGCAAGTCAATGAGTTACACGCCTAGCACACGACCTAGTACACGGGCGTGTGGGACAACTCAAAGAGTTACACAGCCGTGTGACCTTACACAGTAAGTTACATGGTTGAGGAAATGAGCTGGGACACAACCATGTGTCCTTAGTTAGGTGTGTGTCTCAGCCCTGTGAGGCACACGACTTGGCCACACAACTGTGTGTCCCTTATTTCCAAATTTTTATGACTTTTTCCTAGAATTTTCAAATGATTTCAATTTGGTCCCGAATTATTTCTATGGTATTTTTAGGACCTCGAGGGATTGATTTAGGGACCGTATGCATGTATATGATTGGTTTATGATTTATTTATTTTATTGAATGAAGTTAAGTTTAAATGTTTTTGATTGTACGATAATACTCTGTAATCCTAATCCGGCAATAGATATGGGTTAAGGGTGTTACACATCCTACATCATGTTCATCTAACAAAAAGAGAATGAACCCTCAGAGATTTCATGAAGAGGTTAAATTCAACAATTATGATCACAAAAGGTGTTTCTGATGTTCTGGCTATTCAAGACTCCTTGGTTGGAACTATACATAAATTTATCCAATTTCATATCATTGGAAACCCTCTAGAAAAGCTATCTCTACAATAGCATGTTTTCAGTGAAATCGTAAAAGTGATTTTGAGACCACAAATATGATGAGTAAATTACAATTTTATTATTTTAATGTCTATGAAATGTTAGTAGGGTCGTATAAAAATTTCATTAAGAAATTTTGATGTTTGCATGCTTAATTAAGTAAAAAGAACTAAATCGTAAAAGTTACAAAAGTGGAGCTCTAGTAGCTAAATGTGTTAAATAGCTATGAAACTTAAATGTAAGTGGACTTATATGGTAATGAGACCATGTAACTAGTTAGTGGACTTTCATAGAAACAAATTAAGTCATTTGTAAGTTAAAATGAAAGGTTAATAAAGTAAATTAATGAATAAGTTAAAGTAAAATATCATAAACAAATGTATCATCTTCTTTAACTTTTATTTCCACCAAAAATTGATGAAGGAGAAGCCATATCTAGGGTTTGAAGCTTTGCTTACTTGTTTAGCTTGCATGTAAGTGTAACTTTGTCCCATTTTTAATGATTTTTATGTTTTCAAGATCGTTGTAGCTTAATTTAGCTAGCCTAGGGATTAAATTGTAAAACCGTTAAAGGTTTAGGGTTGTGCCATGAATGATTTTTCAATGGTTTTGATGTTTAATGCTTGATTATGAGCCCTTGATGATAAATGAACCAGTTCTGTAAAGTGATTTTTTGATGAAATTGTCATTTAAAGACTTATTTGTAAAAATGATAAAAGTTCATGGTGAAATTTTGAAATGATGGTTTGCATGAATTGATATAGGTCCTTAGTGAATTTGGCCAGCATAAGATGAGGATTAAAATGCTTAAATTTTAATTTATGAGCTTAGGGACTAAATTGTAAAAAGTTAAAATGTTAGGGGAAAAATAATAATTTACAAAAACATGAAATATGGACTGAATTTAATAATAGAGTATTAAATGAATTGAATTTATCTATTTAGATCAAGATAGACCTCATACAGATTTAGATCAGGGAAAAGCGAAAGCCTCGGGTTGATCGACTACATTTTTCTACTTTGCTTGTCGAGGTAAGTTCATCAGATTAAATATTGTTTTAATGTTATAATGATCTATATGTTAATGTGTTATTTGCCATGTAATCATATGATGTATCTAATGATGTCATGACGATTATCGAGTCTCGTTTGAACCTTAGGGATTCATAGGATACAAATGACATGTCATTAGGGTTTTCATGTTTTGGGTGCTAGTCTTGAATGTCCTACTGATGGCTGAGGTCCTACATTTGTTATGGATACTCCACAGCTCATGTGAGCAAGCCTATTTGATAGCTCGTGTGAGAAATGATGTAAAAGAAAGGTTACTGTTATATGTTTAGCACACTTCGTGTGAGCTTTCCCTCGTGTCTAATATTATTCTAAATGGTTCAAGAGGCATGAAAAGGAAAGGAATGATAAGTGTTCAAATGAACTAAACCATGTATTATGAAAAGGATTGAAATGGTAAGCTTCAATAGAAGTATACTTATGTTCATGAAAATGATGAGTTCAAATTAAATATATTCATGTATAATGGCTTATCTTATGTTAATTTAAGTGAATTATTGAATGCAATAACATGTATTGTTGATGGTGCTTAGGCTTATGCCAAGCTTATGGTTGGGTTATATTATGCTTAATCTTTATGTTATGAATTGAAATTGTAAGTTAGGTTCATGTTTTGCAAACTCACTAAGCATTATGTGCTTATGTATTTTTCTTTCCTATGTATTATAGATAATTAGAAGCTCGATTAGTTTGGAAGCTTGTTGAAGATGTATCACATTATCTAGCGATTTTATTAGAATTTTTTTAAGTTTTGGCCAAGGTTATAATGGCATGTATAGGTGGACTTCTGTTTGATGTTTAGTTTAATACTTAGATGTTTATTTTGGTTTGTATCTGTTGGTTGTTTTGGTACCATTTTGGTAATGGTTGAATTGTGTCATTTTAATGTTTGTGATGCATGAATGGTATGGTTCAAACGGTGAGATTTTGTTGAAATGGTATTGGTCAAGATATGGTATGTTTTAAGATGGAAATGAACTGAATGTGTATGAATGAAATGTGGTTAAGTATGTACATGTTTAGGTAAGATTATATGTTTTCTTTTGAGGTGACTTACATGGCAGATTAGTTGAATGATTTTGGTCTATTGAATTGGTCAATTCATCCAAGTTTTAGTGAGGTTTTGGTGCTTTGAGTTTGGGCACAAATTGCTTTTAGGTACATGCTTGATTTAGTGATGGAAATGGCTTGATTTTGGCAAATTTCATGTCCACACGGCCTAAGACATTGGCGTGTGGCTCAGCCGTGTGTGACACATGACCTAGCACAAGACCTGGAACATGGGCATGTGTGGCCATTTCGAATGTTACATGGGCACAAACACGAGCTAGGAGACGGCCATGTGTCCCTATTTCGATTGTTACACGGCCTAAGACATAGACATGTGTCTCAATGGTGTGAGTCACAAGGCTTGGTCACAGGACCATGTGACCCTTGCAGTTTAATTCTTTTCCAACTTAGTCCCGAATTATTTCTACAGTGTTTTTAAGGCCTCAAAGGCTCAATTAAGGGATGATATGCATGTATATGAATGATTTATGCTATATTTATGTTGATGTATGAGATGTATGTTTTAAAGTTATGTTTTTATGGTAATACTCTGTAACCCTATTCTAGTGACATATATGGGTTAGGAGTGTTATAGTCTCGATTATATGAAATGGTCCATCGCTTCATGAAGGGTGATCAAATGGACATCGATCAGGCTAGGCATTAGTAGAAGTGACCCAAGGATCCCATTCCCCCAAACGTCTTTCCCCTTTTATCCGCCCCTCCCCACCACCACCATGCTCTTAAACATCAATATCAACCTCAGCAAAGGACTTATCCCCTGTAGGTGGCTAGCAGTTCTAACAATATAACACTCTGTAACAAAGGGATAGGTGGATGGTTTATACTATAAGCCACCTCGTCACTTGGCCAAAACAATCTCCAGAACAATCTTCGCTCGCAAAAGTATCACTTTGGAATAGGATCTTCTGATTACAAGAACATAAAATAAGCAAAGTAGAAACTAAGCACAAAATAAAAACCTAAGAATAATTTTTGTCTCCCTCCAATTGTGTGTTTAAACTAATTACAATGTCCTTTATAAATAATTTTTGTCTCCCTCCAATTGTGTGTTTAAACTAATTACAATGTCCTTTATATAGTCTAAACTCAGAATATTAAAATGCCCAAACTATTTTTGAAGTACTAAGAGTTTGACTAGGAAATGTACTCCTAATTGCCTTAAAAAATACAGTTGTCACGTGCAAGGGTTTTTGGGCCGCGTAGAAGTGGTGTTGCAACATAGGCCTATGGTGTTGCAACATCAAATCTAGTGTCACGACATAGCAGCCGCGATGTCACGACACTAAAGCCAGTTTCACTCCAGGACTCTGTTTTTGCTTTTTTCTTCAATGTTGCGACATCGGTGTCTTGGTTTTGAGATATAGTCATAAATTCAGCTCAAATATGTATCTTTAGCTCCCGATTTGTCCTGCAAGGCCATGTAACCTTATTTAGATATATAAAATGTAATAAAAACTACTAAAAAGCATATGTAATATCTCGAATTAGGGCCTAATCAGAATAGTAGTTTCGTGACCCAAATCCGAGATAGAAATAATTATTTTATAATTATTTTGAGGTTTATGATATGATTGCATGATTGTGTGAAAATTTCGTGACGAAATTCTATGCATAAAGTGCTTAAGTTGAAATTAGGGACTAAATCGAATAATTTGTAAAACTTACATTCTAGAAGTTTTTAGTATGAAAACTTTGGAATATTAATGAGGAGGTATTAAATAGCAATTTGACCTAAAATTTTGGACAAAAATGGGCTTGTACATGAAAATTTTCAAAGAAAGGTATTAAGGGTATTTTGGTCATGTGGCAATTAAAAGATTAAAAAAAGGAAAAAGATGGCAAAATATGTTCATCTTCTTCATTAGGAAAAAAATTAAAGGGTTCTCCATAGCTAGGGTTTGTTTCAAGCTTCCAAACTCCATAGTAAGTGATTCCAAGCTCCATTTTTAATGTTCTTTACGTTTTTGGAGTCTCGGTAACTTGATTTAGCTTATGCTAGCAATAATTCAACCTAGGGTTCATATTTGGAAAAATACCCATAGGTGAAATTTGTGTATTTTGGTGTTTTATTGTAGAATATGAGATTTTAAATTATGCTAGACAACTTGTGCTACTCGGTTTTAAGCGAAAACGAGTAAAAGGGCTTAATCGGTAAAAATACCTAATATTCATAAGTACATGTTAGAGTGTGAATTTGATGTTGCTATAGAAGGGAAAAATGATCAGCATGTCATAAAACATAAAAAAATAGGATGAGGTTTAATTTACGAGCCTTGGGGCAAAAGTGTAAATATGTGAAACTTTAGGGGCAAAATGGTAATTTTGCCAAAGTTCGTACTAAGGGCTGTTTTGATGAATGTATGTATTAAATAAATTAATTTGGTATTATAGATCAAGAGAAACAAGATTCAAGTCGTGATCGAGGGAAAAACAAAGTTTACGAGGAATAGGCTCGATTGCTAATATTTTGTATCGATGTAAGTTCATGTGTAAATAAAGTAACATAATTTTTATTTTAAGTGATTTAATGTTATTTATATGATATGATACTTATTATCATGAAATATTATGCTTTGTGAATTATTATTTGGTAATATGCAAATTATGTGAACAACTTGATAAGTATGAGATGCTAGCAAGTATCGATTTCTACATTTCGAAGAAGGCGATCAAAATGTGTAATTGAGAAGAATCTCGTTTGAACCTTGGGAATAGATTAGGTTACAAGTGACATCTCACTAGGATGGTTGAGTTTCGAACTCGTTGAGTTGAGTCTGAGTTCGTGAGATGTAACTAGGCCTCTGAGCTCGTTGAGTTGAGTCCGAGTTCACTTATGGATGCGAACGCCCGAGCTCGTTGAGTTGAGTCTAAGTTCGTTTATGGGCGGGTTACATGGTAGCTTGGCTACATAGATTTCAAAAGCTATTGAGCTTGTTTAGCTATGAGTATAGCACTTACGAGCACACTATCCGCGTATTCAAAATTATATTCCAATGTGTTCAACGGGAGAATCCTAAGAGAATAGGGAGAGTATAAAATGAAAGTGATTGACAATGAATGTGTTGAAGAGGTGAAAATGGACAGGTATGAGTTTAATCCTTTGATTGAGAATTTGGTAAGACAAAATTGTGGTAAGATAGTAAGTATTCTTATGACATGAGTGTCTTAATGATGTTTATGTTGGATTGCATGATCATGTTACTTGTTATTTGCATGTGAACTTACTAAGCATTTATGCTTACTCCCTCATTTTCATTCATTATAGTTTTGACAAGCCGGCTTGAGAATCGGGATAGGTCGAAGGCTCGCTCACACTATCTGAAGACCTAAATTGGTAAAATGGCTTGTATATTTTGAGTGTGGCATGTCTAGCACTATACTCACTCTGTGTAAATAATCTTATGACATGGTTATGGTTTGGTAAGAAAAGGTTTGGAAATGATTAGCCATTGGAATGGCCAATCTAGATCACATTTGATGTCATGTATGTTTAATGTGTTACTTAGTCCATGGAAAACCATAAAATGGTGAAATTGGTTATAAAACAGAATCACACAGCAGCAGTGACGTGAATTGGGAAAATCACTAAAAATATTATAAATAGAATTATATGATGAATAAAATATTTAATTGACTCCTAGTGAATCTATTTTCATGTGGAAGAAACAAAATAGGTAAAAGAGTTGTATTTTATAAGATATTTATATTTTTGTGAAATAGGGTCAGAGCGATTTCTGAATCCACTGTTCTGACTTTGGAATTTCACCAAAAATTTCACAAAAATAATTAGAAGTTATGCTTTATATGTACAGATTCCTAACTGAGTCTAGTTTTAATATAAAGAAACGACATAGTCTTTTGAGTTCTGTACAAAGAGAAAAGTGGTTTGTAGTGAACAGAGGTCAAAGTAGTAGAATGCGGAAACAGGGTAAATTTTAACTAATAAACTGTACTAATTAGCTTGACCAAAAATTCTATAAAAAATTTATTAGATAGATATATGAGTCTAGTTTTAGAGAAAATTTACAGATCTTAATTTTGAGTTTCGGAACTTGAGATATGAATTTTTAAGTGACTATGACGTAGTTATCCAGCTTGTCTGGAATTTCTAAAATAAATTGTTTGAGTTGTTTAATTAATGAATTAAGCCCGTTAACACCTCGTGCTCGACTCTGGAGATGGTCTCGGGTACGGCGGCGTTACATTTGGTGGTATCAGAGCTAGGTTTAGTCGATTTTCAGACTAACGTGTTGTATGTACGGGTTTTGCTATACATGCCATGCCATATATATATTGTGATAGTGTGATGTCTTCTAACCTTTTAAATGATTTTTTTATAGTAAATGGATCCCGATCCACTGTGTGGTGATGATGTAGAGAGTAATGCACCAGCTCCCGGTGAAAGGGCAAAGTGTCGATGAAAATCCACCTCCTACTGTTGGTCAAGGAGGACGAGAAGGGGCTCGGGAAGCCTTTCTCCAAATGATGAATTGGTATACAGAGTTCGTTCGTACGAACCCGAATGCACAACCTCCCCCACCTCCCCGATTCCTCAACCTGCACTCGATGCCTCAAGGTATGGATCTGATGAAATTTCACAGAACTCCAGTTGACAGAATCCGCAAGCAAGGGGCCAAAGAATTCAGGGCAAATGTTGATGATGATGCCGAGAAAGCAGAGTTTTGGCTTGAGAATTCTATTTGGGTATTTGATGAATTGTCTTGTACACCTAAGGAATGCTTGAAATGTGCTATATCATTGTTGAGGGATTCAACCTATCATTGGTGGAAGACATTGATTTCAGTGGTGCCGAAAGAGAAAGTGACTTGGGAGTTCTTTCAAGAAAAATTTCAGAAGAAATACATCAGTGAAAGATTTGTTGATCAGAAGCGTAAAGATTTTCTTGAGTTGAAGCAGGACAACATGACAGTTACTGAGTACGAAAGGGAGTTCGTCAGGTTAAGTAAGTATGCTAGAGAATATATTCCTACAGAGGCTAAAATGTGCAGACGATTTGAAGACGGACTCAATGAAGACATCAAAGTATTTGTTGGGATTCTTGAATTAAAAGAAATGGTAGTACTTGTTGATCAAGCTTGCAAGGCTGAAGAACAACTTAAAGAGAAGAAAAAAGTAGAGGCTGAGACTAGAAGTTGGAAGAAAAGATCGACGAACAGTTCATTCTCACAGCAATCTAGAAAATCTAGAAATATGAATCCTCGTTTTCAGGTTTCGGCCGGACAATCATATGGAAATTCTATGAAACAAAATGTGGGGTCTTAAATCTCAGACTACTTCTGTGGCTAGTGTGGGGAATTCGAGATTTGTTAAGCTCGAGTGCCAGCGGTGTGGTAGAAATCATTTTGGCCCATGTAAAGTGAATGAATGTTTTCGATGTGGTTCTCCGGATCATTTTATTAGAGACTGCCCAGAGAGAGTTGAGAAAGAAAAATTTTAGAGTGTAAAAGCCAGTGGTGCAGACTCGAGAGGAAGATATTCAAGGAAAGCTGGAAATGAAGCAAGCAACAAGAATGTAGTCAGAGATTCAGCAGTAAACCTGAAGCAAAGGCTCTAGCTAGAACTTATGCCATAAACGCACGTGAAGATGCTTCATCACCAGACGTGATTACTGGTATATTTTCTCTTTATGATGTTAATGTTACTGCTTTGATTGATCCCGATTCTACTCATTCATATGTGTACATGAAATTGGTGTCTAGTATGAATATACCTATTGAGTACACAAAATTTATGATTAGAGTGTCGAATCCATTTGGCAAATGTGTGATAGTTGATAAAGTATGCAAGAAATGTCCTTTAATGATTCGGGGTCATTACTTTCCGGCCAACTTGATGTTGTTGCCGTTTGATGAATTTGATGTTATTTTCGGTATGGATTGGTTGACATTGCATGATGCTATAGTAAATTGCAAAGAAAAGGTTATATAACTAAAGTGTGAAAGTGGTAAAATTCTGTGGGTTGAATCAGGCAAATCAGAGGCATTATCTAGTGTAATTTCTTCGATGTCAGCTCAAAGATATTTGAGGAAGGGTTATGAAGCTTATTTGGCGTATGTACTTAATACAAAAGAAATTGAAATGAAAATTGAATCAGTACCAATTGTGTGTGAGTTCGCGGATGTATTTCCAGAAGAGTTGCCAGGTTTGCCTCCAGTCAGGGAAGTAGAATTTGGTATTGAGTTGATACCGGGAACAGCTCCGATCTTGATTGCTCCGTATAGAATGGCACCAGCAGAGTTGAAAGAATTAAAGTCGCAGTTGCAAGAGTTGACTGACAAAGGCTTTGTGAGACTGAGTTTTTCACCTTGGGGTGCTCCCGTATTATTTGTGAAAAAGAAGGATGGTTCTTTGAGATTGTGTGTTGACTATCGGCAATTAAACAAGGTGACAATCAAGAACAAGTATCCGTTGCCGAGAATTGATGAATTGTTTGATCAGCTGAAAGGAGCGACATGGTTTTCAAAGATTGATTTGAGATCTGGGTACTACCAGCTGCAAGTAAAAGAGTCGTATGTGCCTAAAACTGCTTTTAGAATAAGGTACGGTCATTATGAATTTTTAGTTATGCCATTCGGGTTAACAGATGCTCCTGCTGTGTTTATGGTGAATCTCATATTTCGACCATACTTGGACAAATTTGTTGTGGTATTTATAGATGACATCTTAATTTATTCGAAAGATGAGACAGCGCATGCCGAGCACTTGAAGATAGTTTTGCAAACTTTGAGAAATAAGCAGTTATATGCCAAGTTTAGTAAAAGTGAATTTTGGCTTCGGGAAGTTGGATTTTTGGGTCATATTGTTTCAGGTGATGGTATACGGGTTGGTCCTAGTAAAATTTCGGCTATTGTTGATTGGAAACCATCAAAAAATGTAACCGAGGTTAGAAATTTCTTGGGGCTAGCTCGGTATTATCGGCAGTTTGTAAATGGATTTTCTATAATTGTTGCTCCTGTGAGTAGACTACTTCGAAAGGATGTTAAATTTGAGTGGACGGAAGAATGTCAACAGAGTTTTGAGAAATTGAAAAAGTTACTAACTCAAGCACCAGTGTTGGTACAACCTGAATCAGGTAAAGAATTTGTGGTGTATAGTGATGCTTCTCAAAATGGCTTAGGATGTGTACTTATGCAAGAAGGAAAAGTGGTGGCTTATGCTTCGAGGCAGTTAAAATCTAACGAAAGAAATTATCTGACTCATGATTTGGACTTGGCTGCTATAGTATTTACTTTGAAGATTTGGCGACATTATCTGTATGATGAAAAATGCCAAGTATGTACCGACCACAAAAGTCTTAAGTACTTGATGTCATAAAAAGACTTGAATTTGAGACAGCGAAGATGGTTGGAGTTATTGAAAGATTACGAGCTTGTTATTGACTACCATCCGGGAAAAGCGAATATGGTTGCCGATGCTTTAAGCAGAAAGTTGCTATTTGCTTTGAGAGCTATGAACACTCAGTTAAAGGTATCAGATGATGGTTCGATTTTAGCAGAGTTAAAAGCAAGATCGATGTTTTTACAAGAGATTTGTGAAGCTCAGAAAAATGATCAAGATTTGCAAGCAAAAAGAAAACAATGTGAGGTTGATACAAGTTCAGATTTTAGAATCGGTTCTGATGGTTGCTTGATGTTTAAAGATCAGATTTGTGTACCGAAAAATGATGAGTTGATTTAAAAGATTTTGCATGAAGCACATAATGATTGTTTGGCGGTTCACCCGGGCAGTACGAAAATGTATAATGACTTGAAGAAAATGTATTGGTGGAATGGAATAAAAAGAGATATCTCCGAGTTTGTATCAAAGTGCTTAATTTGTCAACAAGTGAAAGCTGAACACCAAGTACCTTTGGGACTACTCCAGCCTATCATGGTTCCTGAATGGAAATGGCATCGGATTACTATGGATTTTGTATCAGGGTTGCCATTAACTCCGGGGAAAAAAGATGCCATCTGGGTAATAGTTGATAGATTGACTAAATCGGCTCATTTTATTCCGGTACATACGGATTATTCTCTTAATAAGTTGGTTGAATTGTATATCAATGAGATTGTTAGAGTTCACAGAATACCTTTGTCAATCATTTCCGATAGAGATCCAAGATTTACTTCGCGGTTTTGGAAAAAGTTGTAAGAGGCATTAGGTACGAAGTTAAATTTCAGTACTACATTTCATCCACAAACTGATGGACAATCAGAGAGAGTGATTCAGATTCTTAAAGACATGCTCAGATGTTGTGTATTGGAATTTCAAGGTAGTTGGGAAAGATACTTACCGTTGGTAGAATTTGCTTATAATAATTGTTATCAGACGAGTTTGAAGATGGCACCTTATGAAGCATTGTATGGTCATAAATGTCGGACGCCATTATATTGGACTTAACTCAAGGAAAATCAAATTTATGGAGTTGATCTAATAAAAGAAACCGAAGAAAAAGTGAAAGTGATTCGAGATTGTTTGAAAGCTGCTTCGGATAGACAGAAATCTTATGCGAATTTGAAACGAAAGGAAATCAAGTGTCAAGTTGGTGATAAGATATTTTTAAAAGTGTCTCCATGGAAGAAAGTTCTTAGATTTGGACGGAAGGGCAAGTTAAGTCCGCGTTTTATTGGACCGTATGAAATAATTGAAAAAGTTGGACCAGTAGCTTATCGATTAGCATTGCCATCTGAATTATAGAAGATACATGATGTGTTCCACGTATCTATGCTACGTCGGTATCGCTCGGATCCTTCACATATAATTTCACCGATAGAAATCGAGCTACGACCGGATATGACTAATGAAGAAGAACCGATTAAGATTTTAGCTCGAGAAGTCAAGCAATTAAGAAATAAAAGTGTCGCTCTCGTGAAAGTATTGTGGCAAAAGCACGGGGTAGAAGAGACTACATGAGAACCTGAGGAAACTATGAGAAATCAATACCCACACCTGTTTACTGGTAAGATTTTCGAGGACGAAAATCCATCAAGGGGGAGAGTTGTAATATATCGAATTAGGGCCTAATCAGAATAGTGGTTTTGTGACCACAAATCCGAGATAGAAATAATTATTTTATAATTATTTTGAGGTTTATGATATGATTGCATGATTGTGTGAAAATTTCGTGACGAAATTCTATGCATAAAGTGCTTAAGTTGAAATTAGGGACTAAATCGAATAATTTGTAAAACTTGCATTCTAGAAGTTTTTAGTATGAAAACTTTGGAATATTAATGAGGAGGTCTTAAATAGTAATTTGACCAATTTCTAAAATTTTGGACAAAAATGGGCTTGTACATGAAAATCTTCAAAGAAAGGTATTAAGGGTATTTTGGTCATTTGGTAATTAAAAGATTAAAAAAGGGAAAAAGATGGCAAAATATGTCCATCTTCTTCATTAGGACGAAAATTAAAGGGTTCTCCATAGCTAGGGTTTGTTTCAAGCTTCCAAACTCCATAGTAAGTGATTCCAAGCCTCATTTTTAATGTTCTTTACGCTTTTGGAGTCCCGGTAACTTGATTTAGCTTATGCTAGCAATAATTCAACCTAGGGTTCATAGTTGGAAAAATACCCATAGGTGAATTTGTGTATTTTGGTGTTTTATGATATAATATGAGGTTTTAAATTATGCTAGACAACTTGTGCTACTTGGTTTTAAGTGAAAACGAGTAAAAGGGCTTAATCGGTAAAAATACCTAATATTCATAAGTACATGTTAGAGTGTGAATTTGATGTTGCTATAGAAGGGAAAAATGATCAGCATGTCATAAAACATAAAAAAATAGGATGAGGTTTAATTTATAAGCCTTGGGGAAAAAGTGTAAATATGTGAAACTTTAGGGGCAAAATGGTAATTTTCCCAAAGTTCGTACTAAGGGCTGTTTTAATGAATGTATGTATTAAATAAATTAATTTGGTATTATAAATCAAGAGAAACAAGATTCAAGTCGTGATCGAGGGAAAAACAAAGTTTACGAGGAATAGGCTCGATTGCTAATATTTTGTATCGATGTAAGTTCATGTGTAAATAAAGTAACATAATTTTTATTTTAAGTGATTTAATGTTATTTATATGATATGATACTTATTATCATGAAATATTATGCTTTGTGAATTATTATTTGGTAATATGCAAATTATGTGAACAACTTGATAAGTATGAGATGCTAGCAAGTATCGATTTCTACATTTCGAAGAAGGCGATCAAAATGTGTAGTTGAGAAGAATCCCGTTTGAACCTTGGGAATAGATTAGGTTACAAGTGACATGACACTAGGATGGTTGAGTTTCGAACTCGTTGAGTTGAGTCCGAGTTTGTGAGATGTAACTAGGCCTCCGAGCTCGTTGAGTTGAGTCTGAGTTCACTTATGGATGCGAACGCCCGAGCTCGTTGAGTTGAGTCCGAGTTAGTTTATGGGCGGGTTACATGGTAGCTTGGCTACATAGATTTCAAAAGCTATTGAGTTTGTTTAGCTATGAGTATAGCACTTACGTGCACACTATTCGCATATCCAAAATTATATTCCAATGTGTTCAACGGGAGAATCCTAAGAGAATAGGGAGAGTACTTAAAACGAAAGTGATTGACGATGAATGTGTTGAAGAGGTGAAAATGGACAGGTATGAGTTTAATCCTTTGATTGAGAATTTGGTAAGACAAAATTGTGGTAAGATAGTAAGTATTCTTATGACATGAGTGTCTTAATGATGTTTATGTTGGATTGCATGATCATGTTACTTGTTATTTGCATGTGAACTTACTAAGCATTTATGCTTACTCCCTCCTTTTCATTCATTGTAGTTTTGACAAGCCGGCTTGAGAATCGGGATAGGTTGAAGGCTCGCTCACACTATCTGAAGACCTAAATTGGTAAAATGGCTTGTATATTTTGAGTGTGGCATGTCTAGCACTATACTCACTCTGTGTAAATAATCTTATGACATGGTTATGGTTTGGTAAGAAAAGGTTTGGAAATGATTAGCCATTGGAATGGCCAATCTAGATCACATTTGATGTCATGTATGTTTAATGTGTTACTTAGTCCATGGAAAACCATAAAATGGTGAAATTGGTTATAAAACAGAATCACACAGCAGCAGTGATGTGAATTGGGAAAATCACTAAAAATAGTAGAAATAGAATTATATGATGAATAAAATATTTAATTGAATTCTAGTGAATCTATTTTCATGTGGAAGAAACAAAATAGGTAAAAGAGTTGTATTTTATAAGATATTTATATTTTTGTGAAACAGGGCCAGAGCGATTTCTGAATCCGCTATTCTGACTTTGGAATTTCACCAAAAATTTCACAAAAATAATTATAAGTTATGCTTTATATGTACAGATTCCTGACTGAGTCTAGTTTTAATATAAAGAAATGGCATAGTCTTTTGAGTTCTGTACAAAGATAAAAGTGGTTCGTAGTGAACAGAGGTCAAAGCAGTAGAATGCGGAAACAGGATAAATTTTAACTAATAAACTGTACTAATTGGCTTGACCAAAAATTCTATAAAAGATTTATTAGATAGATATATGAGTCTAGTTTTAGAGAAAATTTACAGATCTTAATTTTGATTTTCGGAACTCGAGATATGAATTTTTAAGTGACTGTGACGCAGTTATCCAGCTTGTCTGGAATTTCTAAAATAAATTGTTTGAGTTGTTTAATTAATGAATTAAGCCCGTTAACACCTCGTGCTCGACTCTGGCGATGGTCTCGGGTACGGGGGCATTACAGCATTAACTACTACTTTAAGTGTGAAAAACTAAATCTATACTAAAATAATTTGATTTACTACTAAACAAGCTACAATAATGTGTAAAAAGGGATGTAAATAATAGTATAATTTATTGCAGATTAGTGAGGTAATTAGATTACTATGATATCCAGGACAGAACCTTAATTTATTATAGATACCCCAATTTAATTTCTAAGGAAAATTATAGTATTTGAACACAACATCAACTTACTCCGTATGCATAACAACCAAACACGACACTCCTCTAGTGTACCATTCCTATCGTCCCTCCTAGCGTAGAGTTAAATCAACTTACCTGGAACATAAACTGCGGAGGTAAGTTCATAAGAACTTAGTTAGGTAAACACCCATTTACTCGTATCATTTTTTTATTCCACATTCGGTAATTCAATTTGCCATCTCATTGTTCTTAGTTTTTCAACTTATCACTACTTTCCCAAAATTTCATTCCTCGTACCATAGACATCACCCCTGACTCTGAGATCATGCCTTACTTTCTGCATCTTTGATATATTACTCACATTTTCACTCTACACTTTTCGTGACTCTTTAACCATACCAATTCCAAAGGCCAATACAGACAAAATTGTAACACCCCAAACCCAGCCCAGACATTATGGCTGAATCAGGCGTTTCACATTGAAGTGTTTTTAGAAAATCGTGTTTTCGTTGAAAACCCTTCTTACCATTCAAAAATTTTTGCCATTTAAAACCCCAGATTTCATTTTCTTATTTTTATAACATGGTTTATTAAAAGTCAATCTCTTGTAAAACTTAAAACATTATTTGTTGCGGAAGCTTAATTTAAAATAGTTGCAGAAACGTGATATTTTGAAAAATGGTTATTGTTTTGGAAAAATCGTGTTCTACTTCTAGCAATTATAAAAAAATAAATAAAATTCAAAAAATAAAAATCCAGAAATTATAAAGGCCTTATTACAACCCAAAAATAATAAATACATGTACGGAGTAATAGAAATGGGAGCTGTTCTTGGCACCAATTCAATACCAAACTCTGTCTCTCTTTCAGGAGGTAATCCGGGTAATTCTTCTGGGAATACATCTGGATATTCACATACTATTGGTATAGACTCAATCTTTAACTCTGTTTCCTTAGTGTTCAATACAAAAGTAAGGTAGGCTTCGTACCCTTTTCTCATATATCTCTAAGCAACCATTGCCATGATTACAATCGGCGGCGTACCCAATTCTCTTGAATCAACCCGTAGAATCTTACCATCTGGGCATTTCAATTTAATATACTTGCTACCAAAATTTACAATTACATCATGTAGAGCTAACCAATCTATACCAAGTATTACATCAAACTCATAAAATGGTAACAACATAAGGTTAGCCAGAAAGCAATGACTTTGAATCGTCAAAGGGCAATTCTTACAGACTTTATCAACCAGGACTGATTTGCCTAGTGGGTTCGACACTCTAAGGATAAATTTTGTAGGTTCAATGGGTATGTTCATACTAGTCACCAATCTCATGCAAATGTATGAATGCATCGATCTCGGATCAGTTAAGGCAACAACACAAGTATTGAAAAGAGAAAAAGTACCCATGTTGACGTCAGGAGCAGAGGCTTCCTCTCGAGCGTGTATTGTATAAGTTCTTGCCGGGGCCCGAGCCTCTAATTTTGCAGTGTATTTAGCCGCAACTGGACTGCCACTAGCACTTCCAAGATATCTCAGAGGTCTACCTCGTGAAATAGGAGCACTCGACTTCGAAAATACTCCACTTCTTTTTCAATTCGCTTTAGGCAATCCCTAAGAAAGTGGTCTAGAGAACCACCTCTGAAACATGCACCGCTCTTTATTCGGCACTCTCCGAAGTGAAATTTGTTGCAGCTCTTACACTTCAGCTTTTGGTCATCTACACTCCCCACACTAGTCACCATTGGGGAGGAAGACTTTTGATTTCACCGTTTGAAGCCTCTCGCTTTACCCGAATATCCTACCGATGAAGTGGAGCATTCATGTTGGTTTCTTGATTTCTTTGTAGGAAATGGGAGAGTCTTACCGCTAGATCTCTTGCTCGAAACTCGAGCCTTTCTCTCCGCTTGCTTTCTTTCATTATTAAGCTCATCGGCCTTCTTGGCCCGATCAGCTAATGCGGCAAACTCCCGTATTTTAAGGATCCCAATCAACAACTTGATCTCCACATTCAGACCTTCCTCGAAGCGTTCACACATTTCTAACTCAGTTTAAACCCATTCAGTTGCATAGTGACTTAGCCTAACAAAATCCCTTTTGTATTCTACTACAGTCTTATTCCCTTGTTTGAGTTCCAGGAACTCCTTTCGTTTCGAGTCTAAAAACCTTTGACTGATGCATTTCTTCCTAAACTCTGCTTGGAAAAATTCCCAAGTGATATTTTCCTTTGGCGCCACCAAAGATATGGTCTTCCACCAATGGTATGCAGTATCCTTCAAGAGAGACACGGCACAATTTAAGCACTCCTCAGGTGTGCACGACAATTCATCTAATACCCGTGTAGTATTCTCGAGCTAAAATCTGCTCTTTTAGCATCATCCTCGATTTTAGCTCTAAGTTCCTCAGCCCCATACATTCTAGCTTATCTATAGGGGCCTTACCAATTCATACCGGTGCCATACCTCGTGGAAAATCCTCATTAGGTTGGTTAGGGAGCAGGGGAGGTCGTGGTATGTTGGGGCGATTCCTCAAATAATCCCCAAACCATTCATCCATCATGTTAAAGAAGGCGGCTCGGGCCTCTTCACGACCTTCAAACATAAACCTTCTACTACTACTAGATACAACTCATTGCACGGAAGCTGGAGCATGACTCTCAGCTCCCTCGGACTCCTCTTGTGCTTGATTGGAAGACATTTACTATATTCAAAAATAATTTAAATAGTTAGGAGATATCACACTATCAACGTTCATATAATGGCATGTATCACGAACCTCAATACTCTCTATGGTAGTCCTATAACTGACTAAACCGTAGCTCTGATACCACTAAATGTAACACCCTTCACCCGTATCGAGTGCTGGAACAGGGTTCAAGGCGTTATCGGGTTTAAACTTTCATGACATACAAATCCGGCTCACCAAATTTTGCCCAAAATTAAAACTTTTCAAACACATACATACTGTCCCTTATACAGGCCTTCAAGGCCTAAAACATATGTCGGGGTGGATCAAGACAAAACCAAAAACATTTGATAGATTCTAGGCAACTTAATAAATTTTCTTACCTTGGAGAGTCACACGCCCGTGTGGGTAGGGTCGTGTGGTCAGACACGCCCGTGTAGTTTGGGACACGCCCATGCCCTCAGCCCGTGTGACTCTCTGTTTATGACATTAGCATGCATTTAGGGGTACGTGGCCAAGACACACGCCTGTGTGTCTAGCCCGTGCACTATACTGACTTAAACTTTTAAGTGCAGGGGACACACGAAAATACTACACACCCATAGGGGCGGGTCGTGTGTCACACATGGCCTAGACACATGCCCGTGTGTCTACTCGTATGGGTCTTGCTAGGCCATTTTCCAAGCCTTTGATCACCCTCTATCAACCAATCATACATATAGGTTACTTTAGTACATGTTAAGGCCAAATTATACACTTATACAAAACTTTGATGAACCTCATTGAATGTAAACCTCATATCATTGGTTTTATACATGCTAGGTTAATTCTCATATTGTATTTAAGGGATTCCATGTCTCATTGACACATTTAAGATTGGCTCATTCTTATAACTCATTGCCAATTATAACCAAGCCATCACATATGAACATAAACATGCATAGATTTGTAGGTCATAACCTACTTCAAAATGAGCCAATTCCCATGGCCATATACAAAAAGATATGTATATCTTTACATGCCTTCATCTTGGCAAATCAAATGACACCTATAACAAAATACTCAAAAGTCCTATACATGTCATTGAACAAAATAAAAATGTCTATATACCAAAGCTGGACTAGTTGATAGTGTGTTGACTCTCCAACCGTCTTCCAATCTTTACGAGTCCTCGAGCTTTGTAAGATAGGGAAAAGAGAGGGGTAAGCATTTACATGCTTAGTAAGCCTGAATAACTAGAAAGTAAACTTACCGATTAATTAGTATAAAACCATATTACGCAATAGAATCAACAAGCATGGAAATGGTATCCCTATCATATGCACTCAATCAACAAATTAGTCACAATAATAATGTACCATGTAATTTGTCTTAGATAAGCTCATCATCCAATATTTCCTTTTGAACATATATCTCATATTAATCCCGTTAAGTTTCTAGAAAACCTCGATAGATTATCCATTAACCGTCAATTCATAAGAATGATAATTTTAGGTATGCACTCTCGCGAACCTCACATTTTACAGCGGGATTGCCAGTCCAAGCTAAATCCCCCATATCGTAAACTCATCAGGTGATGTCAGGATTACCAGTCCAGGATAAATCCCTTTTAGCAACAAGCACCCTTACTGAGTTCGGATCTGAACTGCCAGTCCAGGCTAAATTCAGACCGTAATCGGATTACCCGTCCAGGCTAAATCCATAATGTACAAATATTCTTCGAGAGGCTAGATCACTCAAGGAACACCCGTTCGGGCTAGATCCTTTCTATATTTGAGATCAACGGATTACTCGTCTGGGCTAAATCCTTTCTGCAACACATGCAGGATTTCAATATCACATGCAACATGGTTCATCCATCGAACTTCCTTTCCAACCTCAACCAGGACATTTTTCAACATGTCATTGTTAAGAATGCACTTCATGTATTTTCATGCCATTATCAAATGCAATGATCATACATTCTTAAATCATGCAATTAGGCATACTATGAGTTTACTTTAAGTTATCCGAACTTACCTGGTACTCGTCTCAGTATCGTGTTTCAGTTATTCTGAAACCTTTCGTTTTCCTCGATCGACCTCCGGAATTTGTTCTTCGAGGTCTATAACAATCAAGGTAAATTATTAACAGCTCACATTATACTTTTTTAATCTAAATTTCACCCTCGGTCCAAATGACGGTTTTGCCCCTAACCTTTCACATTTTTTAACGATTTAGTCCCTAGGCTCGCATAATGAAATGCATGCAATTTCTACCTTACTCAAGCCTAGCCAAATGTTTTTCTCTCTTATGGCAGCCCACATTTTCTATTATTTTCACATTTTTACCACACATTTTACACCTTTTACAAAAAGGTCCTTTTAGGGTTTTTCATGAAAATTGCCTTGGAAAAGATGTTTAACACCCATCCAACTTTCATATTCTTCCATAAATCATCAAAATACAAGTAACTCATGCTTGGGTAAATTTCTAAACATGAACTCTAGCATGAAATATGGGTAGAAATAGAGAGAGTAAGCTACCGGGATTTCAAAAATATGAAAAACATTAAAAACGGGGCTTGGGAGAACTTACTATTGAGCTTGAAAAGCTTAGAAACCCTAGCTATGGAGAACCCTAAAGTTTCGACAGCAACAAGAAGAGAATGAGCTTTTTTTTGGCTTATTTTTCTCATTTTATTTCATTAAAATGCCAAATAACCAAAATACCCTTTCTTTAAGATTTCATCCATACAAGCCCATTTTTGTCCAAAAACTTAGAAATTGCGCAAATTGCTCTCCAAGACCTTCTAATTTATAATCTAGAGTAATTTCATACAAATTGCTTCTAGAATCCAAGTTTTGCAATTTATTCAATTTGGTCCTTATTTTCCAATTGGACACCTTACTCAAAGAATTTCTTCATGAAACTTTAACACATTCATATTCTCATCTTCTAGACCTCATAATAATCATAATATAAATATTTTGATGTCAGATTTGTGGTCCTGAAACCACTATTCTGACAAGGCTATATTTCGAAATGTTACAATTCATTTCATACTTTAAACATTTATATAATTCACCCAAATACAACATTCAATTCAAACATGTTAACATGCATAAATAAGTTACACAAACTTACCTCGATACTTGTTTGTATACGAAATCTACTAATCCGAAACTTTTTGTTATCCTCGATTCAACTCAGTATTAGGTCTTTCATGATCTATATAAATGAATTTAATATCAATTTAATCCAATTCACTTCCTGGGCAAAATTACTATTTTGCCCCTATACTTTTCATAAATGACAATTTTGTTCCTAGGGTCAAAAAATGAAATTCATGCAATTTAATCCTTATTCCAAGCCTAACCAAAATTTTCATATAACATTTACAACACATATATTTCACAAAAATTCAAAATTTTTCCATAACTTTTACATCTTTACAAGTTAATCCCTAAATCATAATTTCATCAAAATTCTCTTTGTAAAACTTGTTTATCTATCAACAACCTTTCATTTTCTACCATAAATTTCAAAATTTTAGCATATTCATCCATGGAAAAACTTTGATACTTTGATAACTTTTCAAATTAATACCCAAAATAGATAGATTAAGCTATTTCGATCTCAAAAATATTAAAATTACTAAAAATGGAACAAGAATACTTACCCAATTAAGCCAAAAAAGCTTGTTTACTCTTTTCTAGGGCATAGAAATTTTAGGGAAGATGATATAAAATGATGATAGTTTTCTATTATCATCTTTTAATTATTTTAGTTTCCAATTTAGTCTTTGCGTTTTTCTAATTTTTCATATATGATTCATCAAAAATATCTACTAAGTTTTATTTAATGGTGTAATTACCATATAAGGACCTCTCATTTTGAATTTCATAGCTATTTAATCCTTTTAGCTACTAGAACTCAACTTTTGCATTTTATGCAATTTGGTCCTTTCCCTCATTAAACACATAATCAATAAAATTTTCTTATCAGAATTTTCATATAGCATTCCTATCATAATGCGAACCATGCAACAATATTAAAATAAATTTTCTTTTTAACTCGAATTTATGGTCTCGAAACCACTGTTCCGATTTCACTGAAAATGGGCTGTTGCAACTCTCCCCCTTAAAGAATTTTTATCCTCGAAAATCTTACCGGTAAAAAGGTTTTGGTATTTCTTTCTCATGGTATCCTCTGGTTCCTAAGTAGCTTTTTCAATCTCATGCCGTTGCCAAAGAACTTTTACTAAAGCTACCTTTTTATTTCTTAATTCTTTTGTTTCACATGCCAGGATTTTGATCGATTTTTCACTATAAGTCATATTAGGCTGGATCTCAATTTCTATCAGAGAAATAACATGTAAAGAATCTAACCTATACTGCCGTAACATGGAGACATGGAAAGCATTGTGAATTCTGTCAATTTCTTGTGGTAATGCAACCGATAAGCAACAGGTCCAATTCTTTCAATAATCTCATATGGTCCGATGAACTGTGGACTCAGTTTTCCTTTACGGCCAAACCGAAGAATTTTCTTCCAAGGTGACATTTTTAAGAATACCTTATCACCAACCTAAAATTCTACTTCTTTTTGTTTAAGATCGGCATATGACTTCTGACGATTAGAGGCTGCTTTCAAACTATCCCAAATCACCTTCACATTTTCTTCAGTTTCATCAATTAAGTCAATCCCGTGTATCTTTTTCTCACTAAGCTCTGTCCAATACAGTGGAGTTTTACATTTATAACCATACAAAGCCTCGTACGATGCCATTTTAATGCTAGACTGATAGCTATTATTGTAGGAAAATTCAACTAGGGGAGGATATTTTTCCCAATTACCTTCAAATTCTAACACACAGCACTAAAGCATATCCTCTAAAATCTGTATCACACGTTCTGATTGACCGTCAGTCTGAGGATGAAATGCAGTACTGAAATGTAACTGCGTATCTAGAGCTTTTTGCAATTTGCTCCATAATCGAGATGTAAACTAGGGATCTCTGTCTGAAATAATGGAAACTGGCACTCCATGTAGTCTGATAATCTCGGAAACATATGATTCAGCCAATCTATCTAGGGAAAAATTCAAATGTACCGAAATAAAGTGTGTGGATTTCGTTAAACGGTCAACAATTACCCAGATAACATCTTTCTTCTTTGGAGACAAGGGTAACCCTAATACAAAGTCTATGGTAACTCTTTCCCATTTCCATTCCGGTATTGTATCTGGCTGTAATAATACCGAAGGCAACTAATTTTTAGCTTTTACTTGTTGACATATCAAACATTTAGTTAAATATTGAGAAATATCTTGTTTCATTCCCGGCCACCAGTACATCTTTTTCAAATCATTGTACATTTTTTTACTTCTCGGATGAATAGACATACTACCATTATGAGCTTCATTCAAAATCTTCTGTACACGTTCTGAATTCTTCGATACACATATTCTACCTCTAAATAATAAACAACTATCAGACCCAATCTAAAATTCTGAATTAGAATCTAACTCACATTGTACTCGTTTAGCTTGTAGTTCATCATCATCTTCTGAGCTTCATAGATCTCCTAGAGAAATGTAGGTTTGGCCTTCAATTTTGCTATGTTTGAACCATCCTCTGATAATGATAACTGGGTGTTCATTTCCTGTAAAGCAAATAGTGATTTTCTACTTAAAGTATCAGCAACCACATTGGCTTTTCCCAGATGATAGTCAATAATCAAATCATAATCTTTTAATAATTCAAGCCACCTGCGCTGCCTCAGATTCAAATCTTTCTGCGTCATCGGATACTTCAAACTCTTGTCATTTCTGAATATGTGACATTTTTCACCAAATAGATAGTGTCGCCAAATTTTCAACGCAAACACAATGGGTGCCAATTCTAAATCATGTATCGGGTAATTTCTTTCATGCGGTTTTAGCTGCCAAGAAGCATAAGCTATTACTTTTCCTTCTTGTATCAATACACAACCTAAACCATTCAACGTTGCATCACTATAAATTACAAATTCTTTACCTGATTTAGGCTGAACTTGTAACACCCTAAACCTAACCTAGACGTTATGGTCGAATCTGCGATGTCACATTGAGGTGTTTTTTGTAAAGTGTGATCTCGTTTGAAAAGCCCAATCTTTATTTAGCCTATTTGAGTGATCTAAAAGATGATTTTAAAACTTGCATCACTATCAAAAAGAATATTCTTTAAAACATTATTAATTTCAAAACCTCATTTATAGCGAAAGTTTTTTTTAAATAGTTGCGTACTTGAATTTTACTTGTAAAATGTTGTTTTCTTGTAGTAGCTCTTAAAACTGTTTATGTATTCGTGGTATTTTTGAAAAACATTTATCTTTTTGAAAACCCGCGTGTTTTTCCTATTGCTAGTAGTGTTAAAGTAAAACAAATATAAAACCCCAAATTAAAATAAAATCCAAAGAGGCCTTATTACATAAAAATACCCAAATTAAACTACTCATAAATTAAAAGACAAATATGAGAGCATAAATTGTTGTGTCGCCACCTTCGAGTCCCTCGCAGCACTGATCCACCTAAGGATTACCTGTGCAGATACGCAGAAGGGTGAGTTTACGAAAACTCAGTGTGTAATCCCTTAATAAACAAACAATCAAGCATACAGTGAACAAATACAGTCTATGCCTAAGCCCATATCAGTAACAATGGCAAAATCAGTTTGGGATTTGGCCCATCTCAATACAGAAGCAGTCATATAATCGGGCCTTGGTCTATTATAGTAACAGTAACCAGTGTAGTAATAGTAAACAGTGCAGTATTAATAAATAGTGTAGTATCAGTAAACAGTATGCAAGTCCTACCCAATCTAGCCTCTACATACCATCTCCGTAACAGCCCTACACACTATGTGGGGATAAAATCAACCCACCCATCCCTACACTCCAAAATAGCACCGATTGCGGTACTAAAACAGTATTTGCAGCAGAGCTGCCAGTAATAGGCTTAAAGCCATCATTAGGTCCACAGTCGTCTTGGGCGACCCGTGTGACCATATCAGTACAGTACACTTCCTTCAAAATAAAAATCCCAACCCCGTGCAACATGTCATGCATCGTATCATAATATCTTACATGGATGCAACATACATATAACATGGCATGCCCAAAAACAGTCATACACATCGTAGGGCAAACCAGTCATTTTACCTTACAGAGGTATTACAGTCATTTTACCCTACAGGGGTATTTCGATCATTTTACCCTATGAGGGTATTTCAGTCATTTTACCCTATAGGGGTATTTCGGTCATTTTACCCTATGAGGGTATTTCGGTCATTTTACCACGTAAGGGTGAAACGGTCATTTTGCCATACAAGGGAAAAATTGTCATTTTATCGATTAAGGGTCCAGGTATGCTTACTGACCCAACAGAAGGTCACAATCGTCTCAGACGACTCGTGCAACCTTAACAGTCATCTAGTGAAATTAGGCCCGAGGCCCATGTGCCCAAAAATGACCTTGGTCGTGCGAACAACACAGCCTGGCCCAATAATCTCCATACGTTCGTGTGGTTTACCTGTGTCAGGCCTATGAGCCCGTGGGGCCTACATGCCCGTCTCGGCTCAACGTGGCCCAAAACGACCTAAACCCATGAAATCATTCATAGTGGCCTCTACGATCTAACGCCTACGATATACGCGTTTGGGTTACCACACTAGCGAGCGCACACTCGTGTAGGGTCAATGATTCGTTATTTCAGCTTTTGTCGTTTTATGAGTAGAGATAGTGTGATTACACACCTATTAGGATTCTAAGTTCGCAACTCCTCCTGAGATGAACTGCACCTAAAACCAATGATCATTCATATCCAATGTTAGTCATGTTCGGAACCAATCCAATAAACAATCGACTTGCTTTTGTTGCTTACCTTACTGCTCCCAACTACAAGATGTAGCCTATGACTCCAAAGATAGTCCCCGCACATTATGATTAATAACTATCAACCACCATTTGATAGGACCGAATATTAGAAACTTAGAAAATTAATAGACAACACTTCAAACGTTTGAGGCAAAAACCAATTCCACTCTTGCCAAAAGCTTACCACCCCTAGCAAAGTTGACAGAGAGCAATGAAGGATAGGCACAGTGGAGCACCAGCAGTACTCGGTCAAGAAGGGACAATGGGTATTCAGCCAAAGACAAAATAAAAAGGTAAATGCTAATATCTGATTGGGAGAGGGGGAGCATAAAGGTTCTGCAAAGGTAAAGAAATTCAAGAGAAGAAAAGTGAGGGAGAGGAGAAAGCCGGTCAACCCAAACACAATATTGGCCAGCCAAAAACCGAAAGAAGAAAGATGCAGAGGAATAAAATGCCCGAATGGTCAAGGTAGTAATCAGCCTCATACCAAAAATGAAATCAAGCAAAAAGGGTAGTTACCGAAATGGAGAGCACTTTTTAGTCTCAAAGCCTTATTATGGATGTTGGGAGTTCACAATCGGTACCCCTCTCACCAAAACCCGAATGCCTTGAGTGCCTACCATCCCATTCAACACTCACTCTTCCACATCTCCCATTCCATATTTTCCTCCCATAACCCCTCCTAAAATCCCTCTTGTTCACCAATTCAAACAACCGAAATCCCCCATAATCCTCTCTTCAGATTCGGCTAACAACAATAAACTTATTCAAAATTATTCAAATCTTGGTGTTTCAGTCAAACACAACTTCCTCCCATGGCCATCAGTAAAAGTAATTTCCATTTGTACAAGCAGGGATTCGAACATCAGACCACTAGCACACTACACACGCCACTATCCACTAGACCAGTAGGCCAATTCTGTCATGTTTATAACAAATTTTACTTATAACCCTAATAACCAAAGATAGGGGTTTTACCCATTAAAAGCAAAATTTTGCGCAAGCCAAGGCTTGAACCCAAGACTTCTCAGACACTCCGAGAACACTCAGAACACTTAACCATTGAAGCAGATACACACTTATGTCACTTTCTTGCATAACTAAATATTAATGTGCCGCCTCCAACTGTACCCATGCTCAAGACCTAATACTTCTAGGCCCAATTTCGGGGCGTTACAGAACTAACACAGGTGCTTCAGTCAAAAAAGGCTTTTAATCTGTTAAAGCTCTGTTGACATTTATCAGACCAGTCGAATTTCACATCTTTTTGTAATAGACGAGTCACTGGTCCCAAAAAACTTCTAACTTCAGACACATTCTTTGGTGGTTTCCAATTAACAATAGCTGAAATTTTATTCAGATCCACTCTGATACCTTCTGTAGATACTATATGTTCGAGAAAACCAACCTCCCGTAGCAAAAATTCACATTTACTAAATTTTGCATATAATTGTTTCTCACGTAGAGTTTGCAATACAATTCTTCGATGATCAGCATGTTCATTTTCATCTCGAGAATATACCAAAATATCATCAATAAACACCACTAGAAACCTGTCTAGATACGGTTTAAAAATTCTATTCATTAAATCCATAAATATTGCAGGTGTATTAGTCTAACTAAACGGTAATGCAAGGAATTCATAGTGTCCATACCTTGTTCTGAAAGTTGTCTTCGGTACATCTGAGTCTTTCACTCGTAACTGATAGTATCCAGAACGGAGATCTATTTTAGAGAACACAATGGCACCTTTCAACTGATCAAACAGGTCATCAATTCAAGGCAATGGATACTTGCTCTTAATTGTAACCTTGTTGAGTTGTCTGTAATCAATACTCAGCCTCAACGATCCATCTTTCTTCCTTACAAATAGGACCGGTGCACCCCAAGGTGAATGACTATGTCGAGCAAAACCCCTATCTGTCAATTCTTGCAACTGTGCTTTCAATTCTTTTAATTCTGTTGGAGCCATTCGATAAGGTGCTATAGATATAGAAGTTGTTCCTGGAATAAGATCTATAGAAAGTTCCACTTCTCTGATAGGCAGTAATCCGGGTAATTCTTCCAAAAATACATCAGGAAATTCATAAACAACTGGCACTGACATAATCTTCGATTCGAATACTTTAGTGTCCAATACATATGCAAGAGAAGTATCATACCCTTTTCAGACATATTTCTGTGCTTATATAGCTAAGATTACATTAGATAACCCATCCCGTTTATTAGATTCAATATGAAGCAATTCACCATTTTGGCATTTTAATAGAATATATTTCAGTTTACAATTTACCACTACATCATGCTGAGTTAGGCAGTCCATACCCAAAATTACATCAAATTAATCAAAAGGCAGTAGCATTAAATCAGTTGAGAAACAATAACCCTTTACCATCAACAGATAGTTTTTACAAACTTTATCCACCATAACATACTGGCCCAGGGTGTAACACCCTATACCGTAACCTACGCCGGGTCAGAGTGCAAGGCATTACCTAATCTTATCTCATGCATACAAACAATTCAAGTCACCGAGACTCGGTCCAATTTAAAACTTTTTCAATTTCTACTTTAAACTTCTTATTAAAGGACTACGAGCCCCAATTCAACCGTTGAAAACTATTTGGGACTGTTCTGGGTCCTTAAACCAACCTTAAGAAATTTGCCTTTAAAACAGGGCACACGCCCATGTGAAAGGGTAACACACCCGTGTGACCATATCAACATGGTCGTGCTGATAGTCCGTATGGCTCACATGGCAAAAGCACCCTTCGACACGCCCGTGTCCCACACCCGTGTAGAATTAATTTCTAATTCACACCTATAGGGGTTTTCACACGGCTAGACACACGCCCGTGCCAATGGCCCGTGTCCCTCACATGGCCATGACACGTCCGTGTCCTACCCCGCGTGGGAAAACATGGACATTTTGTTTCTAATGTCAGCATACTCAAAATGTCACCCGGCCAAGGCACATGCCCATGTGCTGGGCCCTGTCCTTCACACGACTGAGACACACAGACGTGTCTCTGTCCGTGTGTTTATTACCATGCATACTGACATGAAATTTTTACGTGCAGGGGACACAAGGCCGGACTACACGCCCATAGGGCAAACAGTGTATCATGCACGGCCTGGACACATATTCGTGTGTCTACCCGTGTGGACAATATAAGGCTATTTACCAAGCCTCATTGCCACCCTTACATACATACTTTCATAAAAATGCCAACCAATACCAAAACGAGCACAATTTCTATAATCAAATCAGCCACAATAAACATGCATTCAACCATGATAATGCATCTTTTACAAATTCAAAATGGATGTTAGCCATCATTAAAGCTTAATACAAATTGAAGGGTTTCCAACCCAAGCCAACACATTTGGCCAACTTTCAAGGACAAAAAATAATAAAGCCTAAGTCCTATACATGCCATATTCAAAATATAAATCCAATTATACCAAATGCTTCGGTTGATAGTGTAATCGATATCTCTGAATTCTGGTGATCCTTGAGCTAGCTAGGCGACACTGAAAGGAAATGGAAAGGAAAAGGGAGTAAGCATAAAGCTTAGTAAGTTGTTTATAGTAAGTGTACAACAACAATTTGTCAATAATCAACGTGCTCATAATACCAAAGTAGGCGTAAACCTAACTTACTCGCTGCCATCCATACAAGTCACATATTAAACAATGAGCTCATATCTCATACGTACCAATTAGGTACCTATACCACTCACAACACGGTTATACTTTCCTATTTAGCTTAAGAACATAACATTCACTGTTGAACCATTTGGAATTCTATCAGATATTCATTAAGCCTCTAACATGGGTAAGGTGCTGATGCCATGTACCAGACACGGTCTTACACTAGCTCATATCTCAAGTCGATGCCGTGTCCCAGATATGGTCTTACACAGACTATCATCTCGTAGCCGATACATGTCCCAGACATGTCTTACACTGGCTTACGTCTCGAGGCCGATGCATGTCCCAGACATGTCTTACACTAGCTCTCATCTCAATGTCGATGCCATGTCCCAGACATGGTCTTACACTGACTCTCATAATGTGGCCGATGCATGTCCTAGACATGTCTTACACTAGCCAACAATAACCCATATGTCATGGCATCAATATCCGATTTATTTCCTAGGTTCAAACGGGAACTCTACTATCTCTATTATCATCATACCTTCTCAATTCCACAATCAAAAAATTCATGCTATATTAATTCAATACCTACATTAGCAATGTAGTTGTCTTATTTACATACAACTTACCACGGATTACAAAATGTGGCGACTAGTCGGTTTTGTCAATTTGCTTGGCTTTCCCCTGATCTAGGTCTAGATTTGGCAATTCTTTATCTAAAATAGCAAAACACACTCATTTAATCGCTAAATAAAATTAAGCAATTAAAGTTTTACATCTTCAGTAAAATGACCATTTTGCCCTTAGACTTTGGCAAAATGACCATTTTACCCCTCTGCTCGAAAATCGATTTATATTAAATTTCTTCGCATCTTAAGCCTAGATGGACTCTTTTTTCTCTTATAGCAAACCCAAATTCTCTCTATTTCACACATTTATCAATTATTTTATAACTTGTGCAAAATAGTCCCCTTAGGTGTTTTCATGGTAACACATTTCACAAAAGTTGTCTATTACACAACTAAGACTCATATTCTTCCATAAAATTTCAGAAAACACCCTAAATTCTCTCATGTAAAAACCCTGAACTCTCAACCACTTTGCAAGGTAGTCCCCTCATTTGAAAGCTCTTGCTTCAAGGGTCTCAAAAAATGCAAAAATCATCAACAAAGGTTATGGAAATCACTTACTTGTGAGTGCTTCAAGTTGCTGAAAATTTTAAGCTCTCAAACCCCCTCAAATGGAAATTTTTTGGTGGAGGAAAGATATGAGAAAGGGGATGATATCATCCTTCTTTTATTTATTTTATTTTAGTCAAATTAAACCACCTAACCCACCAAATTTTAAGATTTTGTCCCCTCTTTGACTCTATGGCCGGTCATGCTCCTTTAAAAGGGTCTAATTTCCCCTTAAAATCCCCCAATTTTTATTCTCTAATAAAATAACACCTTTAGCTATTAAAATAGGACTTTTGCACTTTATGCAATTATTCCTTTTTCGCAATTAGCCTCACAAATGTCAAAATTAACTCACCAAATTTTTCATGTACTAATATAAACATGCTATGACTCCAAAATAATAATAAAATAATTTCTCCGACTTTGGATTTGTGGTCCTGAGACCACTATTCTGACTAACCTTAAAATTCGGCTATTATATTTCTCCCCCTTAGGGATTCTCATCCGCGAAAATCTTACCAGTGAATAAGTTCGGGTACTGATCTCTCACAGTCTTCTCGGGTTCCCATGTGGCTTCCTCGACTCCATGTCTCTACCACAAAACTTTCACAAGTGCTATACTCTTATTTCTTAACTGTTTTACTTCCTGGGCTAAAATCTTGACCGGTTCTTCACCATAAGTCATGTCCGGATGAATCGTAACCTTTGACGACATAATCACATGTAAAGGGTCTGATCTATATCGATGTAGCATGGACATATGAAACATGTCGTGAATCTGTTCCAACTCTGGTGGTAAAGACAATCGATAAGCAACCGGGGTCCTACTCTCTTGATAATCTCATAAGGCCCTATGAAATAAGGATTCAATTTACCTCTTCTACCAAATCTGAGGACTTTCCTCCACGGGGATACTTTTAAAAATACCTTATCATCGACTTGAAATTCAATTTCCTTTCATTTCATGTCCGCATAGGATTTTGTCTATCTGAGCCAGCCTTCAAGCAGTCACGAATCGCTCTAACTTTCTCCTCAGTCTCCTTGAATAAATTGATCTCGTGAATCTGACCCTCTCTAAGCTCGGTCTAATATAAGGGCGTTAAACACTTTAAAATACAAAGCCTCATAAGGCGCTATTTTCAGAATTGTCTGATAACTGTTATTATAGGAAAATTTAACCAATGGTAGATACTTTTTCCAGCTGCCTTGGAACTCAAGGACGCAACATTGTAACATGTCCTCTAATATCTGAATTACTCTCACTGACTGACCGTCAGTTTGCGGATAGAAAGCTGTGCTAAAACTCAACTTTGTTCCCAAAGCCTCTTGTAACTTTTTCCAAAACCCTGAGGTAAATCTTGGGTCCCTATCTTAAATAATCGATAAGGGCACCCCGTGTAGTCTCACAATCTCTGAAACGTACAAGCCTGCTAATCTCTCAAGGGAGTAGTCAGTACGCATTGGTATGAAGTATGCCGAATTTGTTAGCCTATCCACAACAACCCAAACAGCATCATTTTTCTTCGGGATTACCGGTAGACTCGTCACAAAATCCATAGTGATCCGATCCCACTTCCACTCGGGGACCATGATAGGATGAAGTAGACCCGAAGGCATTTGGTGTTCGGCATTCACTTGCTGACACTAAACATTTAGACACAGAATCTGAAATGTCTCTTTTCATACTCGACCACCAATATATTTTCTTAAGGCCGTTGTACATTTTCACGCTACCCGGGTGGATAGACAAGAAACCATTATGTGCCTCTCGTAGAATCTCCTGAATAAGCTCGTTGTCCTTGGGTACGCAGACTCTATCCTTAAACATTATACATCCATTGGTGCCAATATGAAAATTTGTCTCAACACCTGATTCACACTGAGTTCTTTTGGCTTGCAAATCATTATCGTTATTCTGAGCTTCCCAAATCTCTTGTAGAAACATAAGTCTAGCTCTCAACTCTGCTAGAACCAAACCATCGTTAGAAATAGTCAAATGAGTATTCATGGCCCTCAAGGCAAATAATGACTTTCTACTCAAGGCGTCAGCGACCACATTCGGCTTTCTCAGATGGTAATTTATTACCAACTCGTAATCCTTTAACAGCTCTAACCATCGGCGTTGCTACAAGTTCAACTCCTTTTGAGTCATCAAGTACTTTAAGCTCTTATGGTCGGTGAATACCCGACATTTCTCGCCATATAAATGGTGTCTCCAAATCTTCAACACGAACACTACAGCTGCTAGTTCCAAGTCATGGGTCGGGTAATTTCTTTCGTTTGACTTTAGTTGTCTTGAGGTATAGGCTATAACCTTGCCTTCGTGCATGAGCACACACCCCAACCCATTCAAGGAGGCATCACTATAAATCACAAACTCCTAACCCGACTCTAGCTGTACTAACACCGGGGCTTCGGTCAACAAAGCCTTTAACTTCTCAAAACTTTGTTGGCACTATTCTATCCATTCCAACTTGACATCTTTCTGTAGTAGTCTTGTCATCGGTGTAGCTATCATAGAGAATCCATTTACAAATCGTCTATAATATTCAACCAAACCCAAAAAGCTTCGAACCTCAGTCACGTTCTTCGATGATTTCCACTCAACAATAGTCGAGATCCTGCTTTGGTCAACTCTAATCCCATCACCCGATACAATGTGTCCTAAAAATATGACCTTCTTAAGCCAAAATTCACTCTTACTGAACTTGGCGTACAATTTCTTGTCTCTCAAGGTCTGTAACATAGTTCTTAAATGATCCGCGTGTTCACCCTCATTACGCGAGTAAATTAATATGTCATCGATAAAAACGATGATGAACTTATCCAAATAGGGTCAAAAAATGCAGTTCATCAAATCCATAAACACCGCTGGGGCATTAGTCAAACCAAAGGGCATAACGAGGAACTCATAATGGCCGTATCTTGTTTGAAACGCGGTCTTCGGCACATCTTGTTCTTTTACTCTTAACTTGTAGTATCCGAATTTTAGGTCAATCTTGGAAAATACAGTGGCTCCCTTTAACTGATCAAAAAGGTCGTCGATCCTTGGCAAGGGATACTTGTTCTTTACTGTTACTTTATTGATTTATCTATAGTCGATACATAACCTTATCGACCCATCTTTCTTTTTAACAAACAATACTGGTACGCCCCATGGTGAATAACTAGGTCCCGCAAAACCTTTTTCTATTAACTCTTGCAGTTGTACTTTCAACTCTTTTAACTCCGTTAGAGCCATACTATACGGAGCGATCGAGATGGGTGCTGTACCAGGGACCAACTCGATTCCAAACTCAACTTCCCTTACTGGAGGCAATCCGAGTAATACTTCTGGAAACACGTCTGCAAACTCACAAACTATCAACACTGATTCAATCTTCAACTTAGACGCTTGATTATTTAGCACAAAAACTAGGTAAGCCTCATATCCTTTTCTCAAATACTTTTTAGCAGTCATAGACAATACTATTACAGGCAATTTATCCGACTCATCTGGTCCACCTTGAAGAACATTCCCGTCTTCACATTTCAACTCAATAAATTTTCTCCCACAGTCAACTACAACACTATGAGAAGTCAACCAGTCCATCCCAAGGATTACATCAAATTCATTAAACGGCAATAACATCAAGTTAGTCGAAAAACGATGACCCTTAATTGTCAAAGGGTAATTTCTATATACTTGATCAACTAGCACATATTTGCCTAAATGATTGGACACTTTTATTACAAATTCAATGGACTCTACTAGAATGCTCATACGAGGTATCAAATCCACACAAATATAAAAGTGAGTACACCTCAGATCAATTAAAGCAACAACAGATATTTCATGAATAGAAAAGGTACATGTGATCACGTTGGGAGACTCTGCCTCTTCCCGGGCATGTATAGCATAAGTCCTTGCAAGCCCTTTGCCCTCGGACCTCACCGCAGCATCTCTTGGCGTGCCTCTACTACTAGACCCACTTCCGAGGTTCTTTTGTGGTCTACCCCTCAAAGGAGCACTACTTGCTTTCACATCTTGTTTTCTTTCTCTCTCATCCAACTCGGGACAATCACGGATGAAGTGTTCTAATGATCCGCACTTGAAACAGCCCCCTTCCTTCCCTCGGTACTCGCCAAAATGACACCTACCATATTGCGAGCATTCTGGCCTACTTGGCCGAGTGCTACCGATGTTTGCGACCGAAGTGGTCTGGGCTCTAGAAATTGTGTTCTGTCGATTCTTGTTCCTATTCGAATACCCCCACCAAAGAATTCAATCAGGTAGTGAACTCTCTCGATATTTTGGATGAGAACTAATGTAATTTCCCCATCTGTCTTTTCTTTGAATCCCGCGACTCAAAAGCTGCTTTTCTCCTTTCTTTTACCAACTCTTCGGCCTTACAACTCTTTCAACAAATGCTACAAATTCACACAGCTCTAGGATGCCAACAAATACATGAATATCTTTATTGAGGTCGTCCTCAAACCTCTTACACATTGTGGCTTCTGTAGATACGCACTCCCGTACATACTTGTTAAGCCTCACAAACTCACGTTCATATTCCGTCACTAACATTCGGCCTTGCTTTAGCTCTAGAAATTCTTTCCTCTTTTGGTCTATGAATCTTTGGGTAATATACTTTTTTTCAGAATTCCTCCTAGAAGAACTCTCACGTGATCCTCTCTCTCGATACGACAGACACGAGAGTGTTCCACCACTGATAAGTTGAATCCCATAGAAGCGACACTGTGCATTTCACGCACTCTTTAGGTGTGCATGAGAGTTTATCAAATATCATAATGGTATTTTCTAGCCAAAACTCTATTCTCTCCAGGTCATCATCTATGCTAGCCCAGAATTCTTCAGCCTCTTGTTTTGGATCTTGTCTACCGAGGTTTCTCTCTTCTAAACATGTCCGCGCCTTGTGGAGCTATCGAGGCATACTGAGGAATCAGAGGAGGTGGAGGAGGTGGAGTGTTCAGATTCGCACGAATAAACTTCGTGTACCAAGTGTCCATCATCCGGAGATAGGCTTCTCTAGCCACTCCGTCTTGGCCCATAGTTACGGGCTCACTCTCTACTGGCGCAGTCCCTTCAGTGGGAGCCGGCGCGTTACTTTCTATGTCATCTACTATGGTTGTATCAGGATCCATTTACTATATAAAAACATAATTTATAGTCGTCAGAAATTATCACACTATCAATATACAATTATGGAATGTATACCTAGACTCGTACACTTGCTAGGTTAGTCCTAGAACTGACTAAATCATAGCTCTGATACCACTAAATGTAACACCCTATAACCATAACCCACACCGGTTCGAAGTGCAAGGCATTACCTAATCTTATCTCATGCATACAAACAATCTCAAGTCACCGAGACTCGGTCCAATTTAAAACTTTTTCAATTACTACTTCAAACTTCTTACTAAGGGCTTACGAGCCCCAATTCAATCATTAAAAACTATTTAGGACCGTTCCAAGTCCTTAAACCAACCTTAAGAAATTTGCCTTTAAAATAGGGCACACACCCGTGTGGAAGGGTAACACGCCCGTGTGACCATATCGACATGGTCGTGCTGATGGCCCGTATGGCTCACACTGCCTAAGCACCCTAGGACATGCTCGTGTCCCACACTTGTGTAGAATTAATTTCTAATTCACACCTACAGGGGTTTTCACACGGCCAAACACATGCCCGTGTCAATGGCCTGTGTCCCTCACACGGCCACGACACGCCTGTGTCCTAACCTGTGTACAAAAACATGGACATTCTGTTTCTAACGTCAGCATCAAAATGTCACATGGCCAAGGCACACGCTCGTGTGCTGGGCCGTGTCCTTCACACGACTGAGACACACGGCCATGTCTCTGCTCGTGTGTTTATTACCATGCATACTGACTTGAAATTTTTAAGTGTAGGGGACACACATTCGGACTACACGCCCATGGGACAGACCGTGTGTCACACACGGCCCAGACACACGCTCGTGTGTCTAGCCGTGTAGACAATATAAGGCTATTTACCAAGCCTCATTGCCACCCTTACATACCTACTTTCATACAAATGCCAACTAATGCCAAAACGAGCACAATTTCTATAATCAAATCAGCCACAATAAACATGCATTCAACCACGATAATGCATCTTTTACAAATTCAAAATGAATGTTAGCCATCATTCAAAGCTTAATACAAATTAAAGGGTTTCCAACCCAAGCCAACACATTTGGCCAACTTTCAAGCACACAAAATAATAAAGTCTAAGTCCTATATATGCCATATTCAAAATATAAATCCAATTATACTGAATGCTTCGGTTGATAGTGTGATCAATATCTTTGAGTTCCGGTGATCCTTAAGCTAGCTAGGCGAAACTGAAAGGAAATGGAAACGAAAAGGGAGTAAGCATAAAAGCTTACTAAGTTGTGTATAAGTAAGTGTACAACAACAATTTATCAATAATCAGCTTGCTCATAATACCAAAGTAGGCGTAAACATAACTTACTCGTTACCATCCATACAAGTCACATAGTAAACAATGAGCTCATATCTCATACGTACCAATTAGGTACCTGTACCACTCACAACACGGTTATACTTTCCTCATTAGCTTAAGAACATAACGTTCACTGTTGAACCATTTGGAGCACTATCTAATATTCATTAAACCTCAAACGTGGGTAAGGTGCCGATGCCATGTCCTAGACACAGTCTTACACTGGCTCATATCTCAAGTCGATGCCATGTCCCAAACATGGTCTTACACTGACTATCATCTCGTAGCCAATGCATGTCCCAGACATGTCTTACACTGGCTTACGTCTCGAGGTCGATGCATGTCCCAAACATGTCTTACACTAGCTCTTGTCTCAATGTCGATGTCATGTCCCAGACATGGTCTTACACTGACTCCCATAATGTGGCCGATGCGACATGTCTTACACTAGCCAACAATAACCCATATGTCATGGCATGAATATCCGATTTATTTCCTAGGTTCAAACAGGAACTCTACTATCTCTATTATCATCATACCTTCTCAATTCCACAATCAAACAATTCATGCTATATTAATTCAATACTTACATTAGCAATGTAGTTGTATTATTTACATACAACTTACCTCGGATTACAAAATGTGGCGACTAGTCGATTTAGTCAATTTGCTTGGCTTTCCCCCGTTCTAGGTTTGGATTTGGCAATTCTTGATCTAAAAGAGCAAAACGCAATCATTTAATCGCTAAATAAAATTAATCAATTAAAAATTTACATCTTCAGTAAAATAACCATTTTGCCCCTAGACTTTGGCAAAATGACCATTTTACCCCTATGCTCGAAAATTGATTTTTATCAAATTTCTTTGCACCTTAAGCCTAGATGAATTCTTTTTACTCTTATAGCAACCCCAAATTCTCTATATTTCAGAAATGTATCAATTATTTTACAACTTCTGCAAAATAGTCCCTTTAGGTGCTCTCATGGTAACACCTTTCACAAAAGTTGTTTATTACACAACTAAGACTCATATTCTTCCAAAAAATTTCAAAAAACACACTAAATGCTCCCATGGTAAAACCGTAGACTCTCAACCATTTTGCAAGATAGTCCCCTCATTTGAAAGCTCATGCTTCAAGGGTCTCAAAAATGTAAAAATCATGAACAAAGGGTATGGAAATCACTTACTTGTGAGTGCTTCAAGTTGCTAAAAATTTTAAGCTCTCAAACCCCCTCCAATGGCTAATTTTTGATGGAGAAAAGAGATGAGAAAGGGGATGATATCATCCTTCTTTTATTTATTTTATTTTAGCCACTTAACCCACCAAATTTTAAGATTTTGTCCCCTCTTTAACTCTATGGCCGGTTATGCTCCTTTAAGAGGGTCTAATTGCCCTTTAAAATCCCCCAATTTTGATTCTCTAATAAAATAACACCTTTAGCTATTAAAATAAGACTTTTGCACTTTATGAAATTTAGTCCTTTTTCGCAATTAGGCTCATAAATGTCAAAATTAACTCACCAAATTTTTCATGTACTAATATAAACATGCTATGACTCCAAAATAATAATAAAATAATTTCTCCAACTTTGGATTTGTGGTCCTGAGACCACTATTCTGACTAGTCCCAAAATTTGCCTGTTACACAAAGGGTTTGAAACTTTAACCACAAATTTAGTAAATTCAATAGTTAATTTTTTAACACACACTAATTTCGTGGATATGTATGAATGTGTTGAACAAGTATCAATCAAAGCAGTAATATCAGTCTCAAGAAGAGAAAATGTACCAGTAATGATGCCTGGTGCAGAGGCATCCTCTCTTGCATGAATAGCATATGTTCTTGCTGGTACTCGTGCTTCAGGCTTAACTATTGAATCTTTTGTTGCACCTCGGCTACCACTATATTTTCGGGGTGACGAGGTGGTCTACCTCTCGAGGCGGGGTTACTTGGCTTCGAAGTCTGATTAGTATCTTTTTCAATCCTTTCCAGACAATCTTTGAGAAAATGATCAAGGAAATCACATCTATAGCAGGCTCTGCTTCTCACACGGCACTTCTCAAAATGAAATTTGTGGCAATATTTACATCTCGATTTGGGGTTACTAACACTTCCAACACTTGTTATAGATGGAGAAGAAAATCTCGAGTTAGAGCGTTGAGAACCTTGTTGTTTTTTGAAATATCCCATAAAGGTGGTAGAATGATCATGGTATTTCTTTGATTTCTTTGAAGCAAATGATTGTGACTTGCTCATAAATCTCTTACTACAAATCCAAGCTTCTTTCTCTACTTGCTTCTTTTCCTTACTTAATTCCTCAGCTTTGTGTGCTCGATCAGCCAATGCCATAAATTCCCTTAATGCTAGAATTCCAATCAACAGCTTGATATATTCATTTAAACCCTCTTTGAAACATTTACACATATAAGCATCAGTCGGAACCCATTCTCTAGCATATTTGCTCAATCTAACGAATTCTCATTCATATTCAAATATTGTGTAACACCCCTTACCCGTATTCGACGCCAGAATAGGGTTCGAGGCATCACCGGACTTAAGCACAAACTAACATACAAAACCAAGACATAAATTTCCATCCAAATTTAAAACTTTTCATTTACAAACATATCGTCCCTAAAACGAGCCTAAGAGGCCCAAAACATGCATTAAAAGTGGTTCGTGACTAAACCGAGAACTTTAGAAATTTTTAAAACACTTAAAAAAAATTCATCAAAATAGGGTCACACGCCCTTGTGGGTTGGTTGTGTGTTGACACACACCCGTGTCCCTAACCTGTGTAACTCTCTGTTTATGAAATCATGCACCAAAGGGAGTCACACGCCCGTGTGCTAGGCCATGTGGCGAATTTAATTTTCAATTTTTTTCATAAAATAGGTGCAGACTTCACATGCCCTGGACACAAGCCCATGCCCTAGGCCGTGTCCTTTACACGGCTGAGACACACGGCCATGTCTCTGCCCGTGTGGCCAAAAATAAGGCTATTTTCGAAGCCATTTTTCCATCCTTACTTGCACCAACTTGCACAACATCAAGCAACACCAAATCTAAGCATATACATACAACCACATCAGCCAAAAACAAGATATCAATACATCATTTACACATACTAACATCTATCATGCATAAACATCACATAATTTCTTTTCCATTCATGCCAATTTCATCTTCATCATAAGCTTCATCACATAGATATATCAATGACTAATAAAATTAATATTAGCCAATTTCCAATGGCTATATACAAAATGAATCATTGACCGTTACCATGCCAACACATTTGGCTAAACCAATATGACACATAACAAAATGACCAAGTCCCTATACATGCGATACTCAAAATATTGAAACCAAGTATAACCAATGCAATTGTTTGATAGTGTGAATCAAGCTCTGACGACCCTCGATTCTCGAGCTAGCTTGGCGACACTATAAGGAATGGAAAGAAAAGGGGAGTAAACTTTAAAGCTTAGTAAGTTTGCATGTAAATAATAAGCAACATAAATCACATATTAATCATATAATTACTCAACATAAGTTAACATAAATAGCATCATATATCTTAGGCATAATTCACTCATTAGCATTCTTACCAAGAGTTCATCACATACCAAAGTTCATACTCATGAGTTATACATACATACCTGTACCAACTCGTAATACAGTCACATACTTTGTCATCTTTGACATACTCTTCAGATTACCCGTTGAAAACTTGGAATACTATCGGATACACGAAAAGTCTTGCATGTAAGTGCCACATATGTAGCCAATGCTACCTCATATCTTATAACACATAGGGATCGCACACGAGCTAATCACGGGCCTGCTCACACAAGCTGTCAATTAAGAAGTAGCTACACCGGCTACTCACACAAGCTGTCAGGTGTCTGCAACACATGCCAGACTACCCAGCCACCGGTAGGATGTACATGACTAGCACCCAGATTCACATAGATCACATAACACATGGTTTCCTAGTGACATGTCACTTGTATCCTAAACTATTCCTAAGGTTCAATCGGGATTTTCTCATCGTCGAAACTTTGTTGAATATTTCTATAGAAACAATCGTACAATTTATGCAATATTAAGCATTAAATACATGATATAACATTGCATTATTTACACACAAACTTACCTTGGTACAAAATAGTATGAAATGGACCTAATCGTCAATAACATTGTTTTTCCCCCGATCAAGGTCTGAACTTCATTTTTCTTAATCTATAATAGAAATTTTAACTTATTTACTTATCACATTACTCAATGCTGTCTGAAAATCACATTATGGAAAAATTATAATTTTGCCCCTGACTTTTTAAATTTTTACAAATTAGTCCTTAGGCTTGTAAAATGAAATGCATCCATTTTCTTTGTTACCCAAGCCTAACCGAACCTAAACCATGCTCATAATAGTCCATATTTTTCATTAAATCACATTTCTACTACCCATTTTTACAACTTTTACAAATAAGTCATTTATATGCGTTTTCACTAAAATCACTTAGTAAAAGTTGTTTATCACACCTTAAACATACAATATCTTCCATCAAACATCAAAATACATACATGTCACACATGGGTAAATTTTTAAACATGAACCCTAATTCAAAATAATGGTAGAAATAGGTAAATCGGATGATAACGACTTCAAAAATGTAAAAAGCATTAAAAACGGGGCTAGGATGCACTTACAATCAAGCTTGAAAGTTAAAGAAACTCTAGCTATGGTGTTCTTCAAATTTTCGGCCAAGTTTGAAGAAAGATGAGCAAATTTTGGCTTTATTTTCCCTTTTTATTCTTTTATTTATCAAATGACCAAAATGCCCTTAATGCATAACTTTGAAATTTTACCTATTCATGTCCATTTTTGTCCACTAACTTATCTAATGGTCTAATTACCAACTAAGGACCTCTAATTTAAAATCTCATAGCAATTGAACCCCTTTAACAAGTAGAACTCAACTTTTGCACTTTTAGGATTTAGTCCCTTTGACTAAATTGAGTGCCCAAACGTCAAAATTTTCAAATGAGATTTTCACAGAATAATTCCATAAAATTGTAGACCATAAAAATATAGTAAAAATGGACTTTTCTACGTAGGATTCGTGGTTCCGAAACCACTATTCTGACTAACCCCAAAATCGGGTTGTTACATACTGTCATACTTCCCTATTTGAGCTCTAAATATTATTTCTTTCTCTAATCTAGAAATCTCTGAATTCTATTTGGAAAAACTCCCATGTAACATTTTCTCCCTGGACAATAGAAATTAGAGTATTCCACCACTAATAATCTGAATATTTTAATAATGATACAATATATTTCAGACACTCAGCTGGTGTACATGATAATTCATCTAAAACTCTGATGGTATTTTCTAACCTAAACTCAACCCTTTTCAGATAATTTTTGATAATAGCCCAAAATTCTTCTGCCCCATATTTATGGATTTTATCTACTGGAGGCTTACCAGTTCTAACAGGTTCAGCACCTTGTGGCATCTCAGGAACCGGCTAAGGAGCAAGAGGGGGAGGTTATTGTACAGCAGGATTTGTTCTTATGAATTCTATAAACCACTCACTCATCATTTGGAAGAAGGATTCTTTTACCTCCTCACCTCAGCCCTCAGATTCGGGCCTTGTACTACTATATGCAGCTCTTTAAACTGAAGCTGGAGCATTGCTCTCAGCTTCCTCAAATTTAGCTCTAGCTCGGTTGGACAACATTACTATATGAAAAACACATTCAAAATGGTCAAAAGATATCACACTATCACAAATTATATAATGGCATGTATAGCTAAACTCGTACTTGCTACGTTAGTTCGAGAATTAGCTAAACTGTAGCTCTGATACTAATAAATATAACACCCCTAACCCATATCCATCTTTGAAATAGGGTTACGGAGCATTATTAGAGTTTAAAGAACAATTACAGATTATTCATACCATTTACTATTCATAACCGAACTAATCATATCATCCCTTAAATGAATCATCGAGGCCTAATTTAAGCATTAAAAACAAGTAGGGACTAAATTGAAATCTCAAAGAATTTTTTGAAAAATTTCAAAATTTTTCTTATACTCACATGCCTGTGTGAATAGGTCATCTGGTTCATACGGCCAAATGACATGCCTATGTCTCAGGTCATGTGGGCATTCAATGTGAGGCACACGATCGTGATCCAACCCGTGTCCTTCCCCGTGTAACTCTATGACTTGGGTCACACGGTCAGCCACACACCCATGTGCTAGGCCATGTGTCGCACACGGTTGAGACACATGCCCATCTCTTTGCCCATGTGTCTAACTCTAAGTATTCCTTTTCTCAATTTTAAGATGCAGAGGACACACAGCCAAAACACATGCCCCTGTAGATAAATGCCTATGTGTCTATCCGTGCGGAAAAAATAAAGCCATTTCCAAGCTTTATTTCTCACCCAAAATTTTCCAACAACCTATACCAAAACTTGCAAACATATACCAACCAATTCAAGCATTATTACCAAGCCAACTCTAACATCTAACATGATATATTATCACATGTATTCATGTTTATAATCTTACCTTTTATAAATATACTTGTTTAACATAACTCAATCAAAGCATACTAAAAACATATGCATTACCATGATATAACTTTATAAATATACCAATTCAAACCATCACTAGTCATTCCAATGGCTAGATTACAAACAACCATTTACAAGCCAATAATTTGCCAAGTTAACCTATACATGCCATTATACCAAAATATGTTTATTATTTATACCAAAATGAGCTGGTGGATTGTGTGATGATCCTTTGACCGATCTCCAAATTTTATGAGCTTTTAAGCACTATAAAACAGAAGAAAATAAACCAGGTAAGAATTTAAATGCTTAGTAAGTTCGTATAACAGGAATTAAACTTACCAATCATATTTATTTAAATAGACATAACAATAACATGCTTCCCAAAAAATTGGCAAGTTTACCTATTCACATATACTCAATTAAGCAAGTTAGTCACATATTTCACATGTACATCAAATAAACATGGATGAGCTTATCATGTTACAAACTTTCAGGTATTTCAGAAGTATTTGAGACATAATTCTTTTAATCTCATAATTTCTTATATCAAGAAATTTATCCATTGAATTATTGAAATATCAATGGATACTCAGGTAGTATACACGTGGTATACAAATCAGTAATTCGTTAATTCATGTTCAGGGGTACCCATTAAGCACATAATCAGGGAGTACACTCTCGAGCCACATATCAGGATGCTCAGGTGAGCCATGTAATAGGACACTTATTCGAGCTAAATAGGAAACTCATAAGAGTTTTAATCAGGGAGCTCATAGAGCTTAACAGGTAACTCTGAAGAGTTATTATTAGGGAGCACCGGACAACCATTTAACAGGGAGTTCAAGCGAGCCATGTCAAGAAGCCCATAAAGGTCTATATCAGGACGCTCACGAAGAGCTGTGTTTGTGTCTACAATAAATGTTGGATCATAATCAATCGAATCATGTAACAAGACGCTCACAAAGAGCTGCGGTAGTACGCAACACATGCAAGATCACTACCGATTAAGATGCTCGCAGGAACTATATAACAGAACGCTTGAGAGGGCTATAACAGGATTGCTCATCTGAGCTATATTCTATCTGCAACATATGCAGGACCACATTCAATACGGTAAATCATAAATCCATCGAATTTCATTATTCAAACGGAACTTATCATTTATCAAGCAATATCGAGCATAAGATTCATTTCATACTTTAAACATTTATATAATTCACCCAAATACAACATTCAATTCAAACATATTAACATGCATAACTAAGTTACACGAACTTACCTCGATACTTGTTCGTATATGAAATCTACTTGTAACATCCTCAAATAGGGCATAGTTAGAACAGTGGTTTCGGGACCACAAATCTGACATCAAAATATTTATTTTATGATTATTATGAGACCTATAATATGATATTATGCATTTGTTAAAGTTTCATGAAGAAATTCCTTGAGTAAGGTGTCCAATTGGAAATTAGGGACTAAATTGAATAAATTACAAAACTTAGATTCTAGAAGAAATTTGTATGATATTGATTTAGATTATAAATTAGAAGGTCATGGGGAGAAATTTGCCCAATTTTTAAGTTTTTAGACAAAAATGGGCTTGCATGGATGAAATTTCAAAGAAAGGATTTAAGGGCATTTTGGTCATTTGGCTTTTTAATGAAATAAAATGGGAAAAAGAAGGAAAAAATCAGCCATTCTTCTTCCTTGTCCAGCCAAAATTCTCAAGTCACCATAGCTAGGGTTTTCAAGCTTTCCAAGCTCAATAGCAAGTGCTCCCAAGCCCCGTTTTTAATATTCTTTGTATTTTTGAAATCCCGGTAGCTTAATCTTTCCATTTCTACCCATATTTCATGCTAGGATTCATGTTTAAAAATTTAACCATGCATGATTTGCTTGTATTTTGGTGGATTATGGTGGGGTATGAAAGTTGAAGGTGTGTTAAACATCTTTTCTTAAGTGATTTTCAAAAGGGACCTTTTTGCAAAAGTTGTTAACTATGTGGTAGAAATGAGAAAATAATGGAAAATGTGGGCTGCCATAAGAGAGAAAAATGTTTGGCTAGGCTTGGGTAAGATAGAAATTGCATGTGTTTCATTATACGAGCCTAGAGACTAAATAGTAAAAATGTCAAAGGTTAGGGGAAAAACAGTCATTTGGACTGGGGGTAGAAATTAAACTTAAAAAATGTAATGTAGTAATTAATGATATAATTCTATTGTTATAGACCCTGAGGAAAAAATTCTGGAGGTCGATCGAGGTAAACGCAAGTTTTCGAAATAACCGAAACACAGTTCTGAAATGAATACCAGGTAAGTTCGGATAACTCGAAGTAAACCTATAGCATGCTTATTTATATGTTTTGTGAATGTATGATAATTGCATTGTTGATGGCATGGAAATGCATGAATTGCATCTTTAATAATGAATTATTGGATAATGTCTCGATTGAGGTTGGAAAGGGAATTTGATGGATAAACCATGATTTACATGAGACTTGAGATCCTGCATGTGTTGCAGAAAAGGATTTAGCCTGGACTGGTAATCCGAAGATCTCAAGTATAAAAACGATCTAGCCTGGACTGGTGTTCCTTGAGTGATCAAACCTCCCGAAGAATATGTGTGCATTGTGGATTTAGCCCAGACGGGTAATCGGATTAGGGTCTAAATCTAGCCTGGACTGGCAATTCAGATCCGAGCTCATTAAGGGTGTTTGTCGCGTAAGGGATTTAGCCTAGACTGGTAGTCCCGACATCACCTTATGAGTTTATATTACGGGGGATTTAGCCTGGACTGGTAATCCCACCGTAAGATGTGAGGTTCGTGGGACTGCATACTCAAAATGATCATTTGTATGAATTGACAGTGACTGGATAATCCATCGAGATTTCCTAGAAACTCAACGGGACTAACACAAGGTATATGTATAAATGACATGTAAAATGATGAGCTCATCTAAGATAAAAATGTTTATGGTATTTGTTATGTGTCTAACTCATTGATTGAGTGCATGTGATAGGGAAACCATTTTCATGATCATTGGTTTTATTATTTATTATGGATGTATGCTAAACAATCAGTAAGTTTACTTTCCAGTTATACGGGCTTACTAAGCATGTAAATGCTTACCCCTCTCTTTTCCCTGGTTTTTAGAGCTCAAGGACTCATAAGGATTGGAAGACAATTGGAGAGTCAACACACTATCAACTAGACAGGCTTTGGTATAAAGACATTTCTATTTTGTCCAATGGCATGTATAGGATTTTTGAGTATTTTGTTATATATGTCATTTGATTTGCCTAGTGAAGGCATGTAAAAATATGTTTATCTTTTTGTATTTAGCTATGGGAATTGGCTCATTTTGAAGTAGGCTATGCCCTACAAATCTATGCATGTTTATATTCATAGGCGATGGCTTAGTTATAATTGACAATGAGTTATAATAACGAGCCAATCTTAATATGTCAAGCAGACATATAAATCATTAAATGCAAGATAAGAATTAACTTAGCATGTATGAAACCAATGACATGAGGTTCACATGCAATGAGGTTAATTAAAGTTTCATACTTACAAATGGATAATTTGGCCCAAATATGCACTATAGTAATCTATAAGTGTAATTGGCTAGTAAAGGGTGACTTAAGGTTTGGAAAATAGCCTAACAAGGTCCACATGGGTAGACACACGGTGTGTGTCTAGGCCGTGTGTGACACACGGGCTACTCCTATGGGTGTGTGCTATGACTGTGTGTCCCCTGCACTTGAAATTTTAAGTCGGCATAGAGCACGGTCTAAGCACACGGGCGTGAACCTTGGCTGTGTTTATTTAACAGAATAGTGAGGTTGAAGTTAGTGTAGCTCACGGGCTAAGGCCACGGGCGTGTGCCTTAGCCATGTTGCATACTGGAAAAACGACACGGGCGTGTTCTAAGCCCCAAGGGCGTTTTACACTTCAACTAAGGGAAAAATTTCCCTAAGTGCTCCAAGTCCATCGAACAATTTCGGTTTTATTCTGTACTGCCCCTAGGAGTGTTTTAGGCCTCGGAGGCCTGTATAAGAGACAAAGTGCACATGTTTGAAAATTTTTAAATTACGAGCGAAATTCAGTAACCCAATTGGGTAAGTTTGTAAAGGTGAATTACCAGTAACGCCTCGAACCCTATCCTGGCGTCGGATACGGGCGAGGGGTGTTACACTACTAATCTAAAACTTTTTGTTTTCCTCGATCCAACTTAGTATTAGGTCTTTCAGGATCTATATAAATGAATTTAACATAATTTAATCCAATTCACATCCTAGGCAAAATTACTATTTTTCCCCTATACCTTTCATAAATGATGATTTCGTCCCTAAGCTTAGAAAATGAAATTCATGCAATTTAATCCTTATTCCAAGCCTAACCAAAATTTTCATATAACATTTACAGTGCATATATTTCATAAAAATTCAAAATTTTTCCTTAACTTTTACATCTTTACAATTTAATCCCTAAATCATAATTTCATCAAAATTTTCTTTGTAAAAGTTGTTTGTCTATCAACAACCTTTCATTTTCTACCATAAATTTCAAAATTTCAACATATTCATCCATGGAAAAACTTTGATACTTTGATGACTTTTCAAATTAATCCCCAAAATAGATAGATTAAGCTATTTTGATCTCAAAAATATAAAAATTACTAAAAACGGGACAAGAATACTTACCCAATTAAGCCAAGAAAGTTTGTTTTCTCTTTCCTAAGGTTTCCATGGAAATTTTGGGGAAGATGATATAAAATGATGATATTTTTCTATTATCATCTTTTAATTATTTTAGTTTCCAATTTAGTCCTTGCCTTTTTCTAATTTTTCATGGATGATTCATCAAAAATATCTACTAACATTTATTTAATAGTCTGGTTACCATATAAGGACCTGTCATTTTGAATTCCATAGCTATTTAATCCTTTTAGCTACTAGAACTCAACTTTTGCATTTTATACAATTTGGTCCTTTCCCTAATTAAACACATAATCGATAAAATTTTCTTATCAGAATTTTCATATAGTATTGCTATCATAATGCGGACCATGCAATAATATTAAGATAAATTTTCTTTTTAATTCGGATTTGTGGTCCCGAAACCACTGTTTCGATTTCACTGATAATGGGTTGTTACAGTTAATATCCATTGAAGGTATTTTTTCACTAATAAATTGGTTACTAATAGCCTCACCAATATTTACCCCACAATTTTGGACACTCAATTTGATTATTTCTGATGTGAAATTAAGGATCTCCCCTATGATTTTTGTTTGGACCTTCTAGAGGGTATGGTATGGAGCTACTCATAAATAATAAATAAATAAATGAGTAAACATAATTCTTGTGGCCCCTATACCATTTGGCCAAGAGAGGAAAACACTTAAGAGGGAAAATGGATGATCAAGTAATCCACACTTACACACTTGATCAAATTGAGATAGGCAATGGATTGAAATAGACACTAGATCAGAGAGTTGAGCGATTTAAAAGAATCATTAAAGTAAGAGGATATAAGATTAATCAAAATAAAAGGTTGACAATGAACCGAGGAAGAAAAGAGAATAAATTCAACCATCGGAGACAGTTCAATGACGGTTGGATGTGGGAAAAGGAAAAGGGCAGTGTGGTGGTGGAAAAAGGGTACAATGCTAGGAGGTGCTCAAGTTAATCACGTAGAAGAAAGGGAGCAAAAGAAATGAAAAAACAAAAGGTGGTGGCTAGATAAGAAAGGAAAAAAGTGAAAATGGAGAGAGAAAAAAATATGGAGGAGAGGGAGGAGGGGACGGCAATGTGAGGTTGGGATAGTGGGAACAGGTTGGTCAAATAGGTCTAGGTTTAATGAACGTCTTCTAATTTTGTGTAACAGCCCGATTTAGGGCCAAAATGGAATAGTGGTTTTGAAACCACGAATCCGAGGTTAAAATTTTTTTTATTTTGATTAAGTTTTAGTGTTTATATTATGATTGCATAATTGTGTGAAAATTTCGTTGCGAAATTTTATCGATTGGGTGTTTAATTTGACGTTTAGGACTAAATTGAAATAGGTGAAAAATGTGTGTGTTCTAGTTCATAAGTACTTGATTGAAATGGGGGTTTTAAGTAGAGGTCCTTAAATGGAAATTAGACCATTATACTTTATATGGACAAAAATTTGGACATGGATGGAATTTTTAGAAAGTTTAGTAGTAAGGGCATTTTGGTCATTTGTGTATTAAATGAAATAAAATGGGAAAAATAACACAAAAATGTGTTCATCTTCATTAAGCTTCGCCGAAACTTGCATGTTCTCCATAGCTAGGGTTTTTCCCAAGCTTTCAAGCTCAATAATAAGTGCATTAAAGCCCCGTTTTTAATGTTCTTTACATTTTTGAAATCCTCGTAGCTCGGTCTACCAATTTCTACCATTTTTTCGAGTTAGGGTTTATGTTTAAAAATTTACCCATGAATTATATGCATGTATTTTGATGTTTTATGGTAGAATATGAATGTTTGAAGTTAGGAGAACGATCTTTTCTAAGCGATTTTTAGCGAAAACGAGCAAAACCGCATAATCGGAAAAAATACCTATTGCTCATAACTATGTGTTAGAGTGAGAATTTGATGTTGCCATAGAAGGGAAAAATGATCAGCATGTCATAAAACATAATAATAAGGGCTAAAATTAAATTTCCGAGCCTACGGGCAAAATCATAATTTTATAAAAGTTAGGGGGCAAAAATGTAATTTTTTGATAATGTGATTTTTGGATTGAAATAAATAGTATGAGTGTTAAATGAGCTAAATTTGTTGTTATAGATCAAGAAAGGCGTGGAATCGACCACGAACGGGGGAAGGAAAGGATTTTGGACTAAATTGCAAAATTTCCATATTTTGCACCGAGGTAAGTTTGTATGTAAATAATACATTAACTTCATTTACATTCTTATATTTCAGCCTATTATATATATTTTAGCTGATTTTGAAGCATAAATCAACTATTGGGAGAATAGAAATAAGTAATAGAGAGAGAATTCCCGGTTGAATATTCGGAAAGATTTAATAATATAGATGGAACGTAGCTAGGTCACATGTATGGTGCTGAGTGCACATCATGTGTACAAGAGAGCTACGAGATATTATGTAGTACCTAGGTCACATGTGTGATACGGGATGTATCCCATGTAGACAAGAGAGCTACGGGAGAGATAAATGTAGCTAGGTCGCATGTGTGATTCCAAGTGAAGGACACCATGTAGAAAAGAGAGCTACGAGATAAATTGGCTAGGTCACATGGGTGGTACTAAGTGTTCACCATGTGTACAAGAGAGCCGAATTATATGAATTATGATGGGTGGAGCTGTGTGCTAAAACCACCAAGTATCGAGAATTGATCCGAAGTGTTCAACGGGATGATTTTATAGTGACATTTTAATCATGAACCTATACTTGTGATGTATGAAATGTGGTGAAACTGAATTGTGACATGTACGTTAAAATGAGGTTAATACAAAGAAAGTGTAAAAGAGTGAATTTGCAATAATACTATTTTTGGACAGTCGCAGTGACGTGAATTTGAAAAATCACCAAAAAATAGTAGGAATTTAATTAAAGGCTGAATGAGATATTAAATTGAAGCTTAGTGAGTCTATTTTCATGTAAGAGAAACAGATCAAGTAAAAGAACTCTATATTTTGAGATATTTATATTTGTGTGTGACTTGTTTAGAATGACTATGTGATCCCCTGTTCTGAATTTGAAAAATCATTAAAAACTGTAAAAAAACAATTAAGAAATATAATGTACATGCATAGATTCCTTGTTCAGTCTAGTTTTAAATGAAATAAATTTCGTGGCTATTTGACTTTTGTACTGGGAGAAAATTAATTCGTAGTGAATAGAGGTCAGATCAGTCGAGCTGTATAAAAGGGGAAACTTTAACTAATAAAATGTACTAATTAGCTGGACAAAAAATTCCAGAAAAACATTAGTAAGAATTAATATGAGTCTAGTTTCAGGAAAAATTTACGGATTTAAATTTTGCATTTTGTAACTCGAGTTATGATTTATTTAGTGAACATGACGTAGGAGAGACAGCTTAATCAAAGTGGAGTGAATAGAAAAAAAAATTAAAGTAGATATACTTGAGTTATTGTGTATATATATTAGATTCTTTAATTATTATTTATATACTTACTTACTGAGCTATAAGCTTACTTTCTTTTCTCTCTTTTGTCTTATAGTGTCATCCAGCTTGCTCAGGAGTTTAGGATCGTGAAGATCTGCCCGCACTATCAATACTTTATGGTATTTGAACTAAACATTTTGAATTATGGCATGTATAATAGGCTTAGTTATTTTGTTACGTGTCATAATTGCCTAGGTTTAAAATATTGATTCTGATGATTTGACTAATCATTTCGCATACAAAGCCATTGAAGTTGGCTAATATTGTTCAAGACATATGTTATAACGATGCATTATCTAGTTGGATGACATATTTCTATCTCAGTTTTGTTTAATGGTATGTGTTATGTTCCGGTAATACCTCGTACCCTATTTCAGTGTTGAACATAGGTATGGGGCGTTACATTTAGTGGTATCAGAGCTATGGTTTAGTTGGTTCTCGAACTAATATAGTGTGTGTAAAAGTCTAGCTATAAATGCCATAAAATATCTTTGTGATAGTGTGTGTGACTCGATTATTCTAAAGCGTGTTTTGTTTTAATATAGTAATGGATCCTGATGGGCTATGGTGATGATCTTTGCTAGTAATGCGCCGGCTCTCGCACAAGGGATCGCGCCTGTAGAAAGTAGACCTGAGATATCGAGACAAGGAGATGAGGCTCGGGATGCCTTTTTCCAAATGATGAACAATTGGTATACTGAGTTTATTTAAGCAAACCCAAATGTTCAACCTCCTCCACCCCCTCCCATACCTCAGACGGTTCCTGTAGCTATTCAAGGCATAGATTTGGTAAGAATGAACAAGCCTCCAATCAACAAGATTCAAAAACAAGGGGCCGAAGAGTTTAGAGCAAAGATCGACGATGATCTCGAGAAAGCGGAGTTCTGGTTTAAAAATTCTACCCGTGTATTTGATGAGCTGTCATGTACACCCAAGGAGTGCTTAAAGTGTGCCGTATCACTTTTGAAAGATTCAGCTTACCATTGGTGGAAGACTTTGGTAGCAGTGGTGCCAAAAGAAAGGGTTACTTGGGATTTCTTCCGGGAAGAATTCGAGAAAGAAATACATAAGTCAGCGATTTATTGATCAAAAGCGGAAGGAGTTCCTTGAATTGAAAGCGAGGAAAGATGTATGCGTGGCGAGTATGAACGCGAATTTGTAAGACTCGATAAGTATGCCCTGGGAATGTGTGTCCACCGAGGCTATTATGTGTAAAAGGTTTGAGGATGGACTTAATGAGGACATTAAAGTGCTTGTAGGAATTCTGAAGCTGAAAGAATTTGTAGTATTGGTTGATCGAGCTCTTAAAGCTGAAGAATTAAACAAAGAAAGAAGAAAAGTTGCTATTGAGGCCCGAGATGCCAGAAAGAGGCCGACAAGCAAGTCATTTCAATCTCAATCAAAGAGGTCCAAAGAGACAAACCCTCGAATGAAAGTTTCAGCTGGGGATTCACATGGAGATCGTGGTAGGGCATATTCGGGGTCTAAAGCTCAAGCTACTTCAGTGGCAAGTGTGAGTAATGTGCGGTCTAGAAAGCCCGAATGTCAGCAATGTGGCAGGCAACATTTTGGTGAGTGTTGGGGAAACGAGCGAGCTTGTTTCAGGTGTGGTTCTCGCGAGCATTTTATCAGAGATTGTCCAGATAAAGTTAAAGAAGAAAAATTTTAGAGTGCTAGACAAAGTACTACCGCTAACAGAGGTAGACCACCAAGAAATCTTGGAAGTGGAGCTAGCGAAAGCTGTAATGAAAGATTCAAAGAGCGAGATTAGAAGTTAGAGCGCTGCTAGAGCTTATGCCATCGTGCAGAGAGGATGCATCATCTCCGATGTGATTCCTGGTACATTTTCTATCTATGATACTATTGTTATTGCATTGATTGATCCTGAGTCTACTCATTCCTATATTTGTATAAATTTAGTATCTAATAAGAAGTTGCCTATTGAGTTTACTAAGTTTACGATTAAAGTGTCGAACCCCTTAGGCCAATATGTGCTAGTTGATAAGGTTTGCAAGAATTGCCCATTAATGATTCAAGGTCATTGTTTTACGCTAATCGATGTTGTTACCATTTGATGAGTTTGACGTTATTTTGGGAATGGGTGGTTAACATTGTATGATGCCAAGGTAGATTGTAAGCAGAAAACACTAGAGTTGAAATGTGAAAATGGAAAATTGCAGGTTGAAACAGATGAATCAAATAAATTGCCTATGGTGATTTCACACATGTATGCACGTAAAAATATATGAGGAAAGGGTGTGAAGCTTATATCGGCCTATGTAATGAATACAGAGTATGCGAATTGAAGGTTGAATCGCATCGATAGTCCGTGAATTTCCGATGTATTTCGGAGGAATTGCTGGATTGCCTCCGAACAGAGAGATAGAGTTTGCCATTGATTTGTTGCCGTGGACTGCACCGATCTCGATTGCTCTATATAGAATGGCTCTCGAGTGAATTAAAAGAATTGAAGGCTCGATTGCAAGAGTTAGCAGACAAAGGGATTTGTGAGAGACCGAGTTTCTCTCCCCAGGGTGCTCTGTATTGTTCGTAAAGAAGAAGGATGGCTCAATGAGGCTTTGCATTGATTACCGTCAGCTCAATAAGGTGACTATAAAGAACAAGTACCCGTTACCGAGGATTGACGATTTATTCGATCAGTTAAAGGGGGCAACAGTGTTTTCAAAGATCGATTTGAGGTCCGGTTACTACCAGTTGAGAGTTAAAGAGTCAGATGTGTTGAAAACCGCCTTTCGGACAAGGTATGGACATTATGAGTTCCTTGTGATGCCTTTTGGCTTAACAAATACTCCGGCTATATTTATGGACTTGATGAACCGAATCTTACGGCCATATTTAGATAAGTTTGTAGTGGTGTTCATAGATGACATTTTAATTTATTCTCGGGAAGAGTCTGAGCATGCTGAACACTTGAGAACCATATTGCAGATCTTGAGAGAAAAGAAATTGTTTGCTAAGTTTAGTAAAAGTGAGTTCTGGCTTCGTAAAGTTGGATTTTTGGGACATATAGTCTCAGGTGATGGTATTCGGGTGGATCCAAGCAAGATTTCCGCGATTGTTGATTGGAAACTGCCAAAGAATGTATCTGAGGTTAGAAGCTTTTTAGGCTTGGCCAGGTATTATAGATGTTTTTTCGAGGGATTTTCGATGATTGCCTCTCCTATGACTAAGTTGCTGCAAAAGAATGTTAAGCTTGAATGGACTGATAAATGTCAGCAGAGTTTTGAAAAGCTAAAAGCACGATTGACTGAAGCACCAATTTTAGTACAGCCCGAGCTAGGGAAGGAGTTCCTAATTTATAGTGATGCATCATTGACAGGCCTTGGATGTGTGCTAATGCAAGAGGGTAAAGTGGTGGATTATGCCTTGAGACAGTTAAAACCACATGAGAAGAACTATCCTACACATGATTTGGAATTGGCTGCTATTGTCTTTGCCTTGAAGATCTGGCGACATTATTTGTATGGTGAAAAATGCCGAATTTTTACTGATCACAAAAGTCTGAAGTATTTAATGAATCAAAAGGATTTGAATCTGCGACAGCGAAGATGGTTTGAATTATTGAAGGATTATGAGCTAGTGATTGATTATCATCCGGGAAAAGTGAATGTAGTTGCTAACGCCTTGAGCAGGAAATCTCTTTTTACTTTGAGAGCCACGAATACGAGGTTAGCATTGTCTGATGATGGGTTAATCTTGGAAGAGATGAGGGTTAAACCGTTATTTCTCCAGCTAATTTGTGATGCTCAAAAGAACGATAGTGAGTTGCGAACCAAGAGAACTCAGTGCGAATCGGGTTATGACTCAAATTTTCGAGTTGGACCAGATGACTGTTTGATGTTTCGAGATAGGATTTGTGTACCGAAAAATGATGAATTGATTCAGAAAATATTACATGAGGTATATGATGTGGCTGTTTTTGTCGATTCACCCTAGTAACACAAAAATGTATAATGATTTAAAGAAGTTGTATTGGCGGCGGTATGAAAAGGGACATTTCGAATTTGTAACCAAGTGTTTGATCTGTCAACAAATAAAAATTTGAGCATCAAGTGCCTTGAGATTACTCCAACCGATAATGGTACACGAGTGGAAATGGGATAGGATTACCATGGATTTTGTAACCGGTTTGCCTTTGACTCCTAAAAGAAGGATGTTATGCGTGTAGTGGTTGATAGGTTAACAAAGTCGGCTCACTTTATACTGAGTGCACCGATTACTCACTTGATAAATTAGTTGAATTATATATTGCTGAAATTGTGAGGTTGCACGGGTACCTATGTCTATAATATCGGATAGAGATCAGAGATTTACCTCGAGATTACGGAAAAAGTTACAAGAAGCTTTGGGTACAAAATTGAATTTTAGTACGCGTTTCATCCACAAATAGATGGCGATCGAGAAAGAGTAATCCGGATGCTCGAAGATATGCTTAGATCTTTGTGTTTTAGAATTTGAATGCGATTGGGAGAAATATCTATCATTGGTTGAATTTGCCTACAATATGATTTTGAGTCAAGTATCTGAGATGGCACCATACGAAGCCTTGTATGGTCGCAAGTGTAGGACTCCTTTATATTGGACAGAACTTAGTGAGAAAGCAGATTCACGGAGTTGATTTAGTTAAAAAAAACCAAGAGAAAGTAAAAATAATTCGTGATTGCTCGAAAAGTCGCTTGATCGACAAAAGTCATATGCGATTTAAAAAGAAAAGAGATTGAATTTCAGGTGGGTGATAAAGTGTTCTTGAAGGTGTCACCATGGAAGAAGATTCTGAGATTTAGCCAAAAAGGCAAGTTGAGTCCGCATTTTATTGGGCCGTACGAGATTATTGAGAGGATTGGACCAGTGGCATATCGGTTGGCCTTACCGGTAGAGTTAGAAAGAATTCATAACGTGTTTCATGTATCAATGTTGCGATGTTATCGTTCTGATCCTTCACATGTGATTTCTCCAACAGAAATTGAGATTTGATCGGACTTGACCTATGATGAGAAACCGATTAAGATTTTGGCTCGAGAAGTAAAACAGTTGAGAAAGAAAAGTATAGCTTTAGTGAAAGTGTTATGGCAAAAACATAGAGCAGAAGAAGCTACGTGGGAATCGGAGGAAGCCATGAGAAAACAGTACCCAAATCTCTTTACCGGTAAGATTTTCATTGACGAAAATCCCTAAAGGGGGGAGAGTTGTAACAGCCGGATTTAGGGCCAAAATGGAATAGTGGTTTCGAAACCCCGAATCTGAGGTTAAAAAAAATTTATTTTGATTAAGTTTTAGTTTTTATATTATGATTGCATAATTGTGTGAAAATTTCGTTGCGAAATTTTATCGATTGGGTGTTTAATTTGACGTTTAGGACTAAATTAAAATAGGTGAAAAATGTGTGTGTTCTAGTGTCACGGGGCTAGACCTTTCGTCTCGCAATCCGTGCGGCCTTAGGCAATTGGCTCGTCCAAATTCGCCCAAGTCAGCCTTCTCTCCCAAAAATGAGGATTCTTAAGAACTCCTCTCTAAGGCACCAAATTGAATAAGCGGAGGCGATTGTGCCAAAAGAAGCAACAAATAAGCAAACGAAAGGCAAAGAAAGAATGCACACAAGGTGTTTGAGTAAATGCCAAGAATTCTATTACTCTTAAGAATTCAACATACAATGGATGGTTTACAAATGAGGGGGAGGCTCTCTATTTATAGTTGAGCTCCCCAGAACCAACAGTCAAGATACATTTACATTGTGGACGAGATTAACGATATCCCATGATTTAAAGGGATTTACAAGATATGCCTTATCAAATCTAATCTAATCTTTACAAGATATGATTCCTCTATCTTTTAAGATTAGTTACCCAAAATAGCCTAAGTTGCCATATCTTTGCTATTGGGCCATCCGAAGCTTCAATCGATAGGCTTCTCCAATAATTCATGGAATCGGGCGATTCACGTGGGCTAAATGATCCCCATCTCGATCGATCGACCTCCATGGGACGCATCTTGTGCTATGGTCACGGGCTTAGAACTTTGGCCCGTGACATTCTCCCCACCCATTCTTGCAACGTCCTCGTTGCAACTTTTGAATGAAACCGGCTTGTTTCGCCTTGGAACTCTCTCGTTGCCTTGGCCTCTCCCGACTTGTCTTGTAATCGGGTTGTCCCTTTCTTCGGAACCTTTGCCTCGGCTTCCGTCGCCTCTTAACTTGAACCGTTGCACTCGTTGGTACATCTCGTTGGCAAGAAGTCTCTACTTTAACTTGCCCCAATTTTGACTTGGTCCCATTGGAATCCTCTTGATTCTCACATCTTGGCCGTTCGCTTGATCCATCGGCCTTCTTGCTTATGAACTTTGAAAGGGCCCTACGATCTTGCCAAGCCAACAAGTCAGAAATCAAAACACTATCAGAGTGTTTGCAATGTACCTTACTCGCGGCATTTACTCGCTTCGACTGTTTTTGCATCGCTTCTTTCCTCTCGAAATTTGATGCACAATCCACCTTCCCCAAAGGTGGCGTCTCCCCAGTCGACTCCACAGGCCTCATATCAGACTCACGCCCTACTAACTTTTTCGAAGTGGCTTCTGTAGTCTTCCGTTCTATCGAGTTAACGTTTCTCCCATACGAAACATCTTCGACTAGTTGTATAGACGACAACACCTTGGTCCCAACCTTCATATCCCGATGCACTGGCACAACAATGACGGACCAGTGACAATATGGATTTCATCGGCGTATGGAAACAAAACTGTCTGAATCCTGTCAAGGAAGTTTAAACCAAGCACATAATCGTAATCATCTAATTGGATTACCTCAAAGTCTTCCTTGCCTTTCCATTCACCGATTTGCAGCTCCACATTACGAACTACTCCCACAGTTGGGGCCTCCTCCGAATTTACTGTCTTGATCTTCTTATTCGATTTCCTAATCGACAGACCAAGCTTCTTAGCAGCCTTTTCTGATATGAACAAGTCCGAAGCTCCCGTATCAATAAGAGCACTCCGCTTCTGACCTGCAATGTTGATGTCCACAAACATCAACCCCTCTCTATTATTCCTTTTGTTAGGAATAAGAACCATCGAACCAACCCTCGATGTTCTTCCCTCCATAGGCTTCGCCTCTTCTTTCGGCTCAACTTTTGTTTGGATAGCCGAAATCATCGACCTCTTCGGACATTTTCGCAACATGTGTGGTCCTTGACAAAGGAAGCATTTTATTTTCTTCCCCTTAACCCTTGGGTTGTTGGATCCCCGCTTCGCATCTTGTGGTCTCTCATTGCCACTTGCGCTATCAGTTCCCCGCTTCGCATCTCGTGGTTTTTCATTGCCACTTATGCTATCAATATTGCGGCTATCGTCGCTATGTCCCTCTTCATCTTCTTCATGGTTTCTCTCACCATTACCCTTTCCATTGGGCTGAGACGATTCAAACTTGTCTTTTGTTAGACCAAATTCAACAAAGGGACTGCTTGACCATGGCTCTGATAAGTTCGGTGATCCCTTGCCTACGCAACTCTTGCTTTGCCCACGGCTTTAACCCATCCTCGAACAAATAGAATGCTTCTTTCTCGCTCAAGTCAAAGATTTGAAGCATCAACTCACTAAATGTCCGAACATACTCCCGAACAGTGCCTTGTTGCGTGAGACGGCGCAACTTAGCCCGAGCCTCCTTCTCGGCATACTGTGGGTAAAACTGCTTCTTCAACTCTTTTTGGAACTCCTCCCAAGTCCCAATTGCGTTCCCTCCACGTTTCTCATCCGTGGACCTACGACGCCACCACAAGAGAGCCACATCAGTAAAATAGATTGAAGCAGTGTTTACCTTAATTGCATCATCCTCGATGCCCAACGCTCGAAAGTATTGCTCCATTTCCCACAAGAAGTTGTCCACGTCTCTTGCGGACCTTGCACCTTTGAACTTCTCCGGTTTGGGAACATCCATTGCTTGTTGCTTCGGCTTTGAAGACAACATCCCATTACTCAAAGCAGCTTTGTAAATCGTGAGCTCCTCCTTAAGCTCTTCGATCTCTTTCTTCATGGCTAACATCATATCCTCGAGATTCTCATCTCTCTCTGCCAGCTTTTCTATAGTGGAATCCACTAACTCATTGACTTTTACGCATTGGCACCGAGAGAATCCAACACAAAATCTACGAGTTGCTCCTCCATTGAGTCAAACCCATCTGCGCCCCTCGACCAACTCAAGCGTCTCCTTCATGTTCCCTACGGATTCTTGAGACTAGCAACTCGATCTTCCAATCGACGACAACATGTCCTCGAGCGACTTGCTTTTCTACCCCTCCCAGTGCGCATCGGCTCATTCGATCAACAACTTCTTTCGACATCCCAACGGTGCCTTTGAACCAACGACTTTAGATATCACTTGGTTCCAACCTTGGCTCGGATACCACTTGTCACGGGCTAGACCTTTTGTCTCGCATAATCCGTGCGGCCTTAGGCAACAATTGGCTCGTCCAAATTCGCCCAAGTCGCCTTCTCTCCCAAAAATGAGGATTCCTTAAGAACTCCTCTAAGGCACCAAATTGAATAGCTAAGCGATTGTGCCAAAATAAGCAACAAATAAGCAAACGAAAAGGCAAAGAAAGAATGCACACAAGGTGTTTGAGTAAATGCCAAGAATTCTATTACTCTTAAGAATTCAACATACAATGGATGGTTTACAAATGAGGGGAGGCTCTCTATTTATAGTTGAGCTCCCCAGAAACCGACGGTCAAGATACATTTACATTGACGGACGAGATTAACGATATCCCATGATTTAAGGGATTTACAAGATATGCCTTATCAAATCTAATCTAATCTTTACAAGATATGATTCCCTCTATCTTTTAAGATTAGTTACCCAAAATAGCCTAAGTTGCCATATCTTTGCTATTGGGCCATCCAGCTTCAATCGTGAGCTTCTCCAATAATTCATGGAATCGGGCCAGTTCACGTGGGCTAAATGATCCCCATCTGATCGATCGACCTCCATGGGACGCATCTTGTGCTATGGTCACGGGCTTAGAACTTTGGCCTGTGACACTAGTTCATAAGTACTTGATTAAAATGGGGGTTTTAAGTAGAGGTCCTTAAATGGCAATTAGACCATTATACTTTATATGGACAAAAATTTGGACATGGATGGAATTTTTAGAAAGTTTAGTAGTAAGGGCATTTTGGTCATTTGTGAATTAAATGAAATAAAATGGGAAAAATAACACAAAAATGTGTTCATCTTCATTAAGCTTGGCTAAAACTTGCATGTTCTCCATAGCTAGGGTTTTTCCCAAGCTTTCAAGCTCAATAGTAAGTGCATTCAAGCCCCGTTTTTAATGTTCTTTACATTTTTAAAATCCTCGTAGCTCGGTCTACCAATTTCTACCATTTTTTCGAGTTAGGGTTTATGTTTAAAAATTTACCCATGAATGATATGCATGTATTTTGATGTTTGATGGTAGAATATGAATGTTTGAAGTTAGGAGAACGATCTTTTCTAAGCGATTTTTAGCGAAAACGAGCAAAACCGCATAATCGGTAAAAATACCTATTGCTCATAACTATGTGTTAGAGTGAGAATTTGATGTTGCCATAGAAGATAAAAATGATCAGTATGTCATAAAACATAAGAATAAGGGCTGAAATTAAATTTCCGAGCCTAGAGGCAAAATCATAATTTTGTAAAAGTTAGGGGGCAAAAATGTAATTTATCCATAATGTGATTTTTGGATTGAAATAAATAGTATGAGTGTTAAATAAGCTAAATGTGTTGTTATAGATCAAGAAAGGCATGGAATCGACCTCGAATGGGGGAAGGAAAAGATTTTGGACTAAATTGCAAAATTTCCATATTTTGCACCAAGGTAAGTTTGTTTGTAAATAATATATTAACTTCATTTGCATTCTTATATTTCAGCCTATTATATATATTTTAGCTGATTTTGAAGCATAAATCGACTATTGGGAGAATGAAAATATGTGATAGAGAGAGAATTCCCGGTTGAACATTCGAAAAGATTTAATAATATAGATGGAACGTAGCTAGGTCACATGTATGGTGCTGAGTGCACATCATGTGTACAAGAGAGCTACGAGATATTATGTAGTAGCTAGGTCACATGTGTGATATGGGATGTATCCCATGTAGACAAGAGAGCTACGGGAGAGATAAATGTAGATAGGTCGCATGTTTGATTCCAAGTGAAGGACACCATGTAGACAAGAGAGCTACGAGATAAATTGGCTAGGTCACATAGGTGGTACTAAGTGTTCACCATGTGTACAAGAGAGCCGAATTATATGAATTATGATGGGTGGAGTTGTGTGCTGAAACCACCAAGTATCGAGAATTGATCCGAAGTGTTCAATGGAATGATTTTATAGTGACATTTTAATCTTGAACCTATACTTGTGATGTATGAAATGTGGTGAAAAGGAATTGTGACATGTACGTTAAAATGAGGTTAATACAAAGAAAGTGTAAAAGAGTGAATTTACAATAATACTATATTTGGACAGTCGCAGTGACGTGAATCTGAAAAATCACCAAAAAATAGTAGGAATTTAATTAGAGGCTGAATGAAATATTAAGTTGAAGCTTGGTGAGTCTATTCTCATGTAAGAGAAATAGATCAAATCTATTCTCATGTAAGAGAAATAGATCAAGTAAAGAAACTCTATATTTTGAGATATTTATATTTGTGTGTGACTTGTTCAGAATGACTATGTGATCCCCTATTCTGACTTTGAAAAATCATTAAAAATTGTAAAAAAATAATTAAGAAATATAATGTACATGCATAGATTCTCTAGTTTTAAATGAAACAAATTTCGTGGCTATTTGACTTTTGTACTGGGAGAAAATCAATTCGTAGTGAACAGAGGTCAGATCAGTCGAGCTGTATAAAAGGGGAAACTTTAACTAATAAACTGTACTAATTGGCTGGACAAAAAATTCCAGAAAAACATTAGTAAGAATTAATATGAGTCTAGTTTCAGGAAAAATTTACGGATTTAAATTTCATGTTTTGTAACTCGAGTTATGATTTATTTAGTGAACGTGACGCAGGAGAGACAGCTTAATCAAAGTGGAGTGAATAGAAAAAAATTAAAGTAGATATACTTGAGTTATTGTGTATATATATTAGATTCTTTAATTATTATTTATATACTTACTTACTAAGCTATAAGCTTACTTTCTTTTCTCTCTTTTGTCTTATAGTGTCGTCCAGCTTGCTCAGGAGTTAAGGATCGTGAAGATATGCCCGCACTATCAATACTTTAGGGTATTTGAACTAAACATTTTGAATTATGGCATGTATAATAGGCTTAGTTATTTTGTTACGTGTCATAATTGCCTAGGTTTAAAATATTGGTTCTGATGATTTGACCAATCATTTTGTACAAAGCCATTGAAGTTGGCTAATATTGTTCAAGACATATGTTATAACGATGCATTATCTAGTTGGATGACATATTTCTATCTCGGTTTTGTTTAATGGTATGTGTTATGTTCCGGTAATACCTCGTACCCTGTTTCAGTGTTGAACACGGGTATGGGGCGTTAAATTTTGGCAAGGGAGGGAGACATGGAGTGAAAAGGGGATCATGCACCCTTAACTTAAGGTAAGTTTGACTCTTAATGGAGGAAAGGAATCCTCCTAAATATGGTGACTATGGGGTGGATGGCAACTCATAAAGCACATTGGAAAAATGTGTAAAAATTTAATAAAAAGAATGTGAACATGGAGGCTTGAACTTATGACCATTAGAACTGTTAATGAGCATTTAAACCACTAAACCAAACATTTCCTTGTTCTCAAACTTATGCCACTGATAATAAAAATATGGGATGTGACACTCTTGCATGAAAATTGTTCAAGTAAAAGTAAATATATATAAATGATAATGACATCTCTAACAATTGATAAGTATATGAAGAATAGTAAATATGATATGTGTGATATGATGATATGTATAAAGTTCTATTAAAAAGAATGTTGATTAGAATGTATGAAGGTAAAGTTCGATACAAGGAAAAATATAAATCGATCAAGAGTATGAGCAATCTGGTAAGTGAATTCTGAGTAATGTCCCTTTGTAGAGCTTCTAGTAGGGCAATTATAATGCTAACCAAACTAACAGATCACGATATGAAAATAAGTGTAAAACCATGTGGTTTAAACCCATGGATATATATGATATAGAAACACTCATGGTATAGCCTCTAGTAAGATGAAGAATGGACTGGTAGATCACAACATGAAAGTGTGTAAGACCATGTGACGGACACCCATGGGATAATATGATGATATGAATGTTTATGGTGAAGCCTTCGATATAATGTTAATTGAACTGGCAGATCACGACATGAATTTTTGTATAAGTACATGAGGGAGAAACTCATGGCACCTTTTGTGAAAAGTTCGTCGGTACAGTAAACATGTGACTCTGTATGTTGTCTTTGGGAATCCAGAAAAAAAAATGTAAGTATCCTCCAATGAACAGTGTCTATGAACAATTGTTCTGGGATAAACGATGCAAGTGGTTTAAATAAAGAGGAAATGGTATTATTGTCTGATAAGATCTGAAGTCAACTAATAAGTTAAGTTAAGGATGATTCTTTAAGTATGGTAAGTAGTGCATAGGTATTATATATGTATTGGACGATGTGTAGAAATCTGCCAAAGACAGAAATGGTAATTCAAAGAATTAGAATGTAAAATCCAGCAAGAAAAGTTTAAAGGTACTTTGTACTTAAAACCACTAAATTTGTATAACTTACAATTGCTATGTTAATGTTTCAGGTATAGTTGTGAATGATTATGCCAGGAGGGTCGACACCAGAAGGGCACTAAGGAAGGGGCGAACTGGGTTATTATGCATATAATGGAGAATCTAGAAAAAGTGGCATATTGTAGGATTACGTCTTTTAGAGTCAGTCTTTAATCAACTTTTCTTTTGTAATTAAATTATGATAATTCTCATGTATTATTTTGTTTTTAAATGCTTTTTCTTTAATAATGAAGTCTTTTATAAAATAAATAAGAAATATACTTCAAAACAAGAGTAGGCGATGTTTGTTCTGATAATTTGTTAAGTGTCATGAGGTAATACCCAAGATGTAGACAGGGTGATTCGAGTCAGGTTAAGGGCATTACAAAACATACATTAAAACTATAACAATGTATATCTCAAACACAAACAAAAATAAATTCATAAACTCTAATTTCTAACCACAAAATAAAAAAAGAAAAAAAATTTAAAAAGTGAAAACGCACCTTATAGGACATATTTTCACTTTTTCTCTCCAAAAAATGGTTTATTCTCGTAAATATCAAAAGGGCTTAAATTCATAAATTTCATAAATTTCAACATATATACAAATTAATCGATTATGGAAGGTAAAATTCAAAAAAAATCAATATTATATTCTTATAAAAAATTAATTTTAAATGAATAAATAAATATTTTTATCTTATGTTGACTACATAAATAATTAATTAGATAAATCAAACTTTACTTTTAAATTTAGAAATTTTATCATATGTGAAATTAAATAAAGTTATCCACGTAAGAATATTTTGTTATATTACATTTATGTACGATACCATATAAACAGAAAAGTTTTAAAAATAAGCAACAATAATTTTATCTTACATCCTCTGATAAATATAAAGAGTAATATTTGAAAGATGTTAATGTGGATAAATTTCATGTATTATTAGTGAATAAAATATAATACATAATTATTAAATTAAAAAAATTAAAAATTTTATAAATAAATATTGATAATTGTATTTAAACATAATTAAACATTGATAGTATAATTATAAATAAATAATAATTTACAGATTTAAAATTTTGAATTTAATGATTTATGATTTAAGCTTTAGTATTTATTTATAATTAATTATTATTTAATTATATTTAAATAAAATTATTAATATTTATTTATAAACTTTTTACATTTTTTATTTTACTTAATGTAATATCATTTATTATTTACCAAGATCGAACTAATATTCTCGCTAAATATAAATCTATTTTATAAACTCATGATTTACCATTTTACCAATAAAGGCTCATTTCAAACTTTATTTACGGAAATGGGCCAATTTTTTCATTATTTATCGAAAAGGGCCGAAAATTACAAAACGCGTCCATGTAGGAGAGTTTTTGGGAGAAATTTCAGCAAATCGCGTCTCTAAGGGAGTGATTTTGCCATGTCAACACAAAACGTGCTGACGTAGATGTGCTTTGCTGACATGGCAAAATCGCTCTCTCAGGGACGCGATTTAGCCCGTGTTTTTCTAGGGTTAGGGCTATTTGCATGTTTAGTCCCTAGGGTTTGTGCATTTAGGGTTTTAGGGTTGTAGTGTTAGGATTTTTTTAATGTAACAGCCTAAAATTGGGTTTAGTCGGAACAGTGGTTTCAGGACCACAAACCCGACGAGAAAAAAATTTTATTTTTATTATATTTTTATAGTCTATAAATTTATGGAAACATTTCGTAAAAATTTCGTTCGAAAATTTTGACGTTTGGGCACTCAATTTAGTCAAAAGGACTAAATTGTAAAAAGTGCAAAAATTGAGTTCTTTATATTTGAGGTGCCTAATTGTTATGAATTTAAAATTGAAAGTCCTTATGTGATAATTAGTCCTTTAATAAGTTAGTGGATGGATATTTGTTTGGTATTTTTGAAACTTGGTTGAAATAAAAAGGGTAATTTTGTAAATTAATTAAAATGACCTAGTAAGACAAAAATGATAAAAGCTATCATTTTTTTTTCTTTCTTCTTCAACTGTGGGAAAGAACCAAAAATGGCAGCCATGGATGAGCTCCATTCGACCAAGCTTCTATGGCTTATATAGGTACGATTTTTGTCCCATTTCTAATGATTTTCGTATTTTTGAGATCCTTGAAGCTTAAATTTTCTATTTCTACCAATTGATTGAAGAAAAATTAGAGTTTAAAAATTTACCCATTCATGATATGGTTGTGTTTTGATGATTTATAGTAGATAATGAATGTTTGATGTGTTAAATAGAGTTTTATTCGATGAATTTCGGTAAAAATGTCAAAAAGGGGTTAAATTGTAAAAGTTATAAATTGGTCATAAGTGTGTGACTTAGTGAAAATTTGGAGTTGTCATAGAAGAGAAAAATATTCAGCATGTCTTAAACCTTATAGAAATTGAATAAAAAATTATTTTATGAGCCTAGGGGTAAAAGCTTAATTTTTGAAAAGTTAGGGGGCATAATTGTAAATTTTCTAAAATTTGATATATGAATTGAATTGGTTAGTGTGTTGATAAAATGTGTTAAATAAGTGTTATTTGACATGTTAGCTCAAGAAAACATGAAATTTTGGATTAAGATCGGGGAAGAACAAAGTTGTGTGCTAAGTCAGGAAAGTTAGCCCTTTCGGCATTTGAGGTAAGTTGGTATGATAATAATACTGCAATAATATTGTAATTTATATTTGAAAGTTAAATTTAGTGAATTAATTGAATTATGTTAAATTAAATGTTTATGGTGCCAAGTTTATGAATTGATTTAAAAATATGTCTATGGTACATGAAGTGCATTGAATTATCATACATAAATGTGATTTCTATGATTATGGATATTATGAGCAATTGTAAGTTCATATGATTTTTAATAATGCAATATGTAATTTAATGTTATTGCCTTGATATTAAATGAGATGCAAGTTTATATGTAAGTAATACATCAATTTTACTTGTATTATGATATTTTATAATAATATTGGAAATATGTTTGTTGATAATTACTTGATTGGTGAAATTGTTGGAAAAGAGAGAGAAATCTCGGTTGAACCTTCGGAAAGATTGGATGATACAGATGGTATGTAGCTAGGTCACATGTATGGTGCTGAGTGCACATCATGTGTACAAGAGAGCTACGAGACATTATGATGTAGCTAGGTCGCATGGGTGATAATATGTGTACATCATGTAGACAAGAGACCTACGAGATATATGTAGCTAGGTCGCATGCGTGGTTCCAGGTGAAGGACACCATGTAGACAAGAGAGCTATGAGATAAACTGGCTGGGTCACATGGGTGGTACAAAGTGTTCACCATGTGTACAAGAGAGCCGAACTATATGATGGGTGGAGCTATGTGCTGAAACCACCAAGTATCGAGGATTGATCCGAAGTGTTCAACGGGAGACTTACTATGTATTGCTTTGTGAGTTTTGTGATGAATAAGTGCAGGAACTTGGTTAAGTGAATGATGTGTTCATTAAGTGACCGGGATGTGGTAATGTTATAAACAAGCAAGTTATACATGAGGATGATTTTATGGGGACCTTGTAATCATGGGCCTATACTTGTGATGTATGAAATGTGGTGAAAATGATTTGTGATATGTATGTTAAAATGAGGTTAATACAAAGAAAGTGTGGAAGAGTGAATTAGCAATAAAAATGTTTTGGATAGTAGCAGTGATGTGACTTTGAAAAATCACCAAAAATAATAGGAATTTAATTAGAGGCTGAATGAGATATACAATTAAATCTTAATTAGTTTTTTTTTCATATAAAAGAAACAGAGTAAGCAAAGGAATTCTATATTTTGAGATATTTATATTTTTGTGAGACTGGTTCAGAATGATTACGTGATCCCCTATTCTGATTTGGTAAAATCATCATAAATTGTACAAAAATAATTATGGGGCATGGTTTATATGCTTAGAAACCTTGATGAGTATATACTTTATTGGAATAATTAAAAACATTATTTGAATTCGTTAAAATGAGATAACTGAGTTTTTATATAGAGAGGTCAAAATTGTCAGACAGTGAAATAGAGGGAACTTTAAGAAAAATCTGGTATTGATTGGCAAAACCAAAAATTCTGAAAATTTATGGTAGAAATTTATATGAGTCTAGTTTCAAGAAAAATTTACGAAACTTAATTTTGAGTTCTGTAGCTTAAGAAATAATTAAATTAGTGACTATGATTCAGGAAAACAGCCTTAGCTGATCTTGTGTAAAAAGATGAAATCATGTGATTAATGATTCTATTTTCTTGAGCATATTTATTGAGGAATGGGATAATATTGTTAATTAAATTGCTTATTATTATTAATATGCCAACTTACTAAGCTTTTAAGCTTACACCATTTTCCTATTTCTCTTAGTGTTGTCAGGTTGGCTCGGGGTTGGAGATCGTCGGAAGTATCATCACACTATTAGTTTATCAAATTAGAATAATGGTAATTCTTATTTATTGTCAAATAAGTGGCATGTATAGATAATTAGTTATTGATATTAAGTAATATTATGATTTAGCCAAATGTATGGGCTCATTTTGCTTCATTGTATATAGCCATAAGATTTGGCTCATAATGGTTAAAGTTATGTAAACCTATTTTATGTATGCATAGATAAATGTCTTGGTGTGGCTAAGTTAAGAACACAAAAAAAAAAGGGCTTGGAAAATAGCCTAATGTGATACACATGGGCTTGAGACACGACCGTGTGTCTCAGCCGTGTGAAGAACACGGCCACCACATGGGTGTGTGGTCTAGCCGTGTGAGCAAGTCAGTAGCTAGCTAATTTTTACACGGGGTCCAGACATGGGCGTGTAAAGACCACACGGTCTACTTACACGGTCGTGTCACATGCCACACGGGCGTGTGACCCTGCTTTAGTGAAAAAAAAATTTCTAAGTGTCTGGAAGATTTCGGTTTGTTCCTAAACCAATTTCAATGATTGTTTTGGGCCTCGTAGGCCCTTTTAAGGGACAAATTATATATGTTTGAAAAGTTTAAAATTTGATGAAATTTTATGTCTCGGTTATAAATGATTACAAGTACTCAAGTTCGGTAGTACCTCGTGCCCTGTTCCGGAGTCAGATACGGGTAAGGGGTGTTACAGTTAAAATAATTTAGGGTTTTATATATTTAAGGTTTAAGAATTTTAAGAAATAAATCAAGGTTTAGAGTTTTTTTAAAAAAATTAATTAAATTAGGCTTTAGGGATTTTAAATAAATTAATTAAATTTGAGTTTAGAGTTCTTAAGAAAATTAATTAATTTAGTGTTTAGTTTTTTTTTTTAAATAATTTTGTGTTTAGGTTAAGGGTTTAGAAAAAGTTACATTGACTATAAGGATTTTATTTTTTTTTCTGCAGTAGTTTCAGAAAAATTAATTTTGAGAAGATGGTTTTGAAAAGATAATGTCAAAAATACTTCAAGTAGGATACACTGTCAGCAAAATTACTGAAAAATGCTCTCACATGGACGCTCTTTTTCTATAGTAGTTCCTAAAAAAATAATTTTGAGAAGATGGTTCTGAAAAATAGTTTCAAAAATGCTTCAAGCAGGATGCACTGTCAGCAAAATTACTGAAAAAGCTCCCACGTGGACGCTCTTTTTCTATTGTAGTTCCTGAAAAATAATTTTGAGAATATAGTTCTAAAAAAATAGTGTCAAAAACGCTTCAAGCAGGATGCACTATCAGCAAAATTACTGAAAAAAGCTTCCACGTGGACGCTCTTTTTCGACAGTAATTCTTGTTTGGCCTTAGGCTATAAATAAGCCAAATGTCATTCTCAAGTTGCATAAGTTACAGCAAGAAAAATTAGAGAGGCTAAGCATAATAGAAATTGAAGATGAGCAAACGTATTAGTGTTGTTATTTACTATGATGGTGGGGTCTGTGACACCGAGAATAGCTTTGTTTTTTTATCGAAGAACACAACGCGACTGGTTTTTAACCAGAACGTAGATTTGACAGAACTTCGTAAAAGAATTAGGTGCAAAATTTTCAGAACGACGCCAATAAGAGTTTCGTCTATTAAGTATCGGTTTTGTGCTTTGGTTGATCCCGTGACATATGATGTAACACCCCGAATTTGGGCCTAGAAGTATTGGGCCTTGAGTATGGGTCCGTAAGGAGGTTGTATATAAGTATTTAATTGTGCAAGGAAATGACACAATTAAATGTCTACTTTGGTGGTTAATGGCTCTGAGAAGTGTTGGTGGAATCTTGGGTTCAAATCTGGGCTTTAGCAAAAAATTTTGGTATTAAGTGAATAAAACCCTGGATACTTGGAGGATGGCCTTTTAAATTATTGTGTTAAATAAATGACACAATGAAGCATGTGGTCTAGTGGTTGTGGCGTCGTTAAGGTTGCAAGGGAGCTTGGGTTCAAGTCTTGGCTCTTACAATTCATTTTGGTTTTTCTCTTAAGTGAATCTGGACGCTGGCACATATGTCTTAAAGTTAATTGTGGATGTTTTTATCACAGAAAGAGCCTGTGGTGGAGTGGCAAGGTGGCGTGTTGTGTAACTGTGAGGTCTGAGGTTCAAGTCTTGGGATGCGTAGTGGAGTATTTATTTTGCTATTTGAGCTGTGTGGGAGGTGGAGTTGGGCTAGAACTCTGTGGTTGAAGTGGTCATAAGAATGAGTAAATAGAGTGAACCAGATGAGTTGGTGAGGAGGACTCAATGCAGGATGTGCCAAGGTTGGTGATCGTGGATTTCGGCGCATTCTCATAAACAGGTTTGTATTCGCGCCTTTCTTTATTGGAAGTCGACAAAAGCCAAAAAGCCGAAACTTCGACATTTGAGGCTTCACGAGCGTGTGATCGCTCGTGTGGTAAATCGAGCCAACAGATCAGGGGCAATAGACTGTAGAGGCTGCCACGAGCATTCTCGTGTACTGGGCCTGATGGGCCCCTGGGCTCGCTTGTGTAAATCTAATTGTTAGATGGGAAGTAGTTGGGCCACATAGCCGTAACTAAATTTGGGCTAAGTGGGCCAAACGAGCGTGTGGGCCCACTTGGGCTAAGTAATGGCCTTAGGCCCATTTGCACTGTTAGGTCTGTTTAGGTTACTTAAGTCGCTCGAGGCGACGGTGGACCTTCTGTTAGGTCGTTAAGACCCCCGATTTGTAATATGATCGAAATACCCCTTATTTGTAAAATTATCGAAATACCCTCGATTTGTAAAATTCCCAAAATATCCTCAATTTGTAAAATTATCAAAATATCCTCGGTTTGTAAAATTACCGAAATACCCCTAATTTGTAAAATTACCAAAATACCCCTAATTTGTAAAATTATCAAAATACCCCTGATTTGTAAAATTACAAAAATACCCCTAATTTATAAAATTACCAAAATACCCCCGATTTGTAAAATTATCAAAATATCTCTGATTTGTAAAATTGCTCAAATACCCCTAATTTGTAAAATTACCAAAATACCCCTAATTTGTAAAATTACCAAAATACCCCTAATTTGCAAAATTATCAAAATACCCTCCGATTTGTAAAATTACCGAAATATCTTCAGTTTGTAAAATTACCAAAATACCCTTGATTTGTAAAATTACAGAAATACCCATGGTTTGTAAAATTATCAGATTACCCTTGTAGTACAAAATTACTGAAATACCCCTGTAGGGTAAAATGACTGTTTTGCCCTTGTGGGTAAATGACTGACTTGGACTATGAATTTGACTGATTGACTGTAATTGTATGATTGTGTTTTAACTGACTTGGCTGTAGTTGTAAAACTGATATGTTTTTAATATATGTTTAAATGATTGTTTCTGAGCATGGCCATTTTACATACACGTGTGATGATTGAGCATGTCATACACGACATATTGCATGAGGTTGGAATTATGAAACGGAGGAAGAAATTGAGGATCGCATGGTTTCTTGACAACCGTGGATCCACCGATTGAGGATCAGATAGTTGCTTGATGATCGTGGATGCACTGATTAAGGATCGCGTGGTTGCTTGACGATTGTGAATCCACCGATTGAGGATCGCATAGCTGCTTGACGACCGTGGATCCACTGATTAAAGACCATATGGTTGCTTAATGACTGTGGATCCACCGATTAAGGATCGCATGATTGCTTGACGACCGTGGATCCACCAGTGGCTTTTAAGCCCAATATATGATTATTGACGACTCTGTGCCGATCATATTTACCCAAGGCTATGTGCCGGCTGTATTACCATCGCTGGTGGCTATGTGCCTAACATGAAACAGCTACCGATGGCTTAAAGCCAATTATTCTGATTATGGCTTTGCGCTAACCTACATATGGCTCTGAGCCAACCTGATTATGGCTGTGTGCAAACGTATTTTCCTAAGGCTATGTGCCAATATATGATTATTGACGACTCTATGTCGATCACATTTACCTAGGGCTGTGTGCCAGTTATGTTACTCTAGTTGACGGTTATGTACCAAACATAATATAGTTACCGATGGCTTTGTGCCAATTATAATACTGCTACTAAAGGCTTTTTAAGCCCAATATATGATTAGTAGCTTTGTTGTAATGAAGGTAGTACCGCAACCGGGCTACCATTAATGTGTATCGAATGGGTGGGTCGATATTTATATCCCCACATGATGTGTATTGGGGGACAGAGTTGATGTGTAACGATTGGATTATTGGGATGAGATGGCATGCATCCATGCATTCACACATTCTATTCTGTTATTGGTTTGGGCTGAGCCCAATTGATTCTGTTATGGGCTGTGACTCAAATGACATTGTAATAGGCTTTGGCCCACGTATGCTCTGAATTGGACTGTACTGTTACTGTTAACGGGCTCTAGCCCAGACTATTTCTGTTTTTGTTTCTGTATACTGACTGTTACTCTAGTAAGGGGATTGCACACTGAGTTTTCGTAAACTCACCCTGTTTATTAACTGTGCAGGGAATCCCCAGCGTTAGGTGGATCGGTGTCGCAAAGGGACTCGGAGACGACCACACAACTGCACATGTTTTTCTATTTCGTTTATTTAGTTAAGCACTTTGGTTTTGATTTGGGTTGTAATAAGCCCTCTTTGTTTCCTTAACTTTTTATTTGGAAAGTTTTTTTAGTATGTCTAATATCTGTTAGAAGTAGGACACAATTTTCAAAAATAATAACAATTTTCAAACACTACGTTTCCGCAACATTTTCAAAATGCTTTCGCAACTTAACTTTTAAACAACATGTCTTCGTAAATCGATCACTTTTAGAATTAGCTTCCGTAAAGTAAAAAGGAATTTTTGAAATAAAATTAAGAAGTTTTCAATGTACTACATTTTAAATAAGAAGGGTTTCTAATGAAAACATGGTTTTCGAAAAATACTTTAATATGACACGCCAAATTCGGGCATAGGATCAAGGATTGCCCTCGAATGCTATGTCGAGAGCCAGTAGTGGGCCAAGCTGGTGCTCAGCTACAAAGGGTTGGTCAGCTGCCGCTAAGGGGCCGTGAGCAGGCCAGGGGTGGTGACGGCAATAGACGTGGACGTGGAGTACTAGGCCAAAATGCAGGCCATGCTGAGGCGAGGCAGCCAGCTTTGGTTTATGCTGCTCGTCACCAGGAAGACAAAGATGCTCCAGAAGTGAATACTAGTAAGTACTTTATCCATAGTATGCAATCTGTCTATTTTGAAATTAGAAATACAGTGCACAGCAGAAGCGTAGTGGTGTAACTTAAGCGATGCGAAGTCAATATCCTCAACTGTTTAAACAAGGTAAATTTCGAGGACGAAATTTCTTTTAGGGGGTAGAGTTGTAACGCCCCAAAAATCCCGAAATCCAAAAATCTCAAAATCTCAAATTTCTTTTATTTTCGATTTTGATGAAAATTGTGTTTAATATTCTTATCCAAGCGATAATTTTAGTAGGTCTTAGCTAAGGCTGAGTTCGAATTAAGGGGTAGAAGAAATTATAATTTAATTATTAAAAGAATCGGGGTTGGTTAGTAGTTGGGCTTTTGAATAAATGAAGAAACAATTGGACACAAAAAGAGCCTGTGGTGGAGTGGCTAAGTGACGCCACATAAGGTGTAGTGAGGTGGCGTTAGTAGCTAGCAAGGGGGTCCAAGGTTCGAATCCTAGCTTAGTATTTTTAGAATTTAGTTTTGTCCTTCTAGAAGGATGGAAGTAGCGTGAAGATGGACTCCAAGGGGAGTGTTCAAAAGAGAAAATTAAGGAAAGGATCAAGAGGTTATCAGGGAGAAAAACGAGGAGATGAGAAGTGAGGAGAAAGTGGAGCTGAATTGGGAACTTGGGCTTGAAGAATTCGGATATAGGGCTATAAATAGGTGCCGAATGGGAGGGTTGAAAAGTTAATGACGAATTTCCTTTCACTTTGAGCTAGAAACCCTTTTCTCTTCAAGATCAAAAAAGCTGAAAACCCTCTATTTTACTTTGTTTTCTTTCTGCTGATTTCTATTCTCCTCTACACAATCTTCTTTTCCGATTTCTTCTACTACTCTTCTTCTTTAATCTGTACCAAATAAACTTATTCACCATACTTTGTTTGAAAAGCCAAAAAACTGAATCTTCTAAGGGCCGAATACTTTTTGACCGAATCTAGTGTAAGTGTTACTCTTCCAATCGATTTTTCTTTGTTTAGTATCGATTATTGTCCCTCACTATTTCTAATCAACTTTGGTAGAGAATTAGTGTCAGATCTTGGTTTTTAGCTCTCTGCCGAATTGCTTTTTAAGTTGTTACGGTTTTGGTAAGTAATCTTCTCCCATTGGTTAAGGTGGCTGAATGGCCATAGTTATGGTAAGAAGACTTGTGTTGCATACGAGTCACCTATTATTCGGGTTTTAATAGTTAAGATTTGTACAGATCTAGGAAATACGTGATCAAGGAAAAAACGATTAAGGATTGGGCTCAAAGTAAGGTTAAGGTGAGGTTTCAGTTTTTGAGTAAATAAGTATTAAGCATGCGATTAATTGAAGGGTGATATCAATTATAGGTTTGGGCTAAGGATATCGGATCATGCTTTCTTACCAGGTGTGTACATACATGGCACACACACAATGAATCAGCAAAAGCCAAAAAGCCGAAATGCTGAAAGATGAAAGTTTAGCTATGGTAGTCTTGTGAGTGCGTGAAAACTCGTAAGGGGGAAACTGATAGGTTGCCTGACGCCCACAAGTGATTCCGTGGACTTGGGTGGTGATTTGGCCGTATGGGCCAGATGGGCTAAATGGGCCCAATGGGCTTTTGGGCCCATAATACGCAAAAACTGAATATTGATGCTATGTGATAGGAATTTGTATGTGAGCATGAATATGGATGTGACTGGGCCTAACAGGCCATATAAATGTGATTTGGGCCTAATGGGCCATATGAATATGATTGGGGCTTAATGGGTCAGATACAGGTATGTGAAATTGTTTGGGCTTTGTAAGGGGTTTTGGGCCTAGTATATGGTATCCAAATGAGACTTACTTAAAATATTACGACCGTGGGCAAGCCAAAGGGTTAAGATGTGGCAACGGGTATATGCATGTCTAGGATTGGATCTAGGGAGAGCTTGGTACTTAAGCGGTCTTAATGACCCACCTCCTCTTCTCTGGAATCCTACCTGGTGCATAGTATTCGTTCATCTTAGCTCACGGGACTTGTTAACGGGCCAAGATAAGTGAAAACCATAATTAAAGGAAAATTTCTGAAATGCCCCTAAGGGCAAAAATGACCAAAATACCCCTAGGTGTTGAATGTGAGTTTTGTGGATACGACATGCATACATATGATATTCTGCATAGGTTGCATATGGGTTGAGAATTATGGAATGGAGGAAGTATATGAGGATCGCATGGTTGCTTGACAATCGTGGATGCACCGACGGTTTTTAAAGCCCAATATGTAAATGAAGGTAGTTCTGCAACTGGGCTATCATGGTGTGTGGGTTGGGTGGGTCGATATTTATATCCCCACATGGTGTGACAGGGGACGGAGCTGGTGTGTAGCGGATGGATAATTTGGATGGGATTGCATTGCATGATTAATGAATGATGTTTTTTTTGAATGCTTGTTTTTGTCGAGGGTTGTACACACTGAGTTTGCGAAAACTCACCCCCTCTTTTATTTTATTTTCAGGTGATGCTCAGTAGGAGGTTTGATGTTTGGAAAGACTCTAGGTGGCCAGCTAGCAAGATGATTTGGACTTGGGTTTTTTTTAAGCATTTAAGTTTTTACTTCTTTTTAAGTATGTTCCAGACCAGATTGTAATAAGGTTTTCATTGTGTTATTTTTAATTAAATTATTATTATTTTCAATGTAATTACAAGAAGTTGAACATGCGTTTTCTAAATTATAGTATGTTTTATACGTTTTCGCAATTAAAAATTTAAACGATAAGTTTTCTTAAATAAAATGTTTCAACAAGGTTTTTGTAACTGGAAGGGTGTGTTTTTTTTAAGTTAATTAAGGTTTCTTTTATTTTAAGAAGGGTTTTCAATGAAAACACGATTTTCGCTAAAACACTTCAATGTGACACACTAGATTCGGCCATAACGTCTGGGCCGAGTTTGGGGTATTACAAGCATCGGGTTCAAGATTGCACAATTCCTTTTAAGTGTGTTTTGTTTGGATGTGATGTTTGAATATAGAAATTGTATGCATGTGTGGTAAATATTTGTTTGCTTCTATGGTTAGATGTTTGGTTGGGTGTGAGAGGTTTTGAGATTAAGTTAAAAGTGTATTAGTGCAGTTTGGAATTAGAGTGCGCGGCGAGAGCGTAGTGGTGTAGGTTGAGCTAAGCGCTTGTTTAGATATTTGGAAATTTCGAGGACGAAATTTCTTTAAAGGGGTAAAATTGTAACACCCTGAATTTGGGGCTAGAAGTATTGGGCATTGAGTATGGGTCTGTAAAGAGGTTGTATATAAGTATATAATTGTGCAAGGAAATGACACAATTAAATGTCTACTTTGGTGGTTAATGGCTCTGAGAAGTGTTGGAGGAATCTTGGGTTCAAACCTGGGCTTTAGCAAAACTTTTTGGTATTAAGTGAATAAAACCCTGGATACTTGGAGGATGGCCTTTTAAATTATTGTGTTAAATAAATGACACAATGAAGCATGTGGTCTAGTGGTTGTGGCATCATTAAGGTTGCAAGGGAGCTTGGGTTCAAGTCTTGGCTCTTACAATTCATTTTGGTTTTTCTCTTAAGTGAATCTAGACGCTGGCACATTAGTCTTAAAGTTAGTTGTGGACGTTTTTATCACAGAAAGAGCCTGTGGTGGAGTGGCAAGGTGGCGAGTTGTGTAACTGTGAGGTTTGAGGTTTAAGTCTTGGGATGCGCAGTGGAGTATTTATTTTGCTATTTAAGCTGTGTGGGAGGTGGTGTTGGACTGGAACTCTGTGGTTGAAGTGGTCAAAAGAATGAGGAATTTTCCTAATGGTTGAAAGCAATCCCACATCAGGAAGCTAACATGAGAATTGGTGAGAAGCTGGCTTTAAATAGAGTTGAACCAGATGAGTTGGTGAGGAGGACTTGATGCAGGATGTGCCAAGGTTGGTGATCGTGGACTTCGTCGCATTCTCATAAACAGGTGTGTATTCGCGCCCTTCTTTATTAGAAGTTGGCAAAAGCCAAAAAGCCGAAACTTCGACATTTGAGGCTTCACGAGTGTGAAATCGCTCGTATGGTAAATCGAGCCCACAAATCAGGGGCGATAAACTGTAGAGGCCGCCATGAGCGTTCTCGTGTACTGGGCCCGATGGGCTCCGTGGGCCCGCTTGTGTAAATCTAATTGTTAGGTGGGATGTAGTTGGGCCACATAACCGTAACTAAATTTGGGCTAAATGGGCCACACGAGCGTGTGGGCCCACTTGGGCTGAGTAATGGGCCTTAGGCCCATTTGCACTGTTAGGTCTGTTTAGGTTACTTAAGTCGCTCGAGGCGACGGTGGACCTTCTGTTGGGTCGTTAAGACCCCCGATTTGTAAAATTACCGAAATACACCCGATTTGTAAAATTATCGAAATACCCCTAATTTGTAAAATTATCGAAATACCCCCAGTTTGTAAAATTACTGAAATACCCTCGATTTGTAAAATTATCGAAATATCCTTGGTTTATAAAATTACCAAAATACCCTTGATTTGTAAAATTACTAAAATATCCTCGATTTGTAAAATTACCGAAACACCCCAGTTTGTAAAATTACCGAAATACCCCCAATTTGTAAAATTACTAAAATATCCCCAGTTTATAAAATTATCGAAATACCCTCGATTTGTAAAATTATAGATATACTCCCGGTTTGTAAAATTATCAGATTACCCTTGTAGTGTAAAATTATTGAAATACCCCTGTAGGGTAAATTGACTGTTTTACCCTTGTGGGTAAATGACTGACTTAGACTATGAATTTGACTGATTGACTGTGATTGTATGATTGTGTTTTAACTGACTTTGTTGTGGTTGTAAAAGTGATATGTTTTTAATCTATGTTTAAATGATTATTTCTGAGCATGGTCATTTTGCATACACGTGTGATGATTGAGCATGACATACACGACATATTGCATGGGGTTGGAATTGTGAAACGGAGGAAGAAATTGAGGATCGCATGGTGGCTTGACGATCGTGGATCCACCGATTGAGGATCACCTGGTTGCTTAACGATCTTGGATCCACCGATTAAGGATCGCAGGGTTGCTTGACGACCGTGGATCCACCGGTGGCTTTTAAGCCCAATATATGATTATTGACGACTCTGTGTCGATCATATTTACCCGAGGCTGTGTGCCGACTGTATTACCATTGCTGATGGCTATGTGCCTAACATGAAATAGCTACCGATGGCTTAAAGCCAATTATTCTGATTATGGCTTTGCGCCAACCTATATATGGCTCTGTGCCAACCTGATTATGGCTGTGTGCCAAACGTATTTGCCTAGAGCTATGTGCCAATATATGATTATTGACGACTTTGTGTCGATCATATTTACCTAGGGTTGTGTGCCGGTTATGTTACTCTAGTTTACGGCTATGTGCCAAACATAATACAGTTACTGATGGCTTTGTGCCAATTATAATACCGCTACTGAAGGCTTTTTAAGCCCAATATATGATTAGCAGCTTTGCTGTAATGAAGGTAGTACCACAACCGGGCTACCATTGATGTGTATCGGATGGGTGGGTCAATATTTATATCCCCACATGATGTGTACTAGGGGACAGAGTTGATGTGTAACGGTTGGATTATTGGGGTGGGATAGCATGCATCCATGCATTCACACATTCTATTTTGTTATTGGTTTGGGTTGGGCCCAATTGATTCTGTTATGGGCTGTGACCCAAATGACATTATAATAGGCTTTGGCCCATGTATGCTCTAAACTGGACTGTACTGTTACTGTTAACGGGCTCTAGCCCAGACTATTTTTGTTTTTGTTTCTGTATACTAACTATTACTCTAGTAAGGGGATTACACACTGAGTTTTCGTAAACTCACCCCGTTTATTAACTGTACAGGTAATCCCCAACGTTAGGTGGACCGGTGTCGCAAAGGGACTCGGAGACGACCACACAACTGCACATGTTTTTCTATTTCGTTTATTTAGTTAAGCACTTTGGTTTTGATTTGGGTTGTAATAAGCCCTCTTTTTTTCTTTAACTTTTTATTTGGAAAAGTTTTTTAGTATGTCTAATATCTATTAGAAGTAAGACACTATTTTTGAATATAATAACTATTTTCAAACACTACGTTTCCGCAACATTTTCAAAATGCTTTCGCAACTTAACTTTTAAACATCATGTTTTCGTAAATTGGTCACTTTTAGAATTAGCTTCCGCAAAGTAAAAAGGAATTTTTGAAATAAAATTAAGAAGTTTTCAATGTATTACATTTTAAATAAGAAGGGTTTCTAATGAAAATATGGTTTTCAAAAAACACTTCAATGTGACACGCCTGATTCGAGCCTAAATTTTAAGCCGAGTTTAGGGTGTTACATATGACTCATTTGATGTCAAAGGTGGTCGTAGCTTGGAGGGGATGGTGCAGACTCATCTCACTAGTGGATCACTATATCTTGAGTTATATGTACAATTTTCATCGCCAAATGAAGCATTTGTGACTTCAACATCTACTGTTGTTCGAGAGGAATACACGACCCCTACCCAACACTCTGTTAGTGAGAGGCAAAACACGGAAGCGCCCATGTTTGGTGGCAGTATGGAATACACAACTCCTGCATGACACTCAGTTAGTGGATGGGACATGCACCTTGGTAGGTTGATGTTCGATACTGGAAATACATATTAAGCAATAACATCAATTTCTAGTGGTTGGCAATCCACATCTAATTGGGAACATTGTGGAACATCTACAAGAAGGTATGATGTACTCCCTATGACATCCATCAACAAGAGGACCTTGTACGTTGTAGATGATGGTGGGTTGGATGATGAGTTCGATGTGGATCCACCTCGAGAGCCCGACCCTAATGGTGCAAAAGTTACATTATTTTCTGAACTGGAGCCTGTTCCAACAGAACCTAAAGATATTGAAGGGGGTTCAGATGAAGAAGAAAAAGATTCACGATTCACAGTGTACTCGCCTTTAGCCCATATACATAATGTCGATCTATCGATAGATGATGCGTTAGAGTTTCCAGATTTACCACACAGAAGGCGTGGCCGTACAAGTTCGTCATTGGATTTGGGTGAATTGGAAGTTGGTAAAGAGTTTTCCAGTAAGGATAGTTTTCTTTCTGCATTGAAATAACATAACATCATGAATGAGGTTAACTACAACGTGGTTAAATCCAAATTCGAGAAGTTCAAGGCCAAGTGTATAGTGCAAGACGGTACATGTTCATGGAAAATCAGGGCTTCGGTTAGGAAAAAAGACAGGCTTGTGGGAGATAAAAAAGTACAAAGGTCTACATACTTACGTTGCCGGTACAGTATCACTAGGTGTTTAGGGTTTTTGAATAATACTATTATTACTTAATGCTGCATTCTTGAACGTAATTCATTGATAGGTGTTTCATAAGATCATCCCAAGATGGATTCAGATATGATAACTAGCTTAATACTACCGATGGTGAAGGCAGATCCTAGGACTTCTATGTCAGTCTTAATTGCCAATATTCGTAGCCAATTGAGGTACACACCCTCTTACCGCCAGGCTTAGATAGCTAAGCAGAAGGTGTTGGAAAAGATGCATAGTGGATGGGATTCTTCGTATAATGAGGTGTGGCAATGGTGTTAGCTGTTGAAGAGGTACGTCCCAGGTTACATAACAGATCTTGAAACGGGCCTTGCATACTACAACTACCGATTGCTCCATGAATGCCAAGTGTTCAAACGTCTGTTCTGGTGCTTTAAGCAATGCTGGGACATATTTGTGTATTGCAAGCCTTTGGTACAAATTGGTGATACCTTTATGTATGGTAGATATACCCATCAGCTATTGCTAGTTGTGGCACAAGATAACGGTGAGAGAATCCTTCCAATTGCATTTGTAATAACATCGGGGGAGTCAGGTGATGATTGGGATTTCTTTCTTTCTACGTTAAGGAGGCATGTCTGCTCCCAACTTGATATCTACGTTATATCAAATAGAGGCATTGAAATACTAGCTGCAATTGAGTGACAGGAAAACATATGGGATCGCACACACCATCGGTATTGTCTAAAGCACGTTGCGTCAAACTACTACAGACAATATCGGTCTACCACTGAACGACAACAAGTGACCAACATGGGTATTTAATCTCTATTAATATAATTTCATTTGTAATATTCAATTTATTCTGAATGGAAGAGTGGTATGTAATTTTCACTATCAACTTATATTGGCAAGGTACGAGATCAATAAGGACCGTTTTCATGAGATATTGGCGATTTTGCATTCAATTAACGAACAAGGCGCAAACTACCTCTGTAACATACTTTTTGATCAGTGGACACAAGCATAGATAGTGGCCTATGATATGGTTATATGACCTTAAACCTGGCTGAATACATAAATTCTGTTCTAAAAGGAATGCGTCATTTGTCAATAACCTCAGTTCTGCGAGAGACATATTTCCATTTGGCGGCACTATTTCTAGAGCGAGCAGTGAGTTATAAAGACCAAATGCAGAGAGACCATGTATGGTGCTGGAAGGTATTGCAAGAAATTAAAAAGGCAAAAGCGTAGGCCAACACCATGCACATAGTGTGTCACAATTGCGACAACCTATGGTTTCAAATGATGGAGTTCAATAGACCGAACCAAGGTATTATCGGTGGGCAATATAGTGTACACCTAAGAAACATGACTTGCGACTATGGGACGTTTGATGCACTTCATTATCCATGCGTTCATGCAATTGCAGCTTGTCAGAATCTCTGTTTGGATCCCATGAGATATGCCGACGAAGTGTACAAAATAGAATACATGTACAACGTGTGGAGACATGTATTCCCACTAGTCCTAGATGAACGTAAGTGGTTGTTTGTATCGCTTACTCATTTAAGTTGTTACAGGATAGAGAATTACATCGCAAACCAAAAGGTCGACCTTGCTCGAGTAGAATACATAATAATTTGGATATCCAGGAAAGAACGAACCAACAGAAGTTGTGCAGATGGTGTAGGAACCCAGGTCATACAATTCAAACATGTCCAAATCGAAATAGTTGATAATTGATGTAATGAAATAATGTTGCATTATTTCTATTACCTTACTCAAAAAAACTTCTATTTTATTAAAAATATAAAAATAATTTACTATTAAAATATTCAAAACAACTTTTATTTTATTAAATGAAACAATATAAAAAGAGTTTGTACAAATATATCAAAAAAATAATATATGTACCGGTCGAAATCAGTGCCACATAGGGGTGGTCGACGGTTACGCACTGGATTCCTCCTTGGTTCAGCTTCAGCCAAGGGTTGTGTTTGCTCCAACAGGGTTATGGTTGTTCTGGTTGAGGGTATTGGGAGGATGACCCACCTTGATAGAATAAAGAATGCAGAAGTGTAACAGTCTGATTTTCACCCTAGTTGAAATAGTGGTTTTGGAACCACATATCCGAGTCAGAAAAATATTTTAATATTATTTTCTATTCTTATTATAAGTGAATTTACATGTGTGAAAGTCTCGTGTAAAGATTTAACTGTTTGTGTGTTTAATTGGCAAAAAGGACTTAATCGCATAGAATGTAAAATCTATGTGCTACATGCTAAAGTGCCAAATTGCCATGTCTTTATAATTGTAAGGTCCTTAGGTTGTAAATGGACCATTGGAATAATGCATGGACATAGTTAGACATGATTTTATGAATTATTAATGTTATAAAGCAAGGGTAAATTGGTAAAACATGTATTAATGTATGTTTAATAAAACAAAACTTAAAAATAGGCCATTATGTTCATCTTTGGCTGAAAATTAGAAAAGAAAAAGAAGAAAGAATGCAAGCTAGGGTTTCGGCACGTTGAGCTTGAATTAAAGTATGTTTTAGTTTCGATTTTTGATGATTTTTATGTTTTTGAGATTGTTGCCTAGTCTACTATCAATCCCATGTCATAATTTGTGGAATTGATGATGTTTTCGTGAGATGAAGTTATTGAATATCTGATTTTTATGTTGTTAAATAATGAATTATGAAAGCTTGGTATGGGATTAATATGTTTTGTATTTGGATTATTTATAAAATTGAGTATTTTGGGCTAAATTGTGAAAATGTTATTTTGGGGGACTAAAATGTGAAATAAATAAAATGTATGGACTTGTATGAGAGTCATGAAAATTTGGCTAAGCTTGTGTACAAGCAAATTTTGTATATTTTGTGATTTTGTGAATTAGGGACTAAAGTGTCAAAATGTGAAAATATGGGGGCTATTTTGCAAAATACCCTAATTGTGTGTATATGGACTATTTTGAATGATTTAGTGAATAAAAGGATTAATTTTGAATACTTATAGATCAAGAAAAGAAGAATTCAGATTTAAATCAAGGGAAGTCGAAGATTATAGAGTAAACGTTCAAGTCAACAACTTCGAGTACGAGGTAAGTTCGTACGTAGAACATGATATTATAAATACATGTTGCTGTTTTGATTATGCATAGATGTATATATAACTGAGCTGGATAAGTATGATAATGAATTGAAAGTATTTGGCACTAAGTGTGCGATTTAAACTAGTTTCAGCTACCTGAGGCACTAAGTATGCGATACCGACTTGGTTTCGGGTAATTGAGATGGCACTAAGTGTGCAGAATCATTCTAGCTTCGGCTAACTTTTAAGCACTAAGTGTACGGATGTTTAGATATGAAATTACCCATGTTTGGAATGAATTGGTAAGGTTTATGAGTATGGAATTGGGTGACTATTTCTATGAGATGAATAGCTTAAGATTTGGTGTGGAATTTGGCTGAATTGGTTATACAATTATGCTCGTTTTCTTTGCTTGTAAGTTGAACCAATTGGGGTGGAATATTGGCTATTCAAATAGCCTATTTTTGTCCACACGGGCAAAGACACGGGCGTGTGTCTCAGCCGTGTGCAACACATGGTCATGTTACAAGAATGTGTGTCCCCTAGGGTACCCTTTAATTATAAGTCAGGCTCACACATGAGCTAGACACACGGGCGTCTGGTCTGGCCATGTGACTTTAATTGGTATGATGACGTCACAAATAGAACACCCCTTATTTTTGGCACGGCCTAGCACACTGCCTGGACACGGGCGTTTGCATAGTACACGGACTGGACACACGGGCGTGTGGCCCGGCCGTGTTAACAAGTCAGTAGCTATGCCCTGTTTTGCCACGGTTTTGACACACGGGTGTGTCTAGACCGTGTGTAATATCCCGAATTAGGGCTTAATCAGAATAGTGGTTTCGTGACCACAAAATCTGAGATAGAAATAATTATTTTATAATTATTTTGATGATTATGATATGATTGCATGATTGTGTGAAAATTTCGTGATGAAATCCTATGCCTAAAGTGCTTAAATCGAAATTAAGGACTAAATCGAATAATTTGCAAAACTTGCATTCTAGAAGTTTCTAGTATGAAATTGTTTTGAAATATTAATTAGGAGGTCTTAAATAGAAATTTTACCAATTTCTAAGTTTATAGACAAAAATTGGACATGGATGGAATTTTTGGAAAGTTTAGTAGTAAGGGCATTTTGGTCATTTAGGGGTAAAATGAATTAAAATACAAAATTAAAAGCCAATTTTGCTCATCTTCAACCCCATGGCCGAATATAGCAAGGAGAAACCATGGCAAGGGTTTTTCAAGCTTCCAAGCTCGATTGTAAGTCCATTCTAGCCCCGTTTTTCAAGTTCTTTACGTTTTTGGAGTCCCAGTAGCTCGATTTAGCTTATGCTAGCAATAATTTAACCTAGGGTTTATATTTGGAAAAATACCCATAGGTGAAATTTGTGTATTTTGGTGTTTTATGATAGAATATGAGGTTTTAAATTATGTTAGACAACTTGTGCTACTCGGTTTTAAGTGAAAACGAGCAAAAGGGCTTAATCGGTAAAAATACCTAATAGTCATAAGTACATGTTAGAGTGAGAATTTGATGTTGCCATAGAAGGGAAAAATGATCAGCATGTCATAAAACATAAGAAAATAGGCTGAAGTTTAATTTACGAGCTTTGGGGAAAAAGTGTAAATATGCAAAAGTTTAGGGGCAAAATTGTAATTTTTCCAAAATATGATTTGGGTCTATTTGAATAATGTGAGTCCTAATTAGACTATATTTTAAATGATAGAGCAAGGAAAACTAAAATTCGGGCTAAAATGGGGAAAATACCAAGTTGTGGACGAAATGGTAAAAGTAGCCATTTTCGCATACTAGGTAAGTTCATATGTAAATGTTGGTAACATAGTTATTATTTTAAATGTTTTTATGTTATTTAAATGATATGATAATTATTATGAAATATTATACTCGTGATAATTGTTTGATAATATGTTAAATTATGTGATATACTTGGAAAATGTGAAATACTACCGAGTATCGGTATCGGTATTCCGTAGAAGATGGTTGAGACACATGATTGGGAAAAAGGTCCCGTTGAACTTTAGGAATGGATTAGGATACAAGTGACATGTCACTGGGATATTTGGGCATCCGAACTCGTTGAGTTGAGTCTGAGTTCACTTATGGATGCGAATGTCCGAACTCGTTGAGTTGAGTCCGAGTTCGTTAGATGTAACTAGGCATCCGAGCTCGTTGATTTGAGTCCGAGTTCACTTATGGATGTGAATGCCCGAGCTCGTTGAGTTGAGTCCGAGTTCGCTTATGGGCGGGTTACATAGTAGCTTGGCTACATATGTGGCACTTATGTGCAAACTTTCCATGTATCCGAATTATATTCCGATGTGTTCAACGGGTAAAGTTCTACTCAAATGGAGGAATACTCAAGATGAAAGGGACGTATTGGTAAGTGTTGTGAAATGGATACTTTGAACAGGTATGTACTTAACCCTCGGGTTGAAAAATCGATATAACAACAATATGGTAAGATGATAAATGAAAATATGATATGAATGTCTTGGTGATGATTATGCAAATGATGTTTTATGTTTGCTTATATGGTTATGTTACTTGCTATTTGCATGTGAACTTACTAAGCATTTATGCTTACTCCCTCCTTTTTATTCGTTGTAGTGTTGACAAGCCAGCTCGGAAATCGGGAACGGTCGGAGGCACGCTCACACTATTCGTATACCATCTTGGCATAATGACTTGTATATTTTGAGTATGGCATGTATAGCATTATAATCATTTTGTATATATGGTCTTATGATATGGTTATTGAGTAGTATAAAAATGTTTGGTAATGATTAGCCATTGGAATGGCTAATTATGATCATATTTGGTGTTATGTATGTCAAATTGCTAGTTAATCCATGGAAACCATGAAATAGGTAAAATTTACCATAAAATAGATTCAGACAGCAGTAGTGACGTGAATTTGAAAAATCATTAAAAATAGTAGAGATATAATTAGATGATGAATAAAATATGGAATTTAAGAATTATGAGTCTATTTTCATATGGAAGAAACGAAACAGGTATATGAGTTATATTTTATGAGATGTTTAAATTTTTGTGAAACAGGGACAGAGCGATTTCTGGATCCCCTGTTCTAACTTTGGAAATTCACCATAAATTTTATAAAAATAATTAGAAGTCATAATGTATATTTACAGATTTCTTATTGAGTCTAGTTTTAATAGAAACAAACTTCATAGTCATTGAAATTCTGTATAGAGAGATATCTGATTCGTAATACATAGAGATCAGAGCAGTCGAACCCTGAAATAGGGGAGACTTTAACTAATAAACTGTACTAATTGGCCTAGCCAAAAATTCTATAAAAAAATTAGTAAATATATATATGAGTCTAGTTTCAGGAAAAATTTACGGAATTGGATTTTGTGTTTCAGAACTCAAGATATGAATTTTTAAGCGACTATGACGCAGTTAGCCAGCTTGTCTAGAATTTCTAAAATTAAATTGTTTGAGCTGTTTAAGTAATGAATTAAGTCTGTTAACACCTCGTGTTCGACTCCGGCAACGGTCTCTTACATTTGGTGGTATCAGAGCAAGTTTAGTCAGTTCTCGGACTAACCTAGCATGTGTAAAAGTTTAGCTATACATGCCACTGATCTGTGATAGTGTGATGTCTTCCGACGCGTATGAGTACAGTCTTATTTAGACAGGTACTCTCCAACCGAAGTCATGCCGACCATGTTTAACGTTATGTGAAGGTATTTGAGTAAAATTATAATTATGATAAGTATCGGTTCAAAAAAGTATGAATAAAGGTTTATGATACATATGTGATAAATATTCATATTTGCTTAATGCTCATATGATGTAGTGTATATGGCTTACTTGATAAGATGAACGGAATAAATAGAAAGTAGTAGAGGTATGAATAAAAGTCATAATATTATGATACGAATGAAAATGTCCTTGTTTTGATTTGGACGTCGAATGTTGATGAATGCTAATGATATATAATTTTTATGAGATAAAGGATTATAATGAAATGAACTTATCTATATTAAATTGTTGGACTGAATTATATGATTGTAATGATATGTACATGATGATGCACGAAATGAAAGTTATGATTGTGGTGCAAATATCTATGTTTGTTTGGCCTTATATGATGTCATGAGCATGACTTAATTTAATTAAATGAATGGATAAGTAAAGCTATCTAGAAAACATAGAATGTATGCATAAGTATATTGTCTAAATGGGACAATAGGAAAATTGGTGTAAGCTAACATGAATAAATGACATGATTTTGATGATGTTGTTATGATGATGGAAGTTGTGTCATATGTGTATGTATAAGAAAGTCGAGTCAGAGGTCCTACAACCCCTCCCCCTTACCGAAATGGTACTTATAATGGAATTTCATGAGATTTGTATGGAATAAGTTTCCGGTTGAGAACCCAAAGAGTTCAGTGATAGAATAATTATAGTATGATCAGAGATTGAAAATGAGCTGATAAGTAAAGTCAGAGCCAGTAAAGTATCGGATTGACATAAAGATTATTGGAATTATGCATTGTCCCAGTTAGAAAAGGAATTCTCCTTGGTAAACCGAATTACTTAGGTGCAAGGTCGAGAAAAGTGTAAATCGAAATTTAGTCAGAACTGGCCTTCTTTAGTGAATGGTTTAATATGAAATTTGTGACGGCAGAACTAGTTGGGGAAATGATATTTGAAATGTGAACTATCTGAGTATGATAGTTATGACTGGACAGATTTAGATCTCTTTTGAGATGTTCTATGTGTTTACCCGTTCTCGTAAATATTTCTATGGCTATTGATCTTCAAGAAATTCTTGTTATATGGGAATGTCTTTTAATCCTGGTGTTGGATGAAAGCATTGGTAGTCTGACTAGTTTATAATTTATATTGCTCTATTTCATCGGGTATTCTATTTCATTTCGTCTTATAAGAATTGATGAGAGAATACATATGATATTATGATTCTGTTTCTTCTACTTGATGCTTCATCTGATATATATGTATGGGAAGATATATTGTTCTTGTTATATTGTTCTGATATATATGCGTGTGACCTTTTAAAAGTTGAAAATTTTTACAAGTTCTGAAACTTTTGTATGTTATTAATTTGATTCTTAATGACTTTTATTAGTAATGAAATGATATTTGATGTGTGGTGGTTCTGATTTGAGTTATGAGTCCAATAATGCCTCTTACCTATTCCGGCGACGGTTACAAATTAGAGGTGTTACATTTTATTTGGTATCAGAGCTATGGTTTAGTCAGTTCTTGGACTACCATAGCGTTTGTGAGTCTAGCTATACATGTCATATTTATGAACTGGGATAGTGTGAAGAATCCTGACATTGAAATATGCTTTTATATAGCAAATGGATCCCAAAAGAGTTGTAGCAGACGATGTTGAAAGCAATGCGCCTGCTCCCGTGCAAGGGACGGTGCAAGCTAATTCTCGATCGGCTACGAGTAGCCGTGATGGTGAGGCTAAACAAGCCTTCTATCAGATGATGAATAATTGGTTCACCCAATATATTAGAACCAATTCGGCTGTACAACAACATTCACCCCCGATTAATCTTTCTCAAAGTCCTATTATGCCACCAATGAATTCGATACAGTTGAGTAAACCACCAGTTGATAAGATTAGAAAATATGGGGCTGAAGAGTTTTGAGCTACAACAAGTGATGATGCTGAAAAAGCTGAGTTTTGGTTAGAGAACACAGTAAGAGTGTTTGATGAGTTGTCTTTGAATTCAGAAGAATGCATAAAATGTGTCATTTCCCTTCTGAGAGATACGGCGTTCATTAGTGGAAGACTTTGACATCTATGGTTCCGAGTGAACGAGTTACATGGGATTTCTTCCAAGATGAATTCTGGAAGAAATACATTAGTCAGAGATTCATTTATCAGAAACGCAAAGAGTTTTTTGAGCTTAAACAAGGCCGTATGTCTGTCACAAAGTATGAGCGGGAATTTGTAAGGCTGAGTCAATATGCTCGTGAATGCATATCTACGGAAGCAATAATGTGCAAGAGATTTAAAGACAGTTTGAATGAAGATATTCGTTTACTAGTTGGGATCCTAAAAATTAAAAAATTCGTGGTGCTTGTTGAACGAGCATGTAAAGCTGAAGATCTTGAGAAAGAGAAAAGAAAGGCTGATTTTGTAGCTAGAGAGATACGAAAGAGATCATTGGGTAAATCATTTCAATCTGGATCCAAGAAGTTTAGAAATGATAGTAGTCGCTCAAAGACTAGTGTGGGACATTCGAACAGAGATCGTGCTAGATCGCAATCGAATTTCAAATCTTCAGCTACGTTTGTTGCCAGTGTTGATAATGCAAAGTATGAAAAGCCTGAGTGTGATCCATGTGGAAGATGACACTTTGGTGAATGTTGGGGAAAAAGTAATAACCGAGCTTGTTATAGTTGTGGTTCAAGAAATCATTTTATTAAAGATTGCCCAGATTTAGCTAAAAAAGATAATGTTCAGAATCTGAGGCAGAGTGGTAACGCTTCTTGTGGTAGACCTCCCAGAAATTCAGGAAATGTAAGCGGTAGTCAAAGAGGAACAAAAGTCACAGTTGTTAGATCTGAGGCTCGTGCACCTGCCAGAGCCTATGCTATCCGAGCTCGTGAGGAAGCTTCATCACCAGATGTGATTACGGGTACATTTACTCTCTATAATACTTTTGTGATTACTTTCATAGATCTTGGATTGACACATTCGTATATATGTGTGAACTTAGTGAACAGTAAGACCTTACCTATAGAGTTTACTGAATTTGTAATTAGAGTTTCGAACCCCCTAGGCAGATGTGTTCTGGTTGATAAAGTATGCAAGAATTGTCCATTAATGTTTCGAGACACTTGTTTTCTGGCTAATCTGATGCTATTACCTTTTGATGAGTTTGATATAATTCTGGGTATGGATTGGTTAACTTTGCATGATGCTGTAGTGAACTGCAAACGGAAAATTATTAATTTGAGATATAAGAATGATGAAATAGTTAGAATTAAATCTAGTGATTTGAATGGATTAACTGCTGTAATATCTTTGATGAAAGCTTTGAGTATTGTGAGAAAGGGTTGTGAAGCTTATTTTGCATATGTGATTGATTCAAGAGTATCGGAAAAGAAAGTTGAATTAGTGCCTGTTGTATGCGAGTTTCCTGATGTGTTTCCTGAAGAACTTCTGGGATTACCTCAGGTTAGAGAGGTAGAGTTTAGCATTGAACCGATGCACAGTACTACTACTCGATTTTGATAGCTCGCATGCTGAGAATGACTCGTGATCGAATCGAAAGAATTAAAGTCTCAGTTGCAAGAGTTGACCGATCGAGGATTTGCTAGATCGAGTTTCTCACCTTGGGGTGCTCCGGTTCTATTTGTGAAAAAAAAGACTGTACGATGAGAATGTGTATAAATTATCGTCAGTTGAACAAGGTGATTATCAAGAATAAGTATTTCCTGCCCCGAATTGATGATTTGTTTGATCAGCTGAAAGGAATTACTATGTTTTCGAAAATAGATTTGAGATCAGGTTATTATCAGCTGAGAGTGAAAGACTTAGATATTCCGAAGACTGCTTTCAGAACGAGGTACGGCCACTATGAATTTTTAGTCATGCCTTTCGGATTGACTAATGCACCTACTATCTTTATGGATTTGATGAATAGAATTTTCAGATTGTATTTAGATCAATTTGTAGCTGTATTCATCGATGACATATTAATTTATTCACGTAATGAATCCGAACATGCCGAGCATCTGAGGATAGTGTTGCAGACTCTGCGAGACAAATAGTTGTTTGCGAAGTTTAGTAAATGTGAGTTCTGGTTGTGAAAAGTTGGTTTTCTGGGTCATATTGTATCAGCCTCTAGTATTCGAGTTGATCCGAGCAAAATTTCAGCTATTTTGGATTGGAAATCTCCGAGGAATGTATCTAAAGTCCGTAGTTTTCTAGGACTTATTGGTTACTATAGAACATTCGTGAAAGGTTTTTCGATGATTGCGACTACGTTAACAAAACTGCTACAGAAAGATGTGAAGTTTGAATGGTCTAAAAAATGTCAGAACTATTTTGATCAATTGAAGACTTTGATGACTGAAGCTCTGGTATTAGTACAACCTGAATCGGGTAAAGAATTCGTAATTTATAGCGATGCTTCATTGATTGGTCTAGGATGTGTTCTAATGCAAGAAGGAAACTTTATTGCTTATTCTTCAAGATAGTTGAAGCCGCACGAAAAGAACTATCTGACGCACGATCTTGAGTTAGCTGCGATTGTGTCTGCCCTAAAGATTTGGCACCATTACCTGTTCGGTGAGAAATGTCATGTGTATTTGGATCATAAGAGTTTGAAGTATTTGATGACTTAGAAAGACTTAAATCTACAACAGAGAAGATAGTTAGAACTACTAAAAGACTATGAACTTGTGATTGATTATCACCCGGGAAAAGCAAATATTGTTGCTAATGCTTTGAGTCGAAAACTGTTATTTGCTTTGCGTGCGATGAACGCTCATTTGGTTTTGTCCGAGATGGTTCAATTTTAGTTGAATTAAAAGCAAGACCTTTGTTCTTACAACAGATTATTGAAGCTTAGAAGATTGATAATGAGATCTTAGCTAAATGAGCTCAGTGTGATGTAGAGTCTGATTCAGAATTCAAAGTTGATAAAGATAATTGCTTGAGATTTCGAGATCGAATTTGTATTCTGAGAAATCCAAAGTTAATTCAGATGATTCTAAATGAAGCCCACAGTAGTCGGTTATCTGTGCATCCGGGTAGTACAAAAATGTATAATAAATTGAAACAGTATTATTGGTGGTCCAGAATGAAAACAGATAACTCTGATTTTGTTTCTAAATGTTTGATCTGTCAGCAAGTTAAAGCTGAACATCAGGTGCCATTTGGTTTGCTACAACCGATTATGGTTCCGGAGTGGAAATGGGATCGAGTGACCATGGACTTTGTTTCGGTTTTTCCCCTGTCTCTAAGAAAGAAAGACGCAATTTGGGTTGTAGTGGATCGTTTGACAAAATCAGCTCATTTTATTCCAATTTGATCTAATTACTCACTCAATAAATTAGCTGAGTTATACATTTCTGATATCGTGAGATTGCATGGTGTGCCATTGTCAATAGTGTCAGATAGAGACACGAGATTTACTTCGCGTCTGGGTACTAAATTACACTTGAGTATCCGAGCGGATTATTCAGTTACTCGAGGATATGTTAAGATGTTGCATCCTTGAGTTTGAAGGTACGTGGGAACAATATCTACCTTTGATTGAATTCGCATATAATAATAGTTTTCAGTCGAGCATCAAAATGGCACCGTACGAAGCTTTGTATGGTCGAAAATGTCGTACACCTTTGTATTGGACAAAGCTCAGCGAAAATAAGATTCACGGGGTTGATTTGATAAAAGAAACGGAACAGAAAGTGAAATTGATTCGAGAAATTTTGAAAGCAGCTTCTGATCATCAGAAATCATATGCTGACTTGAAAATAAAAGACATTGAGTTTGAGATCGGCGATAAAGTGTTTTTGAAAGTTTCTCCTTAGAAGAAAGTGCTTCGATTTGGTAAAAAACGCAAATTGAGTCCGAGGTTCATCGGACCGTATGAAATTATCGAGCGTATTGGGTCGGTTGCATATAGATTGTTGTTGCCACCAGAGCTAGAAAAGATTCATAATGTATTTCACGTATCGATGCTTCAACGATATAGATCCAATCCTTCGCATGTAATTCCTCCGTCTGAGATTGAAATTCAATCTGATATGACTTACGAAGAAAAGCTGATCTGAATCTTAGCTCAAGAGGTTTAAAAGTTACGAAATAAAAAAATTTCGTTAGTTAAAGTGATGTGGCATCGACACGGTGTTGAAGAGGCCACGTGGGAGCCTGAAGATGCTATGAGACATCAATATCCGAATCTATATAAGGGTAAGTTTTCGGGGAAGAAAATCCCTAAGGAGGGAGAATTGTAACAGTCCGGTTTCGACCCTAGTCGAAAAAGTGGTTTCGAGACCACATATCTGAGTTAGAAAAATATTTTAATATTATTTTTTGTTCTTATTATAAGTGAATTTAGATGTGTGAAAGTCTCGTGTGAAGATTTAACTGTTTGTGTGTTTAATTGGCAAAAATGACTTAATTGCGTAGAATATAAAATCTGTGTGCTAGATGCTAAAGTGCCAAATTGCCATGTCTTTATAATTGTAAGGTCCTTAGGTTGTAAATAGACCCTTGGAATAATGCATGGACAAAGTTAGACATGATTTTATGAATTATTAATTTTATAAAGCAAGGGTAAATTGGTAAAACATGTATTAATGTATGTTTAATAAAACAAAATTTAAAAATAGGCCATTATGTTCATCTTTGGCTGAAAATTAGAGAAGAAAAAGAAGAAAGAATGCAAGCTAGGGTTTCGACACTTTGAGCTTGAATTAAGGTATGTTTTAGTTTCGGTTTTTGATGATTTTTATGTTTTTTAGATTGTTGCTTAGACTACTATCAATCCCATGTCATAATTTGTGGAATTGATGATGTTTTCATGAGATGAAATTGTTGAATATGTGATTTTTATGTTGTTAAATAATGAATTATGAAAGCTTGGTTTGGGATTAATATGTTTTGTCTTTGGATATAAAATTGAGTATTTTGGGCTAAATTGTAAAAATATTATTTTGGGGGACTAAAATATGAAATAAATAAAATGTATGGACTTGTATGAAAGTCATGAAAATTCGGCTAATCTTGTGTACAAGCAAATTTTGTGTATTTTGTGATTTTGTGAATTAGGGACTAAAGTGTCGAAATGTGAAAATTTAGGGGCTATTTTGCAAAATACCCTAATTGTGTGTATATGGACTATTTTGAATGATTCAGTGAATAAAAAGATTAATTTTGAATACTTATAGATCAAGATAAGAAGAATTCGAATTTAGATCGAGTGAAGTCGAAGATTATAGAATAAACATTCGAGTCGACAACTTCGAGTACCAGGTAAGTTCGTACGTAGAACATGATATTATAAATACATGTTGTTGTTTTGATTATGCATAGATGTATATATAATTGAGCTGGATAAGTATGATGATGAATTGAAAGTATTTGGCACTAAGTGTGCGGTTTAAACTAGTTTCGGCTACCTGAGGCACTAAGTGTGCGATACCGACTTGGTTTTAGGTAATTGAGATGGCACTAAGTGTGCGGAATCGTTCTAGCTTCGGCTAACTTTTAAGTACTAAGTGTACGAATGTTTAAAGAATTGGCTATCTTTGGAAAGTCTTAAAGTATTCGAACAAAAGGTGAGATTGAAAATGAACAAATATGAAAATGTTCATGTAAGTATGATACCTATGTGGTAGATGATATTATGTTTATAAAGCTCATTGAATTGGTAAGAACTTATGGATTGTGTTGGTATAAATTTGGTGGATGAATTGAGAAATTGTAATTATTTATGTGTTGATGATTTATGTTTTATATACTGTTGACAATTTTAGTACGAGCTTACTAAGCTTTTGAAAGCTTACTTTGTGTGTTTGTATTATTTTATAGATATCGGAACTACTACAAGCTCGGGGATCGTCAAGGATCGTCACCACACTATCGAACCTCATTTCGGTACTTTTGAAAATGTATGTTTTGAAGTATGGCATGTATAGGCTCGTAGTTGTGGAAGTATGTTATGTGATGTATATACTTAGCCATGTGATTTGGCTAATCTGCGCTTGAACTCATAGTTGATAATGGTTTATGGTATGTGATGTTATTATGCAATTACAGTATGTTTTAAATGGACAAAAGAAATGGTAAATGTTGGTAAGTTTTGGTAGGTTTAGTATGGGTTTGAATTATGTATGGAAGGAAACGTTTAGATATGAAATTACCCATGTTTGGAATGAATTGGTAAGGTTTATGAGTATGGAATTGGGTGACAATTTTTATGAGATGAATAGCTTAAAATTTGGTGTGGAATTTGGCTGAATTGGTTATACAATTATACTCGTTTTCTTTGCTTGTAGGTTGAACCAATTGGGGTGGCAAATTGGCTATCCAAATAGCCTATTTTTGTCCACACGGGCAGAGACACGGGTGTGTGTCTTAGCCGTGTGCGATACACGGTCATGTTACACGGGCATGTGTCCCCTAGGGTACCCTTCATTTATAAGTCAAGCTCACAGACGGGCGAGACACATGGGCATGTGGTTTGGCCGTGTGACTTTAATTGGTATGATGACATCACAAACAGAATAGCTCCTATTTTTGGCACGGCCTAGCACAGGGCCTAGACACGGGCGTGTGCATAGCACATGGGTTGGACACAAGGGCGTGTGGTCTGGCTGTGTGGACAAGTAAGTAGTTATGCCCTGTTTTGCCACGACTTTGACACACGGATGTGTCTAGACCGTGTGAGGCACACGGCCTGTTCACACGGGCGTGTGACCTTTTAAAAGTTGAAATTTTTTATAAGTTCTGAAACTTTTGTATGTTATTAATTTGGTCCTGAATGCATGTTTAAGCATTGTATACTCGATTTTATGTTAATATTGAATGTGAATGAATGACTTTTATTAGTAATGAAATGATATTTGATGTATGGCGGTTCTGATTTGAGTTATGAGCCCAGTAATGCCTCTTAACCTATTACAGCGATAGTTACGGCTTAGGGGTGTTACAGGAGGTGTTTGAATCCCATAAGGCAATGGGGATTGGTAATGAGATAAGCTCCCCGACAGTGCCTTGCGTGATCCCTCCTACGACGATGGCTTATATATCATCAGTTGAGTCGGAGTCATCGAGAAAGGAGATGCACCAAGCCATGCATTCCAACCAGGCATAGGACTGGGAAAAGGAAACATATAAGGGTTAGGATACATATAAGGACTAGGATACGCACCTGGCATAATTTGAAGGGGCTGTGGTGTGGGTGTCGTCGCTTGAAGTGTTGGGCCTGGTGACTGTGTGGGCGTTGTTGCTAGGCCCATGCCATCCCTTCTTCTTGGATTTAAAGGGCCTTGTCATTCCCTTTCGACATGGATTTGACGACGCCTCTGCTCTTCCAACATTAAATATGGATTGCCATAGATCCTAAACCATGGCATGTAATCCGGCGCACACGCTAACTGTAACACCCCTAACTTGTATCCGTCGCCGGACTAGGGTCCCAAGGTATTACTAAATATAAATACAGTTCTGAACATTCTCATGCTAACACAAATCATATTCATAAATATATATATATATATATATGTGGATCGTATAACTAAACAAATAGTATCACAAAGCATTTTATCCCTTAGCATAAATGACATTATCAACTTCACAAATGATCAAAAATATTTCATTAAACATTAAAGTCATACAAATACCATCTTTTCATCTTAAACTAAAAGTGTACTAATTGCATATCCACAAATAAATATATATATAAACATACTTGTTATTTATTAAATATACAATTTACTAACAAAACATATCTAATACCTATTCAATATTAAACTTCATCAATTGTACCTATTTTACCAACCACATAAACATCATATACGCATCTACATTTCTATTACAAACCGAATCATAATAACAAGTGTAATATCCCGAATTAGGGCCTAATCGGAATAGTGGTTTCGTGACCACAAATCCGAGATAGAAATAATTATTCTATAATTATTTTAAGGTTTATGATATGATTGCATGATTGTGTGAAAATTTTGTGAGGAAACTCTATGCATAAAATGCTTAATTTGAAGTTAGGGACTAAATCGAATAAGTTGCAAAACTTGCATTCTAGAAGTTTTTAGTATGAAATTGCTTTGAAATATTAATTAGGAGGTCTTAAATAGAATTTGACCAATTTCTAAAATTTTGGACAAAAATTTTCAAAGAAAGGTATTAAGGGCATTTTGGTCATTTGGATAATTAATGAAATAAAATGGGAAAAATAACACAAAATAGTCAATCTTCCTCATCTAGTTGCTGCCGAAATTCACTCTCACCATAGCTAGGGTTTCTTCAACTTTCAAGCTTCATAGTAAGTGATTCTAAGCCCCGTTTTTAATGATTTTTACGTTTTTGAGATCCCGGTAACTCGATAAAGCTTATGTTAGCAATAATTTAACCTAGGGTTTATATTTGGAAAAATACCCATAGGTGAAATTTGTGTATTTTGATGTTTTATGATAGAATATGAAGTTTTAAATTATGTTAGACAGACTTTGTACTACTCGATTTTAAGCAAAAGCGAGTAAAGGGCTTAATCGGTAAAAATACCTAATAGTCACAAGTACATGTTAGAGTGAGAATTTGATGTTGCCATAGAAGGGAAAAGTGATCAGCATGTTATAAAACATAAGAATAAGGAATAAAGTTTAATCCCAGAGTTTAGGGGCAAAAATGTAAATATGCAAAAGTTTAGGGGTAAAATTGTAATTTTGCCAAAATTTGAATTAAGGATTAATTTGATAATGTGAGTATTAAATAAGCTAAATGTGTTATTTTAGATCAAGAAAGACGTGGAATCGACCCCAATCGAGGAAAAGAAAAGATTGTGGACTAAATTGCAAAATCTTTGTATTTTGGTACCAAGGTAAGTTCATGTGTAAATAATGTAGCATAATTGTTATTTTTAAGTCATTGATGTCAATTATGTGATATGCTGATTTTTATCATGAAATATATGCTTTGTGGTTATTTTCAAACAAAATGCAAATCATGTGTGCTACTTGCTAAATATAATTATTACCGAGTATTGATTTTGGCATTCTACGGAAGCGGCAAGGATATGTATTCGAGGAAAATCCCGTTTGAACCTTAGGAATAGATTAGGATACAAGTGACATGTCACTAGGATGGTTAAGCATCCGAACTCATTGAGTTGAGTCAGGGAGTTCACTTATGGATGCGAATGTCCGAACTCGTTGAGTTGAGTCCGAGTTTCGTGAAATGTAACTAGGCATCCGAGCTCGTTGAGTTGAGTCCGAGTTCACTTATGGATGCGAACGCCTGAGCTAGTTGAGTTGAGTCCGAGTTCGTTTATGGGCGGGTTACATGATTGCTTGATTGCATATGTGGCACTTATGTGCAAGTTATCCATGTATCCGAATTATATTCCGATGTGTTCAACGGGTAAAGTTCTACTCAAATGGAGGAAAACTCAAGATGTAAAGAGACGTATTGGTAAGTGATGTGAAATGGATATTTTGGACAGGTATGTATTTAACCCTCGGGTTGAGTATTGATACAACCAGGATAAGGTAATGAGATGATGAAAAATGATTAGAAATGTGATATGTGTTTTGGTGATATATGCTAATGTTGATTGGTTTGATTGCTTTGTTATGTTACTTATTATTTGCATATGAACTTACTAAGCATTAATGCTTACTCCCTCCTTCTTACTCATTGTAGTTTTGGAAAAGCCAGCTCAGGAGTCGGGATAGGTCGAAGGCTCAGTCACACTATCCGGAAGACTTTTTGGTAAATGGCTTGTAAATTTAAGTATGGCATGTATAGCAATATACCTATTTTGTGTAAATGATCTTATGATATGGTGATGGAATGGTTGAGAAAATGTTGGATAATGATAAGTTATGGAAATGGTTAGTTTAAATTATGTTTGATGTTATGGAAAGTTATTAAGATACTTAGTGCATGAAAACTCATAAAAAGGGATGAAATTTGCCATAAACAGAACATTGCAGCAACGGTGATGTGAGTTTGAAAATTTACTAAAAATCATAGAAATCAAATTAGGTGATGGATTAAATATGAAATTTAATCTTAATATGTCTAGTTTCACATAAAACAAATGAAACAAGTAAAGAATTATATGTTAGAAGATATTTGAATTTTAGTGAAACAGGGCCAGATTGATTTTTGGATCCCCTATTCCAACTTTAAAAATTCACCATAAATTGTATAGATATAATTAGGTGGTTTATTTTATATTCTCAGAATCCTTATTGAGTCTAGTTTCAGTAGAAACAAACCTCATAGTCATATGAATTTTTTGAAGAGAGAAATATGGTTCGTAGTAAACAGAGGTCAGTCCAGTCAAGTCCTGTAACAGGGGTAAATTTAACTAAATAAATGTACTAATTGGCCCAACCAAAAATTCTAGAAAAAAATTATTAGATTTTTATATGAGTCTAGATTCAGGGAAAATTTATGGATATTGATTTCGAGTTTCGTAACTCGAGATATGATTTTTCTTGTGACTGTGACGCAAGTAGCTTGAAAGCTGTGAATGTAGAAAGAAATAATTCAAAGTTCTAAAAATGTTAAATTAAGTTTAGTAACACCTCATACTCGACTCCGGCGATGGTCTCGGGCGTGGGGGCGTTACATTTAGTGGTATCAGAGCAGGTTTAGTCGGTTCTCGGACTACGTGTTGTATGTACGGATTTTGCTATACATGCCATATGTATAAATTGTGATAGTGTGACGACTTCTGACCTTTTTAAATGATTTTTTTATAGTAAATGGATCCCGATCCAGGTGTGTGGCAGATGAAGTAGAGAGTAATGCGCCAGCTCTCTGGCTGAAGGAGCAGCGCCGATTGAAAATCCACCTCCCATTGTTGGTCGGGGAGGAGGAGAAAGGGTCGGGAAGCCTTTCTCCAAATGATGAGTGCATGGTACACTCGAGTTCGTTCGTCACGAACCCAAATGTACAACCTCCCCACCTCCCCAATTCCTCAACCTATACCCCGATGCCTCAAGGTATGGATCGATGAAATTTCATAGAACTCAGTTGATAGAATCCGCAAGCAAGGGGTAGAAGAATTTAAAGCAAATATTGATGATGATGACCGAGAAAGCGAGTTCGGCTTGAAAATTCTATCCGGGTGTTTGATGAATTATCTTGTACACCTGAAGAATGTTTGAAATGCGCTATATCTTTGTTGAGGGATTCAGCTTATAATTGGTGGAAGACTTTGATTTCGGTGGTACCGAAAGAGAGAGTAACTTGGGAATTCTTTCAAGAAGAGTTTCGGAAGAAATATATTAGTGAAAGATTTATTGAGCGTAAAGAATTTCTTGAGTTGAAGCAAGGTAATATAATATGTGATTCTGAGAATATGAAAGAGAGTTTGTTCGACTAAGTAAGTATGCTGAGAGAGTATGTTCCACAGAGGCCAAGATGTGCCGATGATTTGAAGACGGGCTCAACGAAGACATTAAGGTATTTGTAGGAATTCTTGAATTAAAAGAAATGGTAGTCTTTGGTGGATCGAGCTTGCAAGGTGAAGAACTACTAAAGAGAGAAGAAAAGGTAGAGGTGAGACTAGAAATTGGAAGAAAAGACCGACGAGCGAGTTCATTCTCACAACAACTGGAAAATCAAGGAATATGAATCCTCGTTCCCAAGCTTCAGCTGGGCAATCATATGGGAATTATAAGAAGCAGAATGTGGGTCCTAAGTCCCAGACTACTTCGGCAGCCAGTGTAGGGAATTCGAGATTTATTAAACTTGAGTGCCAGCGGTGTGGTAGGAATCATTTTGGCCCTTGCAGAGAAAATGAATGTTTTCGATATGGTTCTCCGGATCATTTTATTAGAGACTGCCCAGAGAGAGTTGAAAAAGAAAAATTTCAGAATACAAAAACAAGTGGGGCGGATTCGAGAGAAAGATATCCAAGAAAAGCTGGGAGCGAAGCAAGCAGTAAGAATGTAGCCAGGGATGCACCAATTAGACCTGAAGGAAGGGCTCCGGCTAGGACTTATGCTATTAAAGGGCGTGAAGATGCTTCCTCACCTGATGTGATTACCGGTACATTTTCTCTCTATAATGTTAATGTTATTGCTTTGATTGATCCCGGTTCTACACATTCATATGTGTGCATGAAATTGGTGTCTAGTATGAATATACCTGTTGAGAACACAGAATTTATGATTAGAGTGTCGAATCCGTTAGGCAAATGTGTGATTGTTGATAAAGTATGTAAGAAATGTCCTTTAATGATTCGGGATCATTACTTTCTGGCCGACTTGATGTTGTTGCCGTTTGATGAGTTTGATGTTATTTTGGGTATGGATTGGTTGACATTGCATGATGCTAAAATAAATTGCAAAGAAAAGGTTATAGAATTAAAGTGTGAAAGTGGTGAAATTCTGCGAGTTGAATCAGACAAATCAGAGGCATTATCTAGTGTGATTTCTTCATTGTCGGCTCAAAGATATTTGAGAAAGGGTTATGAAGCTTATTTGGCGTATGTAATTAATACAAAAGAAGTTGAAAAGAAAGTTGAATCAGTGGCGGTTGTGTGTGAATTTGCGGACGTATTCCCAGAAGAATTGTCGGGTTTGCCTCCAATCAGGGAAGTAGAATTTGGTATTGATTTGATACCGGGAACAACTCCGATCTCGATTGCTCCGTATAGAATGGCACCAGCAGAGTTGAAGGAGTTAAAGTCACAATTGCAAGAGTTGACTGATAAAGGCTTTGTGAGACCGAGTTTTTCACCTTGGGGTGCTCCCGTGTTATTTGTGAAAAAGAAGGATGGTTTTATGAGGTTGTGTGTTGATTATCGGCAATTAAATAAGGTGACAATCAAAAACAAGTATCCGTTGCCAAGAATTGATGATTTTTTTGATCAGCTAAAAGGGACGACATGGTTTTTAAAGATTGACTTGAGATCTGGGTATTACCAACTGCGGGTAAAAGAGTCGGATGTGCCTAAAATTGCTTTTAAAACAAGGTATGGTCATTATGAATTTTTAGTTATGCCATTCGGGTTGACAAATGCTCCTGCTGTGTTTATGGATTTAATGAATCGCATATTCCGACCATACTTGGACAAATTTGTTGTGGTGTTTATAGATGATATTTTAATTTATTCCAAAGATGAGACAGAGCATGCTGAGCATTTGAAGATAGTTTTGCAAACTTTGAGAGATAAGCAGCTGTATGCTAACTTTAGTAAAAGTGAATTTTGGCTCCAGGAAGTTGGATTTTTGGGTCATATTGTTTCAGGTGATGGTATACGGGTTGATCCTAGTAAAATTTCAGCCATTGTTGATTGGAAACCACCGAAAAATGTAACCGAAGTTAGAAGTTTCTTGGGGCTAGCTGGGTATTATCGGCGATTTGTAAATGGATTTTCTATGATTGCTGCTCCTATAACTAGACTACTCCGAAAGGATGTTAAATTTGAATGGACGGAAGAATGTCAACAGAGTTTTGAAGAATTGAAAAAGTTATTAACAGAGGCACCAGTGTTAGTACAGCCCGAATCAGGTAAAGAATTTGTGGTGTATAGTGATGCTTCTCTAAATGGTTTAGGGTGTGTACTTATGCAAGAAGGAAAAGTGGTGGCCTATGCTTCGAGGCAGTTAAAACCTCATGAGAGGAATTATCCTACTCATGATTTGAAATTGGCTGCGGTGGTGTTTGCTTTAAAAATTTGGCGACATTATTTGTATGGTGAAAAGTGCCGGGTATATACCGACCATAAAAGTCTTAAGTACTTGATGTCACAAAAAGACTTGAATTTAAGACAGCGAAGATGGTTGAAGTTATTGAAAGATTACGAGCTTGTTATTGATTATCATCCGGGAAAAGCGAATGTGGTTGCTGATGCTTTGAGCAGAAAGTTGTTTGCTTTGAGAATTATGAACACTCAGTTGAAAATGTCAGATGATGGTTCAATTCTAGCAGAGTTAAGAGTAAAATCGATGTTTTTACAAGAGATTTCTGAAGCTCAGAAAGATGATCAAGATTTGCAAGCCAAGACAAAGCAGTGTGAAGATGATACAGAGTCGGATTTCAGAATCGGTTCTGATGGGTGCTTAATGTTTAAAGATCGGATTTGTGTACCGAAGAATGAGGAATTGATTCAAAAGATCCTACAGGAAGCACATAGTGGTTGTTTCTCGATTCATCCGGGTAGTACGAAAATGTATAATGACTTGAAGAAAATATATTGGTGGAATGGAATGAAAAAAGATATATCAGAGTTTGTGTCCAAATGCTTAATTTGTCAACGGTGAAAGTGAACACCAAGTGCCTTGGGATTACTTCACCTATTATGGTTCTGAATGGAAATGGGATCGGATTACTATAGATTTTGTATCGGGATTGCCATTGACTCGGGAAAGAAAGATGCCATCCGGGTAATAGTTGATGATTAACTAAGTCGGCTCATTTTATCCCGTGACGTCACGGATTATTCTCTTAACAAGTTGGCTGAATTATATATTAGAGAAATTTTTAGACTACATGGAATACCATTGTCGATTATTTTGAGATAGAGATCCAAGGTTTACCTCGCGGTTTTGGCAAAAGTTGCAAGACGCGTTAGGTGCAGTTAAATTTCAAGATCTTGCTTTTCACCCACAAAACCGATGGACAATCGAGAGAGAGTAATTGATTCTTGAAGATATGCTCGGATGTTGTGTATTGGAATTTCAAGGAAGTTGGGAAAAATATTTATCGTTGGTAGAATTTGCTTACAATAATAGTTATCGACGAGCTTGAAAATGGCACCTTATGAAGCATTGTATGGTCGTAAGTGTTTAACGCCTTTGTATTGGGTGAACTCAAGGAAAATCAGATTTATGGAGTTGATCTAATAAAAGAAACCGAAGAAAAAGTGAAGGTAATTCGAGATTGTTTGAAAGCTGCTTTAGATAGACAGAAATCTTATGCAGATTTAAAATGAAAGGATATTGAATTTCAAGTTGGTGATAAAGTATTTTTAAAGGTGTCTCCGTGGAAAAAAGTTCTCAGATTTGGACGGAAGGGCAAATTAAGTCCGCGTTTTATTGGGCCGTATGAAATAATTGAAAAAGTTGGAGCGGTAGCATATCGGCTAGCTTTACCACCTGAATTAGAGAAGATTCATGATGTGTTCCACGTATCTATGTTACGTCGATATCGTTCGGATCCTTCACATGTGGTTTCACCGACAGAAATTTTAACTACAACCAAATATGACCTACGAAGAAGAACCGATTAAGATTTTAGCTCGAGAGGTCAAACAACTAAGGAATAAAAAGATTGCACTTGTGAAGGTGTTGTGGCAAAAGCATGGAGTAGAAGAAGCTACATGGGAATCCGAAGAAAATATGAGAAATCAATACCCACATCTGTTTACCGGTAAGATTTTCGAGGACGAAAATCCTTAAAGGGAGGGAGAGTTGTAATATCCCGAGTTAGGGCCTAATCGGAATAGTGGTTTTGTGACCACAAATCCGAGATAGAAATAATTATTTTATAATTATTTTGAGGTTTATGATATGATTGCATGATTGTGTGAAAATTTTGTGAGGAAACTCTATGCATAAAATGCTTAATTTGAAGTTAGGGACTAAATCGAATAAGTTGGAAAACTTGCATTCTAGAAGTTTTTAGTATGAAATTGCTTTGAAATATTAATTAGGAGGTCTTAAATAAGAATTTGACCAATTTCTAAAATTTTGGACAAAAATGGGCTTGTACATGAAAATTTTCAAAGAAAGGTATTAAGGGCATTTTGGTCATTTGGATAATTAATGAAATAAAATGGGAAAAATAACACAAAATAGTCATCTTCCTCATCTAGTTGCTGCCGAAATTCACTCTCACCATAGCTAAGGTTTCTTCAACTTTCAAGCTTCATAGTAAGTGATTCTAAGCCCCGTTTTTAATGATTTTTACGTTTTTGAGATCCCGGTAACTCGATAAAGCTTATGTTAGCAATAATTTAACCTAGGGTTTATATTTGGAAAAATACCCATAGGTGAAATTTGTGTATTTTGATGTTTTATGATAGGATATGAAGTTTTAAATTATGTTAGACAACTTGTACTACTCGATTTTAAGCAAAAACGAGTAAAAGGGCTTAATCGGTAAAAATACCTAATAGTCACAAGTACATGTTAGAGTGAGAATTTGATGTTGCCATAGAAGGGAAAAGTGATCAGCATGTTATAAAACATAAGAATAAGGAATAAAGTTTAATCCCGAGTTTAGGGGCAAAAATGTAAATATGCAAAAGTTTAGGGGTAAAATTGTAATTTTGCCAAAATTTGAATTAAGGATTAATTTGATAATGTGAGTATTAAATAAGCTAAATGTGTTATTTTAGATCAAGAAAGACGTGGAATCGACCCCAATCGAGGAAAAGAAAAGATTGTGGACTAAATTGCAAAATCTTTGTATTTTGGTATCAAGGTAAGTTCATGTGTAAATAATGTAGCATAATTGTTATTTTTAAGTCATTGATGTCAATTATGTGATATGCTGATTTTTATCATGAAATATATGCTTTGTGGTTATTTTCAAACAAAATGCAAATCATGTGTGCTACTTGCTAAATATAATTATTACCGAGTATTGATTTCGGCATTCTACGGAAGATGGCAAGGATATGTATTCGAGGAAAATCCCGTTTGAACCTTAGGAATAGATTAGGATACAAGTGACATGTCACTAGGATGGTTAAGCATCCGAACTCGTTGAGTTGAGTCCGAGTTCACTTATGGATGCGAATGTCCGAACTCGTTGAGTTGAGTCCGAGTTCGTGAAATGTAACTAGGCATCCGAGCTCGTTGAGTTGAGTCCGAGTTCACTTATGGATGCGAACGCCCGAGCTCATTGAGTTGAGTCCGAGTTCGCTTATGGGCGGGTTACATGATTGCTTGATTGCATATGTGGCACTTATGTGCAAGTTATCCATGTATCCGAATTATATTCCGATGTGTTCAACGGGTAAAGTTCTACTCAAATGGAGGAAAACTCAAGATGTAAAGAGACGTATTGGTAAGTGATGTGAAATGGATATTTTGGACAGGTATGTATTTAACCCTCGGGTTGAGTATTGATACAACCACGATAAGGTAATGAGATGATGAAAAATGATTAGAAATGTGATATGTGTTTTGGTGATATATGCTAATGTTGATTGGTTTGATTGTTTTGTTATGTTACTTATTATTTGCATATGAACTTACTAAGCATTAATGCTTACTCCCTCTTTCTTACTCATTGTAGTTTTGGAAAAGCCAGCTCAGGAGTCGGGATAGGTCGAAGGCTCAGTCACACTATCCGGAAGACTTTTTGGTAAATGGCTTGTACATTTAAGTATGGCATGTATAGCAATATACCTATTTTGTGTAAATGATCTTATGATATGGTGATGGAATGGTTGAGAAAATGTTGGATAATGATAAGTTATGGAAATGGTTAGTTTAAATTATGTTTGATGTTATGGAAAGTTATTAAGATACTTAGTGCATGAAAACTCATAAAAAGGGATGAAATTTGCCATAAACAGAACATTGCAGCAACACTGATGTGAGTTTGAAAATTTACTAAAAATCATATAAATCGAATTAGGTGATGGATTAAATATGAAATTGAATCTTAATATGTCTAGTTTCACATAAAACAAATGAAACAAGTAAAGGAATTATATGTTAGAAGATATTTGAATTTTAGTGAAACAGGGCCAGAGTGATTTCTGGATCCCCTGTTCCAACTTCAAAAATTCACCATAAATTGTATAAATATAATTAGGTGGTTTATTTTATATTATCAGAATCCTTATTGAGTCTAGTTTCAGGAGAAATAAACCTCATAATCATATGAATTTTTTACAGAGATAAATGTGGTTCGTAGTAAACAGAGGTCAGTCCAGTCAAGTCCTGTAACAGGGGTAAATTTAACTAATAAAATGTACTAATTGGCCCAACCAAAAATTCTATAAAAAAATTATTAGATGGGTATATGAGTCTAGATTCAGGGAAAATTTACGGATCTTGATTTCGAGTTTCGTAACTCAAGATATGATTTTTCTTGTGACTGTGACGCAAGTAGCTTGAAAGCTGTGAATGTAGAAATAAATAATTCAAAGTTCTAAAAATGTTAAATTAAGTTTAGTAACACCTCATACTCGACTCCGGTGACGGTCTCGGGCGTGGGGACGTTACAAAAAGCATTATTCAATTACACATACATACACATGTACATATATATAATCAACATCTTACTCGACTGTTAAACCAATTTACAAAACCTTTACAAGATATAACAAATCATAAATAACCTTTACCATATTCGAACTTATATATATATATCATCAAATGCCCATTCACATTTTAACACCTATATCAAACTTATCAACCAATTTCATCTATATACTTTATCTATATACAATCAAAACTGAATCATCTAACCATACTTATGAAAATTTATATACACCATGACCAACTCATCAACCATAATTAAGTTCACCAACCATTATCAAGCCATTTCCAAAACGTATAATTCAAATCACATATACCATTCGTTCATAGTATATAACATTATAACCACATCGGATTAAACATTACAAAACATAACTAAATTCAAACTTAGTAGTTAAGCCACATTCGCATGGCTTAAATTATACATAGCCAAAATAAAACAAAATACATATTAGCCTATACATTCCATAAGTTCGAAATAAGACTTTTAAAAGTACCAAAGGTTGACGATAGTGTGGGCGACTTTACAGACGATCCCAGAGCCTGTAACTAACTTCCAAAATCTATAAGAACAAAGAATAAACATACACACAGTAAGCTATCGTAGCTTAGTAAGTCATAAGCAAATATCAACTCAATAATATAATCAACTTCTTAAATTTAAACTAAGCCAATTTGCTATATCAATGTCATAATTAGTCTCAACTTATATATTCCATAACCACACATATTTAACAAAACAATCACTTTGGCCGAATACGTATAAGATTATATTTTAACAAATTTACATTCAACTTTCAAAGCCAAATATCATTACACATACAATATACTTCCACTCATTTATACAAGCTCACAAAACAAGATTTAACTTCATATTCAACGTCACTTATTTGGCCGAATATACAAAATCATATATATATCATCACATATGTACATTACCTACATGGCCGAATATACATAGTCACACATACACATCGTGAAGAATCATTTCATTGATGCTCAAATCATTTAGTTACAAAGCCGAATACAAATACTAATCTCACATATATTTATCATTTCTATCTTACATGAATTAACACAATTATTCAAGGTAATTTCTTATCTTATCTCACATAGGTAACAAATTAATTCATACCTGGCCATTTAATCCGATTTACTTACTCAAATACCACATCAGCATGGAGTCTTTTAAACATAAGCTTATAATAAATCACTGGCATAAAGCCTGCTAGGTCTAAGCCTGCATCACACACCGGCACAAGGCCTGCTAAACTTGAAGTCTGATTTTATACACCGGCAATAAGCCTGCTAGGCATAAAGCCCAATTTAATTCATCAGCACAAGGCTTGCTAGGCTCAAAGCCTGAGTATCACTATTATAAAGTTGTCTCATACACAATTCACATAAAAAATTCCAAATATGCCATATAGTTCATACAGACTTTCAAATGTTATAACTCAGTCGAATTAGCTCAAATACCTTATTTCCTTGCTTAAATCACATTCGGCTAAATATACTATATTTCCATAAATTTCGAATCATCATATTAAACCATTTTAGATTCAAAATGGAAGATGTTTAATTGCTTAAAGACTTACCTCGGACAATGAAATACCGGTACGGATCGGCTAGTCGACAACTTTAGTTCTCCCCCGATCTAAATTCGATTTCTTTTGTTCTTGATCTACACAATTTCAAATTAATCCCATTCAAACACAATTTCATTCAATTTAATCCAACAACACATAAATGGGTAAATTACCATTTTACCCCTAATATTTCATACTTTTACAAATTAGTCCTAATTGCATAAAACACAAAACAAACAAAATTTGCTCATGCTATACTTAGGCCGAATACTCCCCAGACCCATATAAGTCCTCACATTTCATTTATTTCATTTATTTCATTTTAGTTCTTCAATTTATTATTTTTACAATTTAGTCCTAATTACTCAAAATCATCAAAAACTTCAATACAAAACATGTTAATTTAAAACATTTCTTTAATATTTCATCATCAAACATCACAAAACAAAAATATTCATCAATGGCATAACTCAAAATATTCATCTAAATCAGAAATTCTAGCAAGGGTCGGATAGTACTCGAAAACGTAAAAATTATCAAAAACTGAAACAAAAACATACCTTGATTTAGCTTCCAAATTGCTAAATATTCAAAGCTTTCTAAACCTTTATTTTCTTTAAGTTTTGGTCATGCAAAGTGTATGAACACTTTTGTTTTATTTTTATGTTTTATATTATTATTACATATTATTCATTTTTTACTTATTTAACCTTATAAATTTAATAACAAAAACATGCATAATAAGGGTACATTTGGCCATCACTAATCTAAAGGATTATTTGCAACATAAATGCTTCAACTTACAAAGCCATTAATAATTTGGCCCTTATGCTTTTAACTATCAAGTTTCAATTTACGCGATTAAGTCCTTTTATTTAATTAAGCACACAAACGATCAAATTTTCATACTGAACTTTCACACATGAAAATTCACATATAATAAACACGAAAAATAATATTTAAATATTTTTATAACTCAGATTCGTGGTCCCGGAACCACCGTTTCGATTAGGGTCTAAATCGGATGGTTACACTAACTCTGGAACGATGATCGATTCGCAAGTTGGTATATGATCATATCGATTTTCCTAAATTTCGATATATTCTGAGAATAATACTGGCAAATTTGTATTCAATTATTGTAAGTCGAGTTTGTGTTCATCATCGAGCACTTAAGTTGTCATAGGAATTAGTTGTGAACTCAAATTGCCACAACACTCTATCCGTCTAGTGTATCTCGACAGTAGCATAGTTGACCAATGGGACCTTAACATGCCAAATGTTCAGATTTTGAAAGAATTCATCCAGAATTACTGCCCGAATTGTCGGATCCTCGTATGGTGTCCATTGAAACTATATGAACGTGGTAAAAATTTTAGTTATATACATAATACTAAATACTAAATATGAAACGACTATGTTATGTATATATATTTTATTTAATACTTACATGTGCTTCCGACTGTTGGTCTAATAGAATCTATATATCTTCAAGAGCGATAGGTATTCCGACATAACTTGTCGAATGGTTCCACCTAATTAAATAAATTTTTAGCATAAAATTATATTTTAAATCTATGTAATAATTGTATAATTTAATATAAAATTTACCTCGTTATGAGTGGGAATGTATATGGGTGATTCACTTAAGGACGTAAAAATGGAAAGCGAAACCGAGCCCATGATTGTAGTAGTGATAGGCAACCTTCGATTTTGGCTTTATTTGGTGGTATCGCCCCACAAATCTCCCGATACAATGTTGCCAATACGACAGACCCCCAATTAAGTTCGCTAGCTACTCTAAAATCAACGAGTTTCAGTAGCCACCTTAGATGTACGAGGTTTCGTGACAAGTCCGACATCAGATAACCTCCAATCATCTCAAGGATGTATGCCTGAGCATATCGTATTCTTTCTACTTTAGTCGAATCATTCCCCAACTCTAGGAATGTGTCTCGTAACCAGTCCATCTCAATCCGACCTCCGTAAACATTATCTGGAATCACACCCAAAAGATCATATCATATGGTTCCCCAATTAGCAGATTGAACGGACTCGGTGAGTACAGACCCATCCACCGGCAATCTCAATTATAACTGCACGTCCTCCAAAGTGATGGTACACTCTCGGCATGGAAGATGGAATATGTCCGTCTCGGGTCTCCACTTCTCTATTAATACACTGACGAGTTTCGGGTCCAACTTCCACCCCCGGCCTATATTGGCCACATACCAAAAACCCACTTCCCTCAAGTAATTTTTGATCAACTGTGATGGAGGACCAAACATATTACAAATATAACATTGTAACACCCGATTTACAGACTGTTATAAAAAATTATAAAATAAAAATTAATTAAAATTACATCAATAAAAAAATATTAAATAATATTCAAAAATTAAAATTAACACTTACCATTTTCATTTGTTCGACGAAGATATTTATGATTGAGACGAATTAATTTTGTTGCCATTGCTAACACGATCAAATATTTTTGAAATTATAAAAAAATAATACTAATTTAAAAAAAATAAAGGAAATAATTTAATTAAAAAGAACTTTGAGAGATTTAGAGAGAAATTTGAGATATTTTTTGAGAAATTTGGAAGAAATGTTCTGTGAAAAAAATAGGAAGGGGTTTTATAGTTTTTTTTTATTGACCGTTGGACCCCCCCAATGGTCAAATTTTTAAATGACTGTTGGGAAAAAAACACTGGCTAAATCACATCCCTAAGGGAGCAATTTTGCCAAGTCAGCAAAGCGCATTTACATCAGCGCATTTTGTGCTGACATGGCAAAATTGCTCACTCAGGGACGCGAAATGTTCCTATGTGATCGCATTTTTGTATTTTTCGGCCTTTTCTTATAAATAATAAAAAATTGGCCCATTTCCATAAATAAAATTGAAAATGGGCCTTTATTGATAAAATGTTCCTAATGATTAGATAAACATACGTAGTGAAGGGTCAGCCCTTTAACTTTTTTAATTCACGTCCATCTTATCCCCCTCTCCCAACATTATACTCTAACTTGATGGAAACTACCATCATCCAACCTCTCTACACCCCATTCCCTATTTACAAAATCCTTTCCCTCCAGCCAATCCGCTCGCCTCCTCCATGGAAGATCAATTAGCCTCCCCATCCCCGCCGCCACCATCACCAGCGCTCAAAACCAATACTCTAATGGCATCCTCCGTCTCTTATACTAAATCAACCACCTCAACCACTTCTCTCACGGGCTATTATTTTTTCAAGCCTTGCACCTCTACGCCCCCAACTTACATCCTCCGGGATGTATCCTTCACTGCAAATCCCTCACAAATCCTAGCTATTGTTGGCCTGAGCGAAACCGAAAATTCCACTCTCCTTGACATCCTAGCAGCTCGAACGTCAGCAACAAATGGCATTATTTTACTCAATTCCACTCCTATCAACCCTTCTTCATTTCAGAAGCTCTCAGCTTATGTTCCTCAACATAACGCATGCTTGCCATTGCTGACTGTGGTTGAAACTTTTGCTTTTGCTGCCCAGCATCTCATCCCTAAAACATCTGATGTCGATACCACTGTGACATCTCTCCTGTCAGAGCTAAGTCGAACGCACTTGTCTAACACTAAGCTATCTCATGGGCTGTTGGGTGGTGAACGAAGGCGTGTTTTAATAGGTCTAAGTGTCCTCCATGACCCTGCTGTATTACTCCTTGATGAACCCACTTCAGGCCTTGATAGTACTTCCGCTTTCAATGTAATGCAGATATTTAAATCAATAGCTGCTTCACGTCACTGCACTATTGTTTTATCCATACATCAACCAAGCTTCAAGATTCTTTCCACCATTGATAGAATCCTCTTGCTATCAAAAGGGACTGTGGTGCACCATGGTACTCTATTTTCTCTTGAAGCATTCTTAAGCTCCAATGAGTTTACCGTCCCTCCTCAGCTCAACGCCCTCGAGTATGCAATGGAAATATTAAACCAGCTGCATGCTAACAAACTGATTACACTGCCATCACTCCCTCCATCACCATAAGAATCTGTTATAATCCCCGACAATAAAGAAGCAAGTGATATCAGGTATAGAAGCTCAAGACTTGATGAAATCTGCTCTCTATATAACAAGTTTTGGAAGATTATATACAGAACACGGCAGCTTCTTTTAACCAATGCATTAGAAGCTCTTATTGTGGGTCTTGTTTTAGGTACAATCTACATTAATATTGGTTATGACAAGGAAGGTATAGAGAAAAGATTTGGTCTCTTTGCCTTTACCCTAACCTTCCTTCTCTCCTCTACAATTGAAACCCTTCCAATCTTCCTCAATGAAAGGCCAATTCTGCTGAGGGAAACGTCAAGCGGGGTTTATAGACTCTCGTCTTACCTCATAGCCAATACCCTTGTCTTCTTGCCTTATTTGATTGGCATTACGATCATATATTCCATCTCTGTCTACTTCTTAGTGGGTCTATGTGCTTCATGGCAAGCTTTTGCTTACTTCGTTTTGGTCATTTGGATCATCGTTCTAATGGCAAATTCATTTGTTCTCTTCTTGAGTTCTCTTGCACCAAATTATATAGCCGAAACTTCACTTGTAACAATACTTCTGGGTTCCTTTTTCCTCTTCTCTGGCTATTTCATCTCCAAGGATAGCATGCCCAAGTATTGGCTCTTTATGCACTTTTTCTCAATGTATAAATACGCTCTTGATTCGCTTCTTATCAATGAGTATTCTTGCCTTGTATCAAGGTGTTTTCTTTGGTACAATGAAACCAACACTTGCATGGTAACAGGAGCTGATGTATTACAAAAGAAAGGACTCCATGAGAGACAAAGATGGACAAACATCTACATCTTAGTTGGGTTCTTTGTGTTCTATCGTCTTCTTTGTTTGCTAGTTTTGATTAGAAGGCTTTCAAGATCAAAGAAATGAAGAAATTAAGCTTCAATTGTCACATTTTGATTTTCTTTTTTCTTTTTTTTTCCTTATCTTGTTTGCTTTGCTATGTCCTGATCTTTTTTTTCCCTTAATTCTCAAATCATAGTCCCTGTAATTAGGGTTGAGCAAAATTTAATTCGATTTAAAAATTCGATAAATTTTTTAAATTTTGAATTAAATAGTTCAAGTTATTTGAGTTAATCAAGTTCTTTGGAACAACTCGAATAAAAAATTAAATTTTTCGATTTAACTCGAATATGAATTACAAAATTCGAGTTATCCAAAAATTCGAATAAGAAAAGGCAAAATTATGCGGTTTTGATAAATGTTTTTCTTTTCTAAAGTTAAAAGTCAAAACCATTAAGTTAAAAGGTAAAATTACGTTATTTTGATAATTGTTTACTCATTAAATTAAAAGGCAAAATCATTATATTGTTTATGTAGTTAAATAATTTTATACTTCGTTTACTAATTAAATAATCGATTCATGTAAACGCAATATTGAGTATAAATAATAGGATTCGTTAACTTGATTCGATTTGACTCAAAACATTTTGACTCGAAATGTTTTGACTCGATTTGATCCAATTCGTAAAAAATTTAAATTAAATTCGGTTGTTAAAATAAGATTCGTCAACTCGACTAACTTAAAATTTTTTAACTTAATTTAACTTGACTCAATTAAATACTCACCTCTAAATGACTTAGCTGCTTTGAATAATTCATTTGATTTGTCAAAAAAGTAAAAACTTCAAACTTAAATATATTTTCCTCCTCTTTATTTTAAGGTTTGTTGTTCAGATCTCGAAAGATGCCAGGAAAGTTTCACATGGATCAATAAGCCTGGCAAACTCGAAAGCTTCTTACAAGATATGGCTCGACAGTCGAAGCATGGCTAATGACATCCTTTGCTGAAATTTGTCCGGATTACTTTCCATTGCCCGTATTAGTTTTTTTAATGAATTTAATTTTAAAGTGAAAGTAACTTTCAACACTAAAAAGTTGTTCACTAGTGCTTAAAATGATATTAGAAAGTACACCAAAAAATATGATATTAAAAATACGTAGCCTCAAAAATTCATTGTAAAATACAATAATTCTAATAATTTTTAACATCCTAACAAGCTTACACTCTTTACAATTTTAAAATATTTACTTCAAAAATAAATAGATAAATTTAAATTTGATTTCTTTTATACTGGAACTAATTTGCTTCTGTAAGCAACTTATGAAACGATAGGTTAACAATCCAAGTGCCAAAATTGACTCATCTTACATATTGTTGATTGAGAACAAATCAAAAGAACTAAGAAAACAGAAAAGAAAAATTATTTGCAAAAGCTGCCATGTGATTGTCTCATACACACAGAAAAAATCATCTTATAATAATTCAATCGACAAGATCATTTTTAAGCAACGGATGAGTTGGCATTGATAGTAAAGAATGAGTCACGGGTCTCTATCTATTTATATTGCTGAACCTGATTGTGAAGGTTGAAGCTGGAAGTGCTGATGAATCCAAGTTGTCGTAGAGTGGATATAAATACGGTGTTGTCGGGTGGTGAAATGCCAGGAATTTTGTCTGCTTTCCTTCGCTTGGAATCAGTGCATCCTTCACGGGTTCTCCTTTTATTTATCTCACACGTGAACTCCTAATTGTTGCTTTTCCTAACACCTACTTGTAGCTTCACCAATTTTTTTTTCCAAATCGGGTTGTTGACCTTAACCTTAATTAACGGTGGTCGCAGATGTTTTTAAAAAAAATAAACTATTAGTTATGGAATATGTTTTTTTTTTTTATAATTAAAAATTAAATCTCTGATTTCATGGTTAAATAATAAAATAAATAATCATCATATCATACCTTATAATTATGTTTTTAAATTTATTCATTATTATGTTAAAATGAAATTTCAAATTTTACATACGTAAAAAAGAAGCAGAATGTTAGGATTTTTATCTCTAAAACAAAATATATATTTCAATGAATTTTCTAAAATAATATTTCTTAATATTTTCAAGAGATCATTGTCAAATAAATACTCCAAAGAAAAAACTATAAAGAATAATGTTTGCCTCCAATTTAGAACTTCACTGGATGGCTCTATCTCCCACGACACTAATTGATTGGATCACTATGGTTAACTCTCATTTATTGTATGACTAGAAACACTAATGTGTATCAAACACTAAAATCATGTTGAGCCCAATCAGTTAAGCAAAATTAACATGTAAATTGACATCCCTGTTAATCTTATCACATCAACTCATCGTCCAAATACAACTAACCTTGAGGAAATTTAGCTAATGCTTTGAAAACAAGGCAATATAATAATCATTAATATTCAGAAATCAAACAATATGGCTCCCCGATTAGCAGATTGAACAGACCCGATGAGTACGAACCCATTAACCGGTAATTTCAATTGAAACTGCACGTCCTCTAAAGTGATGATACACTCTTGGCATGGAAGATAAAATGTGTACGTCTCAGGTCTCCATTTCTCTATTAACGCGTTGATGAGTTTCGGGTCTAGCTTGCACTCCCAATCTATATTGGCCATGTGCCAAAAACCCACTTTCCTCAAGTAATTTTCTATCAACGGTGATGGAAGATCAAACATATTACGAATATAACACTGTAACATCTGATTTACAGACTGTTATAGAAAATTATAAAATAAAAATTAATTAAAATTACATAAATAAAAAAATATTAAATAATATTCAAAAATTGAAATTAACAGTTACCATTTTCATTTATTTGACGAAGATATTTTTATGATCAAGACGAATTAATTCTGTTGCCATTGCTAACACGATCAAATATTTTTAAAATTATAAAAAAATACTAATTTAAAAAAATAAAGGAAATAATTTAATTAAAAAGAACATTGAGAGATTTAGAGAGAAATTTGAGAGATTTTTTGAGAAATTTAGAAGAAATGTTGTGTGAAAAAAATAGGATGGTGTTTTTATAGTTTTTTTTTACCGTTGGACACCCCAACGGTCAAATTTTTAAATGACTGTCGGGAAAAAAACACGGGCTAAATTACATCCCTAAGGTAGCAATTTTATCACCTCAGCAAAGCGATTCACATCAGCGTATTTTGTACTAACATGACAAAATCGCTCATTCAAGGACGCGATTTGTTAAAATTTACCCTAAAAACGCTCCTATATAATCGCATTTTTATAATTTTCGACCCTTTTCAATAAATAATAAAAAATTAGCTCATTTTCATAAATAAAATTAAAAATGGACCTTGATAAAATGTTCCTCATGATTAGATAAACATACGTAGTGAAGGGTCAGCCCTTTTAACTTTTTTAATTCACATCCATCTTATCCCCCTCTACCAGCATTATACTCCAACCTGATGGAAACTGCCATCATCCAACCTCTCTACACCCCATTCCCTATTTACAAAATCCTCTCCCTCCAACCAATCCGCCCGCCTCCTCCATGGAAGATCAATTAGCCTCCCCATCCCCGCCGCCACCTTCACCAGCGCTCAAAACCTATACTCTAACGGCATCCTCCGTCTCTTATACTAAATCAACGACCTCAACCACTTCTCTCACGGGCTATTTCCTTTTCAAGCCTTGCACCTCTACGCCCCCAACTTACATCCTCCGGGATGTATCCTTCACTGCAAATCCCTCACAAATCCTAGCTATCGTTGGCCCGAGCGGAGCCGGAAAGTCCACTCTCCTTGACATCCTAGCAGCTCGAACGTCAGCAACAAATGGCATTCTTTTACTCAATTCCACTCCTATCAACCCTTCTTCATTTCGGAAGCTCTCAGCTTATGTTCCTCAACATGACGCATGCTTGCCATTGCTGACTGTGGCTGAAACTTTTGCTTTTGCTGCCCGGCTTCTCGTCCCTAAAACATCTGATGTCGACACCACCGTGACATCTCTTCTGTCAGAGCTAAGTCTAACGCACTTGTCTAACACCAAGCTATCTCATGGGCTGTCGGGTGGTGAGCGAAGGCGTGTTTCAATAGGTCTAAGTCTCCTCCAAGACCCTGCTGTATTACTCCTTGATGAACCCACTTCAGGCCTTGATAGTACTTCCGCTTTCAATGTAATGCAGATCCTCAAATCAATAGCTGCTTCACGTCACCGCACTGTTGTTTTATCCATACATCAACCAAGCTTCAAGATTCTTTCCACCATTGATAGAATCCTCTTGCTATCAAAAGGGACTGTGGTGCACCATGGTACTCTATTTTCTCTTGAGGCATCTTTAAGCTCCAATGGGTTTACCGTCCCTCCTCAGCTCAACTCCCTCGAGTATGCAATGGAAATATTAAACCAGCTGCATGCTAACAAGCCGATTACACCGCCATCACTCCCTCCATCACCACAAGAATCTGTTATAATCCCCGACAATAAAGAAGCAAGTGATATCAGGTATAGAAGCTCAAGACTTGATGAAATCTGCTCTCTATATAACAGGTTTTGGAAGATTATATACAGAACACGGCAGCTTCTTTTAACCAATGCATTAGAAGCTCTTATTGTGGGTCTTGTTTTAGGTACAATCTACATTAATATTGGTTACGACAAGGAAGGTATAGAGAAAAGATTTGGTCTCTTTGCCTTCACCCTAACCTTCCTTCTCTCCTCTACAACTGAAACCCTTCCAATCTTCCTCAATGAAAGGCCAATTCTGCTGAGGGAAACGTCAAGCGGGGTTTATAGACTCTCGTCTTACCTCATAGCCAATACCCTTGTCTTCTTGCCTTATTTGCTTGCCATTGCGATCATATATTCCATCTCTGTCTACTTCTTAGTGGGTCTATGTGCTTCATGGCAAGCTTTTGCTTACTTCGTTTTGGTCATTTGGATCATCGTTCTAATGGCAAATTCATTTGTTCTCTTCTTGAGTTCTCTTGCGCCAAATTATATAGCCGGAACTTCACTTGTAACAATACTTCTGGGTTCCTTTTTCCTCTTCTCTGGCTATTTCATCTCCAAGGATAGCATGCCCAAGTACTGGCTCTTCATGCACTTTTTCTCAATGTATAAATACGCTCTTGATGCGCTTCTTATCAATGAGTATTCTTGCCTGGTATCAAGGTGTTTTCTTTGGTACAATGAAACCAACACTTGCATGGTAACAGGAGCTGATGTATTACAAAAGAAAGGACTCCATGAGAGACAAAGATGGACAAACATCTACATCTTAGCTGGGTTCTTTGTGTTCTACCGTCTTCTTTGTTTGCTAGTTTTGATTAGAAGGGTTTCAAGATCAAAGAAATGAAGAAATTAAGCTTCAATTGTCACATTTTGATTTTCTTTTTCTTTTTTTTCCTTATCTTGTTTGCTTTGCTATGTCCCGATCTTTCTTTCCCTTAATTCTCAAATCATAGTTTTTTTAGTGAATTTAATTTTAAAGTGAAAGTAAATTTCAACACTAAAAAGTAGTTCACTTGTGCTTAAAATGATATTAGAAAGTACACCAAAAAATATGATATTAAAAATACGCCTCAAAAATTCATTGTAAAATACAATAATTCTAATAATTTTTAACATTCTAACAAGCTTACACTCTTTACAATTTTAAAATATTTACTTCAAAAATAAATAGACAAATTTAAATTTGATTTCTTTTATACTGGAACTAATTTGCTTTTATAAGCAACTTATGCAACGATAGGTTAACAATCCAAGTGCCAAAATTGACTCATCTTAAATATTGTTGATTGAGAACAAATCAAAAGAACAAAGAAAACAGAATAGAAAAATTATTTGCAAAAGTTGCCATGTGATTGTGTTGGGTTTTTAAACAATTTATCTGGAGGAAGTATGAAGCTCAGTGAGAAATTTGAGCAACAACGTACTAAATCTGGATAAAGAATAACAAAAACTTTGATATTCAAGTCTGAAGGTTTTTGAGCAAACGAATAGAATCTGGCTTGAACTATGAAAGCAAAAATTGAGAGAGTATTTTTCTTGAATGATTTCTATTGAAATTCATTGATTAAAAAAGATGGCATCTTGCCAATAATACATATATCACCACAAGTGTGGTCACTTTTTGATGGTTTCACTTACTATTTTTAGGCTTGATTGCAACTTGCACAACTTACACATTGCAACTTGCAAATCACAACTTGTACAATTAGGTAAGCTGATCTATTAATCTTATCAGCACCTAAATACATTAAATACACTACCTACTTAGTTCTAATTTAACTAAGTTACAAAATATTACTTAAAGTAACAAAATGAAACTGAAATTGAACAGTAGCATCAACTTCAGTAGCTGCATGTATACTTCATGTGCTGTAAGTGCGGCTTGATCTTCTTCTTCATACTTCATCCGCATAACTTATGTTGCATGGTCTGCTCCTTGGTTGCTTTATCTACTACATGCATGCCAACTTCAACACTCCTCCTTGGCTTGCATACTGCAAAGTTCTGACTGAACCCATTACAACCAGCCTTCCTTTGAGTTTGTTCAAGCTACCATCAGCATTTTGCTTGGCTCGAAACATCCTCTTCACTCCAGTAACCTTCTTGTTTACTTTTCTTGGATCTAAATTCCAAGTTTGATTCTTATCAATCATGCTCATCTCATCGAGCATGGCCCGCTTCCATTCCTATTATGCTTCAGCTTCTTCAAAGCAACTTGGTTCAACTACAACAACTTGAGCTCTTTCATATATCTCAGCCAATAGTGTTGTGCCTCTGGCTGGTTTATCACCAATGTCCATTTCAAGACCATTTTGATCAGCTTCAGTTTGATTTATGACAAAATCTTCAAAAACTTCATCTCTGATGCTACAATCGGATTTCTTAGAATCTCGAGTTCTTTTCAGAGAAACCTGCTCATTAACTTCAACAGTTTCACGAGCTTTAGGCTTATTGGTCTTATTTTCCAGCTCTTGTTGTGCTTCTTTCTTTGTAGCTTCTGCTAAAGCCAACTAGTCTTTGAGATTCTTCAGCTCTTCTTGTGCTTGCCTCAGTTGAGATTCTAAATCCGAAATACGAGTGCCAAGCTTCTTTTGGTTCAATGGATCAGATTGCGAAGCACCTCTTGGTGAACGACAATCTCCAAGCTTCGGACTACTATGATCAGTAATGGGTCAGTGATGCAAAGGTTCTGAATCAGAATTCGATGGCCTAACTTGATGTGTCCCTCGGGGAGATTGCCTTTTTGGCATGTCCACAACAAAGCTTTTGTCAGCCATTGTTACTAACATGAGTTTGGATCCACTTGGTTCATTAATTAGGCACTCATTGCCTTTGAACACCATAGAGTAGCCCTTTTCTAGAAACTGAGATATACTGAGCAGGTTTCTATCTATTTCAGGCACCAAAAGTACATTTGAAACAAGTTCGGTACCTGTAGGAGTGTCAATCAGCACATCTCCTTTGCCTTCTGCTTTGATGAAGTGTCCATTTCCAACCTTCACCCTTGTTTTGAAGCTTCTGTCTATTGACTTGAAGATAGCAGCATCTGGAGTCATGTGGTTAGTACATCCACTGTTAATCAACCAACCTTTTGTGGCTTTTCTTTTGGTAGATAAGCAAGAGACAGCAAAGACTCGTTTTTCTTGATCACTTTCTTCTTCTGCCACTTGAGCTTCAACTCTTGGCTGTTGAGGTTGATTTGGCCTCTGTTTACCTTTGTTTCTGCAGACTTTCTCAGTATGGCCCATATTTTTTTAGAATTTACACTGCACATCAAGCCTAAACCAACATACTTCACCCGGATGACTTAGCCTTCTGTAGTGTGGGCAAGGTGGAAATCTTCTTGCACCATCTATTCAAGGCTTATCTTTCCAGGTTTTCTTTCCCTTGTAGGCAGAAGAGTTTGTGGCTGGTCTGTTTTTGGCTTGGAAGGCACCTTCTTGATGCTCCTCTAGTTTGCTGGCTCTCATTTGCTCTTGAGCATAAAGAGCATTGATCAGCTCTGTCAAGGATATGCTGGTCAGGTCCCTCAAGTCTTCAAGAGATGAGATCTTTGCCTCATACCTTTCAAGTAAGGTTGAGATCACCTTCTCCACAATTCTTACTTCACTAAATTATTCTCTAAGTAGTCTTATGCTGTCTACAACAGCCATGATTCTGTCTGAAAATTGCTTGACAGTTTCTTCCTCTTTCATCTTCAAGTTTTCAAAATCCCTTCTCAAATTCAGTAAATGTTGCTATCTTGTTCTTTCAGTCCCTTGGGACTCCACCTTCAGCTTATCTTGGGCCTACTTTGGTGACTCACAAGCCATGATTCTTGTGAAAATCACATCAGACACACTGTTATGGATGCAAGACAAGGCTTTATGCCTTTTGGTTCTTTCATCAGAATGTTGTTTGATTTGAGCCACTGTTGGGTTGACTCTAAGAGGTGCTGGTTCAATATCTGATTTAACAACCTCCCATAGGTCAAATGTCTGTAGGTAGGTGAAGCGAACCCAGTCGCATCATGTTTCGATACACTTTGACGACATCGAGATTGGCCTAAACTCGAGGGGGTCTAAGTGCAAAATGAGATTTTTAATTTCATTTATGCTGTTGGAATAAGGACCTGATTTATTTTAGTTTCATTAGTCTTTAATTATGTCTTGTTTATTAAATACATATTTTAATTATGACATGCATTATGTGTTCTGCATTTAATAAAGTCATGCATTATGTAACTCCCATGTTAGTTTAAGTCAGCTTCATTAAATTAAGTCTTGCATTAAGTAACTCATTTGTTCATTTAGTTTGCATTTTAAACCATGCATTTAAGCATCTTAGTTTAATAAATGAGTTGTTGGACTTTATTCAACTCATTTTAGTTCTTTTAATAAGTGTTGCTCTTGATTAATCTAGTTCCTAGGATTATTTATTGATTCATGAGATAAGTTTATTTAATTTTGCTTCTTTAATTAAATTAGTTGCTACATTAATTGATGCCTTTGCTTTTAGTTTATTTATTGAAGTCAAGTGTTTAGTGTGTTTAAGTTTAATAAGTGTTACTTGTGTTTAATAAGCTCATTTTAATGTGTTTATTGTACGAGTCTTTTCAAGTCATAACCGTTACATTACAAGGGTTGTTACACATTAAATAAAGTGACTTTTTAACTCATTTTTTGTTACAAATGAAGTGGCTGTTACAAGGGATGTTTTATACATCAATTAAGGTGTTTTAAAGGGCATTTCAACTCCTCTTAAATTTGGCAGCAATCCCTTTCATCTACCAGCAGTTTTTGCTCATTCAAAGATGAAAACAAGCATTCAAAACATCATTTAGTTGCTGGTGTCTTTTCGGCTAGCCAAGGGACAACTCAAGAGACATTTTTCAAGCATTCATGGATATTCATTTAGCTAAAATTAAATGAATTCAAGGAAAGAGTTATTAGTTACAAGAATTTCAAAAGTCTTGAGTTTAATTTCAGGTTTAAATAGCACATTAAGTTGTGACTTTTCAGCTAGCTTTTCTATACCTATAAATTAGTACACCCAGCCATTTCAAGGGAATTCTTTTGGACTTTTGACACTTTAATGAAAATTCACATCATTTTGTGAGAAATCTTTCTCTCATATTTCGTTGAATACTTGTTGGCTTATCTAGAAAGCCTAGTGGCGTCAACCTGTTTTCTTCTTTATCTAAACTTATCACTACTTTATAGTGTGGTGTTCACATTTTATACCGAGGTTCCTACTTCTCTAAGTAGTGGGTCGAGGTTTTATCACTTTCATCCTTCCACCTTGAAAGCCTATAAGTATTTGGGTCAATACTCTTTAGTATTGGTTCTTACTTGCTTTTGAGTTCATTTCACTCCATTCCATCTCTATCCTTTATTTTATTGTTAGCCAAATTTTTCATTCCTTTCTTGAACCTAAAATCCATTTCATTCCTATTCCATATGCCTTCCCGCCTTATTTTCTTTAAACGAATATATATAAAATTCATATCCATAAACCTATCTTAAAAACTCTTTTCAATAACTTCCGCATTCATTAACTTAAAAGTATCATTTCTAAACGACCCGAACGAAACCTTCTCTTAGACGATTGTGCACTTGACATATGACTCGACTTATCCGAGGTGGATCGTATTATTTGGTATCAGAGCTACAAAAATAAGAAGTATGGATGTTTGTCTCTATCTCAGAATAGTTCGTGAAGTGCCGGAGTAAGTACAAAAAAATTCAAAAAAATTTTAGTGAAATTTAAGTTGTATTGAGTTTATATGTATTGAAAAAAATCGAAATTGAAAAAAAAAACAAAAAAAAGAGTGATCGAAGAGGTTTGTGTTCATCTTCTTGTGTTCTCAATTATCAAATTCCATTTCTATCATCTTTATATACCTTTCACGCCACACTTAAAGCCCTTTTCATCTTTCTTTTAGCCTACCCTATCCCTCATCATTATTTCCCTTGTTTCCCAATTTGCAACCGACCCCTAAGCCTACTATAAGGCCCTAGCAAGTCCGAATACGAAGTTGCGAGAGAAAAGTTTGAGATGTAAAAAGAACGAGCGTGTGAGAATATTAGAGTGAAGAAAAAGCCTGTAAATAGTGAAAACACGAGCGCGAGTGAAACCCATCAATTTTCCTTTTCGAGTGAATGGTAAGATTTTGTAGTGAGGAATTTACTTTTGGTTTTGTCTAACAAATTTTCTTTCCAGTAATAACATCATGTCTCACGAAGAATTTACTGAATCAGAGTTCCAATATTTGGTGCAAGAAATACGAAGAATGGTGAATTCTAAATTCAATACATTGCACGAGAGATTATACCGTGTAAAGAAAAGAGACCAACGGGAACGAATGTCTTCAAGTTGGAAAGTGGAATCAAGAATATCACGAAGACATACATTCAATGATCATTTGAGAAAAGATTTCCATTGTGATTCCTATTCGTCATCGACTTCGAGACCAAGAGATTTCAATCGAGATTTTTTTCATCAAGGAATTCAAGACGACGAGAGTCTGACCTCGATTTTAAACCCGTCCAAGATGACATCTGAAGAGATAGGCATACCTCTTTTCGATCTTCAAAGTAATCTTACTCGAAGTATTTTTCACGAAGCATTGATCAAGATTCTTATGCAAATAATTTTCCTTCTTTTGAACAAAATCATTGTTTTCATGATTCTTTTGTATCTTCTTGTAAAAAGAAAACGAGGAAAGCAAAAGAAGAAAAAGAAAAAGAAATAAAAGAGAGGCAAGAGGCGAGTAAAATAGAAAATAAGAGATTCTTGAAAGAGCTCGAGAAAGTCATTAAAAAAGCTGATGAAAAAGAAAAAACAAAAAGAGAGAGAAAATAAGATTGAAAAAGAAATTGAAAAAGAGAATGAAAAAGAGTTTGAGAGAGAAAAAGAAGTTGAACATGAACAACGAGTGGAAAAAGAGATTGAGGAAAAAGAAACGAGAGATCTCGAGAAAAAAGAATCAAGTGAAAAAGAAAGTGAGCAAGCAAGGATTGTTTCCACTAACCCACATGTTCGATCTTCTTGTGATGTAACTTTTCAGGTTCCTAAAGTCTTGTACGACCAATTACAGCTTCACTACCTTCCAAACGAGAGATGTTTTCGGTTATTCAAGAAAGGTAAGTACACAAATGACGACCACCCACTTGTGATTGAAGGTAAGAAAGGTAAGAATTCCATGTTTATCGAATTAAGGTCGTCCGATTTAAAAATTGCTCATAAAGATTTTGATGGGTCAATTTCTGACATGCCTCAATCATTTGATTTGATTAGTCTTTGTTCATCTCTTGAAGACCCTACTTCGAAAAGTGACGTGAAAATTCTGTCTTGAGACATGTTTGATCCTTCTATTGGATTGGCTCACCCTAATCAAATTTTAGATGTGTTTGATAAAAGCTTTGCACATACAAATTTTGGTTATATAAACTCTTTAAAATCATGTGTTAAATATGTCTGTTTAAACATGCATGTTCATTTGGTTTGTGATAGATTTGAATCTTTGAATAGTTGTATGTTCACCATGTCTTTTTTTGACATACATGTTAAAAGGCTTTCGCATGGAATGTTCAAACCGTTTGATTTTGGCCTTAAAGATAAAAAATTGAATTTTTATGAGATTTCCATATCTTGATCTGTTTGGTTTTGTCAACTCTGCATGCTTGCTTGATCGAGTGGAATTTAAGTCATGTAGTGAGTTGATTACATCATTTTCTAACATGTTGTGGACATTGGAAATTATTCAAATATGTTGCATGTTGGAACGAATGATCAAGCTCGTGTGTTCAAACCTGGTATTTGTTACTTTGATTCGTTTTATAGAAACTTCAAGCAACTTGCTTGTTGTGCATCTTATTTAAGTTTGTTTGATATTCGTACTTTAATTAAGGCAATGAAACTTAAAGACTTTGGTTTCAATATTATTTTGAACCTTAATCATTTTTCTTGGCCACATTTGAAATACTTGTTCGACATATGTATATGGACTTGAATCGAATTATGAACATGATTTAAATTTTTTTCTAAGTCCATCATTTCTGTTGATACTAATATTTTTCGTTATTTGAATGACACCCTTTGAGAAGCACGAGCTGCCTTGGTGTTTCATCACCCATCCTAGTCGATTGAGATAAGAGGTTTGTTTTACATTACATTTATGAGGAGAGAAGATTTGTTCTAATTGAAAAAGGTAAAATTGTTCATAAGATTCCCTCTCCTAAAGGCCGTCAAGTTAAAGTCTTTGAAAATTTTCAAATACCTTTGCTTCATTCAAATGAAGATGAAAATTTTGTTGATTGGATGTTTGGAAATTATTTGAATCATGATGTGTTTGATTGTAGTTTTTGGCCTAGTATCGATTCGTTTGTGTTGGATTGTGACAATGGACGTAATGTTAACACAAATCATGATAATAAGCAAATGATTGAAAGATGTTAGCCATGGTACACCTTGTGTGTACAATCACATGAATTTCTGTTTTTGAATAAACATATTGAAAAGTTTTGGATGTGGATTAGCATGCATAACTTTTTGCAAATATTCATGACTAAGTACCCATTTATCCAATTGAATCCATATGTTTGCATTGATGGAATAATGAAACTTTTCAATAAATTGAAGTATGTTTGCTTTGCCCAATTGAGATTTTTGCCATTTGATCTTTGGACTACATTCTATAAGAGCTATTTGGATTTGAATACTCTGTACTTGTCATTGTCAAAATTGGAAAGTCATTTTGGCAAGATAAAATCTGTCTTTTGCTTAGCATTCGGCTTGACTTTAGGTTTTTGTTGTCTTAATCCTCTATTACTTATCTATGATGGTGAAGTGCTTACTTGTCCATTGATAAACCATTTCAGGTTTGTGTGATATCCATTATTCCATTCGACCAAGGAAAGCCGCGCAAAAGGGAACATTTTCAAATGGACAAATAGCTCGACTTGAGGACAAGTCGATTTCAAGAGGGGGTATGATGCAAACCCGGTCGTATCATGTTTTGATACACTTTGACGACATCGAGATTGGCCTAAATCAAGGGGGTCCAAGTGCAAAATGAGATTTTTAATTTCATTTATGTTGTTGGAATAAGGATTTGATTTATTTTAGTTACTTTAGTCTTTAATTATGTCTTGTTTATTAAATACATATTTTAATTATGACATGCATTATGTGTTCTGCATTTAATAAAGTCATGCATTATGTAACTCCCATGTTAGTTTAAGTCAGCTTCATTAAATTAAGTCTTGCATTAAGTAACTCCTTTGTTTATTTAGTTTGCATTTTAAACTATGCATCTTAGTTTAATAAATGAGTTGTTGGACTTTATTCAACTCATCTTAGTTCTTTTAATAAGTGTTGCTCTTAATTAATCTAGTTCCTAGGATTATTTATTGATTCATGAGATAAGTTTATTTAATTTTGCTTCTTTAATTAAATTAGTTGCTGCATTAATTGATGCCTTGGATTTTAGTTTATTTATCAAAGTCAAGTGTTTAGTGTGTTTAAGTTTAATAAGTGTTACTTGTGTTTAATAAGCTCATTTTAATGTGTTTATTGCAGGAGTCTTTTCAAGTCATAACTGTTACATTACAAGGGCTGTTACACATTAAATAAAGTGACTTTTTAACTCATTTTTGGTTACAAATGAAGTGGTTGTTACAAGAGATGTTTTAAGGTGTTTTAAAGGGCATTTTAACTCCTCTTAAATTTGGCAGCAATCCCTTTCATCTACCAGCAGTTTTTGCTCATTCAAAGATGAAAACAAGCATTCAAAACATCATTTAGTTGCTGGTGTCTTTTCGGCTAGCCAAGGGACAACTCAATAGACATTTTTCAAGCATTCATGGATATTTATTTAGATGAAATTAAATGAATTCAAGCAAGGAGTTATTAGTTACAAGAATTTCAAAAGTCTTGAGTTTAATTTCAGGTTTAATTAGCACATTAAGTTGTGACTTTTCAGCTAGCTTTTCTATACTTATAAATTAGTGCAACCAGCCATTTCAAGGGAATTCTTTTAGACTTTTGACACTTTAATGAAAATTTACATCATTTTGTGAGAAATCTTTCTCTCATATTTCGTTGAATACTTATTAGCTTATCTAGGAAGCCTAGTGGCGTCAACCTATTTTCTTCTCTATCTGAACTTATCACTACTTTATAGTGTGGCGTTCACCTTTTATACCGAGGTTCCTACTTCTCTAAGTAGTGGGTCGAGGTTTTATCACTTTCATCCTTCCACCTTGAAAGCCTATAAGTATTTGGGTCAATACTCTTTAGTATTGGTTCTTACTTGCTTTTGAGTTCATTTCACTCCATTCCATCTCTATCCTTTATTTTATTGTTAGCCAAATTTTTCATTCCTTTCTTGAACCTAAAATCCATTTCATTCCTATTCAATATGCCTTCCCGCCTTATTTTCTTTAATCGAATATATATAAAATTCATATCCATAAACCTATCTTAGAAACCCTTTTCAATAGCTTCCGCATTCATTAACTTAAAAGTATCATTTTTAAATGAGCCGAACGAAACCTTCTCATAGATGATCGGGCACTTAACATATGACTCGACTTATCCGAGGCGGATCGTATCAGTAGGTCCTCATTTTTACTACCCAAATGTGGTAGCACTCTCCATTAAAAACTGGTGGGGGTGTTAGTGAGAATCCTCAGGAAGACATGGTTTTAAGGATCGAAATATGATAGGTTCACTAAAAATTGGCTCTGATACCAATTGTTAGGTTTTTGAACAATTTATTTAGAGAAAGTATGAAGCTCAGTGAGAAACTTGAGCAATAATGTAATAAATTCAGATAAAGAATAACAAAAACTTTGATATTCAAGTCTGAAGGTTTTTGAGCAAACGAATAGAATCTGGCTTGAACTATGAAAGCAAAAATTGAGAGAGTATTTTTCTTGAACGATTTCTATTCAAATTCATTGATTAAAAAAGATGGCATACTGCAAATAGATATACCAGTCATAAGCTGGTCAGCTTTGACAGGTTTTACTTACTATTTTTAGGCTTCATTGCAACTTGCACAACTAGCACATTGCAACTTACAAATCACAACTTGAATAATTAGGTAAGCTGATCTATCAATCTTATCAGCACCCAATTACATTAAATACACTACCTACTTAGTTCTAATTTAACTAAGTTACAAAATATTACTTAAAGTAACAAAATGAAACTTAAATTGAACAGTAGCATCAACTTCAGTCGCTGCATGTATACTTCATGTGCTGTAAGTGTGGCTTGATCTTCTTCTTCATACTTCATCCGCATAACTTATGTTGTATGGTCTACTCCTTGGTTGCTTTATCTACTGTATGAATGCCAACTTCAACACTCCTCCTTGGCTTGCATGCTGCAAAGTTCTGACTGAACCCTTTACAACCAGCCTTCCTTTGACTTTGTTCAAGCTACCATCAGCATTTTGCTTGGCTCAAAACACCCTCTTCACTCTAATAACCTTCTTGTTTACTATTCTTGGATCTAAATTCCAAGTTTGATTCTTGTCAATGATGCTTATCTCATCGAGCATGGCCTGCTTCCATTCCTGTTGTGCTTCAGCTTCTTCAAAGCAACTTGGTTCAACTACAGTCACTTGAGTTCTTTCATATATCTCAGCCAATGGTCTTGTGCCTCTGGCTGGTTTATCATCAATGTCCATTTCAAGACCATTTTGATCAGCTTTAGTTTGATCTGTGACAAAATCTTCAGAAACTTCATCTCTGATGCTACAATTGGATTTCTTAGAATCTTGAGTTCTTTTCAGAGAAACCTTCTCATTAACTTCAACAGTTTTACGAGCTTTAGGCTTCTTGGTCTTATTTTTTTAGCTCTTTTTGTGCTTTTTTCTTTGCAGCTTCTCCTGAAGCCAACTGGTCTTTGAGATTCTTCAGCTCTTCTTGTGCTTGCCTCAGTTGAGATTCTAAATTCAAAATACGAGTCCCAAGCTTCTTTTGGTTCAATGGATCAGATTGTGGAGCACATCTTGGTGAACAAAAATCTCCAAACTTCGGACTACTATGATCAGTAATGGGTCGGTGATGCAAAGGTTCTGAATCAGAATTCGATGGCCTAACCTGATGTGTCCCTCAGGGAGATTGCCTTTTTGGCATGTCCACAACAAAGCTTTTGTCAGCCATTGTTACTGACATGAGCTTGGATCCACTTGGTTCATTAATTAGGTACTTATTGCCTTTGAACACTACAGAGTAGCCCTTTTCTAGCAACTGAGATATACTGACCAGGTTTCTATCTATTTCAGGCGCCAAAAGTACATTTGAAACAAGTTTGGTACCTATAGGAGTGTCAATCAACACATCTCCTTTGCCTTCTGCTTTGATGAAGTGTCCATTTCCAACCTTCACCCTTGTTTTGAAGCTTTTGTCTATTGACTTGAAGATAGCAGCATCTGGAGTCATGTGGTTAGTACATCCACTGTCAATCAACCAACCTTTTGTGGCTTTTCTTTTGGTAGATAAGCAAGAGACAGCAAAGACTCGTTCTTCTTGATCACTTTCTTCTTCTGCCACTTGAGCTTCAACTCTTGGTTGTTGAGGTTGATTTGGCCTCTGTTTGCCTTTGTTTCTGCAGACTTTCTCAGTATGGCCCATATTTTTTTAGAATTTACACTGCACATCAGGCCTAAACCAACATACTTCACCCAGAAGACTTAGCCTTCTGCAGTGTGGGTAAGGTGGAAATCTTCTTGTACCATCTGTTCAAGGCTTATCTTTCTAGGTTTTCTTCCCCTTGTAGGCAGAAGAGTTTGTGGTTGGTCTACTTTTGGCTTGGAAGGCACCTTCTTGATGCTCCTCTAGTCTGCTGGCTCTCCTTTGCTCTTGAGCATAAAGAGCATTGATCAGCTCTGTCAAGGATATGTTGGTCAGGTCCCTCGAGTCTTCAAGAGATGAGATCTTTGCCTCATACCTTTCAGGTAAGGTTGAGATCACATTCTCCACAATTCTTGCTTCACTAAATTGTTCTCCAAGTAGTCTTATGCTATTTACTACAGCCATGATTCTGTCTAAGTTGACAGTTTCTTCCTCTTTCATCTTCAAGTTTTCGAAATCCCTTCTCAAATTCAGTAACTGTTGCTATCTTGTTCTTTTAGTCCTTTGGAACTCCTCCTTCAGCTTATCCTGGGCCTGCTTTGGTGACTCATAAGCCATGATTCTTGTGAAAAGCACATCAAACACACTGTTCTGGATGCAAGACATGGCTTTGTGCCTTTTGGTTCTTTCATCAGAATGTTGTCTGATTTGAGCCATTGTTGGGTTGGCTCTAAGAAGTGCTGGTTCAACATCTGAGTTAACAACCTCCCATAGGTCAAATGCTTGTAGGTAGGTCCTCATTTTAACTACCCAATAGTAGTAGCCCTCTCCATTAAAAACTGGTGGGGGCGCTGGTGAGAATCCTGAGGAAGACATGGTTTTAAGGATTGAAATATGACAGGTTCACTAAAAATTTGGCTCTGATACCAATTATTGAGTTTTTGAACAATTTATCCGGAGGAAGGATGAAGCTCAGTGAGAAACTTGAGCAACAATTTAATAAATCCGGATAAAGAATAACAAAAACTTTGATATTCAAGTCTGAAGGTTTTTAAGCAAACAAATAAAATCTGGCTTGAACTATGAAAGCAAAAATTGAGAGAGTATTTTTCTTGAATGATTTCTATTGAAATTTATTGATTAAAAAAGATGGCATACTGCCAATACATATACCAGTCATAAGCTGGTCAGCTTTGACAGGTTTCACTTACTATTTTTAGGCTTCATTGCAACTTGCAAATCACAACTTGCACAATTAGGTAAGCTGATCTATCAATCTTATCAGCAGCCAATTACATTAAATACACTACCTACTTAGTTCTAATTTAACTAAGTTACAAAATATTACTTAAAGTAACAAAATGAAACTGAAATTAAACAGTAACATCAACTTCAGTAGCTGCATGTATACTTCATGTGCTGTAAGTGCGACTTGATCTTCTTCTTCATACTTTATCAACATAACTTATGTTGCATGGTCTGCTCCTTTGTTGCTTTATCTGCTGCATGCACGCCAACTTCAACAAATTATCCCATACATAAAAAAAAAAATCATCTTATAATAATTCAATCCACAAGATCATTTTTAAGCAACGGATGAGTTGGCATTGATAGTAAAGAATGAGTCATAGGTCTCTTTCTATTTATATTGTTGAACCTGATTGTAACACTCATCGCCCGTATCTAACGCCAGAATAGGGTTTGAGGTACTACCGAACTTAAACTCAACCAATCTTAAGAAAATCGGGCCATAAATTTTGACCAATTAAAAACTTTTCATTTGATATTCAATTTATCCCTTAATAGGGCTTATGGGGACCAAAACATACATTTAAAGTGGTTTGGGACCAATCCGATGGCTCACAAAAAACTCAAGAAATTTCGTGCTTTAAGGCTCCATACGCCCGTGTGGGTATAGGGCACACGCCCATGTGCTAGGGGCACGCCCGTGTCCCGCACCCGTGTGGCCAATTTAATCCCATAATTTTTCATAAAATAGCTATAGACTTCACACGGCCTAGACATACGCCCGTGTCCATTGCCCGTGTCCTTTCACACAGCTACGACACGCTCGTGTGCAAAAACCTAGGTATTCTATTTCTGATGTTAGCATCACACGACCATGGTACACACCCGTGTACTAGGCCGTGCCCTTCCACACGGCTGTGTCTCCGCTCGTGTGACCAGTTCCATGCATTCTGACTTGAAATATCTAAGTGCAGGGGACACAAGGCCTTCTCACATGCCCATGGGGCTATCAGTGTGTTACACATGGCCTAGACACACGCCCGTGTGTCTACCTATGTGGACAATATGAGGCTATTTACCAAGCCTTGTTACCACCCTAATATGCTTATTTTCATGTCGATACCAACCAATACCAAATCAAGCATGATAGACATTCATTTAACTATGAAGATGGATCTATTATAGACTCAAAACAAAATTTATCTTCATTCAAGGCTTAGTGTAAAGTGTGGAATCTATTCCAAGCCAACACATTTAGCCAATTCTCAAAAACACAAAATAATAAGGTTTAGTCCTATACATGCCATAATCAAAAATATAAATCCTACTATACTGAGTATTACGGTTGATAGTGTGACCGATATCTCTGACTTCAAGGGATCCTTGAGCTAGCTAAACAGCACTGAAAGAAAAGGGGAAAGGAAAGAGAGTAAGCATAAAGCTTAGTAAGTTGCATATAAATAAATGTACAACATCAATTTCTCCATTAGTCATCACACTCGTAGTTCAAAGGTAAGCATAAACTTGACTTACTCATTACCGACTACTAAAGTCACATTTTCTAAATTGAGCTCACTACTCATGCATACCAACTAGGTACCTGTACCACTCACAATATTGTTATACTTTCCTTATTAAATCACTTTCATAACCTTTAAAGTTGAACCTTTTGGAAATACTACCGGATATTCTATAAGCCTCAAACATGGGATAAATTACCGAGGCCATGTCCCAGACATGGTCTTATACTAGCTCTCGTATATACGTGCTGATGCATGTCCCAGACATGTCTTACACTAGCACAACTCTTAGCCGATACATGTCCCAGACATGTCTTACACTAGCTATCATCATCGAGGCCAATGCATGTCCCAAACATGTCTTACACTAGCACTCATCTCAATGCCGATGCCATGTCCTGGACATGGTCTTATACTGGCTCTCATTATGTGGCCGAGGCATGTCCCAGACATGTCTTACATTAGCACACAAATAACCCGAATGTCATGGCTTGAATATTCGGTTTGTATCCTAGGGTTCCAACGGGATATTTCTATTATCTCAATCATTAACATGCATTCTCAGTTCACAATCTAGCAATTCATACTATATCAAATCAATAACAATTCGAATACATGCATTAACAATGTAGCTGTATTATTTACATACAACTTACATCGGTTTACAAAATGTACCCAACTAGTCGATTTAGTTGAGTTGCTTGGCTTTCCCCCAATCTAGGTTCAGATTTGGAAAAACTTGATCTATAACAACAAAATACACTCATTTAATCACTAAATACAATTAGGAATTCATAAATTCACTTATTTGGTAAAATGACCATTTTTCCCTTAGACCTTGATAAAATAACCATTTTGCCCCTATGCTCGAAATTTGATTTTTATTGAATTTCTTTATATCTTAGGACCAGTTGACCCCTTTTTACTCTTATAGCAACTTCAAATTCTCACTATTTCACATATTTATCAACTATTTTACCACTTATGCATAATAGCCCCTTTAGGTGTTTTCATGCTAACACCTTTCACAAAAGTTGTTTATAACACAACTAGGACTCATACTCTTTCATAAAAACTCAGTGTTCATCACAAATCCATTCATGTCAAAACTCTAAATAATCATTTTGCAAAATAGACCCCTCATTTGAAAGCTCATGCTTTAAGGGTCTCAAAAATGCAAAAGTTATCAACAAAGGACAAGGAAATCACTTACTTGTTGAGGTGATAAGTTGCTGAAATTTCAAATCTTCAAAAACTGCTTTTTTGCTGATATTTTCGGTGGAGAAAGAAATGGGAAGAAGATGATATCATTTTTTTTTCTTTATTTTAGTCCAAATAAGTCACCTAACATACCAAACATAAAAGTTTTGTCCCCCTTTGACTCAATGGCCGGCCAAGCACCCTAAAATGGGTCTAATTGCCCTTTAAAGACCTCAAATTTTAATTCTCTAGCTATATAACACATTTGGGTACTAAACACAACTTTTTCCTTTTATGCGATTTAGTCCTTTTTCGCAATTGGGCTCTCAAATGTCAAAATTAACTTACCAAAATTTTCATGCACTAATGTAATCTTACTATAACCTCATAATAATAATAATAATAATAATTTTCCCAACTTTGGATTTGTGTCTCGAGACCACTGTTCCGACTAGGCCCTAAATCGGGCTGTTACACTAATGGTGAAGGTTGAAGCTGGAAGTGCTGATGAATCCAAGTTGTCGTAGAGTGGATATAAATAGGGTGTTGTCGGGTGGTGAAATGCCAGGAATTTTGTCTGCTTTCCTTCGCTTGGAATCAGTGCATTCTTCACGGGTTCTCATTTTATTTATCTCACACGTGAACTCCTAATTGTTGCTTTTCCTAACATCTACTTGTAGCTTCACCAATTTTTTTTTCCAAATCGAGTTGTTGACCTTATCCTTAATTAACAGTGGTCGCAGATGTTTTTAAAAGAAATAAACTATTAGTTATGGAATATTTTTTTTTATAATTGAAAATTAAATCTCTGATTTCATGGTTGAATAATAAAATGAATAATCATCATATCATACCTTATAATTATGTTTTTAAATTTATTCATTATTATATTAAAATGAAATTTCAAATTTTACAGACATAAAAGAGAAGCAGAATGTTAATATTAGAATTGGGATTTTTATGTCTAAAACAACATATATATTTCAATGAATTTTCTAAAATAATATTTCTTAATATTTTCAAGAGATCATTGTCAAATAAATACTCCAAAGATAAAATTAGAAAGAATAATGTTTGCCTCCAATTTAGAACTTCAGTGGTTGGCTCTATCTCCCACGACATTAATTGATTGGATCACTATGGTTAACTCTCATTTATTGTATGACTAGAAACACTAATGTGTATCAAACACTAAAATCAAGTTGAGCCCAATCAGTTAAGCAAAATTAACATGTAAATTGACATCCCTGCTAATCTTATCACATCAACTCATCGTCCAAATACAACTAACCTTGAGGAAATTTAGCTAATGCTTTGAAAACAAGGCAATATAATAATCATTAATATTCAGAAATCAAGCTATAGGAAGAGTTGAGAAATGCTCATCAAGTCCCATACTTGAGATATCTCCACTTGCCTACTTGGATTGCCAAAAGTATCCAATTCAGCTCACAAACTCTTGAGATTTACTAAAATTTAATCTCAGTTACAATAAAACTTCACCTAATTACAAGAATTCACTAAGAACAACTAAATAATTAAGGAAAAAACTAGAGTTAACCGTCAATAACCAGCTATACTGAGAACTAAAATTCCATATGTTTGGATTGAATAAAAATAAGGAAAAGAAGAGATTAGGAAAGTGAGGGAAAGTAATACCCTTTCCTGTATTTGGATAACTTTTTTTTTAAGTAATAGGAGTGAATATCATTCACTTTTTCCTTGAGAAGAATATAATTGAAAAAAATATTATAAATAATCACTTCTTTAACTTTCTATAGTTTAATAAAAAATAGATAATGAAAAGTCATTCTATGTTTTTTTCCTTTATTAATTTTAATTATCCAAACAAAATAACCATATAACTTCTCCTCTCCTTAACTTTCCATTCTTTTCCTTTACTTTTAATTTTTTCCGTTCTTTTCCTTACCTTTACTTACATTTTTTTTCCTTTACAAATATTTACTTTTCATTTTCTTTTTTTCCATTCTTTTCTTTTTATCAATTCTTTTCCTTTCCTTTTTTTTTGTCCATTACAGTTAATTACCCGAATGAACATAGTGTTATATGATCTTAAAATCTTGTAAATTTACTTTTGACCCTAGACCGTTGGAAGCTAGTTAAACTTTGAAAAAATAAATTGTTTCTAAGCCTCAAATAATTTCTTTTTTAATGTTAAAATCGATTCTCAAGACCAATTTTTGTTCAAAGCCCAATTTCCAAGTTTGCTTTATTTTCTTTGACCCAAAATTAATCATTTGCAAGACACAAGGCTAAAATAACTTTCAAGAGCGTTTTCAATTCGGCCTAAAGGCCCATACTTATTTTTTTTTTAATCTTTATAGCTAGGGTGTTGTACCTAGCTAACTGTTGCGGCCGGTGGAAGAAATAATCAAGATAGCAATTTTATTCATTTTGGCAACCGATAGCCCAAGTACTCAGCATAAGGGTAAATTGGTAAAAGGAAACAAACAATTTTTGAAATTTTACAAACAACAAAAATGGATTAAACAACCAAACGAACAGATTACAGATTGAGCAATACAATATTAGCAATAAAAGAGATTAGCACTAACTAGTATATAAACTACAAAAGACAAAAACCCTAGGTCCGCAGACAGAAAAAAAAAAGAAAAATAAATAAAAAGGAAAGAATCCCAGAAAAATAGAGAGAAAGTAGTAAGCAAAGGAAGAGGCCCTTTCGAAGGTATTCATTCGAAGGAGAGAAATAAGGAAGAAAAAGAGTTTGACGATATGGGCTTTTTCTTTTTTAAAAAAAGAAGTGTGGGGTTTAAATAGTGGCTTGTTTTATTTCTTTTATATATTGAGTCCACCGTGAAGGAGCTCCAGCGCCGGAGACAAGACGGTTCTCCGGTAACGGAGCTAGGCCAGAGACCGAACAAAAAGACCGAAAAAGAAATGAAAACAGAAAAGAACTAAAAGAAACAAAAAAATTTTCAAAAAAAATTTTTAATATACCGGCCACCATGCTCCACTACTGGAGGCTGGAGAACCCTTGGGTTCTCTGGCGGGGGAGCTTGTCGAGAAGCAGACCAGACAATAGAGAAAAAGAGAGAGAAAGTCATTTGGTATTTGTTAAAAAAAGAGGGGGAAATATTAAAATTATTAGGTTCTCAACCTTTTTTACAACCTTGAAAAAAGGGGAATTTCTGCATAAGTCCTCCGTGCCGCCATCATTTGCTAAGGGGGACCGCCGCAAGGGAATATTCCAATTTCAGTCCCTTTGATTTGTGTTTACTTCGATTTCGAAAACCCAAGGCAAATAATTACCTGTTCAGTGCTCTACTTCTTACATTCATTGTTTTTAAACCCTAACCCTTTATTTTCTTATTTCATTTATTTATTTATGTTTTGATTTAAAATTTTTGCATTAATTTTCATCTTCATCATTTTACTTCTGTTAATTATTATTACTGTCTATTTAAGTGTTGTTGTTATTGGTATTATTACTATTATTTTTGTTATTATTTGTCATAAGTTAATTTTGTTTATATATATGCTTCGGTTTATGATTGTGATTTTGTGATTTTGGGTCACTAGTAATTTTAGATTTTAGATTTTAAATGCTTTTATTTAGGTTTCATTTTGTTTAAGATTTCAGTCTGTTGGACGAGTTAATTTAAACTTTAGAATAATTTAGGTTTTCTTTAGGATTCTTATATTAAGTTATGTATAAGATCTCAATTTAGGATTTGAAGTTAGGTTTTTAATTTAGATTGTAGGTTATTTTATATATTTAGTTAAATTATAGGATTTCATTTGGAAGTACAAAAAGATAATTTCTATTAGTAGAAGAACTCAAACATATCCTTAGTTTAATCGGAAATTAGCAAACTGATTGAAAAACTAATATGTCGTTTATCAAGTCCACTGAATATGCTTTGTTTTTTACATTAGAGTGGATGAATCCTAGAAGATAGACGACAATACATCAGACTGGACCCAAGTAGAATATATCTTGACTCAGTTTATAGATTTATTCACTTGTGACATTCATAGTGTGACATACATTAATCCTAAGTGGATGATGGACTATATATGCGTGACTCGTATGCTTTAATGTAAGTAAAAGTTAGAGTTCAAATAGATAAGGAACCAAAAATTGATGCGTTGGGTATACAACTTTTACAGTATGTAGCATCATTCATAGTAGTAGAATTCTGATCTGCCATGAATTATAATTATTTACATCCTTTTTACACATAGCATTAGCTTGTTTAATAGTTAAATTAAAGCATCTTAGCATATATTTAGGTTTTCATGCTTAAAGTAGTAATTTATGATTTTTAATAGTTTTTATTATATTTTATATATCTAAATAAGGTTACACGGTCTTATAGGATAAATCGAGAGCTAAAAATGCATATTCGGGCCAAAACTAATGCCTATGTCGCGACAACAAGACACCAATGTTGCAATATCGAAGACAGAAGCAAAAACAAAGTCTCAGAGTGAAACTACCTTCAGTGTCGCTACATCGGACTCGATGTTGCAACACTATAGGCCTGTGTTACAACACCGCCGCTACGCAACCCAAAAAGTCCTTACATGAGATAATTGCGTTTTTTAGGGAAATTAGGAGTATTTGTGTAACATCCCTAACCCGTGTTCATCACTGGATTAGGGTTACGAGGTATTACCGATCGAATCACAACACAAATCATACATTTCTCACACATAATTCATTATCACATAAAGCTCAATCAAATATAATCACATTGTCCCTTATAAGGCTCTACGAGACCTTAAAACATGCTTGAAAGAGGTTCAGGAGTAAACCGATAACATTTGAAAGATTTGGCAAACTTATAAAATTTTCATGCATACAGAGATCACACGCCCGTGTGATCAGGCCATGTGCCTCACACGGCCACTAGACACGCCTGTGTCACAAGCCGTGTGAAAATAGGGCATACATACTGAATTGCACCACACGGCTGGAGACACGCCCGTGTGCCATGTGTAACACCCCTCGCCCGAATTCGACGCCGGGATAGGGTTCGAGGCGTTACCGGTAATTCACCTTTACAAACTTATACAATCGGGTCACTGAAGTTGCTCGTAATTTAAAACTTTTCAAACGTGTGCTCTTTGTCTCTTATACAGGCCTCCGAGGCCTAAAAACACTTCTAGGGGCAGTACGGAACAAAACTGAAATTGTCCAATAGACTTGGGGCACTTTAGGAAATTTTCCCTTAGTTGAAGTGTAACACGCTCGTGGGGCATAGAACACGCTCGTATCCTTTTCTAGTATGCAACACGGCCAAGGCATACACCTGTAGGCTTAGCCCGTGTGCTACACTAACTTCAACCTCACCATTCTGTTAAATAAACACGACCAAGGCACACGCCCGTGTGCTTAGCCCGTGCTCTATGCTGACTTAAAATTTCAAGTGCAGGGGACACACGGTCATAGCACACACCCATGGGAGTAGCCCGTGTGTCACACACGGCCTAGACACATTCCCGTGTGTCTACCCATGTGGACCTTGCTAGGCTGTTTTCCAAGCCTTAAGTCACCCTCTACTAGCCAATTACACTTATAAATTACTATAGTGCATATTTGGGCCAAATTATCCATTTGTAAGTATGAAACTTTGATTAATCTCATTGCATGTGAACCTCGTATCATTGGTTTCATACATGCTAAGTTAATTCTTATCTTGCATTTAATGATCTATATTTCTACTTGACATAATAACGTTGGATCGTTATTATAACTCATTGCCAATTATAACTAAGTCATCACATATGAATATAAACATGCATAGATTTGTAAGGCATAGCCTACTTCAAAATGAGCCAATTCTGATGACCATATACAAAGAAATATAAACATATTTTACATGCCTTCACTAGGCAAATCAAATGACATATATATAACAAAATACTCAAAAATCCTATACATGCCATTGGACAAAATAGAAATGTCTTTATACCAAAGCTTGTCTAGTTGATAGTGTGATGACTCTCTAATTGTCTTCCAATCCTTATAAGTTCTTGAGCTCTGAAAAGTAGGAAAAAGACAGGGGTAAGCATTTACATGCTTAGTAAGCTCGTATAACTGGAAGGTAAACTTACCGATTATTTAGCATGCAACCATATAAGGCAATGAAACCAACAAGCATGAAATGGTTTCCCCAACACATATACTCAATCATCAAGTTAGTTACATAACAATGTACCATGTAATTCATCTTAGATGTGCTCATCATTTAACATATCATCTATACATATTTGTTGTGATAGTCCCGTTGAGTTTCTAGGAAATCTTGATGGATTATCCATTTACCATCAATTCGTACGAATGATCGTTTCAGTATGCACTCCTGCGAACCTCACATCTTACGGCGGGATTACCTGTCCAAGCTAAATCCCCCGCAATGTAAACTCATAAGGTGATGTCGGGATTACCAGTCTAGGCTAAATCTCTTATAACGACAAACACCCTTAATGAGGTCGATCTGAATTACCAGTCCAGGCTAAATTCAGACCCTAATCGGATTACCCGTCTGGGCTAAATCCACAATGCACACATATTCTTTGGGAGGCTCGATCACTCAAGGAACACCAGTCTAGGCTAGATCCTTTTTATACTTGAGATCTTCGGATTACCAGTCCAGGCTAAATCTTTTTCTGCAACACATGCAGGATCTCAAGTCTCATATAAATCATGGTTTACCCATCGATTTCCCTTTCTAACCTCAACCGAGACATTATCCAACAATTCATTATTAAGGATGCAATTCATGTGTTTTCATGCCATCAACAATGCAATTATCATGCATTCACAAAACATACAAATATGCATGTTATAGGTTTACTTCGAGTTATCCGAACTTACCTGGTATTTGTTTCGGAACTATGTTTCGGTTATTCCGGAACCTTGCGTTTACCTCGATCGACCTCCAGAATTTGTTCATCGGGGAGTATAACAACAAAATTATATCATTAATTCACTACATTAGACTTTTCAAGTTTAATTTCTACCCCGGTCGAAATGACTATGTTGCCCCTAACCATTGACATTTTTACGATTTAGTCCCTAAGCTCGTATAATGAAACACATGCAATTTCTATCTTACCCAAGCCTATCCGAACACTTTTCTCTCTTATGGCAGCCCACATTTTCCATTATTTTCACATTTCTACCACATATTTAACAACTTTTGCAAAAAGGTCCCTTTAGGGGTTTTTCATGAAAATCACCTAAGAAAAGATTTTTAACACACCTTCAACTTTCATACCCCTCCATAATCCACCAAAATACAAACAAATCATGCATGGGTAAATTTTTAAACATGAACTCTAGCATGAAATATGGGTAGAAATGAAAAGATCAAGCTACCCGGATTTCAAAAATACAAAGAACATTAAAAACGGGACTTGGGAGCACTTACTTTTGAGCTTGAAATGTTTGAAAACCCTAGCTATGGTGACAAGAGAATTTTGGCAGCTATGGGGAAGAAGATGGCTGATTTTGGCTTGATTTTTCCCATTTTATTTCATTAAAAAGCCAAATGACCAAAATGCCCTTATGCCCTTTCTTTGAAATTTCATCCATGCAAGCCCATTTTTGTCCAAAAACTTAAAAATTGGGAAAATTGCTCTTTAAGACCTTCTAGTTTATAATCTAAAGCAATTTCATACAAATTGCTTCTAGAATCCAAGTTTTGCAATTTATTCAATTTAGTCCCTAATTTCCAATTGGACACTGTACTCAAGGAATTTATTCATGAAACTTTAACACATGCATAATCTCATAGTCTAGGTCTCATAATAATCATAAAACAAATATTTTGATGTCGGATTTGTGGTCTCAAAACCACTGTTTCGACTAGGCCCTATTTCGGGATGTTACATTTCTCCCCCCTTAGGGACTTTCGTCCCCGAAAGTTTTACCAGTAAACAGGTTCGGGTATTGGTTTCTCATGGTTTCTTCTGGTTCCCATGTAGCTTCTTCCACACCATGTCAATGCCATAGAACCTTTACTAAAGTCACACCTTTATTTCTCAACTGTTTAACCTCTCGGGCCAAAATCTTGATTGGTTCCTCTCCGTATGTCATGCCTGGTCTAATCTCAATCTCCTCTGGTGAAATCACATGAGAGGGGTCTGATCTATATCGTCTTAACATGGATACATGGAACACGTCATGAATCTTTTCTAATTCGGGTGGCAATGCCAAACGATTGGCTAATGGTCCAATCCTTTCAGTGATCTCGTAAGGTCCGATAAATCCCAAACTCAGTTTACCTTTTCGACCAAATCTCAACACCTTTTTCCATGGAGACACCTTCAAGAATACTCTGTCTCCAACTTGGAATTCAATCTCTTTTCTTTTCAGATCAGCATAAGACTTTTGCTCGTCGATGCCGCTTTAAATGATCTCGTATTACTTTAACTTTTTCTTTAGTTTCCCTAATCAGATGCACTCCATGAATCTGATTTTCCTTAAGTTCTGTCCAGTATAATAGAGTTCGGCACTTCCTGCCATACAAGGCCTCATAAGGTGCCATTTTCAAACTTGTTTAGAAACTATTGTTGTAGGCAAATTCTACAATGGCAGATATTTTTCCCAGCTACATTGAAATTCAAGAATACAACATCGCAACATATCTTCAAGAATCTGAATCGTCTGCTCAGACTAACCATCAGTCTAGGAGTGAAAAGCTGTACTAAAACTTAACTTCGTCCCCAAGGCTTCCTGTAGCTTTTTCTAGAATCTCGAAGTGAACCTTGAGTCTCTATCTGAAATAATCGATAATGGTACTCAATGCAATCTTACTATCTCAGAAACGTATAAGTCAGCCAGTCTATCAAGGGAATAATTTGTCCTTACCGGAATAAAATGAGCTGACTTGGTAAACTTATCCACTATGACCCATATGACATTTTTCTTTTTCAGAGTCAAAGGCAATCCTGTCACGAAGTCCATGGTAACTCTGTCCCACTTCCATTCGGGAATCATTACAGGTTGTAACAAACCTGAAGGCACTTGATGTTCAACTTTAACTTGCTGACATATTAGGCATCTTGACACAAACTTAGAAATGTCTCTTTTCATACCGTTCCACCAGTACATTTTCTTCAAATCATTGTACATTTTGGTACTTCTCGGATGAATAGACAAACAGCTACTATGTGCTTCTTGCAATATTTTTTGGATAAGTTCATCGTCTTTAGGTACACATACTCTATCTCTAAACATCAAACACCCATCAGTACTAATCCAGAAATCTGGTTCAGTCCTTGACTCACATTAGGCCCTTTTTGTTTGCAAGTTACCATCAATAAACTGAGCATAATGAATTTCCTGCAGAAATGTTGGCTTAGCCTCTAGCTCTACCAAGACCGAACCATCACCAAGCAATGTCAAACGAGTATCCATGGCTCTCAAAGCAAATAAGGATTTTCTGCTCAAAGCGTCGGCGACCACATTCGCCTTTCCCGGATGGTAGTCAATGATCAGATCATAATCCTTAGTCAATTCTAACCATCTTCTTTGTCTCAAATTTAATTCTTTTTGAGTCATCAAGTACTTCAGACTCTTGTAGCCCGTAAAGATACGACACGTTTCACCATATAAATAATGCCTCCAAATCTTCAAGGCAAAAACAATCGCAGCAAGCTCTAGGTCATGGGTCAGATAATTCTTCTCGTGAGGCTTCAATTGCCGTGAAGCATAGGCTATCACCTTGCCATCTTGCATAAGCACACAACCCAATCCATTTAAGGATGCATCACTGTAGATCACGAATTCTTTTCCCGATTCAGGTAGCACTAAAACAGGAGCTTCAGTTAGAAATGTCTTTAATTTCTCAAAACTTTGCTGACACTTTTTCGTCCATTCAAACTTCACATCCTTCTGTAGCAACCTCATCATCGGAGTCCCTATCATAGAAAATCCTTTTACAAACCTTCGATAGTAACTGGCTAAGCCCAAAAAGATTCTAACCTCGGTTACATTTTTAGGCGACTTCCACTCAAAAATAGCAGAGATTTTACTTGGATCAACTCGGATACCTTCACCCGAAATAATATGACCCAAAAATCCAACTTCTTGGAGCCAAAATTCACTCTTGCTAAACTTAGCATACAGTTGTTTTTCTCGCAAAGTCTGCAATACAATTCTCAGGTGCTTCGCATGTTCTATCTCATTTTTGGAATAAATCAAGATGTCGTCAATGAACACAACAACAAACTTATCCAAATATGGTCGAAAGATCCTATTCATTAGATCCATAAATACGGCCGGTGCATTTGTCAGCCCAAACGGCATAACAAGGAATTCGTAATGACCATACCTCGTCTTGAAAGCTATCTTTGGCACATCCGACTCTTTGACACACAACTGATAGTAGCCAGACCTCAAGTCTATCTTAGAGAACACAATGGCTCCTATCAACTGATCGAATAAATCATCAATCCTTGGTAAAGGATACTTATTTTTTATGTTTACCTTATTCAGTTTCCGATAATCAATACATAATCTCATTGAACCATCTTTCTTCTTTACAAACAACACGGGGGCACCCCAAGGTGAAAAACTTGGCCTTACGAATCCTTTATCTGTCAACTCTTGCAACTGTGCTTTTAACTCTTTTAGCTCAGTTGGCGCCATTCTGTACGGAGCAATAGAGATGGGAATTGTCCTTGGCACCAATTCAATACCAAACTCAATCTCTCTCTCAGGAGGTAATCTTGGTAATTCCTCTGGGAATACATCTGAATACTCACATACTATTGGCATAGACTTGATCTTCAGCTCTGTTTCCTTAGTGTTCAGTATAAATGTAAGATAAGTTTCATACCATTTCCTCATGTATCTCTAGGAAACCATTGTCGTGATTACATTCGGCAGCGAACCCAATTCTCTTGATTCGACCCGTAGAGTCTCGCCATCTAGACATTTTAACTTAATATACTTACTACCACAATTCACGGTTACATCATGAAGGGCTAACCAATCCATACCAAGTATTACATCAAAATCATCAAATGGTAGCAACATAAGGTTAGCCGAAAAATAATGACCTTGAATCATCAAAGGACAATTCTTACAGACTTTATCAACTAGAACCGATTTGCCTAATGGGTTCGACACTTTAATAACAAATTCTATAGGTTCAATGGGTATATTCATACTAGACACCAATCTCATGCAAACGTAAGAATGCATCAACCTCGGGTCAATTAAAGCAATAATACTCATATTAAAAAGGGAAAAAGTACCTGTGATAACGTCAGGAGCAGAGGCTTCCTCTCGAGCGTGTATTGCATATGTTCTTACCGGGGCTCTAGCCTCTGGTCTTGCAATATCTTTAGCTGTAACTCGACTGCCACTAGCACTTCTAGGGTATCTTAGAGGTCTACCTCATGCCATAGGAGCATTCAACTTCGGGGTTACTTCTACTTCTTTTTCAAATCGCTCTGGGCAATCCCTGAGAAAGTGGTCAAGAGAACCAGATCTGAAACACGCACTGCTTTTTTACTCGACACTCTCTGAAGTGAAATTTGTTGCAGCTCTTACACTTCGGCTTTTGATCATCTACACTCCTCACACTGGTTATCATCGGAGAGGAAGACTTTTGACTTCGTCGTCTAGGACCCTTCACTTTACCCGAATATCCTACTGATGAAGTAGAGCGTTCATGCTGGCTCCTAGCTTTCTTCGTAGGGAAAGAGAGTGTTTTACCGCTGGTCCTCTTGCTCGTAACTTGAGCCTCTCTCTTTGCTTGCTTTCTTTCGTTATTAAGCTCCTCAGCTTTCTTGGCCCAATCAGCCAATGAGGCGAACTCCTGTATTTCAAGAATTCTGATCAACAATTTGATGTCCTCATTCAGACCCTCCTCGAAGCGTTTACACATTTCTGATTCAGTTTGGACCTATTCAGTTGCGTACTGGCTTAGCTGTACGAACTCTCTCTTATATTCCGCTATAGTCTTGTTCCCTTGTTTGAGTTCCAGGAACTCCTTTCGCTTCGAGTCTAAAAACCGTTGGCAAATAAATTTCTTCCTAAACTTTGTTTGGAAGAAATCTCAAGTGATATTTTCCTTCGGCACTACCGAGGATATGGTCTTCCACTAGTGGTATGCAATATCCTTCAAGTGGGACACGACACACGTCAAACACTCTTCGGGTGTGCATGACAGTTCTTCTAACACCCGTGTAGTATTTTCGAGCCAGAACTCAGCTCTTTCAGCGTCATCATCGACTTTCGCTCTGAATTCCTCAGCCCCATACTTTCTAAGCTTGTCTACAGGGGCCTTACCGATTCTTACCGGTGCCATAGCTCGTGGCACATCCTCATTAGGTTGGTTAGGGGGAGGGGGCGGTCGTGGTATGTTGGGGCGATTCCTTAGATAATCCCCAAACCATTCATCCATCATATCAAAGAAAGTAGCTTGGGCTTCTTCCTAGCCTTTAGACATAAGTCTCCTAATACTACTAGATACAGCTCGTTGTACAGAAGCTGGAGCATGGCTCTCGGCTCCCTCGGACTCATCTTGTTCTCGATTGGAAGATATTTACTATATTCAAAACAATTTAAATAATTAGGAGATGTCACACTATCAACATTCGAATAATGGCATGTATAGCGAACTTTAACATCCTCTACGGTAGTTCTAGAACCGACTAAACTGTCGTTCTAATTCCACTAAATGTAACACCCCTCACCCGTATCCGACGTCGGGATCGGGTTCGAGGCGTTACCGGTAATTCACCTTTACAAACTTATACAATCGGGTCACTAAAGTCGCTCATAATTTAAAACTTTTCAAACGTGTGCACTTTGTCTCTTATATAGGCCTCCGAGGCCTAAAAACACTCCTAGGGGCAGTACGGAACAAAACCGAAATTGTCCAATAGACTTAGGGCACTTTAGGAAATTTTCCCTTAGTTGAAGTGTAACACGCCCGTGGGGCATAGAACATGCCCGTATCCTTTTCCAGTATGCAACACGGCCAAGGCACACGCCCGTGGGCTTAGCCCGTGTGCTACACTGACTTCAACCTCACCATTTTGTTAAATAAACAAGGCCAAGGCACACGCCCGTGTGCTTAGCCCGTGCTCTATGCTGACTTAAAATTTCAAGTGTAGGGGACACACGGTCATAGCACACACCCATGGGAGTAGCCCGTGTGTCACACACGGCCTAGACACATGCCCATATGTCTACCCATGTGGACCTTGCTAGGCTATTTTCCAAGCCTTAAGTCACCCTCTACTAGCCAATTACACTTATAAATTACTATAGTGCATATTTAGGCCAAATTATCCATTTGTAAGTATGAAACTTTGATTAATCTCATTGCATGTGAACCTCGTATCATTGGTTTCATACATGCTAAGTTAATTCTTATCTTACGTTTAATGATCTATATTTCTGCTTGACATAATAAGGTTGGATCGTTATTATAACTCATTGCCAATTATAACTAAGCCATCGGATATGAATATAAACATGCATAGATTTGTAGGGCATAGCCTACTTCAAAATGAGCCAATTCCCATGGCCATATACAAAGAAATATAAACATATTTTACATGCCTTCACTAGGCAAATCAAATGACATATATATAACAAAATACTCAAAAATCCTATACATGCCATTGGACAAAATAGAAATGTCTTTATACCAAAGCTTGTCTAGTTGATAAGGTGATGACTCTCCAATTGTCTTCCAATCCTTATAAGTCCTTGAGCTCTGAAAAGTAGGAAAAAGAGAGGGGTAAGCATTTACATGCTTAGTAAGCTCGTATAACTAGAAGGTAAACTTACCGATTATTTAACATGCAACCATATAAGGCAATGAAACCAACAAGCATGAAATGGTTTCCCCAACAGATATACTCAATCATCAAGTTAGTTACATAACAATGTACCATGTAATTCATCTTAGATGAGCTCATCATTTAACATATCATCTATACATATTTGTTGTGATAGTCCCGTTGAGTTTCTAGGAAATCTTGATGGATTATCCATTTACCATCAATTCGTACGAATGATCGCTTCAGTATGCACTCCTGCGAACCTCACATCTTACGGCGGGATTACCTGTCCAGGCTAAATCCCCCGCAATGTAAACTCATAAGGTGATGTCGGGATTACCAGTCCAGGCTAAATCCCTTATAACGACAAACACCCTTATTGAGCTCGGATCTAAATTACCAGTCTAGGCTAAATTCAGACCCTAATCGGATTACCCGTCCAGACTAAATCCACAATGCACACATATTCTTCGGGAGGCTCGATCACTTAAGGAACACCAGTCCAGGCTAGATCCTTTTTATACTTGAGATCTTCGGATTACTGGTCCAGGCTAAATCCTTTTCTGCAACACATGCAGGATTTCAAGTCTCATGTAAATCGTGGTTTACCCATCGAATTCCCTTTCCACCCTCAACCGAGACATTATCCAACAATTCATTATTAAGGATGCAATTCATGCATTTTCATGCCATCAATAATGCAGTTATCATGCATTCACAAAACATACAAATATGCATGTTATAGGTTTACTTCGAGTTATCCGAACTTACCTGGTATTTGTTTCGGAGCTGTGTTTCGGTTATTCCAAAACCTTGCGTTTACCTCGATCGACCTCCAAAATTTGTTTCTCGGGGTCTATAACAACAAAATTATATCATTAATTCACTACATTACACTTTTCAAGTTTAATTTCTACCTCCGATCCAAATGATCGTTTTGCCCCTAACCATTGACATTTTTATGATTTAGTCCCTAGGCTCGTATAATAAAACACATGCAATTTCTATCTTACCCAAGCCTATCCGAGCACTTTTCTCTCTTATGGCAGCCCACATTTTCCATTATTTTCACATTTCTACCACATATTTAACAACTTTTGCAAAAAGGTCCCTTTAGGGGTTTTTCATTAATATCACCAAAGAAAAGATGTTTAACACACCTTCAACTTTCATATCCCTCCATAATCCACCAAAATACAAACAAATCATGCATGGGTAAATTTTTAAACATGAACCCCAGCATGAAATATGGGTAGAAATGGAAAGATCAAGCTACCTGGATTTCAAAAATACAAAGAATATTAAAACAGGGCTTGGGAGCACTTACTATTGAGCTTGAAATGTTTGAAAACCCTAGCTATGGTGACAAGAGAATTTCGGCAGCTATGGGGAAGAAGATAGCTGATTTTGGCTTGATTTTTCCCATTTTATTTCATTAAAAAGCCAAATGACCAAAATACCCTTATGCCCTTTCTTTGAAATTTCATCCATGCAAGCCCATTTTTGTCCAAAAACTCAAAAATTAAGCAAATTGCTCTTTAAGGCCTTCTAGTTTATAATTTAAAGTAGTTTCATACAAATTGCTTCTAGAATCCAAGTTTTGCAATTTATTCAATTTAGTCCCTAATTTCCAATTGGACACCTTACTCAAGGAATTTCTTCATGAAACTTTAACACATGCATAATCTCATATTCTAGGTCTCATAATAATCATAAAACAAATATTTTGATGTCAGATTTGTGGTCCCGAAACCACTGTTTTGACTAGGCCTGTTTCGGGATGTTACACCATGGCCGTGGGAAAACTGGAGGGTTTATTGACTTGGGTCACACGGCCGGCCACAAGCTCTTGTGCCAGCACGTGTGTCTCACATGGCCAGTAGACACGCCCGTGTGTCTAGGCCGTGCCAAACCTGTAGGGTATATTGACTTAATTTGAAGGGCTACCCCAGGTGACACATGGTCATGTACCAAGGCCATATGTCACATACGGTCAAGCCACACGCCCGTGTGCTCGGCCGTGTGGAGTGAAAGTAGGCTTGGTTGAAGCCACATTTCTCACCCTTTCTCAAGCATACCTAAACCACAACATTTGTACCAATTCAATACATTAATAGGCAACCAAAACATGCTATTTCATACACATTTCATGTCATTTCATACCATTTAAAATCCATCCATTACATTACTCAAATCTACAACCAAAATCATGCCAAATCAATATGCCATAACCTTAACTTCCGTATGCATTTTCTCACCATCTTATTAACTATTTTATGCCTTATAACATACCATTTCATCATCAATAAGCCAATCTACAACATGCCATGACAATCATATCAAAACACAAGGCAATCAATATAACACATTTCATTTACCAAACTCATAACTTAAGCCAACTTAAATGGCCAAATACACACCAACATTTTCATCATATACAAGACAAATCCCATGGCTATATCATAACTCAAAACATATCATCATATCACTAGCCTATACATGCCATATACCATATTTACAGGCATCCAAAAGTACCAACAAGTAGTCGATAGTGTGATGACAATTCCCAATGATCCCCAATGTCCGAGCTAGCTTCAATAATCTATAAAATAGGGAAAGAACACTCAAAGTAAGCTTTAAAAGCTTAGTACGCCATATACAAATAAAATTACCACATGAATTAATATCATTTCTGTCAATAGGCAACTATAAGTAAACACATATAAGTTTACAAACCTTTCTCATTGTACACATATTCAATATCATAATTGAATTCATTAAATACTTCTCTTTTTAATACTCATATGAATTTTGTACGTACCTGAGTCACTTAACTCATTCAGACATTCTTTCTCAACTTGACTTTGCCAGTTGAACCGCTTAAAATCGTTAAGGATAATCAGAAATCACATAAAGCTCGTACAATGCCATATCCCAGATGTGGTCTTACATGTTATCAGATATCGATGCCACTGTCCCAGTTAGGGTCTTATACGAAATCATATAACGATGCCAATGTCCTAGACATAGTCTTACATGTAATCACATTTCGATAACCTAATGTCATGACATTTGTATCCTATACTATTCCTAAGGTTCGTACAAGACTTTCGGATATCGAAACATCGTCAATTCTTACTCGTATTTGTTCATTAAACGTTCATAGCAATTTAATAACAATTAAACATTTATAAATCAATTTAAAGGTAGTTATTTGCATATAAACTTACCTCGTATATACAATGAACGGATCGGATCGACTACTCGACCACTTTCGATTTCCCCCGATCTAAATCCGATTTCTTTCTTTCTTGATCTACACACATTCAAAATTAACTCATTTATTCACCAAATCATTCAATTTAGTCCACAAACACATATTTGGGCATTTTTTTTACACTTTAGCCCTTATAGTTTCACATTTCTTCAATTTAGTCCTTATTTCAATAAATGTAAAATTACACCAATTCAATTCAAACCCATGTGTGCCGAATTACTATAGTACCCTTAGTCATCCATATTTAACATTTATTTCACATTTGAACCCCATATTTTCATCTTTTCACAATTTAATCCCTAATTTATATTTTCTCTAAAAATCACTTAACAAAACATATTAATCTATCAACAATTATTCATTTTCCATAATAAGCATTCAAAAACATCAAGCTATCATCAATGGAAACTCACAAATTCATCAAAAAATTTAGAAATTAGGGTACAGGCTAGCTAGATTACTAAGCAAAGATCTCAAAAACGTAAAAATCATCAAAAACCGAACAAAGAACATATCTTAATCTAGCTACCAAGGTGCCGAATGCATGAAAGCTTCAAATCCTTGTTTGCTTTTCTCAATTTCAGTTAACAAAGATGAATGAAGATGATATTTTAACTTTATTTTATTTTAATTACCTTAATAAATTAAATTACACATTTAACCTTAATGAAACCATTATAAAATCACCTAATATATGCCCATTTATATCCATTCTCACTATCAATGGTCTAATAGCATTATAAGGACCTTTTGTTTAATAAACCATAGTAAATAGACACTCTTAACTTATAGCATGTTACTTTTGTATTTTATGCAATTTAGTCCTTTCGTCAAATTAAGATCCAAACAATAAAATTATTTCACGAAATTTTCACAAATACATACTCACATGCTATAAACACCAAAAATAATATTAAAATAATTCTTGACCTCGAATTTGTGGTTCTAAAACCACTGTTCTGATTTATCTAAAATCGAGCTATTACAATTTGTAATAGTTAAAATCTAAGAACTTCAAGGGTAATTTAAACACTTTAATATTCTGAGTTTAACCTATATAAAACCCATTGTAATTAGTTTAAACAGATAATTTTAGGGAGATAGAAATTATTCTTAGGTTTTTTATTTCGTTCTTAGTTTTCACTTAGGGTATTTTATGTTCTTGTAATCGAAAGATCCTATTCCAAAGTGAGACTTTCGCGAGGGGAGATCGTTTCGGAGGCACACGATCATCGATAAATCCATGAGCATCTCTTTTCCTTATTCTATTCTTTATATCTCTTTCTATAACATTGTTAGTTGAATGTTTGTGTAAAGGTTAGAATCAATTTATGCTTTATGCATATGTCACATGTTTCAATTGTTTTAACCTAATTAATTGATTGAAAGATAGAGTTTCATAGCGGATCAGTTGGTTGGGAAAGGAAGAACTTAAAACCCTAGGCTTGACGACCTTAGGAAGTCATATAGGTAGGAATGAACCCGAAGTCGATATTGTTTATTCGTGAAAAGCTTACCCGAATCTAGTCTGGACTGTGAGGTCGAGAGATAAGTAGTTCTTACCAACTTGTTAGGTTAATTGAATGTCGAAAGGTACAACTAGGTTGATGACTAGCTATGTAACACCCCTAAACTGTATCCATCGTCGAAATAGGGTTATGAAGCATTACCGAAGTTTACAGATCAAATACCAATATTTCATAACATTTAACATTCATGTAAGATATTATTCATAAATAAACACATATAACATAACATTTATTATCAACATGTTATTATAAAACATTTATTTCATGCCTTTATAAGTTTCATTTCATCATAAGTAACATTTTTACTCAAACACTTGAGTATTGCTTCCAGCATTATCAGAATTAGCTCGATTGGAAAGCATCTCTATCTATTATTAAAATAATTCTTATCAGAGTCGGGAGATATCACACTATCACAGGTTATATAATGGCATGTATAGCTAATCTCATATACGCTATGTTAGTTCGAGAATCGGCTAAACCATAGCTCTGATACCAATAAATGTAACACCATTAACCCGTATCTATTGCCAAAATAAGGTTATAAAGCATTACTATAACACCCCTAATCCGTATCTGTCGCCAGATTAGGGTTACGAGATATTACCAAACAAAAACACAATTTAAAACGATCACATACACGCACTTGCATTAACTCTTTTTTTTAAACATATAATAATTTCAATAGCCAATTAAATTACTAATACCATAGGGATGAATATACTTTTAATTCAAACTCATAATACATGCAGATATACAGACTTCATTACACTTTAGTCACATACTGTAATCATACACAATTGGATTACGCAAAATGTAATACTTATTATCATTTGATAAAAATCAAATCAAATTAGGCATCCATTTAATATTAAGTTAAACATTTATTCATCATATAAAAAACATATAATTATTATAATTTATTGTTGCACATGCCTTTATTCACCTAGTCATACTTCTATACATGTAGCCAAGACAAGTTCGTTCTTAACTTTTACTCACTCACAGTTCAAATCAATTAACTTACAATTCTATATACTTTAAATGTTTAATTCATTATACATATTATATAATAAAATGTTCCAACATTTAATAAGCTACAGTTGGATATAACATACTATAACCACCCATGTTAATCACATTTACTGAACTACATTATAAAATAAATTAATGATTCCATATAACATACCCAACTTGTCACTATTGGATCAAACATTAATTAGCTACTACAACTGAATTTAAACAGCTCAAACTCATCCTAAAACATGCATGCATAACTCAACTAGTTGACCGAAAATAATCATTAACTAAAGATGATTATTTCTATAATTTCAAAACATTACCCATATATAGACATATACAGAATGTAAACACTTCATACTATGTATCAAATATATACCTTATCAAGTTCGATTACGATTTTATAATTTCACATTCCATATTTACTTCATAAGTCATTTGTACCAAACATTAAATACTTACTTACCTTACCTTGAATAGGTAACAAGTTAATCCATACTTGGTATATAGCTCGTTTTACACATTCAAACATAGCTTATCGTTGCCCGATGAACCAGCTGGAATTGGATAGGGCACTCGGATAATCACATAAAATGTACAATGCCAATGTCCCAGACTTGGTCTTACATGTAGCCACATACCGATGCCACTGTCCCAGACAGGGTCTTACTCGTAAACACATATAGGAATCACATATCAATGCCATGGTCTTACTCACACACATATATTGGAATCCTATGTCATGACATATGTATCCTAACTATCCTTAAGGTTCATACGGGACTTTCGGACGTCGTAACTCGATCAAAATGAAGTCATCACATAATTGCCAAGCTTAATAACATTCGGCTATTACATATACAAAATCATATATTTCAATTCAGCATATATACTTTGCATTAGATTAAAGTTAAGTACGTCTATTTGCTTATAAACTTACCTCGGACAATGAAAAATCGGTACGGATCGACTAGTCGACAACTTTTATTTTCCCCCGATCCAAATTCGATTTCTTTGGTTCTGGATCTAGACATATTCAAATTAAGCTCATTCAAACATATTTTCATTCAATTTAGTCCAAAAACAAATAAATGAGAAAATTACCATTTTACCCCTAACATTTACAATTTTTATAATTTAGTCCTTATTGCACAAAACACAAAATATGCAAAATTTTCCTATACCCATGTTTGGCTGAATCTTACCCATTACCATACAAGTCCATATATTTTTTTTATTTCACATTTTAGTCCCTCAAATTATTATTCTTGCAATTTAGTCCTAATTACTCAAAATCATCAAAAACTCCAATACAAAACATGTTAATCTAAAACATATCTTTCATATTTCATCATCAAACAACAAAAACCACAAGATATCAACAATGGCATAACTAAAAATATTCATCAAAATAAAAAATTAAAGCTTGGGTCTTGAAGATTAGTAAGCAACGATCTCAAAAAACGTAGAGCAACGATCTCAAAAAACGTAGAAATTATCAAAAACCGAACAAAATCTAACCTTGATTGAGCTTTTCAAAGTGTCAAACCCTAGCCTTTGTTTTCTTCTTTTTCTTTGTCTTAGTTTCGGTGTATGAACAAAGGTAATGATATGAATATGACTTATTTTATGTTTATTATATGATATTTTATAATCTATTATTTCATTTACAATTTTAACCTTAGTTAAAACATTATGCTATCACATTTTAATGTTCTTAGCCATCCACTTATATTGCTAGTGGTCTATTTTCAACTTAAGGACTTCCATTCAATAAGCCAATAACAATTTGCCCCTTTATGCTTTTAACTATCAAATTTTTAATTTATGCGATTAAGTCCTTTTATTTAATCAGATACCTAAACGACAAAATTAAATCAGGAAAATTTCACAGATATAAATTCACACAAAATAAACACAGAAAATAATTTTTAAATATTTTTCTGACTATGATTCATGGTCCCAAAACCACCGTTCCAATTAAGGTCTAATTCGGGCTGTTACAATTACCGAAATTTACATATCAAATACCAATATTTCATAACATTTAACATTCATGTCAGATGCTATTCATAAAGTCCCTTATATGAGCCCTCGAGGCCCAAAATATGCATTAGAAACAAGTTAGGACTAAACCGGGTACTCAAAGAATTTTTCTCAAAATCTCAAAATTTTTCCTAGGTGTAGGTGTCACACGTCTGTGTGGTCAGGCGGTATGGTTCACATGGCCAAGGGACACGCCCGTGTCTCAAGCCGTGTAACTCTCTGACTTGGGTCACATGGCCAAGTCACACGCCCGTGTGCTAAGCCGTGTATAGCTGCAGAGGTCACACGGCCAAGCCACATGCCCGTGTGCCAGGCCGTGTGAAAATACCTGGGCATTCTGTTTTGAAATTTTTAAGATGCAGGGGACACACGGCTAGGCCACATGCCCATGTGCTAGGTCGTGTGTCATACACGGCTGAAACACACGCCCGTGTCTCTGCTCCTGTGGACGAAAATAGGCTATTTTCCAAGCCACATTTTTCACAACACTTAAACACATTCACAAACCATATTAAAGCATTTAAAACAAGTCCAAATCATGTCTTAAACATGACATAATATCACATACAACCAATGTACTCTTAGGTACCCCAGATGTAACACCCCTCGCCCATATCCCATGCTGGAACAGGGTTTGAGGTGCTACCTAACTTAAACTCAACCAATATTAGGAAATCGGGCCATAAAATTTTAAAACTTTTCATTTCATATTCAATTTGTCCCTTAATAGGGCTTACGGGGCCCAAAACATACATTTAAGGTGGTTCGGGACTAAACCAAAAACTTAAGAAAAACTTGGAAAAATTTCATGCTTTAAGGCTCCACACGCCCATGTAGGTATAGAGCAGACGCCTGTGTGCTAGGGGCACGCCCATGTCCCTAACTCGTGTACAAAAACCTGGACATTCTGCCAATTTAGTCATGAACAAATTGAAGCCACACGGCCAAGGCATACGCCCGTGTCCTATGGCCGTGTCCTTCACATGGCTGAGACATATGGCCGTGTCTCTTGCCCGTGTACTCACTACCATACATACTGACTTCAAAAACTTAGATGTAGGGGACACACGGCTAGACAACACACCCATGGGGACGAATCGTGTGTCACACACAGCCTAGACACATGCCCGTGTGTCTACTCGTGTGGACAAATACAAGGCTATTTTCCATGCCACTTTGTCACCCTCACAACACATGCACACATACTTATACAATAGCATACAACAGGGCAAAATTAGGCACTTAAACATTTCTAACATGTCATGACCATGGCAATTTCAAATGCAATAGATATCATAGATTTTACTCACATCTTTACCACATTCATGCCATAATCATTATAAACTCATCATGTAAGCCCATAGCACATGCATGCATATTTAAAATGGGTTTACAACCCCATAACTAAAATAATCCAATACATTTGGCTAAAGCATAATATCACATGCTCAAATATTTAAACCCTATACATGCCATACACTCAAAGTACCTGAAATTACTTACACCAATAGCGATAGCTTGACAGTGTGATAATATCTCTGACGAACTCCAACCCGAGCTAACCTGACAACACTAGAGAACATGGGAAAGGAAGAGGGTAAGCTTTACACTTAGTAAGTTCATATGAAAATGATAAGCAACTCATTAACATGTTTTATCAATATTCCCAACATATTCTCAAGTTCATGATAAGCTGTCTCCTTGTACAATAGTCAATAAAATATTTATATCTGGAGCTACAAAACTCTAAATTAAGTTCTGTTAATTTTCCTTAAAACTAGACTCATTTTACTTTCTACCACCAAATTTCCAAAATTTTTTGCTTAGCCAAATAGTACAGTTTATTCCTCAAAGTTACTCTTGATTCACTGTCTGATAGTTCCGACCCTTCTACACTAAAGTTCATTTATCTCTTAACACAGAGCTCGAATAATGTTTTCATCTATTTCTATTGAAAATAGACTAATTAAGGATTCTAAACATATAAATTATAACTAATAACTATTTTTTTACAATTTATAATGATTTTCTCAAATTAGAACAGGGGATTTCAAAGTCATTCTGACTCTATCTCACACAACTTCAAATATCTCATTATAAAAAATTCTTTTGCTTACACGGCCTCTTTTATAAGAAACTAGACTCAATAATATTTAATTCCATAATTTATTCAGCCTCTAACTAATTTTCCACTCTTTTTAGTGTATTTTCAAAGTCAAACTATGGCTGCTGTCCAAAACTATTTTAGTGTAAATTAACGATACTAAGTTTATCACACCATATGAATTCATTTCAACCACATTGGTAAGGCTACATATTCATACATCATAAGTATAGACCTATAATCACAAGGTCATCACAAAATCATTCTCATAGGCATGAATTAGTTATTTACATCTTCATCAAATGTGCATCATAAACTGAAATCATTTCTCATGAGCTTGGCATACATACCTGTGTTACTCAACATGCTCATTTTCATTCCTTACTAATCATAAAACATGAATTGAATTCACATCTCATCAATTTCAAGTAAGTACTTGTACCACTCACAATATGATCATAACCTTTCTCATTTAGCTTAAATCGTAACTCTCACCGTTGAACCATTCGGAAAGCTTTTGGATATTCACTAAGCCTCAAACATAGGGTATAATATCGATGCCATGTCCCAGACATGGTCTTACACTAGCTCTCACACATCCGTGCCGATGCCATGTCCCAGACATGGTCTTACACAGACACATCTCATAGCCGATGCATGTCCCAGACATGTCTTACACTAGCTCTCATCTCAATACCGATGCCATGTCCCAGACATGATCTTACACTGGCTCTCATAATGTGGCCGATGCATGTCCCAGGCATGTCTTACACTAGCACACACATATCGTCCAAATGTCATGGCATGAATATCCGTTTATTCCTAAGGTTCAACCGGGAGGTTCCTCTACATCAATTCTCATCATACATAATTATTTCCACAATCAAGTAATTTATGCTATATCAATCCAAATACGTATAATAACGATGTAGTTATATTATTTACATATGACTTACTCGTTTCTATGGGATATTATATTCCATTGAATTTCTAATGTATTCTACCATCATGTGAATGTTATTAACTTTTGGCATCACTTTCATCATACTCAATATCATCAACATATAATTCAATACAACTGAGGAAAGATAGATTCAAGTATATTAACAATAACATGGATAACATGCTTATTTAGTCATACGAACTTACCTCGACACCAAATTGGTAAAAGAGGCCTAAACATCAATTTCTCATTTTTCCTCGTTTTAAGCCCGAATCTCATTTTTCATCATATATAACATCACATTGAACTTATTAACACAAATACTAATCAAATTAGTCCAATGACACATTTTGGAAAATTTTTTTATTTTGCCCCTATACTTTGCCAAAATTACCAAATTGCCCCTAGGCTCGTAAAATTATTTTTATCATATTTTCTTACTCCTTAAGCCAAGATGAACCATTTTCATAACTATAGTAACTCAAAATTTCAACTATTTCACACATTTACAACTTGTTTTACAACTTTGCAAAATACCCCATTTTAGGTGTTTTCATGCAAACTCCTTTCATAAAAGTTGTTTATAACACTACCAAGACTCATATTCTTACATAAAAACTCAGAAAACAATACATATGATTTCATGGCAAAACCCTAGACTCTTAATCATTTTGCAAAATAGTCCCCTCTTTTGAAAGCTCATGCTTTAGGGGTTCCAAAAATGTAAAAATCATCAAGAAAGACATAAAAAAATCACTTGCTAGCATGGAAGTTTCTTTGCTGAAATTTTCCAGCTTCAAAACCTTTTTCTTGGCTGGAAAAATCAGTGGAGAGAAGATGAAGAAAATATGATATTTTCTTTTCTTTATTTTATTACTTATTTGTCAAATAAGTCACCCAACACTTACCTAACATATTTGACCATTTAATTCCTTGTCTCATGGCCGGCCATCACTCTTTCAATGGCATAATTTCACATTAAAAACCCACAATTTAAGATACAAGGCAATTTAATACCTTTAGGCATTAAAACACAACTTTTACTTTTTACGCGATTTAGTCCTTTTTCGAAATTGGACTAGAAATCGCTAAAATTAATATGCCAAAATTAACATGAACCTTTATAAACATGTTATATCACATAAAATAACATCAAAATAATTTTCTCCGGGCTCGAAATAGTGGTTCCGAAACCACTGTTCCGACTAGGCCCAAAATCGGGCTGTTAAGCCAGATGACAATTTATTATCATGTTAAGCTATCATTCATACTTGTCTAGTTACCAAATACATATATGCATGATCACATTCATGTTCAAATATGATAGATCCACTTCTAAATATATCAAAATATGTCAAACACAAGTCATTCCAATGGCTAGTTATAATTAAAACATTTATATGCCATTATTGCCTAAATAACATATACATGCCATTATAACCATAATTGATTTACCATATATATGAAAATGGGCCTATGGATATTGTGAGTGATCTCCGCCAAACTTCCAATCCAATGAGCTTCAGAATTACTATAGAACAGGGGAAAATAAAATAGAGTAAGCATATAATACTTAGCAAGTTCGTATAAGCATATAATGCTTAGTAAGTTCGTATAATATAGTAATTAACTTACCACTCATTTAAATTCAATATAAACATATAAGACACAATTAATCAACTTGATCATGAGCCCTAACACATATCCTCATCACCCCTTACCCGAGACCATCGCTGAGGTCGAGTACGAGGCATTACTAAACTTATTTTAGCATTTAAATAAGTTCAAACAATTTATTTTAGAATTTCTAGACAAGTTGGCTAACTGCGTCACAGTCGCTAAAAAAAATCATATCTCAAGTTACAAAACTCGAAATTCAATTCCAAAACTCGAAATCCAATTCCATTAATTTTTCCTGAAACTAGACTCATATGTCTACTTACTAATTTTTTTTCTAGAATTTTTGGCTGGGCCAATTAGTACAGTTTATTAGTTAAAGTCTCCCCTGTTTCAGGGTTCAGCTACTCTGACCCCTATGTATTACGAATCAGATATCTCCCTGTACAGAGTTTCAATGATTATGTATTTTATTTCTCATAAAACTAGACTCAATAAGGATTTCATAAATGTAAGGTAAAACTCCTAATTATTGTTGTACAATTTATGGTAAATTTTTAAAGTCAGAATAGGGGATTCAGAAATCGCTCTGACCCTATTTCACCAAAACATAAATATCTCATAAAATACAACTCTTTTTTTTTATTTTGTTTCTTCCACATGAAAATAGATTTATTAAGCTTCAATTCCATATTTTATTAATCATCTAATTCTATCTCTAATATTTTTAGTGATTTTTCAAACTCACATCACTGTTGCTGACTGATTTTGTTTTATGGCCAATTTTACCTTTCCAAGGATTTTCATGGTTTAGTTAAGACATAAAGCATACATGTTATTATATATAAATTTGATTAGCCATTCCAATAGCTAATCATTCTCAAACATTTCCATTCCATCCATGGGCCATATCGTAAGATTACACAGACAAAATGATTGGGATGCTATACTTGCCATATTTCCAAAAATTACAAGTCATTATACTGCAATTGTCCAGTGATAGTGTGAACGTGCCTCCGACTGTCCCGATCTCCAAATTGACTTGTCAAAAATACAAAGAATGAAAAGGAGAGAGTAAGCATAGATGCTTTGTAAATCCATCTACAAATAACAAATAACTTAACAAAGCAACTATACCAACCAACATTAGTATAATATCACCAAAACGTATATCACATTTCTATTCATCATTCATCATCTTACCATATTACTGTTGTCATATCCAGTCTCAACTTGAGGGTTAAGTACATACCTGCCCAAAGTACCCATTCTACAACACTTACCAATACGTCACTTGCATCTTGAGTATTCTTCCATTTTACTAGAATTTTTCCCATTGAACACATCGGAATATAATTCGGATACATGGAAAGTTTGCACATAAGTGCCACATATGTAGCCAAGCTACCATGTAACCCGCCCATAAGAGAACTCGGACTCAACTCAACGAGCTCGGGCGTTCGCATCCATAAGTGAACTCGGACTCAACTTAACGAGCTCGGATGCCTAGTTACATCTTACAAACTCGGACTCAACTCAACGAGTTCGAATATTTGCACCCATAAGTGAACTCGGACTCGACTCAACGAGCTCAGATGCCCAAGTATCCTAATCTATTCCTAAGGTTCAACAAGACTTTCCTTGTTCGTACTCCTTTACCATTCTCCTTGGAATACCAGTGACGATACTTCAGTAGTATTTCACATTTTTCACTTAATTCATAATTTTTTTTTTGCATATTGTCCAACAATTACCACAAAGCATAGAATCGCATAATAACAATCATAATATCGTATAAATAGCATTAAATGATTTAAAATAACGATTATATTACAATATTTACATATGAACTTACCTCGGTACAATATGTTAGAAATCAAGCCTATTCCTCGAAAACTTTATTTTTCCCTCAATCACGACTTGAATCTCGTTTCTATTGATCTATAATAACAAATTTAGCTTATTTAATACTCACATTTATTAAAACAATCCTTGACTCAAACTTTGGCAAAATTATATTTTTGCCCCTAAACTTTTGCATATTTACACTTTTGCCCCAAAGCTCAAAAATTAAACTTCATTCTAATTTCTTATATTTTATGACATACTGATCATTTTTCTCTTCTATAGCAACATCAAATTCACACTCTATAATGTATTTATGAACATTAGGTATTTTTACCGATTTTGTCGTTTTAGTCGTTTTCACGTAAAATCGCTTAGCAAATGTTATTTAACACAATATCAAACTTCATATTCTACCATAAAACATCAAAATAAACACATTTCACCTATGGGTAGTTTTCCAAATATAAACCCTAGATTAAATTATTGGTAGAAATAGATAAACCGAGTTACGAGGATTTCAAAAATATAAAGAACATTAAAAACGGGCATAGAAATCACTTACAATCAAGGCTTAAAAATGTTGAAACCCTAGCTATGGTGGAGAGAAAAATTTGGCAGCAACTTATGGAGGAGATGATCATTTTTGTGTTATTTTCCCCATTTTATTTCATTTAATATCCAAATGACCAAAATGCCCTTCCTTACTAAACTTTCAAAAATTCCATCCATATCTAATTTTTGTCCATAAACTTAGAAATTGGTCAAATTTCTATTTAAGACCTTCTAATTAATATTCCAAAGCAATTTCATACTAAAAACTTCTAGAATGCAAGTTTTGCAACTTATTCAATTTAGTCCCTAATTTCAAATTAAGCACTTTATGCATAGAATTTCTTCACGAAATTTTTACACAATCATGCAATCATATCATAGACCTCAAAATAATCATAAAATAATTATTCCTATCTCGGATTTGTGGTCCCAAAACCACTATTCCGATTAGGCCTAATTCGGGATATCACAACTCTCCCCCCTTTTTGGGATTTTTGTCCCCGAAAATCTTACCAGTAAATAGGTGTGGGTATTGATTTCTCATAGTTTCCTCGGGCTCCCATGTAGCCTCTTCTACCTCATGTTTTTGCCACAATACTTTCACGAGTGCGATACTTTTGTTTCTTAGTTGTTTGACCTCCTGAGCTAAAATTTAAATCGGTTCTTCATTGTAAGTCATATTCGGTTGCAACTCAATTTTTGTCAGTGAAATCACATGTGAAGGATCCGAACAATACCGATGTAACATAGATATATGGAATACATCATGAATCTTCTCTAATTCTGGTGGTAATACTAACCGATACGCTACGGTCCGATAAAACGTGGACTCAACTTGCCTTTCCGACCGAATCTAAGAACTTTATTCCACGGAGACACTTTTAAAAACACTTTATCACCAACTTGAAACTCGATCTCTTTTCGCTTCAAATCTGCGTAAGATTTTTGCCTATCCGGCGACTTTCAAGCGATCTCGAATCACTTTCACTTTTTCTTCAGTTTTCTTGATTAAATCAACTCCGTAAATCTGGTTTTCTTTGAGTTCAGTCCAATACAGCGGTGTCCAACACTTGCGACCATACAACGCTTCATAAGGTGCCATTTTCAAACTCGTCTGATCACTGTTATTGTAAGAAAATTCCACCAATGGTAAGTACCTTTTCCAACTTCCTTGGAATTCCAACAGGCAACATCTGAGCATGTCTTCAAGAATTTGAATTACTCTCTCTAATTGTCGATCAGTCTATAGATGGAAGGCAGTGCTGATGTAACGCCCCAATTTTTTAGATTTTCGGGATTTCTGTGATTTTTGATGAATTTTAGAATTTTCGTGTTTTGACGGTACAATGTAGGTCTGAGTATGTTAGTGGGCCTTTGGAAGGCCCAAGAGTAAATTTAACCCGAGGCAATTTTAGAATTTTCAATTTTAGAGAGAGAGGGTTCTGGCGTTATGGGCTTTTAAAATAAAGGTGGTAAAATAAACCACAAGAAGATCTGTGGTAAAGTGGCATGTGACGCCACATAGGTGTTTGGGGAGTGGCGTGTGGATGTTTAGGGGGAGCCAAGGTTCAAGTCATAAGGTAAGTTAATTAGGGTATTTATTTTTGTGAACAGGAAAGGTAGGTATTGGAACATAGGTGGAACTCTGTTAGGAGGAGTTTGAGCTGTTCAGGGGATTGAGTAAGGGAGAGACAAGGGAGGAAATTTAGGAGCTGATCAAGGAGCTTGGTGTTGGCCGAATGTTGGACTCTTGAGGAGCAAGAGTTGGCTGGCCAAGGGTCTCTAGTATAGGCAAATTCGGCTAGGTCTCTGAAGTAGCAATTTCAGCATTAGGGAAGTTTTGTGCCGTTTCTTTGTAGCTTTTCCTTTAGGGTTTCGATTTAGTCTTCTTTTGGCTTGCTGAAATAAGGTATTGTGCTTAGGGTTTTTCTCTTTTCCCTTCCATTTTGCTAGTATCCAAAACTTGGAACACCTCATAACTTTCTGTACCATTTTCCCTTGCCATAACTGAATACTACTTTCCCTTCTCACCTTTCTTTCTTCCATCTTTTCCTTTTCCCCATAGCCGAACCTATACTCCCCTCTCTTTTGTCACTTTCAACAATTTCTTTTCTCCATTGTTCCTCAATCGGCCGAATCTACCATCCCTTTCCTTCTATTCTTCTCTTCATTTATTCCCCTCACATCTAGGAAGCTGAATCTTACTATAGCCGAACCTCTTTCCCTTTTTCTTTAAGAAGCCGAAACCTTCATACCTGTGGTATAGAAAGCCAAATCTTTGGCTACTCGAACCTGTTTCTTCGCGTAACCACGGTATATCGGGATTAATATCATAGATAGGAACACTCTTTTGGGAAGAACGATATTTGTAAGTATTAGAACAACTTTCGTTAGTTACTTATGCTTTAAGGTAAAGCCGAAACCCCTTAAGGGTGGCTAACGTTTGGAGTAAGGGCATATTGGACTCTTTGTTTTGGTTTTGTGTGCGCTAGAGTGGACAAGGGGGGACATTCAGCAAAGGGCTTTGAAGGCTAACACTGTTGGACATCTAGATCTAGTCCATATTTTGGCAGAAAGGTAAGACCTTTAGGAACTAAGGCAATGTTGGCCGAGTATGGTAAGGAGATTAGTACGTATATTGTTTTTGATATATAGTCTAACGTATTAGTAACTCGATTGTAGGCAGCTCGTGTGTGGATCTCGCCAACGTATCGTTACAGATCAGGTGTGTAAATGGCAGCCACTTATAGACTAGATCGGCAAAAGCCGAAACGCCAAAGAGCCGACATTTTGTGGACTTATGAGCGTGCAAGCCCTCGTGAGGTAGTTGTTTGTTAATCCCGGTAATCTCAAGCGGTAAGCTTGCAGAGTGCGCAATTTTGTGCACTTTGGTATATTTGGGCTTAATGGGCCGAAATCGGGTTAATGGGCCAACAGGCCCAATTCGGTAAAAACGCTTGGTAAGTGTTTTACATTAATCTGATAATCATTTGTAATATGCATGAAAACCCTAAAATAGTAAATTTACTAAAATACTCCTAAAGTATGAAAATTACCATTATACCCCTAGGTACAAAGTGACCGTTATACTCCTAGGGTTAATTTTGACTGGAATGCATGATATTCTAATTCCGTATGTTGTATGCCATGACATGTATATATCATTGCATGAGATATGGGTTATATTGATGGAGGAAGCGTTACGGTGGCTATGCCACAAATACTCTCTGATACAGTGGCTCTGCCACAATATTCATATCTGGTGACTCTGTCACAATATCATTACAGTAGCCATGCTTTGCAAATTCTATGGTGTGTAGCAGATGGGTGGGTCGATTTGTCTCCCCACATGGTGTAAGGTTGGTACGGGGGTGTATACGGATGGATATGGGTTGGGTTTTCTGCATACATGATATTTCTATTCTGTACCTGTTATGGGCCTATGGGCTTCATTCTGAATTTTGTATAGGGCTAAGGCCCAACTTAATCTATTTCTGTGGTTTGAACTGATTTGGACTATGGTTGGGTTATTTTACACACTGAGTTTTCCGAACTCACCCCCCTTAATTTCATCCATGCAGGAAATCCCCAACCATAGTGGACTTAGAGCTGTGAGAGATTCGGAGTGGCCATATGTTCTGCAAATTCGATTCTCTTCAGGTGTTTTGACCAGCCTTTACTTACTTTAATTGTTTAAGGTTTTTAAGTTGTAATAAGGCCGTTCGTAAATTTTATGGTTTTCTTAATTGCTTTACTTATACTCGATTTAAACTGTTAGATTCAGGCTGTGTGGGATTTGTTCAAAATTAATAAACGATTTCAAAACACAACGAGCGTAACAAATGGATAACCTAAAGGCTTAATTAATCGGCGTTCTTTTCTTAGTCAACAATTAACCATTGTTTTACAAAATCACCCTGATTACCATAAACAAAGAACATAATCAACCGTAAGTCAATGTGACACGTCAGACTTGGCCGTAACGTCTGGGCCGGGTTTGGGGTGTTACATTTAGTGGTATCAGAGTCAAGTTGCAACAACTCGGCTGTAGACTAGGTCTCAAAAAAAACACACACAAATAAAAGTTTTTGGAAATTAAAAAAATAAAACAAAGATTTTCAAAAATTACTTTGGGAAATTCGTTTTTTTCAAATTTTCTTTCTACAATAAATGATTTCAAAGATTGCAAATCCGGTTTTCTAAAATTTGGATTCTGAGAAGGTGGCACACTGAATCTCTGGCCCAAGTCTGTAAGTATCAGTCTGAATTTTTCTGAATGTTTCTGAATTATCAGCTATATGCATGTACTGAAACCCTATTATGATACTCTGGTTGGGTGATGATACAAGCTGTAGGAATTTTGATAAGTAGATCGAGGCGTAGTAGCTAAGCTACGATTCTGCAAAAAAGAAACTTTGAATTACTGTCTATTCATAAAACATCTGTAATAAACACTGAAATATTTAATTGATGCATAAAATTTGTAATCAGATAATACGATATGAGTACGAGAGCAGCTCGTGGAAGAGGCCGTGGACGTGGCCGAGGTAGTGCACGGGCTGGATCTTCGTCTTCAAGACATATGCCGGTGGCAGATGCACCGGTACCAACGGCAACAGAATGGAGTCTCATGATCAAGGTGCCGGGGATGACGCTCTATCTCAGGCAATGCTTCGTTTTTTGGAAAGGGTTGCCGGTGCAAGTACGGGTAACGGAATTCGAGGATCTATTTCTGAGCGACTCCGGGCTAATGGAGCGGAGATTTTTAGAGGCATATCTTGTAAGGCCCCCACGCCCGAGACCGTCGCCGGAGTCGAGCTTGAGGTGCTACCGAACATAATTTATCAAATTAAGAACTTCGAATCATTTATTTCTACATTCACAGCTTTCTAGCTACCTGTGCCACAGTTACAAGAAAAATTATATCTCGAGTTACAAAACTCGAAATCAAGATCCGTAAATTTTCCCTAAATCTAGACTCATATATCTATTCAGTAAGTTTTTTCTAGAATTTTTTCTTGGGTCAATTAGTACAGTTTATTAGTTAAAGTTACCCTGTTTCAGGACTTGACTGGACTGACCTCTATTTACTACAAACCATATTTCTCTTTGTGAAAAATTTATATGACTAAGCTGTTTGTTTATCCTGAAACTAGACTCAATAAGGATTCCAAGAATATAAAATACACCACCTAATTATTTGTTTACAATTTATGGTAAATTTCTAAAGTTGGAACAGGGGATCCAGAAATCGCTCTGGCCCTATTTCACTAAAATTCAAATATCTTCTAACATATAATTCCTTTACCTGTTTTGCTTGTTTTATGTGAAACTAGACATATTAGGCTTCAATTTCATATTTAATCCATCACCAAATTCTATTTTTATTATTTTTAGTAAATTTTCAAACTCACATCAGTGTTGCTACAATGTTCTGTTTAAGGCAAATTTCATCTTTTCATGAGTTTTTATGAACTAGATAACCAATTAACCTTCCATGACATCAAACATGATCTAAATTAGCCATTTCCATGACTTATCATTATCAAGCATTTTCTCAACCAAATCACCGCCATATCACAAAATTATTTACACAAAGTAGGTATATTGCTATACATGCCATACTTAAATTTTACAAGCCATTTACCAAAATAAAAGTCCTTCGGATAATGTGATCGAACCTTCGACGTGTCCCGATTCCTGAGCTGGCTTGTTCAAAACTACAGTGAATAAAAAGAAGGGAGTAAGCATAAATGCTTAGTAAGTTCATATGCAAATAACAAGTAACATAAAAAATACATTTATACCAAACAACCTTAGCATGGTATCACCAAAACATATATCACATTTCTAAACATCATTCATCATCTTACCACCTTATCGTTGTAGTATCTATTTTCAACCCGAGGGTTAAGTACATACCTGTCCAAAGTGTCCATTTCACAACACTTACCAAAACATCACTTGCATTTTAAGTGTTATTCCATTTCACTAGAAATTTTACCCGTTGAACACATCAGAATATAACTCGGATACATGGATAATTTGCACATAAGTGCCACATATGTAATCAAGCAATCATGTAACCCGCCCCTAAGTCAACTCCGACTCAACTCAACGAGCTCGAGCGTTCGCATCTATAAGTGAACTCGGACTCAACTCAACGAGTTCGGATGCCTAGTTACATCTCACGAACTCGGACTCAACTCAACGAGTTCGGACATTTGCATCCATAAGTGAACTCGGACTCAACTCAACGAGTTCAGATGCTCAACCATCCTAGTGACATGTCACTTGTATCCTAATCTATTCCTAAGGTTCAAACGGGATTTTCCTCGGACACATATCTTTGCCATCTTCCGTAAAATACTGAAACCAATACTCGATAGCACTTTATATTTAACAAATAATACACATAATTTGCATTTTATTCGAAAATAACCACAAAGCATACATTTCATGATAAAAATCAGAATATCGTATAATTAACATCAATAACTTAAAAATAACAATTATGCTACATTATTTACACATGAACTTACCTTGGTACCAAAATATATAGATTTTGCAATTTAGTCCATAATCTTTTCTTTTCCTCGATTGGGGTCGATTCCACGTCTTTCTTGATCTAAAATAACACATTTAGCTTATTTAATACTCACAGTATCAAATTAGTCTTTAATTCAAATTTTAGCAAAATTACAATTTTACCCCTAAACTTTTGCATATTTACACTTTTGCCCCTAATCTCGGGATTAAACTTAATTCCTTATTCTTATGTTTTATAACATGCTGATCACTTTTCCCTTCTATGGCAACATCAAATTCTCACTCTAACATGTACTTATGGCTATTAGGTATTTTCTTAGATTAAGCCCTTTTACTCGTTTTCACTCAAAACCAAGTAGCACAAGTTGTCTAACTTAATTTAAAACCTCATATTCTATCATAAAACATCAAAATTCACAAATTTCACCTATGGGTATTTTTCCAAATATGAACTCTAACTCAAAATATTACTATCATAAGCTATACCGAGTTACCGGGATTTCAAAAACGTAAAAATCATTAAACACGGGACTTGGAATCACTTACTATGAAGCTTGAAAGTTGAAGAAACCCTAGCTATGGAGAGGGGGAGCATTCGACAGAAGCTAAGGAAGATGATAACCAATTTTGTGTTATTTTTCCCTTTTTATTTCATTTAATATCCAAATGACCAAAATGCCCCTCCTTACTAACCTTTCAAAAATTCCTTCCATGTCCTAATTTTGTCCATGAACTTAAAATTGGTTAAAGTACCATTTAAGACCTCATAATTAATATTTCAAAGCAATTTCATACTAAAAACTTCTAGAATGCAAGTTTTGCAACTTATTCGATTTAATCCCTAACTTTAAATTAAACTCGTTATGCCAAAAATTTCTTCACGAAATCTTCACACAATTTTGCAATCATATCATAAACCTCAAAATAATTATAAAATAATTATTTCTATCTCGAATTTGTGGTCACGAAACCACTATTCTGATTAGGCCTTAATTCAGGATATTACAACTCTCCCCCCTTTAAAGATTTTCGTCCTCGAAAATCTTACCGGTAAACAGATGTGGGTATTGATTCTTCATAGTTTCTTCGGGTTCCCATGTAGCTTCTTCTACTCCATGCTTTTGCCACAACACTTTCACAAGTGCAATACTTTTGTTCCTTAGTTGTTTGACCTCTCGAGCTAAAATCTTAATCGGTTCTACTTCATAGGTCATGTCTGATTATAGTTCAATTTCTATCGGTGAAACCACATGTGAAGGATCCGAACGATACCGACGTAACATAGACACATGGAATACATTATGAATCTTCTTCAATTGAGATGGCAATGCTAACCGATAGGCTACCGGTCCAACTCTTTCAATTATTTCATATAGGCTACCGGTCCAACTCTTTCAATTATTTCATACGGCCCGATAAAACGCGAACTTAATTTGCCCTTCCGTCCAAATCTGAGAACTTTCTTCCACGGAGACACTTTTAAAAATACTTTATCACCAACTTGAAATTCAATGTCTTTTCGTTTTAAATCTGCATAAGATTTCTGTCTATCTGAAGCAGCTTTCAAACAATCTCGAATTACCTTCACTTTTTCTTCGGTTTCTTTTATTAGATCAATTCCATAGATAAAATTTTCCATGAGTTCAGTCCAATACAAAGGCGTTCGACACTTACAACCATACAATGCTTCATAAGGTGCCATTTTCAAGCTCGTCTAATAACTATTATTGTAAGGAAATTCTACCAACGGTAAATATCTTTCCCAACTTCCTTGAAATTCCAATACACAACATCTAAGCATATCTTCAAGAATTTGAATTACTCTTTCTGATTGCCTATCAGTTTGTGGATGAAAAGCAGTACTGAAATTTAACTTCGTACCTAACGCGTCTTGCAACTTTTGCCAAAACTGCGAGGTAAACCTCGAATCTCTATCCGAAATAATCGACAATGGTATTCCGTGTAGTCTAAAAATTTCTCTAACATACAGTTCAGCCAACTTGTTAAGAGAATAATCCATACGTACCGGGATAAAATGAGCCGACTTAGTTAATCATCAACTATTACCCGGATGGCATCTTTCTTTCCTCGAGTCAATGGCAACCCTAAAACAAAATCCATAGTAATTCGATCCCATTTCCATTCAGGAACCATAATAGGCTGAAGTAATCCCGAAGGCACTTGGTGTTCAGCTTTCACCTGTTGACAAATTAAACACTTTGATACAAACTCGGAAATATCTCTTTTCATTCCATTCCACCAGTACATTTTCTTTAAGTCATTATACATTTTCGTACTGCCCGGATGAACCGCCAAACAACCATTATGTGCTTCATGCAAAATATTTTGAATCAACTCCTCATTTTTCGGTACACAAATTTGATTTTTAAACATCAAGCAACCATCAGAATCGATTCTGAAATCTAATCTCGTATCAGCTTCACACTGTTTTCTCTTGGCTAGCAAATCTTGATCATTTTTCTGAGCTTCAGAAATCTCTTGTAAAAACATCGGTCTTGCTCTTAACTCTGCTAGAATTGAACCATCATCTGACATTTTCAACTGAGTGTTCATAACTCTCAAAGCAAACAACAAGTTTCTGCTTAAAGCATCGGCAACCACATTCGCTTTTCCCGGATGATAATCAATAACAAGCTCGTAATCTTTCAATAACTCCAACCATCTTCGCTGTCTCAAATTCAAGTCTTTTTGTGACATCAAGTACTTAAGACTTTTGTGGTCGGTATATACCCGACACTTTTCACCATACAAATAATGTCGCCAAATCTTCAAAGCAAACACCACCCATGACCAATTCCAAATCGTGAGTAGGATAATTCCTCTCATGAGGTTTTAACTGCCTCGAAGCATAAGCCACCACTTTTCCTTCTTGCATGAGTACACACCCCAAACCATTTAGAGAAGCATCACTATACACCACAAATTCTTTACCGATTAAATTTTGTACTAACACTGGTGCCTCTGTTAATAACTTTTTCAATTCTTCAAAACTCTGTTGAAATTCTTCCGTCCATTAAAATTTAACATTCTTTCGGAGTAGTCTAGTCATAGGAGCAGCAATTATAGAAAATCCATTTACAAACCGTCGATAATACCCAGCTAGCCCCAAGAAACTTCTAACTTCGGTTACATTTTTCGGTGGTTTCCAATCAACAATGGCTGAAATTTTACAAGGATCAACCCGTATACCATCACCTGAAACAATATGACCCAAAAATCCAACTTCCCGAAGCCAAAATTCACTTTTACTAAACTTAGCATATAGCTGCTTACTTCTCAAAGTTTGCAAAACTATCCTCAAATGCTTAGCATGCTCTGTCTCATCTTTTGAATAAATTAAAATATCATCTATAAACACCACAACAAATTTGTCCAAGTATGGCCGAAATATGCGATTCATTAAATCCATAAACACAGCAAGAGCATTTGTCAACCCGAATGGCATAACTAAAAATTCATAATGACCGTACCTTGTTCTAAAAGCAGTTTTAGGCACATCCGACTCTTCTACTCGCAGCTGGTAATACCCAGATCTCAAGTCAATCTTTGAAAACCATGTCGCTCCTTTTAGCTGATCAAACAAATCATCAATTCTTGGCAACGGATACTTGTTTTTGATTGTCACCTTGTTTAACTGCCGATAATCAACACACAACCTCATAGAACCATCCTTCTTTTTCACAAATAACACAGAGTACCCCAAGGTGAAAAACTCGGTCTCGAAAGCCTTTATCAGTCAACTCTTGCAAATGCGACTTTAATTCTTTCAACTCATTGGTGCCATTCTATATGGAACGATCGATCGGGAGTGTTCGGTATCAAATCAATACCAAATTTTACTTCCACGATGGAGGCAAACCCGACAATTCTTACGGAAATACGTCCGCAAATTCACACAACTGGCAAAAGACTCGATTCAACTTTCTTTTCAACTTCTTTTGTATTAATTACATACGCCAAATAAGCTTCATAACCCTTTCTCAAATATCTTTGAGCTGACATTGAATAAATCACACTAGACAATGCCTCTGATTTATCTGATTCAACCCGCAGAGTTTCACCATTTACACACTTTAATTCTATAACCTTTTCTTTGCAATTTATTATAACATCATGCAATGTCAACCAATCCATACCCAAAATAACATCAAACTCATCAAACGGCAACAACATCAAGTCGGCCAAAAAGTAATGACCTCGAATCATTAAAGGACATTTCTTGCATACTTTATCAACTATCACATATTTGCCTAACGGATTCGACACTCTAATCATAAATTCTGTGTTCTCAACAGGTATATTCATACTAGACACCAGTTTCATGCACACATATGAATGAGTAGAACCGGGATCAATCAAAGTAATAACATTAACATCATAAAGAGAAAATATACCGGTAATCACATCGGGTGAGGAAGCATCTTCACGCGCTTTAATAGCATAAGTTCTAGCCGGAGCCCTTCCTTCAGGTCTAACTACTGCATCTCTGGCTACATTCTTACTGCTTGCTTCACTCCCACCTTTTCTTGGATACTTCCCCTCGAATCCGCACCACTTGTTTTTGTATACCGAAAATTTTCTTTCTGAGCTCTCTCTGGGCAGTCTCTAATAAAATGATCCAGAGAACCACATCAAAAACATTCATTTGCTCTGCACCGACCAAAATGATTTCTACCACACTGCTGGCAGTTGGGTTTAACAAATCTCGAGTTCCCTACACTGGCTGCCGAAGTAGTCTGGGACTTAAGACCCATATTTTGCTTCTTAGAATTCCCATATGATTGCCCAGCTGAAACTTGGGAATGAGGATTCATATCTCTTGACTTTCTGGGTTGCTGTGAGGGTGCATTACTCATTGGTCTTTTCTTCCAATTTCGTGTCTCAGATTCTACCTTTTTCTTTTCCTTAAGTAGTTCTTCAGCCTTGCAAGCTCGATTGACAAGTACTACCATTTCTTTTAGTTCAAGGATCCCAACAAATACCTTGATGTCTTCGTTGAGCCCGTCTTCAAATCGTCGACACATCTTGGCCTCTGTAGGAACATATTCTCTGGCATACTTACTCAATCGAACAAACTCTCTTTCATATTCTGTGACTGTCATATTACCTTGCTTCAGCTCAAGAAACTCTTTATGTTTCTGATCAATAAATCTTTCACTAATATATTTCTTCCGAAACACTTCTTGAAAGAATTCCCAGGTTACCCTCTCTTTCGGTACCACCGAAATCAAAGTCTTCCACCAATTATAGGCTGAATCCCTCAACAAAGATATAGCACATTTCAAACATTCTTCAGGTGTACAAGATAATTCATCAAATACCCGGATAGAATTTTCAAGCCAGAACTCTGCTTTCTTGGCATCATCATCAATATTTGCCCTAAATTCTTTGGCCCCTTGTTTACGAATTCTGTCAACTGAAGTTCTGTGAAATTTTATCATATCCACACCCTGAGGCGTTGGGGGTATAGGTTGAGAAATTGGGGGAGGTGGGGGAGGTCGTACATTTGGGTTCGTACGAACGAACTCAGTGTACCACGCACTCATCATTTGGAGAAAGGCTTCCCGATCCTTTTCTCCTCCTCCACGACCAATGATGAGGAGGTGGATTTTTGGTCGGCGCTGCCCCTTCAGTCAGAGCTGGTGCATTACTCTCTACTTCATCTGCCACAGCTGGATCGGGATCCATTTACTATATAAAAAAATCATATAAAAAGGTCAGAAGTCGTCACACTATCACAATTTATACATATGACATGTATAGCAAAATTCGTACAAACAACACGTAGTCCGAGAACCGACTAAACCTGCTCTGATACTACTAAATGTAATGCCCCCACACTCGAGACCATCGTCGGAGTTGAGCTTGAGGTGTTACCGAACATAATTTATCAAATTAAGAACTTCAAATCATTTGTTTCTACATTCACAGCTTTCTAGCTACCTGCGTCACAGTTACAAGAAAAATCCTCGAGTTACGAAACTCAAAATGAAGATCCGTAAATTTTCCCTAAATGTAAACTCATATATCTATTCAATAATTTTTTTCTAGAATTTTTTCTTGGGTCAATTAGTACAGTTTATTAGTTAAATTTACCCCTATTTCAGGACTTGACTGGACTGACCTCTATTTACTACGAACCATATTTCTCTCTGTGAAAAATTTATATCACTATGCCGTTTGTTTATCCTAAAAGCATACTCAATAAGGATTCCAAGAATATAAAATACACCACCTAATTATTTTTTGACAATTTATGGTGAATTTCTAAAGTTGGAACAGGGGACCCAGAAATTGCTCTGGACCTGTTTCACAAAAATTCAAATATCTTCTAACATATAATTTCTTTACCTGTTTCGTTTATTTTATGTGAAACTAGACATATTAGGCTTCAATTTAATATTTAATCCATCACCAAATTCGATTTCTATGATTTTTAGTAAATTTTCAAAGTCACGTCAGTGTTGCTGCAATGTTCTGTTTAAGGCAAATTTCATCTTTTCATGAGTTTTTATGGACTAGATAACCTATTAACCTTCCATGACATCAAACATGATCTAAATTAGCCATTTCCATGACTTATCATTATCAAGCATTTTCTCAACCAAATCACCGCCATATCACAAAATTATTTACACAAAGTAGGTATATTGCTATACATGCCATACTTAAGTTTTACAAGCCATTTACCAAAATAAAAGTCCTTCGGATAGTGTGATCGAACCTTCGACCTGTCCCGATTCCCGAGCTGGCTTGTTCAAAACTACAGTGAATAAAAAGAAGGGAGTAAGCATAAATGCTTAGTAAGTTCATATGCAAATAACAAGTAACCTAACAATACATTTATACCAAACAACCTTAGCATGGTATCACCAAAACATATATCACATTTCTAAACATCATTCATCATCTTACCACCTTATCGTTGTAGTATCTACTTTCAACCCGAGGGTTAAGTACATACCTGTCCAAATTGTCCATTTCACAACACTTACCAAAACGTCACTTGCATTTTTAGTGTTCTTCCATTTCACTAGAAATTTTACCCGTTGAACACATCGGAATATAACTCGGATACATGGATAATTTGCACATAAGTGCCACATATGTAATCAAGCAATCATGTAACCCGCCCCTAAGTGAACTCGGACTCAACTCAACGAGCTCGGGCGTTCGCATCCATAAGTGAACTCGGACTCAACTCAACGAGTTCGGATGCCTAGTTACATCTCACGAACTCAGACTCAACTCAACGAGTTCGGGCATTTGCATCCATAAGTGAACTTGGACTCAACTCAACGAGTTCGGATGCTCAACCATCCTAGTGACATGTCACTTGTATCCTAATCTATTCCTAAGGTTCAAACGGGATTTTCCTCGGACACATATCTTTGCCATCTTCCGTAAAATACTGAAACCAATACTCGATAGCACTTTATATTTAACAAATAATACACATAATTTGCATTTTATTCGAAAATAACCACAAAGCATACATTTCATGATAAAAATCAGCATATCGTATAATTAACATCAATAACTTAAAAATAACAATTATGCTACATTATTTACACATGAACTTACCTTGGTACCAAAATATAAAGATTTTGCAATTTAGTCCATAATCTTTTCTTTTCCTCGATTGGGGTCGATTCCACGTCTTTCTTTATCTAAAATAACACATTTAGCTTATTTAATACTCACAGTATCAAATTAGTCTTTAATTCAAATTTTAGCAAAATTACAATTTTACCCCTAAACTTTTGCATATTTACACTTTTGCCCCTAATCTCGGGATTAAACTTAATTACTTATTCTTATGTTTTATAACATGCTGATCACTTTTCCCTTCTATGGCAACATCAAATTCTCACTCTAACATGTACTTATGACTATTAGGTATTTTTGCCGATTAAGACATTTTACTCGTTTTCACTCAAAACCAAGTAGCACAAATTGTCTAACTTAATTTAAAACCTCATATTCTATCATAAAACATCAAAATTCACAAATTTCACCTATGGGTATTTTTCCAAATATGAACTCTAACTCAAAATATTACTATCATAAGCTATACCGAGTTACCGGGATTTCAAAAACGTAAAAATCATTAAAAACGAGACTTGGAATCACTTACTATGAAGCTTGAAAGTTGAAGAAACCCTAGCTATGGAGAGAGGGAGCATTCGCCAGCAACTAAGGAAGATGATAACCAATTTTGTGTTATTTTTCCCTTTTTATTTCATTTAATATCCAAATGACCAAAATGCCCCTCCTTACTAAACTTTCAAAAATTCCTTCCATGTCCTAATTTTTTCCATGAACTTAAAATTGGTTAAAGTACCATTTAAGACCTTCTAATTAATATTTCAAAGCAATTTCATACTAAAAACTTCTAGAATGCAAGTTTTACAACTTATTCGATTTAATCCCTAACTTTAAATTAAACTCGTTATGCCAAAAATTTCTTCACGAAATCTTCACACAATTATGCAATCATATCATAAACCTCAAAATAATTATAAAATAATTATTTCTATCTCAGATTTGTGATCACGAAACCACTATTCTGATTAGGCCTTAATTCGGGATATTACATATCTGGTGTAGCCTCGAATGTGGCTGAATATTGGTTAGAAGCCACGAAACAGATTATGGATGATTTGGACTGTTCCGTAGAGCAGAAGCTAAAGGGAGCCATATCATTGCTACGAGATGAGGCTTATCAGTGGTGGCTCACTGTGAGAGATGGGACCCCAGCTGAGAGGGTGACTTGGGAGCTGTTTAAGACGGCCTTCAAGGGAAAATATGTTGGGGCGAGTTCTGTGGACGCCCGCAGGAAAGAATTTCTGAATCTAGTTCAAGGGTGTAAGACAGTTGCTGAGTATGAGGCTGAGTTTCTAAGGCTGAGCTGGTATGCCATTGGGGTAGTCGCTTTAGAGTATGAACGTAGTGTGCGCTTCGAGGATGGTCTTAGAGATGAACTTAGGGTGCTGATTGCTCCGCAGAGGGAGCGTGACTTTGCTGCTTTGGTGGAGAAAGCTAAGATAGCTAAGGAGGTGAAGCGTACTGAAAGACAGAATCGTGAGAAGGATCAGAACCGTTTTCGGAGGGATTCAAGACCTTTGGGTGGTGCAAATAGGAATGTTAAAAGAGCAAGAGTGGAAGACCCAGTTCGAGCAGTTTCGATGAATGTTGTTAGACCGCAAGTTTGTAGAGACTGTGGTAAGGTACATCTAGGTGAGTGTAGGAGATGTTCTGGTGCTTGTTTTCGGTTGCAGATCTATGGAGCATAAAGTCAAGGACTGTCCTCAGAAAATAGATCAGGTTCAAGTTGCAGAATAGAGGGTTGCTCAACCAGTGAGAGGTGGACCACAACCACCGAGAGGACGTGGACAAGGTAGGAGCGGTAATAGAAATGGTCGGGTTCGAGGAGCACCTAGTAGGAGTGCCAAAAATACTGAGGCTTGTCAGCCAGTGTTGGTGTATGCAGCTCGTCATCAAGAAGAGGGTGATGCACCCGACATCATAACTGGTACTTTCTTGATTTCTAGCATGCCATACACTGCTTTGATAGATATTGGATCTACTCATTCGTATGTTGCATGTGCCATATCTGGGTCGATGGGTGTGCACTCTGAGGAGACTGTGAGTGGGGTACCGGTACTAAGTCTTTTGGGCCACTCGGTTAGAGTAGACAAATTGTATAGAGACGTGACTTTAGAAACTCAAAGTAAGATTTTCTCTGGAGACTTGATGGAGTTACTGTTCGGAGAATTCGACCTCATTCTGGGAATGGACTGGCTTGTTAAGCATAGGGCAACTCTGGATTGTGCTACTAAGCGAATGGTGTTGAAGACCGCGGAGGGTGAGAAGGTTATGGTGATAGGTGAGCGAAGGGATTATTTGTCCAATGTGGTGTCGGTGTTGAGAGCCAAGAAGTGGATTCGTAAGGATTGTGAGGCTTACTTGGCATTTGTAAGTCAGTCAGAGACTGAGGTTCTGACGGTGGATAAGGTTAGAACCGTTAAGGAATTCCAAGATGTTTTTCCAAAGGAGCTTCTGAGATTGCCTCCGAACCGAGAAGTCGAGTTTGGAATCGACTTGTTACTTGGAATGGCACCAGTGTCTATCGCACCATACAAGATAACACCAAAGGAGTTAGTGGAGCTGAAAGCACAGATTCAAGAGTTGTTGGATAGAGGCTTTATTAGGCTGAGTGTGTCTCCGTGGGGAGCACTAGTGTTGTTTGTGAAATAGAAGGATGGGACGATGCAGATGTGCATCGATTATTGGCAATTGAACAAACTGACGATTAAGAATAAGTACCCTCTGCCAAGAATTGATGACCTGTTTGACCAACTTAGAGGAGCTTCGGTATTCTCCAAGATCGATCTTCGATCTGGATACCATCAGTTAAGGGTTAAGGAAGTAGATATTCATAAGACGACATTCAGGACTCGGTATGGTCATTACGAGTTTCTGGTTATGCCATTTGGACTGACGAACACTCCTGCAGCATTTATGGACCTGATGAATCGTGTATTCTAACCATTTTTGGATCGATTCGTAGTCGTTTTTACTAACGATATTCTAGTATATTACAAAACTAAAGAGAAGCATGTTGAACATCTCCGCATTGTACTGCAAATGTTGAGGGAGAAGGAACCTTATGTGAAATTCAGTAAGTGTGAATTTTTGTTGAGGGAGGTAACCTTCTTAGGTCATGTTGTCTCTGCTGAGGAGATCAAGGTGGACCCTCGAAAGATTGAAGTGATTTTGGAGTGGAAGCCACCTAGGCCGGTGTCAGAAATTCAGAGTTTCCTGGGTTTGGTAGGGTACTACAGAAGGTTTATGGAGGGTTTTTCTGTGTTGGCAGCGCCATTAACAAAGCTTATAAGGAAAGGAGCACCGTTTGTTTGGACCGAGAAGCAGCAGGAAGCTTTTGAGAAATTGAAGAAAGTTCTGACCGAGGCATCTGTATTAATTCAGCAGGAGTTTGGGAAGGATTTTACCATGTACAGTGATGCATCACATATGGGTTTGGGCTGTTTGTTGATGCAAGAGGGTAGGGTGGTTGCTTATGCATCGCGACAGCTTAAGTCTCACGAAGTAAACTATCCTACTCACGATTTAGAATTGGTAGCAGTAATCTTTGCACTTAAGATTTGGAGACACTACTTGTACGGAGAAAGGAGTGTCATATACACGGATCATAAGAGTTTTAAGTACTTGCTGACTCAGAAGGAGCTGAACCTTAGGCAACGAAGATGGATAGAGTTGCTTAAGGAGTATGACTGTTTGATTGAGTATCACCTAGGCAAGGCTAATGTGGTAGCAGATGCCCTAAGCCGTAGAGCTGTATCTGATCTAAGAGCAATGTTTACTCGTGCTGTCAGCGTAGATGATGATGGTAGTTTGTTGGCTGAGTTACAAGTAAGGCCAACCTGGGTGGATCAGATTAGGGAAAAGTAGTTCAAGGATGAGTCTTTAGTTTCTCGATTCTAGTAAGTTAAGAAAGGGGAAACTTCTGAGTTTGGGTTGAATAGTGATGGAGTTCTGTGTTTCTGAGGAAGAGCTTGCATTCTAAAGGACTCTGACTTAAGGCAGTCAATACTGAAAGAAGCTCATGGAGGACTTTGTGCTATGCATCCTGGAGGGAATAAGTTGTATCGCGACTTGCAAGAATTGTATTGGTGGCCTGGGCTTAAACGAGAAGTAACGGAGTTTGTGGGGAAATGTCTCACATGCCAGCAAGTGAAAGCTGAGCATCAACTACCTTCCGGACTTTTACAGCCAGTGAAGATACCACTTTGAAAGTGGGAGAGGGTAACCATGGACTTTGTGAGTGGGTTACCCTTGACACCGATGAAGAAGGACTCGATTTGGGTACTTGTGGATAGGTTGACAAAATCTGCTCATTTCATACCTGTTCGCACAGATTATTCACTTCAGAAGCTAGCCAAATTGTACGTGGCAGAGATTGTGTGACTTCATGGAGTGCCAGTATTGATTATTTCTAACCTGAATCCTAGTTTCACATCTCGGTTCTGGCAAAAGTTGCATGAGGCATTGGGAACGCAATTGAACTTTAGCACGACTTTTCATCCTCAGACTGATGGTCAGTCAGAAAGGGTTATTCAGATTTTGGAAGACATGTTGAGGGGATGCGTTATTGACTTCCGAGGTAGTTGGGAAGATTACTTGCCGTTGGCAGAGTTTTTGTATAACAATAGTTATCAGGCGAGTATCTGAATGGCACCATATGAAGCGCTATATGGACGTAGGTGTCGTACACCTAGTTGTTGGATTGAATTGGGGGAATGACAGGTTCTTGGACCTAAGTTGGTAGCGAATATGGAAGATAAGATCAAGATAATCAGAGATCGGTTAAAAGAAGCATCTGATAGGCAAAAGTCGTATGCAGATTTGAAGTGTAAGGAGATTGAGTACTAAGTGGATGATTGGTAGCGTCCTTGAATGGATTAGGTTGTGTACTTATGCAAGGAAAGGTAGTAGCTTATACCTCAAGGCAACTAAAGCACCATGAGAAGAACTATCCTACACACGATTTAGAGTTAGCCGCTATTGTATTTGCTTTGAAGATTTGGCGGCATTACCTATTCGGGGAGAGATGCCATGTCTATTCAGACCATAAAAGTCTTAAATATCTGATGACTCAAAAGGACTTGAACTTGAGACAACGAAAATGGCTTGAATTGTTAAAAGATTATGAGCTTGTGATAGATTATCACCCCGATAAGGCAAATATGGTTGTTGATGCCTTGAGCAGAAAGTCTTCATTTGCTTTGAGAGCTATGAACGCACGGCTAGCCCTATCTCATGATGGTGCTATTCTAACAGAGGTAAAAGCTAGATTGACTTATCTTCAACAGATTTGTGATGCTCAGGAAGCTAATAAAGAGTTAAAAGCTAAGAAAGCTCAGTGTGAGTCGAACTGTGAATCAGATTTCCAGAGAGATCCTAATGGTTTTCTGAGGTTCCGTGGAAGGATTTGTGTTCCGAAGAATGTTGAGTTGATTCGGGATATTTTGCATGAGGCTTATAATGGAGGTAAGTCAGTTCACCTGGGTAGCACAAAAATGTACAATGATTTAAAGAAAATATATTGGTGGAATGGCATGAAAAGAGATATATCCAAATTTGTGTCGAGATGCTTGATTTGCAAACAAGTAAAGGCCGAACACCAGGTACCTTCAGGTTTACTTCAACCTATCTTAGTTCCTGAATGGAAATGGGACAGAATTGCCATAGACTTTGTGATAGGCTTGCCGTTGACACTAAGAAAGAAAGATGCCGTATGGGTAGTGGTTGACAGACTGACTAAGTCAGCTCATTTTATACCGGTATGCATTGGTTATTCACTTGATAAGTTAGCCGAACTGTATATTTCTGATATTGTGAGACTTCATGGAGTACCTTTATCGATTATTTCGGATAGGGATCCGAGATTTACTTCGTAGTTTTGGAAGAAGTTATAGAAAGCTTTGGGTACAAAGCTGAATTTTAGTACCGCTTTTCATCCACAGACTGATGGACAATCCGAGAGAGTAATTCAGACACTTGAAGATATGCTTAGATGTTGTGTTCTTGAATTCCAAGGTAGTTGGGAAAAGTACCTACCTTTGGTTAAATTTGCCTATAACAACAGCTATCAGACGAGTTTGAAGATGGCACCTTATGAAGCATTGTATGGACGTAAATGTCGTACACCATTGTATTGGACTGAGCATAAGGAGAATAAGATTCATAGGGTAGATTTGATTAAGGAGACCGAGGAAAAAGTGAAAGTAATTCATGATTGCTTGAAAGTGGCATCGGATAGACAAAATGTAACACCCTTAACCCATGTCCGTCGCCGGAATGGGGTTACGAGGCATTACCGATTCTAACATAATTCAGAACATATATTATTTTTTTTATTTTTACACTCAAATTAATGTTATATTTGTACAAATTAATAACCCAAACTCATAAGCAAAGTCAACATTATTGAAGGTTATATATAAAACCCATATCATTTCCTTACCTATTCGGCTAACATAGATCATTTGTACATATTCGTCACAAATAATTAACGAATTTATATAGCTTTACACATATGCATAACAATCATAATATAAGCGCATACATATATATATATGTAAAACATATAAGAGTACAATTAACCTATCATCATATACCATATGACCAAATACATAGCAAATCTCACAAACATCTTATGTTTAAGATACACTTTCAATATAAGCTCAAAACAAGACCAAATATAGATATATACATAATCGTTGGCATTATAATCAACCATAGTTCTCATAAATATGAATATAATACTGAACTAATAATCAAATATGTTCAATATTTGATATCAACTTTTATTTAAATATACATATTAACTCATTTTAAATCTTTACTAACACATATAAAACATAATTAATCATCTTAACCAAAGGTAACATAACATCTATAATACATTCGAAAAAGCTTTATAACAAGTCACATTTACGGATTACTAAACAACCAACACATATCAATTAACAACTTCTGCACAAACTCATAATAGAATTAATTTAAATCATGTTACATAATTTAATAAGCAATCACATATGTAAATTTAATACATTATACCATGGCCGAACATGCTAGAATACATATATATACATAATGTGCAATTTACCCTAAAATAAAAATCACACTTAGCATTGAATACATACAAAAAAAATCGATCAAAATAATCATGAAACACGTGTAATACTTACCACTTAGCAACCGAACCGATCAAGCTAGTATACAATCATCCATCACTTTAATCATATCACATTTCATATTTCCATCATGAACTAACTAATATACCAAATAAATATTATGCTATTTATCATTCATAGCCGAATCTTGTTACCTAAAACCATATACACATCCAAAGCTTCCATCATCAAATTACCAATAATCAAGCTCATTAAACATTTTAACAAAGAACATATAAGACCAAATTTAAACATAATAAGCAAGCCATTTTCAAAGCATATAATACCTACCACAAATTTTATACTTTCATAGCACGTAACTATATAACCAAGATGAACATAAACCATACTTAACATAACTGAATTCAAACCTAAAAGTTTAGCCATTTTCGCATGGCTTAGATTACACACAACCAAAATCCAACATTTCAAAACAAAATCTAGCCTATACATGCCATAGGTTGATAGTTCACTTAAATGTACCGAAGACAGTCGATACTATGATTGACTTTGCTGACAATCCCCGAGCTCGTAACTTGAATCCAAAAATCTATAAAATAGAGACACACTGTAACACCCCAAACCCGGCCTAGATGTTATGGCCGAATCTGGCACATCACATTGAAGTGTTTTAGCAAAAACCTTGTTTTCATTGAAAACCCTTCCTCAAGATATGAAACCTTAGTTAACTTATGAAAACACTCTTTTCATTTGTGAAAGCTTTGTTTAAAACATTCGATTTAAGAAAGTTTATAAATTAAAAGTTTGGTTGCGGAAACGTAGTATATAAAAACTATGGTTTAGAAAATCTTTGTTCAACTTCTCGCAATTACAACACATAAGAATAATAATCCAAATAATAACAAAAAGGAAAGGCCTTATTACATTCTCGACTAAAAATTACTTAATAAACTAGGAACTAAATGCTTTTAAAACAACCAAGTCCAAGTTGTCTTGCTAGCTGGCCACCTAGAGTCCCTCCAGACATCGAACCTCCTATTGAGCATTACATGAGAAAAATAAAAGAGGGGGTGAGTTTTTGCAAACTCAGTGTGTACACCCTCGTCGAGTAGCAAACATTCATCAATCATCATAAAATCACACATGCAATGCAGTGCAATGCAACCCACCCCAATAATCCATCCGCTACACTTCAGCTCCATCCCCTGGTACACTTCATGTGGGGATATAAATATCGACCCACCCAACCGATACACTTCAATGGTAGCTCGGTTGCGAAACTACCTTCATTGCAGCAAGCTGCTAATCATATAATGGGCTTAAAAAGCATTTAGTAGATCCACGGTCATCAAGCAACCATGCAATCCTCATATAATTCCTCCGTTCTAAAATTCCCAACCCATATGCAACCTAAGCAGAATATCATATGTATGCATGTCGCATCCATAAAACTTACCTTCCACACCTAGGGGTATTTTGGTTATTTTCGCACTTAAGGGCATTTCGATAATTTTTCCTTTCTTTACAGTTTTCACTTACCTTGGCCCGTTAACAAATCCCATGAGCTAAGATGAACGAATACTATGCACCGGTAGGATTTCAGAGAAGAGGAGGTGAGTCATTAAGACCGCTTAAGTACCAAGCTCTCCCTAGATCCAATCCTAGACATGCATATACCCGTTGCCACACCTTAACCCTTTGACTTGTCCACAGTCGCAATAAATTAATTAAGTTTTATGTAGTCATCATATACTAGGCCCAAAACCCCTTACAAAGCCCAGTCAAATTCACATACCTGTATATGGCCCACTAGGCCCAATCATGTTCATATGGCCCATTAGGCCCAAATCACCTGTATATGGCCCATTAGGCCCAAATCACCTGTATATGGCCCATTAGGCACAAATCACTTGTATATGGCCCATTAGGCCCAAATCACATTTATATGCAGTCTCACATACGAATTCTCCATCACATAGCATCAAATATCAATTTTTGCCTATTATGGGCCCAACAGCCCATTAGGCCCATTAAGCCTATTCTAGCCCGATTGGCCAAATCATAGCCTAAGTCCATGGAATCGCCCACTGGCCTCATACAACCTATCGGTTTCCTCATCATGAGTGTTCGCACACTTGCAATACTACAGTAGCCCAACCTTCGGCTTTTCGACATTTTGACTTTTGTCGATTCATTGTGTGTTTGTAGTGTACGTACACACCTGGTAATAGAGCATGTTGCAATTTCCCTTAGTCGCAAACCTACAAACGATATCACCCTCCAATTAATCGTATGCTTAATACATATTGTACCCAAAACTAAAACCTCACCTTATCTTTACCTTAAACACCAATCCCTAATAGCTTTTCCTTGATCACGTACTCCCTAGATCTGCATTAATCTTACTCATTAAAACCAAATACTAGGGGACTCGCATCCAACATAATTCACCCCTTTATCTCACTTAAGACCATTCGGCCAACCTTAGCCAACAAGAGAGGAATACTTACCAAAACCACAAAATACCTTAGGAGCAATTTCAGTAGAGAGCTAAGATCCGAGATTCGATACTAATTCCCTACCAGAGTTGATTAGAAAGAGTGAGGGAGAGAAGTACTCGGTATTAACAATACTAGCCGAAAAAGAGATAAGGTACTTACACCAAAAGAGTAATCGGCCCAAGGGAGATTCGGCTTTTCGGCTTTCAAACTAATATGGTGAATAAGGTTTATTTGGCACAAATCAAAAGAGATCTGAGGAGAGAAAGAATGGCAAAAGAATTAGCTAGCAAAGATGGAAAAGCCAATCGGCGCTAAAGAAAAAAATGAAAAATTTGGCATTAGCCTAGAATCCCAAACTCGACACATATATATAGCCTCTAGCCAAATTGCCTGACCCTCAATTTCCAATTCAGCTCCATCACTTCCCCCTTCTCATATCCTCGTTTTTCTCCCAGATAACTCCCCAATCTATTTCCTAAATTTTCTCTTTTGAACACTCCCCTTAGAGTCCATCTTCACGCCACTTTCAACCTTCTAGAAGGCCAAAATTAAACTTTTAAAAATACTAAGCTAGGATTCGGACCTCCGATCTCCTTGCTAACCACTAATGCCACCTCCCCACACCCTAAGTGGCGTCACTTAGCCACTCCACCACAAGGCTTTTTGATGCCATTTTCCCTATTTTTATTTAAAACTCTAACTACTCCCAACCCTGGTTCTTTTAATAATTAAATTAAAATTCTTCCGCCACAAAACTTGAACCCAGAACTTCTCCAACATACCTAGACACTCCAAATTCCTTAAACCCTTATAGCCAACATGTCAATTGTCATTTTCTTGCTCACTTAAAAAAAATTTATGAGACCCAAAGCCCAAAGCCCAATTTATCTAGGCCCAAAATTTGGGGCGTTACACACACATATACACAGAGTAAGCTTTTATCACTCAGTAAGTCATAAGCAAATAAGCAACCCAATGATATAATCAACTCATTTTAAACTAAATCGAATTACATTATCATTACCATGCTTAGTCTCAAACTTTAAAATTTCATTACATTTTCATCCACAATTTCTACCTTGCCCGAATGCTCATAAAATCAAATTAATCAATTATCATTCAAATTTCAAAGCCATAATGTCATTATACAACCTATCATACATATACTCATTTACACGAGCTCAAAAATCATAATATAGTATCATGAAAAAGTACTACTTATTTGGCACAATATACATTGACATATTTACACATATCTAAGAATCAATTCCATAATATTCAAATCATTTTTCCATAAGGCTGAATATACAAACCATAGTCACATATATCCTTCATTTGTGTCACACATGATTTGTAACAAATAATCAAGTTATTTACTTACCTTATTTGTTATAGGTAACAAGTTAACTCATACCTTGACATTTCAGCTCATTTTACACTTCCGATCACAACTTATCGATGCTCGATGAACCATTTGAATTGGATAGGACACTCGGATAATCACACATATCGTACAATGCCAACGTCCCAGACGTGGTCTTACATGTAATCACACACATATATCAGAATCACATATCGATGCCATGGTCTTACTTGCACATCACATATCGAAATTCTATGTCATGACATATGTATCCTAACTATTCCTAAGGTTCATACGGGGCTTTCAGACGTCGTAACTCGGTCAAAACGAATACATGAACATGGTAGCCAAGCTTATACACATTCGGCAATTGCATATACATTTTCTCATATTTCATTTCAGCATATATAATTTGCATTTAATTAAAATTAAGTACGTCTATTTGCTTATAAACTTATCTGAGACAATATAAAACCTAATGGGACGACTAGTTGACAACTTTCGTTTTCCCCCGATCCAAATCCGATTTCTTTTGTTTTTGATATAAACATATTAAAATTAAACTCATTCAAGCATATTTTCATTCAATTTAGTCAAAAAACACATAAATAGGAAAATTACCATTTTACCCCTAACATTTTACATTTTTTACAATTTTGTCCCTATTGCACAAAACACAAAATATGAAAAATTTCACTACACCCTTGTTAGGTTGAATGTTACCCATATTCATAAAAATTCATATATTTCATTTATTTCACATTTTAGTCCCTCAAACTATTATTTTTGCAATTTGGTCATAATTACTCAAAATCATCAAAAACTCCAATACAAAACATGTTAATCCAAAACATATCTTTCATATTTCATCATCAAACAACAAAAATCACAAGCTCTCAACAATGGCATAACTCAAAATATTCATCAAAATCAAAAATTCAAGCTTGGGTCTTGAGGATAACTTAACAACGATCTCAAAAACGTAAAAATTATCAAAAACCGAGCTAGAATTTACCTTGAATCAAGCATGAAATTTTCGAACCCTAAGGACTCTTTTCTTTTCTTTTTATTTCGGCAAGAACATGAAAATAACACATATAATGTCTTTTTTTATGTTATGTTTATATTTTATTAGCTTATTTTATTAATTTACCATATTAACCTTAGTTAAAAATATTATATTATCACATATATTGTCCTTTTCCGTCCACCTATATTAATAATGGCCTAATTACCTCATAAAGGCTTCTTATTATAAAGACATTCAACAATTTAATCCTCACACATTAAACTATCAAGTTTTCATTTTACGCAATTAAGTCCTTTTATTTAATCGGACACTCAAACGATAAAATTAAATCACGAAAATTTCACAGATATAAATTCACACATAATAAACACAGAAAATAATTTTAAAAATATTTTTTTGACTCAGATTCTTGGTCCTGAAACCAGTGTTTCGACTAGGGTCTAAATCGGAATGTTATACAAAAGTCGTATGCGAATTTAAAAAGGAAAAAAATTGAGTATCAGGTTGGTGATAAGGTATTCTTGAAAGTATTCCCATGGAAAAAGATTTTGAGATTCGGTAGAAAAGGCAAGTTGAGTCTTCGTTTTATAAGACCATATGAGGTTACCGAAAGAATAGGGCCTGTCGCTTATTGATTGGCTTTGCCGACTAAATTAGAAAAGATTCACAATGTGTTTCACGTGTCCATGTTACGTCGGTATAGATCTGACCCTTCACATGTGGTTCTGAATTTGAGATCAGATCAGATATGACTTATGGTGAGGAACTTGTTAAGATCTTGGCTCGGGAAGTCAAGCAATTGAGAAATAAAAGTGTTGCTCTTGTGAAAGTTTTATGGCAAAGACATGGGGTTGAAGAGGTTACATGGGAGCCCGAGGAGGCCATGAGGAAACAATAACCAAACCTTTTTACCGATAAGATTTTCGGGGACAAAAATTCCTAAACGAGGGGAGAGTTGTAACATCCTAAATTAGGGCCTAGTCAAAATAGTGGTCTCGAGACCACAAATTCGAGATAGAAATAATTATTTTATGATTCTTATGAGGTTTACGTTATGAATGCATGCTTGTGTGAAAGTTTCATGAAGAAATTCTATGCATAAAATGTCTAATTGCATTTTAGGGACCAAATTGAATAAAGTGCAAAACTTGCATTCTAGAAGCTTTAAGCATGAAATTGCATTAGATTATGAATTAGAAGGTCCTAATTAGCAGTTTGACCAATTTCTAAAATTTTGGACAAAAATGGACATGCATAGGAAAAACTGGTAAGAGAAACCCTAAGGGCATTTTGGTCATTAAGTAATTAAAAGAATAAAAAGGGAAAATCAAACAAAAAATGTGTCCATCTTCTGCCTTGGCTGCCGAAAATCACACAACACCATAGCTAGGGTTTTGTTCAACATTTCCAAGCTCAATTGTAAGTGTTCCTTAGCCCCGTTTTTAATGTTCTTTGTATTTTTGAAGTCCCGGTAACATGATCTACCCATTTCTAGCTATATTTTGAGCTAGGGTTCATGTATGAAAATTGAACCATGCATGACATGCTTGTATTTTGATGATTAATGGAGGAATACGAATGTTTAATACATGATGAACATCTTTTATTAGGTGATTTTTAGTGAAAACACCTAAATAAGGGACTTGTTTGTAAAAGTGTAAAAGTGAGTAGTAATAATGTGAAATAAAAGAAAATATGGGCTGATATGAGCATAGTAAAGGTTTGGGTAAGCTTGGGTAATCAAGAAAATGCATACATTTCATTTTAGAGTCTAGGCGCTAAATCATAAATATGTGAAAGATTAGGGGTCAAAATGTAAATTTGCAAAAGTATGATTTATGGACCCATTTGAATAATGTGAATACTAAATAAGTTAAATTTGGCATTATAGATCCAGAAAAATGTGAATTGGGACTTGATCAAGGAATAAAGTATACGACAACTAGGCTCGATTATCATCATTTTGTACCGAGGTAAGTACATATGCAAATAATGTGGTGTTGAAGTATGTTTTAATGCTTTAATATATTGTGATAAATGTTTTATTGTAAATATGAGTTATATGTTTATTGATTGTTATGAAAGCATTAATGTTATCATGGTCGCTAACCACGATAATACGAGCAAGTACGATGGAGATAATATATGTAAGTGAAGAAAATCCCATTTGAACCTTAGGAATAGTTAGGATACAAGTGACATGTCACTAGGAAATAAGAGATCCAAGCTCGTTAAGTTGGTTCGAGTTTGTGAGAAACCCAAACTTGTTGAGTTGGTCCAAGTTCGTAATATATGTGAGGCATCCGAGCTCGTTGAGTTGGTTCGAGTTCATTATGGATGCGATGCATGTAACATCCGAGCTCGTTGAGTTGTTTCGAGTTCATTATGGATGCGATGCATGTAACATCCGAGCTCGTTGAGTTGTTTCGAGTTCATTATGGATGCGATGCATGTAACATCCAAGCTCGTTGAGTTGGTTCGAATTCACTATGGATGTCTACATGTTATGAGGTAGCTTTGGCTACGTATGGACATGAGGAACTTATGTGCAAGTTTTTTACGTATCCAATAATATTCTGATGTGTTCAACAGGTAATGTAATGATTGTAATGAAGTCCCGAGGAGGGCATATGAAAGAGGTATGGTTATCAATACTCTACTATGAGTATAGGTACATATGCTAAACCTATGAGTAATGCTTTGATAAAGATCAATTTAAGAAGAGCAAGTATGAATGTGCATATGATGAGTAAGTAAAGAGGTTTGAATGAAGAATAATCTTTATGTATATGTTATCATGTTTTTGCATGTTAATTGTTTACCACTATCGCATATTATTTGCATGTGGACCTATTAAGCTTTAAAGTTTACTCCCCTCTCTTTTCCATCCTTTATAGTTCCACCAAGCTAGCTCGGGGATCTGAAGCTGTTGGAGTATTCGATCACACTATCAAAAGACTTTTGGGTATAGTGAAATTATTATTTTGAGTATGGCATGTATAGGAACTTGGTCATTTTGCGATATGTGCCTTGCTATTTGGCCAAATTGTGAAGGCGTATGATGGTAATGATTCTTTTTTGTAATGGCTATGTGATATGGATCGTATTTGATCATTTGGGTTGTAATCTAATTACCCATGCATGCATGTGTTAGTGTTTTGATGGTAGGATATATTATTGCTTGGTGAGTGCATGATAATGATATGATATGTTGTTGATTGATGAATGTATAGTAAAGTGTGGATTAAGTGCTAAAGGTTAAAGGATGACCTATGACTTAAAATGACTATGTGTATGAATACACAATTTGAAGTTATGGTAACGAGTTTAACAATGCATGAAATTAGTGTGGAATGCCTCTAAATGGTGTAATAAATGAGTGTGCAATAAAATGACATTATGAAGATGTGAGAGTGCTATGGTGTGGAGTATTTGAGTGCATGAATATGTCATGTTGTATGTTATAAAGTGTGTTTGAATGTATGAGTGATTGAGGGTGACCATTGGCTTGGAAAATAGCCTCCAAAAATGTCCACACGAGTAGACACACGGGCATGTACCTAGGCCGTGTGTGACACATAGTCTTCCCTATGGGCGTGTTGAGTGGCCGTGTGTAACACCCCTTACCCTTACTCGAGACCGGGATAAGATACGAGGCGTTACCAGACATAAACAAGGACATTCCAGGAAAACAGGATATACTATTTTGTTCTAGATTAAAACCAATCAAAACTTAATCATAATGTCCCTAGTATGGACCTACGAGGTCAAAAGCATACGTTAAAAATAGTCTGGGACTAAACCAAGAACTTAAGAAAAGTATAGAAAATTTTCCATGTTAAGCCTCACAGACCCGTGTGGAGACAATGCACACTCCCATGTTCTCGGGACACGTCCATGTCCCTTACCTGTGTGAAATTATTGGAATTTATTTTCATTTTGAACCTACAGGGGTTTTGACACAGTCGAGCACACGCCTGTGCCCCTGGCCTGTGTCCCTTACACGGCCACCACACGCTCGTGTCATCGTCCATGTCCAAAAACCTGGACATTCTGTTTATGACATCATCATTCATTTAGAGGTACACGGCCAAGGCATACGGCCGTGTACAAGGCCGTGTACAAGGCTGTGTTCTCCACATGGTCGAGACACACGGTGTGTCTCTGTTCGTGTGTTTACTACCATGCATACTGACTTAAAATTTTTAGGTGCAGGGGATGCACGACTATGCAACAGGCTCGTGGGCTGATTGTGTGTCACACACGGCCCAAACACACGCCCGTGTGTCTACCCATGTGGACCCTTTTTAGAGGCTAATTTCTAAGCCTTTGGTCACCTTCAACATTCAAACTCTCTAATATAACTTCTTGAAAATCTATCATTGTCTAAATGTACACCTAAACTATCTTGGCCAAGGCCATGCATGTTACTTCATACTCATTTTTGACCTATATTAATATTACCCTCTTTGTGTTAGGGTTACCATTTCAAAATCACATTCTATACTTGACCCATTTTATAACTCATGCTATTTACACCATAAACCATTCTCAATTGTGTAAGCCTCATTATATGCATTCATCCATGCAAACCACATCAACACATCACATGAGGCAAGTAAGCACAAACATGCAAAATAGATAGGGTTACAACCCACATAAATGTGAGCCACATCTCATGGCCATATACAAAAGAATAGGCATATCATTACAAGCCATTACATTGGCTAGCCAAATGACATATATAACAAAAGTGATTAAAACCCTATACATGCCATTATAACAAAATAAAAGTGTCTATATACCAAAATAGGACAAGTCGATAGTATGTTGATTTCTCCAACCGTCTTCCAATCTTAACGAGTCCACCAGCTCTGTATGATAGGGAAAAGAGAGGGGGTAAGCATTTACATACTTAGTAAGCTCTGATAACAGGAAAGCAAACTTACCCGTTGTTTAGCATACAACCATATTAGACATTCATTCCAACAAGTATAATAAAAATTCCCTATCATATACACTCAATCATCAAGTTAGTCTCATGTCAATGCATTTTGAACATTGGTCTTACATGAGTTCATCAAATCTTGTATTTTCCATTCCTTTTTCTCATATTAATCCTGTTGAACTTCTCAAAATCTCGATGGATATCCTATTTACCGTCAATTCATGCAAGTGATCATTTCTAGTATGCACTCCCACGAACCTCGCTCTTATGGCGGAATTATCAGTCCAGGCTAAATCTCCTATAATATAAACTCATAGAGCAATGTCGGGATTACCAGTCTAGGCTAAATCCCTGATACGATTCACCTAAAATGATGAGTCGAGTCATATTTATGTTGCCCGATCATCTACGAGATAGTATGGTTTAATTAGATGAATATTTAACAAAATCAATGAAATAAGCTCAACTGGGACTAAAGGATCAAGAATAAAATGGTTAATTGGAAAAGGAAAATATTTGGTTATCAAATAAGTGGTAAAAAATGATTATGTTTTGGATATGGTAAAAGAATGGAAAGAAACAGCTCAAGAAGCAAGCAAGAACCAACAGTAATTAGTGTTGACCCAATCCTTATATACTTTTGAAATGGTTTGTAAATTCGATCGAAACCTCGACCCACTATTAAGAAAGATAGGAACCTCGATATAGGGATCGAACGCCACACTTGCGAAAGTGATAAGTTCAGAAAAGGCAAAGAACAGGTTGACGCCACTAGCTTTGTAGATAAGCCAACAAGTCTTTGAACAAAATCAGAGAAAAGTATTTCTCACCAAATGAGCAGAATTTCATTAAAATTCCAAGCTGTCCTTCAAAATGGCTGGTTACACATATTTATAGGTATAGAAAAACTAGTTGAATAGTCATATCTTATTGTGCTAGTTAAAACTGAAATTAAACTCAAGTCTCTTGGCATTCTTGTAACAATTAACTCCATCATTGAATTCACTTTAATTTAGCTGAATAAATATTCTTGATTTCTTGAAAAATGTCTCTTGAGATGTTCCTTGGCTAGCTAAAAAGACGGGTACTTAATGGTGTTTTGAATGGTTGTTTTAATATTTGAAAGAACAAAATCAGCTAGTAGGTGAAGGGGTTGCTGCCGAATTTAAAAGGGTGTTAAAATGCTCCTTAAAACTCCTTAATTGATGTATGAAACCTCCCTTGTAACAGCTCCTCCTTCCTTTGTAACCGAAAAAACACTTGAAAAGTCACTTCCATTAAGTTGTAACAGCCTTGAAATGTAACGGTTGTAAGATGAAGAGGCACCTGCAATAAACACATTAAAATGAACTTTATTAAACACAATTAATCACTAATTAAACTCAACCACATTAAATAGTTGACTTCAATAAATGAACTAGAAACAAAGGCATTAATTAATGCAGTAACTAGTTTAATTAAAAAAAGCAAAATTAAATAAACTTGAACTCATGCTTTAGTAAATTATCCTAGTAACTAGATTAATTAAATAATCATCTTATTAAATGAAGTTCAATAAAAAAAACTCAAATAAATAAACTAAGATGAGTTGAATTAAACCGACAGCTCTTTATTAAACTTAAGATGAGTTTATTAAAATTTAAAATTCTACTTGCAATAAATTGCAAGTAATGCCTATGGGGTTCGTCCATGCATGATTAATGGGTTCGACTTCTTATTCTTCCCAAACTCATTTCACGTAGCTTGCTAATATGTCTTTAAATTTCTTTGCTTGTGACCTAGTAATAGGCCCTTGTGGCAACTCAATAGATTCGGTAGAGACATCTCGAGCTAAGGTCATATCATTCCCCCTCTTGAAAGTGACTTGTACTCAAGTCGGAACCTACATCAAAAGGAGACCGATCAGCAACATTAAAGCTTGCACTAATGTTATACTCACCCAGTAAGTCAGTCGATATGAATTTTCATTGATCTGTTCAATAACTTGGAATGGACCTTCTCCTCGTGGTAACAACTTAGATCGTCATAGGGCTAGAAACCATTCTTTCCTCATATGAATCCAGACCCAATCACTGAGTTCAAAGATAACCCATTTTCTTCCTTTATTTGCCCTTTGAATGTAACTCTCGGTTCGGGCTTCAATATTAGCTCACACTTTTTGATGGAGCTAATTGACATATTCGGCCTTTTTCTTAGCATCTACATGCACAAAATTATTGTTAGGAAATTGCAATAAATCAAAGGGAGTTAATGGATTAAAGCCATAAACTACTTCAAAGGGAGAAAACTTAGTAGCAGAATGGACGGAATGATTATAAGCAAATTCAACGTGAGGTAAACATTCTTCCCACGACTTTAGATTTTTACAAATGATGGCACGCAACAAAGTAGTCAATATTCGATTTACCACCTCCGTTTGTCCATCCGTTTAAGGATGACAAGTGGTCGAAAATAACAGCTTTGTTCCGAGCTTTCCCCACAATGATCTCCAAAAGTGGCTCAAAAACTTTGCATCGCGGTCGGACACGATCGTTCTTGGAATTCCATGTAAATGAAAAACTTCCTCAAAAGAAATTAGCTACATGAACAACATCATCAGTCTTGGCACACACAATAAAATGAGACATTTTTGAAAATCTATCAACTACCACATATATAGAGTCTTTGCCCGTTTTTGTTTTTGGTAATCCAAGGACAAAGGTCATGGATACATCCGTCCAAGGAAATTTAGGTATGGGCAGCGGCATCTACAATCCATGAGGTTGAATTTTGGACTTAGCTCGTTTGCAGGTCACACAATGCTCACAGACATGTGTAACATCTCTTCACATTTGCGGCCAATAAAAATGTTTTTGTAGAGCTCATAGTGTCTTACTTATACCAAAGTGTCCCATGAGGCCTCCACTATGCGCCTCTTGCATAAGCAATTCTCAAATCGAGCCTTGTGGTATGCAGAATTTGTCTTCCTTAAAAAGGAAGCCCTCATACCTATAAAATTTCTCAAAAGATCCATTCTCACAAGCAGGAAAGATATTACCAAAGTCATTATCATTAACGTACAATTCTTTCAAATAAGAAAACCCAAGTAGCTTAGAATCAAGATAAGACAATAAAGTGTACCTCCTTGATAGGGCATTAGCCACTACGTTTTCTTTACCTTTCATATATTTGATGACATATGGAAAGGATTCAAGATATTCAATCCACTTTGCATGACGCTTGTTTAACTTATGTTGACCTTTAATGTGCTTTAAGGCTTCATGATCGGAGTGAATCACGAACTCCTTCGGCCACAAGTAATGCTGCCACGTCTCTAGAGATCAAATTAAGGCATACATTTCCTTATCATACACAGGATAATTGAGAACAGTGCGACTTATCTTCTCACTAAAATACGACATCGGTCTTCCATCTTGGGTTAGCATAGCCTGTAACAGCCCGGTTTAGACCCTAGTCAGAATAGTGGTTTCGGGACCACATATTCGAGTTAGAAAAATAATTAAATATTATTTTTCCGTGCTTATGATGTGTGAATTAGCATGTGTGAAAATCTCGTATAAAAATTTAATTGTTTGTGTGTTTAATTTGTAAAAATGACTTAATTGCATAGAATGTAAAATTTGTGTGCTGATTGATAAAGTGCCTATTTGATGTGGCTTTTTAAGTATGAAGTCCTTATGATGCAATTGGACCATTATACTAATGCATGGACAAGTATAGACATTAGTAGGTGGATTTTTATATGTTAATAATAAGGGCAAAGTTGGTAAATGGCATATAAGGTTGAATAAAATAAAACAAAGCATGAAAATGGCCATTATCATCTTGTTCATGCCGAAATTAAAGAAAGAAAAGCTAGGTTTTTATGTTTTAACATTCGACCATTGAAGAACTTGATTCATGAGTTTTAACCGGTTTTTGATAATTTCTACGTTTCTATGATCGTTGCTTCGTGTTCTTCAAAACCCATGTCTGAATTTTTGTTTCTGTTGAAGATTACAAAATGTGCCGTTGATGATTATATGAGCTTTGTAATGTTTTTATATGGATTATGAAAGATAAATGTGAGATTATCATACTTTGTTCTTGAATTTTTGATGGAATAGAGCTATTTGGGCTAATTTGAGAAAATAAGGTTTTGAAGGACAAAATTGTGAATTAAAAATGTTATTTGGGCTTGTATGGAAGCTATGTATATTCGGCCAAGCTATAGTCTTGGTGAATTTTGCATATTTGTGATTTTGTGAAAAATGGACTAAATTGTCAAAGTGTAAAGATGTAAGGGCTAAAATGCAAAGTGCCCAAAATATGTGTTCATGGATTATTTTGAATGAAATGAATGATTGAATGATTGAATTTGAATTATATTAGATCAAGAACAAAGAAAATTGGACTTAGATCGAGGGAAGTCCAAAATAGTTGAATAGTCAACTTGTTTCCATCCAAAATTCGTACGAGGTAAGTCAAATTACATTTACGTGTTAAATTGACTAAATTTTGCGTATATATATATTGTAATCTGTATTGGACGGCCTTGAGAGCCTGATGAATAAATTTTGAGTAAATTATATTAATATACTAGTATCTGAAAAGTTCTGTACATTTCTAAAAGAACGTTGACATTAATCTGAGATATCGTGTAAGACCGTGTCTGGGACACAGGCCTCGATCTGTGATTTATGTGTAAGACCATGTTTGGGACATCAGCATTGTATTGGATTTTGTGTAAGACCCTATCTGGGACAGAGGCATCGATACTGAATTACATGTAAGACCACGTCCGAGACGCTGGCATTGTACTCATTTATAAATAGTTGTATCATTTCTGAACCGTCTGATGATAGAGTACGGGATATGGGAATGAATACTTGAAATGTATAATTTATACAGGTACGTTTGTATCGTACTAAATTTTTGAATATGAAAGACTCTGTTTTTGTGAAATAATAAATTTGAGGTATGTACGAACTCATGGAAATGAAACATGACATATATACAAGCAAATGAGCATGGTTAGGATCATGAATTACTCTATGAAATGGCTATGAATTCTTGCTATTAACTTTTATTTTATATGCTTTTATTGTTAGACCAAATGTATTTGGCTTACTAAGCTCTTTGTAGCTTACTCTGTATGATTTCTGTCTGTTTTACAGTTATCGTAGCTACTAAAGGCTCAGGGATAGTCGAGGATTGTCACCATACTATCGAACTCATTTTGGTACTTTTGAAAGTGTAAATATATTTAAGTATGGCATGTATAGGCTAGAATGTCTATGTATTTAAGCTTTGAAATGTATATATGTTATGCCATGAGAGTTGGCTAACAAATGGTATGTTTGTGCTTAGTTTTGGTAAATGGTTTGTGATGTCAAATTGTGTATGCTTGTAATGGTTATATAGCATTGTATGTGGTGGTCATTTTGAAATATGCCAAGTTGAGAAAATGGTAAGTTTAAGCATAAGATACAAGGTGCCATAAATGAGCATTTTGGCATGTTGTTGTGATAAGATTTTTAATGTGTTTTGGTATGAATTTGAATAGGTTATTGAATGATGATGATTTAGTTATAATGAAGCATGTTTTGAGCATGGAATTGGCTGAAAATTTTGGTATGAAGGTTGTTTAATATTGCTTGTAAGAATGACCCAAAAAGGGGTGGCAAGTTGTCTTAAGCCAAGCCTGCATTGTGCCACACTGTTAGGGACGACCGGCGTGCCTTGTAGCCATGTATGCAAAGCAGTAACCTCTCAAGATCACACGGTTAAGACACATGGGCATGTCATATGGTCGTGGGCTCAAGTCAGTAGCTAGCTAAGTATCACATGGCCATAGCACATGGGCGTGTCTATTTTTCGTGGGTGAAAGTCAGTATATATACTCTATTTTGGCACGGTTGGATCCCATGGGCATGTCTAGTGCCCGTGTTAGGCACACGGCCTGGTCACACAAGCGTGTGACCTCAACAGAATTGAAAATTTTTCTAAGTTCTAAAATCTATGAATGTGTCCGGTTTAGTCCCGACCTTTTCTAAAAGTTTGTTTTAGGTCTCATAGACCATCATAAGGAATGAATTGTTGATGATTGCCTATGTATTAATGTTATACGATATCTGTGATTCGAACAACTAATCGAAATGTTACGCGGTCTAGTAATGCCCTTTACGATTCTCGCGCGATTCTGAGATAGGGTGTTGTATTTTTGGGTATTAGAGCTATGGTTTAGTCGATTCTAGAACTACCATAGTGTATGTGAGTCTAGCTATACATGCCATATATCTGAAACTGCGATAGTGTGATGAAATCCTGACATTGAAATGTGCTTTTATATAGCAAATGGATCCCGATAGAGCTGTAGCTGATAATGTAGAAAGCAATGCACCTGCTCCCGCGCGAGGGACGGTGTAAGCTGATTCTCGACCAGCTACGAGTAGTCGTGATGGTGAGGCTAAACAAGCTTTCTATCAGATGATGAATGATTGGTTCACCCAATATATTAGAACCAATCCGGCTGTACAACAACCTCCACCCCCGATTAATCCTTCTCAAATTCCTGTTATGCCCTCAGTGAATCTGATTCAGTTAAGTAAACCACCAGTTGATAAGATTAGAAAGTATGGGCCTGAAGAGTTCCGAGCTACAACGAATGATGATGCTAAAAGAGCCGAATTCTGGTTAGAGAATACAATACGAGAGTTTGATGAAATGTCTCTGAATCCCAAGGAATGTGTAAAATGTGCCGTTTCACTTCTAAGAGATACGGTGTACAATTGGTGGAAAACTTTAATATCTGTGGTTTTGAGTGAACGGGTTACCTGAGATTTCTTTCAAGCTGAATTTCAGAAGAAATACATTAGTCAGAGATTCATCGGTCAGAAACGTAAAGAGTTTTACGAGCTTAAACAAGGTCGTATGTCTGTTATTGAATACGAACATGAATTTGTGAGATTGAGTCAGTATGCTCGGGAATGTGTATCGAATGAAGCAATAATGTGCAAATGGTTTGAATATGGATTAAATGAAGATATTCGTCTGTTAGTTAGGATTTTGGAAATTAAAGAAATGGTAGTGCTCGTTGAGCGAGCTTGTAAAGTTGAAGAATTAAGTAAAGAGAAAAGAAAAGCCGATTTTGAAGCTAGAAATGTTAGAAAGAGATCTTCGAGTAGATCATTTCCATTTGTGTCAAAGAAATTCTGAGATGATCATAGCCGTTCAAAGGTTAAGGTAGGACATTCAAATCAAGATCGAGTTAGATTGCATTCGAATCGAGATCGAGCTAGATCACATTCGAATTTTAGAGCTCCTGATACTTCTGTTGCAAATGTCGGGAATGTCCGATCTGAGAAACCTGAATGTAAATACTGTGGTAAAAGACATCCGGGAAATTGTAGATTGAATGACCGAGCCTGTTTCTAATGTGGATCTCTAGACCATTTTGTAAGAGATTGTTTTGAACCCGCTAAGCAAGACAATGTACAGAATCTGAGATCGAGCAACACTTTAGCTAGAAGTAGACCTTCCAGAAATACGGGAAATGCAAGTGGTGGTCAAAGAGCTACTAGGGATACTGCTATTAGATCTGAGGCCAGAGCACCTGCCAGAGCCTATGCTATCCGAGCTCGTGAGGAAACCTCGTCTCCAGACGTGATTACTGGTACTTTTACTCTTTATGATACTTCTATGATTGCATTGATAGACCCTAGATCAACGCATTCTTATATTTGTATGAATTTAGTGCACAGTAAGACTTTGCCTGTAGAGTCTACTGAATTCATAATTAGAGTATTGAACCCTTTAAGCAAAAGTGTTTTGGTTAATAAAGTCTACAAGAATTGCCCGTTATTGATTCGAGATATCTGTTTTCCTGCTAATTTGATGCTTTTTCCTTTCATCAAATTTGATATAATTCTGGGAATGGATTGGTTAACTTTGCACGATGCTATTGTGAATTGTAAACGAAAAGTCATAGATTTTAGGTGTAAGAATTATGAGATAATTCAACTTGAGTCTAGTGATCTGAATGGATTACCAGCTGTGATATCTGCAATCAAAGCACGAAAATATGTGAAGAAAGGCTGTGAAGCCTACTTAGCTTATGTCTTAGACTCAAAAGTGAATGATAAGAAAGTTGAATCAGTGCTTATTGTTTGTGAATTCTCTGATGTGTTTCCTGAAGAACTATCGGGTTTGCCTCCGATTCGAGAAGTCGAGTTTGGCATTGAATTAGTACCTGGTACTACTCCGATTTCAATAGCTTCGTATAGAATGGCTCTGACCGAGTTAAAGGAATTAAAATCTTAGTAGCAAGAATTAACTGATCGAGGACTTGCTAGACCGAACTTTTCACCATGGGGTGCTCCTGTTCTATTTGTGAAAAAGAAAGATGGCACAATGAGAATGTGTATTGATTACCGTCAGCTTAACAAAGTGACTATAAAGAACAAATATCCTCTGCCCAGAATTGATGATTATTCGATCAGTTAAAAGGTGCTACTGTGTTTTCAAAGATAGATCTGAGATCGGGTTACTATCAGTTACGAGTAAAGGACTCTGACATTCCTAAAATTGCTTTTAGAACGAGGTACGGGCATTATGAATTTTTAGTTATGCCTTTTGGATTAACGAATGCGCCTATTATCTTTATGGATTTGATGAATAGAATTTTTAGACCGTATATAGATCAATTTGTTGTGGTATTCATTAATGATATATTGATTTATTCACATGATGAATCTGAACATGCCGAGCATTTGAGAATAGTGCTTCAGACTCTGCGAGATAAACAGTTGTATGCAAAGTTCAATAAATGTGAGTTCTGGTTGCGAGAAGTTGGTTTTCTGGGCCACATTGTGTCAGTATCGGGTATTCGAGTTGATTCGAACAAAATTTTAGCTATTCTAGATTGGAAACCTCTGAGGAATGTATATGAAGTTTGTAGTTTTCTTGGACTTGTTGGTTACTATAGAAGATTCGTAAAAGGTTTCTCAATGATTGCGACTCCGTTGACAAAATTTCTCTAGAAAGATGTGAAGTTTGAATGGTCTAAAAAGTGTCAGAATAATTTTGATCGGTTAAAAGATCTGTTAACTAAAGCTTCGGTACTTGTGCAACCTGAATCAGGTAAAGAATTCATTGTTTACATGATGCTTTGTTGAACAGACTAGGTTGTGTTCTGATGCAAGAAGGCAGGGTTATAGCTTATGCCTCGAGACAGCTAAAACCACATGAAAAGAATTACCCGGCCCATGATCTGGAATTAGCTGCTATTGTGTTTGCTCTGAAAATCTGGCTCACTATCTGTTTGGTATGAAATGTCACGTGTTTTCTGATCATAAAAGTCTGTAGTATTTAATGACGCAAAAAGATTTGAATCTGTGACAGAGAAGATGGTTAGAACTTTTGAAAGACTATGAACTTGTGATTGATTATCACCCGGGAAAAGCAAATGTTGTTGCCGATGCCTTAAGTTGGAAATCATTGTTTGTTTTGCATACAATGAATCCTCATTTAGTTCTGTCTGATGATGGTTCAATTTTAGTTGAATTAAAAGTGAGACCTTTGTTCTTACAACATATTATCGAAGCCCCGAAGGTTGATGATGAATTAATAGCAAAACGAGCTCAGTGTGATTCTGAATTTCGAGTTGATGTTGATGATTGTTTGAGATTCAGAAATAGACTTTGTGTCCCAAGAAATCCAGAGTTAATTTGGATGATTTTAAGTGAAACCCATAGTAGTTGTTTATCTATACATCCGGGTAGTACAAAAATGTATAATGATTTGAAGCAGCATTATTGGTGGTCTGGAATGAAAAGAGAATCTCTGATTTTGTTTCGAAATGTTTAATCTGTCAGCAAGTTAAAGCTGAACATTAGGTGCCATCTGGGTTACTACAACTAATGATGATTCCGGAGTGGAAATGGGACGAGTGACCATGGATTTTGTTTCGGGTTTGCCCCTGTCGCTAGAAAAGAAAGACTCAATTTGGGTTGTAGTTGATCGTTTGACGAAATTAGCTCATTTTATTCCAATTCGATTTGATTACTCACTCAATAAATTAGTTGAGATATATATTTCTGATATCATGAGACTATAAGGTGTGCCATTGTCGATAGTGTCAGATAGAGACCCGAGATTTACATCGTGAGTTTGGAAGAAATTGCAAGATGCTCTGGGTACTAAATTGCATTTTAGCACTACTTTTTATCCGCAAATAAATGGTCAATCTGAACGGATTATTTAGATACTCGAGGATATGTTGAGATGTTGCATTCTTGAGTTTGAAGGTACGTGGGAACAATATCTACCTATGATTGAATTCACTTATAATAATAGCTTTCAATCGAGCATTAAAATGGCACTGTACGAAACCTTATATGGTAGAAAGTGTAGAACTCTGTTAAACTGGTCTGAGCTCAGAATAAGATTTACAGTATTGATCTGATAAAAGAAACAGAACAGAAAGTGAAAGTAATCCAAGATAGTCTGAAAGCTACCTCTGATCGTTAGAAATCTTATGTGGATTTAAAACAAAAAGATATCAAATTTGAGATCGGTGATAAAGTGTTTCTGAAAGTATCTCCATGGAAGAAACTGTTCCGATTTGGTAAGAAGGGCAAGTTGAGTCTGAGGTTCATTGAACCGTATGAAATTATCGAGCGAGTTAGGCCAGTTGCTTATAGATTGAGGCTACCATTTGAGTTAGAAAAGATACATAATGTGTTTCATGTATCGATGCTTCGACGATATAGATCTGATCCTTCGCATGTAATTTCACCGTTTGAGATTGAAATTCAGCCTAATATGACTTACGCAGAAAAGTCGATCAGTATTTTAGCTCGTGAAGTTAAAGAGTTGCGAAATAAGAAAATTCCATTAGTTAAAGTAATGTGGCATCGACATGGTATTGAAGAGGCCACGGGGGAGTCTGAAGATGCTATGAGACAATAATATTCGAATCTGTTTAACGGTAAGATTTTCAGGGATGAAAATCCCTAAGGGGGGAGAATTGTAATAGCCCGGTTTGGACCCTAGTAGGAATAGTGGTTTTGGGACCACATATCCGGGTTAGAAAAATAATTAAATATTATTTTTCCGTGCTTATGATGTGTGAATTAGCATGTGTGAAAATATCGTATAAAAATTTAATTGTTTTTGTGTTTAATTTGCAAAAAGAACTTAATTGCGTAGAATGTAAAAGCTGTGTGCTGATTGATAAAGTGCCTATTTGATGTGGCTTTTTAAGTATGAAGTCCTTATGATGCAATTGAACCATTATACTAATGCATGGACAAGTATATACATTAGTAGGTGGATTTTTATATGTTAATAATAAGGGCAAAGTTGGTAAATGGCATATAAGGTTGAATAAAGTAAAACAAAGCATGAAAATGACCATTATCATCTTGTTCATGCCGAAATTGAAGAAAGAAAAGCTAGGTTTTTATGTTTTAACATTCGGCCATTGAAGAACTTGATTAAGGTATGAGTTTTAACCGGTTTTTGATAATTTCTACGTTTTTGTGATCGCTGCTTCGTGTTCTTCAAAACCCATGTCTAAATTTCTATTTCTGTTGAAGATTATGAAATGTACCGTTGATGATTATATGAGCTTTGTAATGTTTTTATATGGATTATGAAAGATAAATGTGAGATTATCGTACTTTGTTCTTGAATTTTTTATGGAATAGAGCTATTTGGGCTAATTTGTGAAAATAAGGTTTTGAAGGACAAAATTGTGAATTAAATATGTTCTTTGGGCTTGTAATGAAGCTATGTATATTCAGCCAAGCTATAGTCTTAGTGAATTTTGCATATTTGTGATTTTGTAAAAAATGGACTAAATTGTCAAAGTGTGAAAATGTAAGGGCTAAAATGCAAAGTGCCCAAAATATGTGTTCATGGATTATTTTGAATGAAATGAATGATTGAGTGATTGAATTTGAATTGTATTAGATCAAGAACAAAGAAAATCAGACTTAGATCGAGGGAAGTCCAAAATAGTTGAATAGTCGACTTGTTTCCGTCCAAAATCCGTACGAGGTAAGTCAAATTACTTTTACGTGTTAAATTGACTAAATTCTGCGTATATATATATTGTAATCTGTATTGGACGGCCTTGAGAGCCTGATGAATAAATTTTGAGTAAACTCTGTTAATATACTACTATCTGAAAAGTTCTGTACATTTCTAAAAGAACGTTGACATTAATCTGAGATATCGTGTAAGACTGTATCTGGGACACAGGCCTCGATTTGAGATTTACGTGTATGACCATGTCTGGGACATCGGTATCGTATTTGATTTTGTGTAAGACCCTATCTGGGACAGAGGCATCGATACTGAATTACATGTAAGACCACGTCCGGGACGTTGGCATTGTACTCATTTATAAATAGATGTATAGTTTCTGAACCGTCTGATGATAGAGTACGGGATATGGGAATGAATACATGAAATGTATAATTTATACAGGTACGTTTGTATCATACTAAATTTCTAAATATGAAAGACTCTATTTTTGTGAAATAATGAATGCGAGGTATGTATGAACTCATGGAAATGAAACTTGACATGTATACAAGCAAATGAGCATGGATAGGCTCATGAATTACTCTGTGAAATGGCTATGAATTCTTGCTATTGAATTTTATTTTATATGTTTTTATAGTTAGACCAAATGTATTTGGCTTATTAAGCTCATTGTAGCTTATTCTGTGTGATTTCTGTCTGTTTTACAGTTATCGTAGCTACTGAAGGCTCAGGGATAGTCGAGGATTGTCACCATACTATCGAACTCATTTTGGTACTTTTGAAAGTGTAAATATATTTAAGTATGGCATGTATAGGCTAGAATGTCTATGTATTTAAGCTTTGAAATGTATATATGTTATGCCATGAGAGTTCGCTAACAAATTGTATGTTTGTGCTTAATTTTGGTAAATGGTTTGTGATGTCAAATTGTGTATGCTTGTAATGGTTATATAACATTAGATGTGGTGGTCATTTTGAAATATGCCAAGTTGAGGAAATGGTAAGTTTAAGCATAAGATAGAAGGTGCCATAAATGAGCATTTTGGTATGCTGTTGTGATAAGATTTTTAATGTGTTTTGGTATGAACTTGAATAGGTAATTGAATGATGATGATTTAGTTATAATGAAGCATGTTTTGAGCATGGAATTGGCTAAAAATTTTGGTATGAAGGTTGTTTAATATTGCTTGTAAGAATGACCCAAAAAGGGGTGGTAAGTTGGCTTAAACCAAGCCTGCATTGTGCCACACGGTCAGGGACCACGGGCGTGCCTTGTGGCTGTGTATGCAAATTAGTAACCTCTCAAGATCACACGGTTGAGACACATGGGCATGTCATATGGCCGTGGGCTCAAGTCAATAGCTAGCTAAGTATCACACGGCCATAGCACTTGGGCGTGTTTGTTGGCCGTGGGTGAAAGTCAGTATATATACTATGTTTTGGCACTGTTGTATCCCATGGGCGTGTCTAGTGCCCGTGTTAGGCACACGGCCTGGTCACACGAGCGTGTGACCTCAACAGAATTGAAATTTTTCTATGTTCTAAAAATTATGAATGTGTTCGGTGTAGTCCCAACCTTTTCTAAAAGTATGTTTTAGGTCTCATAAACCATCATAAGGGATGAATTGTTGATATTGCTTATGTATTAATCTTATATGATATCTGTTATTCTGAACCGATCTGAAATGTTCTGTCTGTCTGGTAATGCCCCTTACCTATTCCGACAACGGTTACAGGATCGGGGAGTTACACAACCTCAATTCCTACTCCTGAAGCATCACATTCGATTTCAAAGGTTTTAGTAAAATTAGGAAGTACTAATAAAGGTGCTTGGACAAGGCATTGTTTAATTTTATTAAATGAATTTTCTTGCTCATTTGTCCAATAAAATGCTGAATTTTTCTTAATAACACTTGTCAATGGCGCAGTAATTGTACTAAAGTTAGGTACAAAACATCGATAAAAACTAGCCAACCCATGAAAGCTTCGAATTTGGCGAATGCTAGTTGGGTGCGGCCATTCTTGGACCGCTCAAACTTTCTCTTGATCAACTTCCAACCCTTCAGAACTCACTACAAAACCTAAGAACACAACTTTGTTAGTACAAAACGAACATTTTTTAAGGTTTACATAGAGTACCTCCTGTTGCAACATTTCTAACACCACTCGCAAATGTTGAACGTGCTCTTCCAAAGACTTGTTATATATCAAGATATCATCAAAATAAACTAGACAAAATTTTCCAATATAAGCACACAACACATGGTTCATTAATCGCATAAAAGTACTAGGTGCGTTCATAAGACCAAATGGCATTACCAACCATTCATACAAACCATGTTTGGTCTTGAAGCCAGTCTTCCATTCATCACCTTCTCGCATACGGATTTTATGGTATCCAATTCTAAGATCGATCTTCATGAATATCTTGGCACCACTTAACTCGTCAAGCATATCATCAGACGAGGAATCGGATGTCTACATTTGACAGTGATCTTGTTGATAGCACAGCAATCAATGCACATGTAACGCCCCAAAAATCTCGAAATCTTAAATTTTTGTTTTTGTGCTTAGCAATTCAGGTTAAGTGTTAATTACGCGATGGTAGGTCTGGTTCAAGGGTTGAGTTCGAATCTAGGGGTAGAAGGAATCATATTATAATTATTAAAGGAACTCTGATGGCAAGCAGTTGGGCTTTTAAATAGATATAAGGGAAAAAGGGAATCAAAAAGCCAAATGGAGGAATGGCTAAGGGACGCCACTTAGAGTGTAGGGAGCTGGCTTTTGTGGATAGCAAGGAGATCCAAGGTTTGAATCCTAGCTTAGTATTTTTAGAAGTTTAATTTTGGCCTTCTAGAAGATTGCAAGTGGCGTGAAGATGGATTCCAAGGGGACTGTTCAGAAGAGAAAAGTTAGGAAATAGATTGGGGAGTTATCAGGGAGAAAAATAAGAAGATGAGAAGAGGGAAGTGATGGAGCCGAATGAGGAATTTAGCCATGAGGAATTCGGCTATAAGGGTTATAAATAGGTGCCGAATGCAAGGTTGCCAGGCTAATGCCGAAATCTTTTTCACCTTGTTACCGGAAACCCTTTTCTCTTCAAAATCCAAAAAGCCGAAAAGCCTTACTTCTTTCTTTCTTTTCTTGTGCCAATTTCCATTCTTCCTCTACTTTATTGTCGAATTTTCTTTCTTTTTCCTTGGAGCCGAATAAATCTCTTTTGCCATACAAAATCGCAAAGGGCAGAAACTTTCTTGGCCGAATACTCTTTGACCAAATCTAGTGTAAGTGTTTGCTCTTCCAATCAGTTTTGCTAAAGTATCGATTATTGTTCCTCACTTCTTCTAATTGGTTTTGGGTAGGAATAAGTATCAAATCTCAGTTTTGGATCCCTGCCGATTTGCTATTCAGGTAAGGGGCTTTGGTAAGTACTCTTAATCTTAGTTGGCCGAATAGTCAGAATTAAGGTAAGGGGACTTGTTTTGGATACGAGTCACCTATTATTCTGGTTTCTAATAGTTAAGATTGATGTAGATCTAGGAGTAGATAGTGGTTAGTGATTTAAGAAAGGGTTGTTATACTTATCAAGCAAGGTAAGGTTAAGGTGAGGTTTCGGTTTTAGTAAAGATATGTTTTAAGCATGTGGTTAATTGAAGGGTGATATCGTTGTAGGTTGGTGACTAAGGGAATCGTAGCACGCTTGCTTACCAGGTGTGTACATACACTGTACACATACAATGAATCGACAAAATCTTAAATGCCAAAAAGTAGAAAGTTGGGCTACGGTAGTCTTGCGAGTATGCAAACGCTCGTGAGAAGTAAACTAATAGGTTGTCTAAGGCCCATGGGTGATTCCATGGACTTAGGCTGTGAATTGGCCAACCGGGCCAGAATATGCTTAATGGGCCTGACGGGCTGTTGGGCGCATAATAGGCAAAAATTGATAATTGATGCTATGTGATAGAAATTTGTATGTGAGGATGTGTATAATGTGATTTGGGCCTAATGGGCCATATACAGGTGATTTGGGCCTAATGGGCCATATGAATGTGATTAGGCCTAGTGGGCCATATGCAGGTATGTGAAGTTGACTGGGCTTTGTAAAGGGGTTTTAGGCCTAGTATATGATGACTACATAAGACTTAATTAATTAATTCCGACCGTGGACAAGTCAAAGGGTTAAGGTGTGACAACGGGTATATGCATGTCTAGGATTGGATCTAGGGAGAGCTTGGTACTTAACCGGTCTTAATGACTCACCTCCTCTTCTCTGGAATCCTACTTGGTGCATAGTATTCGTTCATCTTAGCTCACGAGATTTGTTAACGGGCCAAGGTAAGTGAAAATCGTAAAGAAAGGGAAAATTACCGAAATGCCTCTAAGGGCAAAAATGACCAAAATACCCCTAGATGTTGAATGTAAGTTTTATGGATGTGACATGCATACATATGATATTCTGCTTAGGTTGCATAGGGGTTGGGAATCATGGAATGGAGGAAGCATATGAGGATCGCATGGTTGCTTGACAATCGTGGATCCAACGACGGCTTTTAAAGCCCAATATGTAAATGAAGTTAGTTTCGCAACTGGGCTATCCTTGGTGTGTCGGTTGGGTGGGTCGATATTTATATCCTCTCATTGTGTGATGGGGGACGGAGCTGGTGTGTAGCGGATGGATTATTGGGATCAGATTGCATTGCATGTGATGTATGGTGTTTATTGAATGCTTGTTGCTCGTCGAGGGTTGTACACACTGAGTTTGTGAAAACTTGCCCCCTCTTTTATTTTATTTTCAGGTGATGCTAGGTAGAAGGTTCGATGTTTAGAGGGACTTTAGGTTGCCAGCTAGCAGGGCAACATGGACGTATTTTTTTCTTAAAAGCATACAAGTTTCTATTTCATTAAGTACTTTTCAGACCTGATTGTAATAAGGCTTCCATTTTGTTAGTAGTTGGATTATTATTTTTATGTGATGTAATTATAAGAAGTTGAACACGGTTTCTTAAACTATAGTATATTTTTGTACGCTTTCGCAACAGAATTTTAAAATGAAAGTTTTTCATAAAATCATATGTTTTAAACAGGTTTTCGTGATTGAAAAATAAAAAGAGTTTTCATAATTTAATTAAGGTTTCTTTTATTTTAAGAAGGGTTTTCAATGAAAACACGGTTTTCGCTAAAACGCTTCAATGTAACATACCAGATTTGGCATAACGTTTGGGCCAGGTTTGGGGTGTTATATTTTGTGGTATCAGAGCCCAAGTTGTAAAACTTTGCCTGTGAAGTGGGCCTTATTATTATTTGGTTTCTTTTTCTACTTATTAATTGGATTTTTAAAAAAATTATTTTGGATCACAATGTTTTGGAAAAAGGGAAATCTTGCTGTGCGGCACACCGAGCCTCCGACGTCGAACCAAGTAAGTACTTTTATTCTTAAGTATGTTTAAATTGTGATACAGTAGATAGTTAGATAGCTACTTTAGATGATTTTGTTAGAGTGGAACTGAAGCCCGTAGGAACTTGAAACTGTAGAGGATTTTCGAAAATAATCTTCTCTTTAAATATTTTCATAAAACATCAGTGTAATTATTAAACTAACTAAAAATTCATAAAATTTTTAATACAGATAATACGCGAATCGACGATGAGTGCTAGAAGAGGTGCAAGAGGTCGTGGCTGAGGCCGCGGAAGTGTTAGGGCTGAATCGTCAGCGTCGTGCCATATGCCCGATGTTGGAGTAAAAGAGGCTCCGGCCTCACCTATGACTAGGAATGGACCGTATGATAGGGCCGCGGGAGAAGATGTAATGTCACAAGCAATGCTAAGAATTTTGGAAAGGGTCGTTGGGCCCAATAATGGCACTAGAAATCGGGGGTCCATTCTGGAGCAACATAAATCGAATGGGGCTGAGATCTTTAAGGGCGTGGCTGGTGTGGCTCTTAACGTGGCGGAATACGGGTTGGAGGCCACTGAAAGGATAATGGAGGATCTGGACTATTCACTAGAACAAAAGCTGAAAGGGGCAGTGTCGCTGCTTAGGAAAGAAGCCTACCAATGGTGGTTGACGGTGAAAGAGGGAACCCAACTGGAGTGGGTCACTTGGGAGTTTTTCAAAGCTACAATCCAAGGGAAGTATGTGGGTGCTAGCTATGTAGATGTTAGAAGGAAGGAGTTCCTGAACTTGACCCAAGGAAACAAATCGGTGGCGGAGTATGAAGCGGAGTTTCTACGCCTTAGTAGGTATGCAAGAGTAATGGTGGCAATAGAATATAAGCGTTGCATTAGGTTCAAGTATGGACTAAGAGATAGCCTTAGGGTATTGATAGCTCCACAAAGGGAGCGTGTTTTCTCGGAATTGGTGGAAAAAGCGAAGATAGCGGAGGAGGTAAAGCGCACTGAGCGCTTAAATCGGGGAAAAAAGAGGGTAGGAATAAGAGGGAGGCCGAGCCTCCCGGTGTTGGACAGAGGCCTAGGGCTAGGGCCAGAAATAATGGGTCAGTTAGAGTAGGGCCCCCTGCTGCTAATCTAGGGGTGCCACCTTGTGTTGATTGTGGGAGAAGCCATAGAGGCAAGTGTTGGAAGAGGATGGGAGCTTTCTTCGCTTGTGGGTCTATGGAGCATAGGATCAAGGATTTCCCCCGAATGTTAGGTCGAGTGCCAGTAGTGGGCCAAGGTGGTGCTCAGACACCAAGGGAAGGTCAGCTGCTGCCAAGGGGTCGTGGGTAGGCCAAGGGCGGTAACGGCAATGGGTGTGGACGTAGAGCATCAGGCGAAAATGCAAGCCCTGCCGAGGTGAGACAACCAACTTTGTTTTATGCTGCTCGTCGCCGAGAAGACGGGGATGCCCCATATGTGATGACAGGTATGTCCCTTATATATGAGTTACCTTACACAACATTGATTGATATTAGATTGACGCATTCATATGTTGCATCCAATACAACTGATTCTTTGGGTGATATGTTTGAAGTTAATGTGAATGAGATGACTGTGATTAGTCTGTTAGGGAAGTCAGTAGGAGTGAATAAGTTGTTTAGGGTGGTACCCTTAGTAGTCCAAGGGGTTACCTTTTTAGCGAATTTGATGGAGCTGTCGTTTAGCGAGTTCGACTTAATCGTAGGTATGGATTGGCTGGTGAAGCACCAAGCCACCTTGGATTGCGCTGCAAAGAGAATAGTGTTAAGAACGGCAGAAGATAAGGAAGTAGTGGTGATTGGTGAACATCGAAACTATCTGTCGAACGTGATTTCGACGTTAAGGGCTGAGAAGTTAGTACAAAAGGGATGTAAAACCTTTTTGGCTTATATTAGTAATACGAAGGCTAAGAACCTTACTATTAAGGAGTTGAAAACCGTTAGGCATTTTCCTGATGTCTTTCCTAAGGAGCTGCCTGGTTGCCACCCAGCAGAGAAGTGGAATTTGGAATCGAGTTGTTACCTGGGACGGCTCTGGTATCCATCGCTCCTTATCGGATGGCACCAAAGAAGTTGGTGAAACTTAAGGCACAAATTCAGGAATTGTTGGATCGAGGATTCATACGACCAAGTGTGTCTCCATGGGGAGCACCGGTGTTATTCGTGAAGAAGAAGGATGGAACCTTGTGAATGTGCATCGACTATCGACAGTTAAACAAGTTAACTATTAAAAACAAGTACCCTCTACCGAGAATTGATGATCTTTTTGATCAGTTTAGGGGAGCTTTTGTTTTCTTAAAGATTGACCTGCATTCGAGATATCACCAATTGAGGGTTAAGGAGGCGGATGTTCATAAGACAGCTTTCAGATCTCGTTATGGGCACTACGAGTTCTTGGTGATGCCATTCAGGCTGACGAATGTACCTGCCGCTTTCATGGATCTCATGAATCGGGTTTTCTAACCCTACTAGGATCGGTTCATGGTAGTCTCTATAGATGACATTTTAGTGTACTCAAGAAATGGGGATGAGCATGATGCACACTTAAGGATTGTGCTGCAGATTTTGAGGGAGAAGCAGCTGTATGCCAAATTCAGTAAGTGTGAATTCTAGCTAAGGGATGTTACTTTTCTTGGACATGTGGTGTCAGCTGAGAGGATTAAAGTGGATCCCCGGAAAATTGAAACAGTGTTAGACTGGAAAACACCCAAGTCGGTGTTAGAAATCTGAAGTTTTCTGAGCTCGGCAAGATACTATAGGCGATTTGTTGAGGGCTTTTCAGTAATTGCTGCACCCTTACCTAAGTTGTTGAGGAAGGGGGTACCGTTTGTTTAGACGGACAAGCAGCAGGAGAGTTTTGGAAAACTTAATAAAGTTTTAACTGAGGCCCTTGTGTTGATTCAGCCAGTGCCTGGGAAGGAGTTTATGATTTATAGTGACGCGTCGCATGTGGGCTTGGGATGTGTATTGATGCAAGAAGGAAAGGTGGTTGCGTATGCGTCACGGCAACTTAAGACTCACGAAGTGAACTACCCAACCCATGATTTGGAGTTAGCTGCGGTGGTTTTCGCACTTAAAATATGGAGGCATTACTTATACGGGGAGAAGTGCGTAATTTATTTGGACCACAAGAGTTTGAAATACCTCCTTACCCAAAAGGAACTAAACCTTAGGCAACGTAGGTGGGTGGAATTGTTGAAGGATTATGATTGTATGATTGAATACCACCCTGGCAAAGTAAATGTGGTAGCCGACGCGTTGAGTCGCAGGGCTAAGTCAGACTTGAGGGCTATGCTCAGCCATTTAAGCTTGTTGGATGATGGTAGCTTGTTAGCTGAGCTTCAAGTAAAGCCGGTGTGGGTCGAGCATATAAGGAGTAAACAGCTAGTGGATGAGACCTTAGGTGCTCATTTTAAAAAAGTGGAGAGTGGGGAGACATCGAACTTTGGGATAAATAGTGAAGGAGTATTGTGTTTCTGTAGGAGGATGTGTATACCAAAGGACGATGATCTAAGGCAGTTGATTCTGCGAGAAGCACATAGCGGTCTCTACGCAATGTATCTTGGCAAAAACAAGATGTATTGGAATTTGCAAGAGCTTTATTGGTGGCCAGGACTCAAGCGCGTGGTTATGGAGTTCGTAAGCAAATGTTTGGTTTGTCAAAAGGTGAAGGCGGAACATCAGTTGCCTTCAGGATTGCTTCAGCCAGTGAAGATTCCACTCTAGAAGTGGGAAAGGATCACTATGGACTTTGTTAGTGGGCTACCCTTGACGTCTACTAAGAAATACTTGATATGGGTTATAATGGATCGGTTAACCAAGTCTGCCCATTTTGTACCAGTTCGCACCGATTACTCGTTACAAAAGCTGACTAGGCTATATGTGGCGGAGATTGTAAGATTGCATAGAGTGCCAGTATCCATAATATCTGATAGGGACCCACGTTTCACTTTGCAATTTTGGAACAAGCTACATGAGGCGTTGGGTACTAGGTTAAATTTCAGTACGGCATTCCACCCTCAAACTGATGGATAGTCGGAAAGGGTGATTCAAGTATTGGAAGATATGTTGAGGGGATACGTGATTGAGTTCTGAGGTAGCTGGGAGGACTATTTACCGATAGTCGAATTCGCGTACAATAATAGTTATCAAGCAAGCATTGGGATGGCTCCATACGAAGCACTATATGGGCGAAGGTGTCAAACCCCAACATGTTGGATGAAGTTGGGCGAATGGAGAGTTTTGGGCCCTGAGTTAGTAGCCGATACTGAGGATAAGGTAAAATTGATTTGGGATCGGTTGAAGGAGGCCTCGGATAGGCAAAAGTCATATGCTAACCTTAAACGTCGAGAAATAGAGTATGCAGTGGGAGACTTAGTTTTTCTGAAGGTCTTTCCGTGGAAGAAAGTGTTAAGGTTTGTACACAAGGGTAAGCTAACCCCAAGGTTCATTGGGCCATATCAGGTTGTAAGGCAGATTGGGCCAGTCGCTTACCAGTTGGAGTTACCTCCTGAACTAAGCCAAATTCACGACGTGTTTCATGTTTCCATGCTAAGGCGGTATCGCTCGGATCCTTCACATGTCATGGCGATTGAAGAAATCGAGGTCAGGCCAGACCTAACTTTTGAGGAAGAGCCCATACAAATAATTGGTCGAGATGTCAAAGAACTGAGAAAGAAGTCCGTTCCATTAATCAAAGTACTTTAGCGAAATCACAAGGCCGAGCAGGCTACTTGGGAACCTGAGGAAGCGATATGACGTCAATATCCTCAACAGTTTGAATCAGGTTAAATTTCAAGGACGAAATTTCTTTTAGGGGGTAGAGTTGTAACGCCCCAAAAATTTTGAAATCTCGAATTTTTCTTTTTGTGCTTAGCAATTCAGGTTAAGTGTTAATTACACGATGGTAGGTCATGGTCAAGGGTTGATTTCGAATCTAGGGGTAGAAGGAATCATAGTATAATTATGAAAAGAACCCTGATGGCAAGCTTTTAAATAAATATAAGGGAAAAATGGCATCAAAAAGCCAAATGGAGGAATGGCTAAGTGACGCCACTTAGAGTGTAGGGAGGTGGCATTAGTGGCTAGTAAGGAGATCCAAGGTTTGAATCCTAGCATAGTATTTTTAGAAGTTTAATTTTGGCCTTCTAGAAGATTGAAAGTGGCGTGAAGATGGACTCTAAGGGGAGTGTTCCGAAGAGAAAAGTTAGGAAATAGATTGGGGAGTTATCACGGAGAAAAACGAGGAGATGAGAAGGGGGAAGTGATGGAGTCGAATGGGGAATTTAGCCATGAGGAATTTGGCTATAAGGGCTATAAATAGGTGCCGAATGCAAGGTTGCCAGGCTAATGCCGAAATCTTTTTCACCTTGTTACCGGAAACCCTTTTCTCTTCAAGATCCAAAAAGCTGAAAAGCCTTACTTCTTTCTTTATTTTCTTGTGCCGATTTCCATTCTTCCTCTACTTCATTATCGACTTTTCTTTCTTTTTCCTTGGAGCTGAATAACTCTCTTTTGCCATACAAAATCACAAAGGGTTGAAACTTTCTTGGCTGAATACTCTTTGACTGAATCTAGTGTAAGTGTTTGCTCTTCCAATCGGTTTTGCTAAAGTATCGATTATTGTTCCTCACTTCTTCTAATCGATTTTGGGTAGGAATAGGTATCGAATCTCAGTTTTGGATCCCTGTTGATTTGCTCTTCAGGTAAGGGGCTTTGGTAAGTACTCTTAATCTTAGTTGGCCGAATAGTCAGAGTTAAGGTAAGGGGACTTGTGTTGGATACGAGTCACCTATTTTCTGGTTTCTAATAGTTATGATTGATGCAGATCTAGGAGTTGATCATGGTTAGTGATTTAAGAAGGGGTTGTTATACTTATAACACAAGGTAAGGTTAAGGTGAGGTTTCGATTTTAGTAAAGATATGTATTAAGCATGTGGTTAATTGAAGGGTGATATCATTGTAGGTTGGTGACTAAGGGAATCGCAACATGCTTGCTTACCAGGTGTGTACATACACTGCACATACACAATGAATCGGCAAAAGCCGAAATGCTAAAAAGTCAAAAAGCTGAAATGCTAAAAAGCCAAAAGTTGGGCCACGGTAGTCTTGCGAGTGCGCGAACACTCGTGAGGAGGAAATCGATAGGTTGTCTGAGGCCCATGGGCGATTCCATAGACTTGGGCTGTGAATTGGCCAACCGGGCCAGAATAAGCTTAGTGAGCCTGACGGGCTATTGGGCACATAATAGGAAAAAATTGATAATTGATGCTATGTGATAGAAATTCTTATGTGAGAATGTGTATAATGTGATTTGGGCCTAATGGGCCATATACAGGTGATTTGGGCCTAATGGGCCATATGAATGTGATTAGGCCTAGTGGGCCATATGCTGGTAGTGATGTTGACTGGGCTTTGTAAAGGGGTTTTGGGCCTAGTATATGATGACTACATAAGACTTAATTAATTAATTGCGACTGTGGACAAGTCAAAGGGTTAAGGTGTGGCAACGGGTATGTGCATGTCTAGGATTGGATCTAGGGAGAGCTTGGTACTTAAGCGGTCTTAATGACTCACCTCCTTTTCTCTAGAATCCTACCTGGTGCATAGTATTCGTTCATCTTAGCTCACGAGATTTTTTAACGAGCCAAGGTAAGTGAAAACCGTAAAGAAAGGGAAAATTATCGAAATGCCCCTAAGGGCGAAAATGATCAAAATACCCCTAGGTGTTGAATGTAAGTTTTATGGATGTGACATGCATAATATGATATTCTGCTTAGGTTGCATAGGAGTTTGGAATCATGGAACGGAGGAAGTATATGAGGATCGCATGGTTGCTTAACAATCGTGGATCCAACGGCGGATTTTAAAGCCCAATATGAAAATAAAGGTAGTTCCGTAACCGGGCTACCCTTGGTGTGTCGGTTGGGTGGGTCGATATTTATATCCCCACATGGTGTGACGGGGGACGAAGCTGGTGTATAGCGGATGGATTATTGGGATCGGATTGCATTGCATGAGATGTATGGTGTTTATTGAATGCTTGTTGCTCGTCGAGGGTTGTACACACTGAGTTTACGAAAACTCACCCCCTCTTTTATTTTATTTTCAGGTGATTCTCAGTAGAAGGTTCGATGTTTGGAGGGACTCTGGGTGGCCAGCTAGCAAGGCAACATGGACGTGTTTTTTTCTTAAAAGCATACAAGTTTCTATTTCATTTAGTACTTTTCAGACCTGATTGTAATAAGGCTTCCATTTTGTTAGTAGTTGGATTATTATTTTTATGTGATGTAATTATAAGAAGTTGAACATGGTTTCTTAAACTATAGTATGCTTTTCTACCCTTCCGCAACAGAATTTTAAAATGACAGGTTTTCATAAAATCATATGTTTTAAACAAGTTTTCGTGATTGAAAAATAAAAAGAGTTTTTATAAGTTAATTAAGGTTTCTTTTATTTTAAGAAGGGTTTTCAATGAAAACACAGTTTTTGCTAAAGCACTTCAATGTAACGTATCGAATTTGGCAATAACGTCTTTGCCAGGTTTGGGGTGTTACCATCCTTTTTAGGCACAAGTAGAACTGGCACCACACAAGGACTTAGACTCTCTCGGATGTAACCCTTATCCATAAGTTCAACAACTTGTTTTTGCAATTCCTTGGTTTCTTTTGGGTTACTTCGATAAGCAGGCCGATTAGGAAGTGGGACTCTAGGTACTAGATCGATTTGGTGCTCGATGCCTCGAATGGGAGGCAATCCACTCGGCACTTCTTTCGAAAAAACATCCTCGAATTCCTGTAAAAGAGAGAACATAGAAGAAGGTAGATCCTAGGGTAACTCGTTAGTGTTTAACAAAATTTCTTTGTACATAAATACAAATATAGGTTGCCTTCGAACATCACTCGCTCTCACAAACACACATAATTTCCCATTTTCTTTTTCTTCTCCCTTTTTTTCTTTTCTTGCTTCCTCTTCACTCTCTTTTGAAATTTTACCTCTAGCTCTCTCATTTTTCTTTTCTTTTTCTCACATTTGTCCCACAAATGTTTTAAGTTTGAGTTGGTCCTTGTATACTTGCTTCGAGGTTAATGGTGTAAGTGTCACATACTTGACACAATGCTTGAAGGTATATCTATTAGTATAGCCATCATGAACCACTCTCCAATCGAACTGCCATGGTCGTCCTAACAGTAAATTGCCCGTGTGCATTGGCACCACATCGCATAGAACTTCATCGGAATATTTTCCAATGCTGAAGGACTCTAGGACTTGTTTCATGACTTTGAGCTGGTAGTCCTATTTTTTCCACCATGAGAGTACTCGCCACATTCGTGCAACTTCCACCATCTATAATATTGCTACAAATCTTCCCTTGGATTTGGCATCTCGAATGGAAAATATTCTCTTGTTGTTGCTCGTTCTCCACTCCTTATAGACTTAAACTTCGTTTGACTACAAGCAACTCACCTGTAACAGGGTGTTCCAAATCCTCTTCTTCATCAGAATTCAATTCGGGCTCATCTTCCTCTTCATCCTCTGTTTCAATTTCACCATCAGCACACAACACCATGGTACTTCGGTTCAGGCACTGACTTGTAATATGTCCTATTCTGAGACATTTGAAGCATTTAATATCTCTAGAATGGTTGGATGAACTCTCGAGAGCTTTGCCTTTGCTTGATTCAGCCAAAGGCTCATTTTTCTTAGGCAACACTGTGGACTCCTTCGCTCGGTTTGATGGAAAGCTTTTGCTAATGCCTTGTCCCCATCTTGAAGGATTTGCAGTGGAGTAGCCTCGGGTAGCACCCTTATGCTTCATTTATTTTTCCACTTTGATGGCCATGTGTACCATGTCCACCACCTCGATATAATGTTGAAGTTCAACGACATTAGCAATGTCACGGTTAAGGCTAGCTAGAAAACGAGCCATAGTCGCTTCGCGGTCTTCTTGCACATCCGCACAAATCATCGCCACCTCTATCGCCTTATAATAATCTTTTACGCTCTTTGTTCCTTGAGTAAGATTTTGAAGTTTCTGATTAAGCTCCTGGTGATAATACGAAGGAATAAATCACCTTCGACTAGTGGTGAATTGATCCCACCAGATCATCGCGTAATCGAAAAACTCGATTGCAGCTAGTTTGACCTTCTTACTCTCAGAATAGTTGTGGCATTCAAATACTAATTCAATCTTTTTTTCCCACTCTAGGTACACCTCCAGATCAGATTTGCCTTGAAAGAGAGGTATTGAAAGCTTTATATTCTTGAGATCATCATCTTTTCATCTCTGATCTCTTTGGCCACAATTCCATTGTTCCCTCTGTTGAACAGTCACATTGGACCTTTGGCCACTCTCGGCCTCACTAGGATCTGACTGATCATCTTCGTTAAATTTTTGTCGGCCACGATTTCTAGGGGGACTTTGAGGTGTCCTTCTTCATCGTACTCTTTATTCAACTAAATCCAACCTTTCTTGTATAGGATCAAGCTTCCAGTCAAAGAGTCGCTCCACCTCTTGAAGCATAGCTCGAAGATTAAAGTCTAAAACATTTCTAATAGGTTGTCGATCTTGTCGCTCCTCCATATTTCGTTCAGGATTTTGTGGCAACAAAGAAAATAAAACAAATCAAAACTAAAGAAAGATAATAATTGAAACCTCACAACAAACCTTACGTTCACTCGGAAAGAAAGAAATTGATAGCACTCACACTCGTGTTTGCACTCGTGTGTTGGCTTTTACCTTCTCTCAATTGTACTCACACTCTCATGCCTTTTTTTGCTCCTTCTTTTCTCATGACTTCGTAAGCGGACTTGCCAAGGCTTAATCATAGGCTTAGGGGTCGGTCACAAATTGAAAAATAAGGGAATTAATGAAGAGGGGTAGGGTAGGATGAAAGAAAAGATAAAAAAAAGGGTTTAAGTGTGGCGTGGAATGGGTAGGAATGGTTGAGAATAGGAATTTTCTAGATCAAAAAATATAAGAATAAATACAAATTTTCAACTCAAATTTTTTTCGAACTTACTTCGATTCTTCATGTACTAATCCGAGTTTGTCTTCGAAGGTCTATACTTCTCGTTTTAACTGCTCTGATACCAAATGATATGGTCTACCTCAAATTATGAGTCGAGTCATATTTATGTTGCCCAATCGTCTATGAGATAGTATGGCTCAATTAGATGAATATCTAACTAAATTAATTAAATAGGCTCAATTGGGATTAAAGGATCAAAAATAAAATAGCTAATTGGAAAAGGAAAATATTTAGTTATCAAATATATGGTAAAAATTGATTATGTTTTGGATATGGTAAAAGAATGGAAAGAAACGGCTTAAGAAGCAAGCAAGAACCAACACTAATTAGTGTTCACCTAATACTTATATACTTTTGAAATGGTTTGTAAATTCGGTCAAAACCTCGACACACTATCAAGAAAGGAACCTCAGTATAGGACTCAAACGCCACACTTGCGAAAGTGATAAGTTTGGGAAAGGCAAAGAACAGGTTGACGCCACTAGCTTTGTAGATAAGCCAACAAGTCTTTAAACAAAATCGGAGAAAAGTATTTCTCACCAAATGAGCAGAATTTCATTAAAATGTCCAAGCTGTCCTTCAAAATGGCTGGTTACACATATTTATAGGTATAGAAAAACTAGTTGAATAGTCACATCTTAATGTGCTAGTTAAAACTGAAATTAAACTCAAGTCTCTTGGCATTCTTGCAACAATTAACTCCATCCTTGAATTCACTTTAATTTAGTTAAATAAATATCCTTGAAAATGTCCAAGCTGTCCTTCAAAATGGCTGGTTACACATATTTATAGGTATAGAAAAACTAGTTGAATAGTCACATCTTAATGTGCTAGTTAAAACTGAAATTAAACTCAACTCTCTTGGCATTCTTGCAAAAATTAACTCCATCCTTGAATTCACTTTAATTTAGTTGAATAAATATCCTTGATTTCTTGAAAAATGTCTCTTGAGATGTTCCTTGGCTAGCTGAAAATACACCAGCTACTTAATAGTGTTTTGAATGCTTGTTTTAATATTTGAAAGAACAAAATCAGCTGGTAGGTGAAAAGGTTGCTGCCGAATTTAAAAAGGTGTTAAAATGCTCCTTAAAACTCCTTAATTGATGTATGAAACCTCCCTTGTAATAGCTCCTTCATTTGTAACAAAAAAAAAACACTTGAAAAGTCACTTCCATTAAGTTGTAACAGCCTTGAAATGTAACAGTTGTAAGATGAAGAGATACCTGCAATAAACACATTAAAATGAACTTTATTAAACATAATTAATCACTAATTAAACTCAATCACATTAAATACTTGACTTCAATAAATGAACTAGAAACAAAGGCATCAATTAATGCAACAACTAGATTAATTAAAAGAAGCAAAATTAAATAAACTTGAACTCATGCTTCAATAAATTATCCTAGTAACTAGATTAATTAAATAAGCATCTTATTAAATGAAGTTTAATAAAAAAAACTCAAATAAATAAACTAAGATGAGTTAAATTAAACCAGCAACTCTTTATTAAACTTAAGATGAGTTTATTAAAATTTAAAATTCTACTCGCAATAAATTTCAAGTAATGCCTATAGGGTTCGTCCATGCATGATTAATGGGTTCGACTTCTTGTTCTTCCCAAACTCGTTTCACGTGGCTTGACAATGTGTCTTTAAATTTCTTAGCTCGTGACCTAGTAATTGGCCCTTATGGCAACTCAATGGATTCAGTAGAGATATCCCGAGCTAAGGTCATATCAATCCCTTACAATGACATATGTTCTAATGAGCTCGGATTTGAATTACCAGTGCAGGCTAAATTCAGTCCTTAATCGGATTACATGTCCGGGCTAAATCCATAATGCACACATATTCTTCAGGAGGCTCAATCACTTAAGGAACACCCGTCCGGGCTAGATCTTTTTTATACTAAGATTAATGGATTACCCGCCCAAGCTAAATCCTTTTCTGTAACACATGCAGGATCTCATGTCATGTAAGCGATGATTTATCCATCGGATATTCCTTTTTATTCAACCGGGACAATTATCATCCTTTTTCATTGATACAACCTTTTTCATATATTAATTCACAATGAATATCAACATTATACTTCATACATGAAAATACATTTTAATGTATTTAAATAGTTTACATTCGAGTTACACGAACTTACCTGGTAGTCGTCTTGATTTTGTATTTCGGTTATTCTGAAACCTTTCGTTTTCCATGATTGACCTCTAGAATTAGTTCCTCGGGGTCTATTTCAATAAAAATAAATTATTAATACTTCACATTACTCATTTCTGGCCTAAAACCCATCCTAGGGTAAAATGACCAATTTGCCAATAACTTTTCATAACTTTTACAATTTAGTCCTAAGGCTCGTATAATGAATTGCATGAAATTTCTTGGCTACCCAAGCCTATCCGAATACTTTTCATACTTATAGCAGCCCACAATTTTCTTTCATTTCACATTTTCTTACCCATTTTTACAACTTTCACAAAATGGTCCTTTAAGTCATTTCCATGAAAAACTACTTAGTAAAAGTTGTTTACCACCCTATAAACTTTTATATTCCTCCATAAATCATCAAAAAACAAGCATCTCATGCATGGGTAATTTTCTAAACATGAACCCTAACTTGAGATATGGGTAGAAATAGAAAGAGCATGCTTCAAGGATCTCAAAAACATAAAGAACATAAAAAACGGGGATAAGATTGACTTACTATCAAGCTTGAAATGTTGGAAAACCCTAGCTATGGAGACCCCTTCAATTTCGACAGTATGGAGAAGAAAATGAGTGAATTTTTACTTGATTTCCCCTTTTTATTTCACTTATTACCAAATGACCAGAATGCCCTTCCTTACCAACCTTTCTAAATTTTCCATGCATGCCTATTTTTGTCCAAAAATTTAGAAATTAGGAAAATTTCTCTTTAAGGACCTCTAATTAATAATCCAAAGCAATTTCATGCAAATTTCTTCTAGAACCCAAGTTTTGCAATTTATTCAATTTGGTCCCTAATTTCCAATTAGACACATTATACTTAGAATTTCTTCATGAAACTTTAGCACATGCATTTTTTTTCTTATAGACCTCATAATAATCATAAGACAAATATTTCAATGTCAAATTTGTGGTCCTGAAACCACCGTTTCGACTAGGCCCTATTTCGGGATGTTACACCATGTGTCCCCTGCATTGAAAATTTCCAAGTCAGTATGCATGGTAGTAAACACACGGGCAGAGACATGGCCATGTGTCTCAAACATGTGAAGGACACGGTCTAGCACACAGGTGTGTGCCTTGGCCGTGTGCCTCTAAATGAATGATGACGTCATAAATAGAATGTCCAGCTTTTTAAACACGGGCGTGTCTAGACTGTGTGAGGGACACGGGCCAGGGACACGGGCGTGTGCTCAGTCGTGTGAAAACCCCTGCAAGTTTGAAATGAAAAATAAATTCTAGAAATTCCACACGGGTTTGGGACATGGGCGTGTGCATTGCCTCCACACGGGCGTGTGAGGCTTAAACCTAGAAATTTTCTTAGAATTTTCTTAAGCTCTAGGTTTAGTTCCGGATTACTTTTATTGTATATTTTGGGCCTCCTAGGTCCATGATAAGGACAATATGAATTTGTTTGATTAGTTTTAATTTAGAGGGAAATTTTATGACCCTTATTTTTTTGGAAATGCCCTGATTATGTACAATAATGCCTCGTTCCCTGTCTCGGTCTCAGGTACGGGTAAGGGGTGTTACATTTGATGAATCGAATCTTTAGATCGTATTTAGACAGATTTATTATTGTATTCATTGATGATGTTCTGATATATTCCCGAGATGAATCTGAGCATACTGAACATTTGAGAATTGTATTACAAACATTGAGAGATAAGCAATTGTTTGCTAAATTCAGTAAATGTGAGTTTTGGCTCTGAGAAGTTGGGTTTTTGGGACACATTGTTTCAGTGGAAGGAATACAAGTTGATCTGAGTAAGATTTCTGTTGTTGCTGACTAGAAACCACTATTAAATGTATCTAAAGTCAGAAGTTTTCTGGCATTAGCAAGCTACTATCGTTGTTTTGTAAAAGGATTCTTGATGATTGCTACATCGATGACTCGATTGTTACAGAAAGATGTAAAGTTTGATTGGTCTGAGAAATGCCAATAGAGATTGAAAGCATTGTTAACTGAAGCACTAGTTTTAGTTCAACTTGAGTTAGGTAAAGAGTTTGTGATTTTCAGTTATGCGTCATTGAACGGTTTGGGATTTTTTTATGCAAGAGGGCAATGTGATAGCTTATGCTTCCAGACAGTTAAAGTCACATGAAAAGAATTATCCAACACACGATTTAGAATTGGCCACTATTGTTTGCTTTAAAAATTTGGCGACATCATTTATTTGGTGAGAAGTGTCATGTCTTTACCAATCACAAGAGCTTGAAGTATTTAATATCTTAGAAAGATTTGAATTTGCGACAGTGAAGATGGTTTGAATTGTTGAAAGATTATGAGTTAGTGATCGATTATCATTTGGGGATAGCGAATGTAGTCGTGGATGCTCTGAGCAGAAAATCTTTGTTTGCTTTATGGGAAATGAACACACAGTTAACCTTGTCTGATAATGGTTCAATTTTAGCAAAGTTGAAAGCTAAACCGTTATTTCTTCAGCAAATTCGTAAAGCTCAGAAGTGTGATGATGAACTGCAAGCTAAAAGATTACAATGCGAGTCAACTACTAATTCAGAGTATCAGATCGGATCCGATGATTGTTTAATGTTCCAAGGTAGAATTTGTGTACCAAAGAATTCTGAGCTTATTTAGAAAATTCTACACAAAGAACAAAGTGGTTGTTTATTTGTTCATCCAAGGAGTACTAAAATGTACACTGATTTGAAACAGTTGTATTGATGGTCAGGCATGAAATGAGACATTTCAGAGTTTATGTCAAGATGCTTAGTTTGTTAATAAGTCAAAGTCGAATATTAAGTGCCTTCGGGACTACTGTAGCCAGTGATGATACCAGAGTGGAAATAGGATAGAGTTACGATGGATTTTGTACCGAGATTACCCCTATCTCTGAAAAAGAAAGATGCTATTTGGATTGTTTTTGATCGATTGAAGAAATTGGCACATTTCATTCTGGTACGTACAGGCTTATCACTTGATAGATTGGTTGAATTGTACATCTCTGAGATTGTTAGATTGCACAGGGCACCAGTTTCTATTATTTCGGATAGAGATCCGAGGTTTACGTCACGATTTTGGAAGAAATTACAAGAAGCTTTGGGTATGCATTTGCACTTTAGTTCTGCATTTCATCTGCAAATCATCGATCAATCTGAGAGAGTAATACAAATTCTGGAAGATATGTTCATTGTTGTGTTTTAGAGTTTGAAGGCAATTGGGAGGAATATTTACCGTTGGTTGAATTCGCATAAAATAATAGTTTTCAATCAAGCATAAATATGGACCGTATAAAGCACTGTATGGTCAAAAATGTCAAACTTCATTGTACTGGACCGAACTTAGTGAGAAAAATATTCACGGGGTTGATTTGGTTAGAGAGACCGAAGATAAAGTGAAAGTAATTCGTGACAGTTTGAAAGCAACTTCAGATCAACAAAAATCGTACGTGGATTTGAAGCGTAAAGACATTGAATTTCAAATTAGTGACAAAGTATTTTTGAAAGTATCTCTGTGGAAGAATATTATTCGTTTTGGTCGCAAAGGAAAATTAAGTCTGCGATTTATCAGGCCGTATGAAATTATTGAAAGAATAGGGCCAGTGGCTTATCGACTAGCTTTATCGTTAGAATTAGAAAAGATCCACAATGTGTTTCATGTGTCGATGTTACACCGATATAGATTAGATCCGTCACATGTAATTTCTCCAACAGAGATTGGAATTCAACCTAATATGACGTATAACAAAGAACTGATAGAATTCTGGCTCTAGAGCTTAAAGAATTGAGAAATAAGAGCATAGCTTTAGTGAAGGTTCTATTGCAACGTCACAATGTCAAAAAAGCTACGTGGGAACGCAAGGAAGCTATGAGAAAATAGTACCCTAACATATTTTCTGGTAAGATTTTCGGGGACGAAAATTCCTAAGAGGGTAGAGTTGTAACAGCCTGTTTTTAGTCAAATCAGAACAGTGGTTTTGGGACCACAAATTTGAGGCCAAAATAATTATTTTATTGTTATTTTATTGTCTATAGCATGATAGTATGGTTATGTGAAAATTTCGTTAAGAAATTTTATCATTTAAGTGCTTAATTAGATAAAAAGGACTAAATCGCGTAAAGTGTAAAAGTTATGTTCTAATAACTAAAGGTGTCTATAGCTACGAAGCCTTAAAGTGGAGGTCCTTACATGGTAATTAACCCATAATAGTGATAGTGGATTATAATGGCTTGACATTTTGTGTAATTTGTAAAGTTAATAAAGGTTAATTAAGTCATTAGGTAATTAAAGTTAATAATAAATAAAACCACATTAAACACCATTTTGTATCATCTTTCTTCAACTGAATTTCACAAAGAAGAAATCCATTTTTGTGCTTAACTTTCTACAATCTTATCTCCTTCAATTAGGTATGTATTTTTAATCTGTTTTTGATGATTTTTATGTTTTTGAGATCGTTGTAGCTTAATCTAGCTAGCTCAGGAACTAATTTGCAAAACTGTCAACGCTTTAGGGTTTTTCCATTGATGAATGTACATGTATTTTGATGTTTGATGGTAGAAAATGTATGGTAATTGTTAGATAAACAACATTTGTAAAGTAATTTTTGGTAAAATTTCCAATTAGGGATTAAATTAAAAAATGTGATAAATTTGTAGTAAATTGTGAAATAATGAAAAATATTGGTTGCTATGGTAATAAGGGAAATTCGGCTACCTAATTGTAGGAATTTGTATTTTTATGAGCTAAGGACAAAATTGTAAAAATGTTGAAATATTAGGGGCAAAAGAGTAAAGTTGCCATAATATGCTTTTTGGGCTAAATTGATAATTGAATAAGTTAATTTTGATTACACATAGATCAAGAAAAGTGAAGTTCGGATCTAGATCGGGGGAAAATAAAATATTGGACTAGTCGATCCATTTTATCATTTTTGCGATCAAGGTAAGTTCGTATGTTAATAAGCATTATTATAATTGTATTTTAAATGCTTTATTATTGAATTAATTGTGAATACGACCTTACGGATATATTTTACAAAGATTCGGCAACTGGAAATCCTAGTTGAACCCTAGGAATAGATTAGGATATGAATGACATGTGATTAGGGGTTATGTGATTTGGGTGCTGGTCCGTACGTCCTACTAGTGGCTGAATTATCTGACATGTGTTATGAATTCTCGTCAACTTTGTGTGAGCAGCATCATGTAGCTACGTCATGACCATCAACTTGTGTGAGCAGACCCGTTGATAGCTCGAGAGTGAGCATTATATGAGATTGAGATAGCTTCGACTATGTACTGGGACTTAGGGTGCGAGATTCACGAGTATCCTATAGTATTCCAAATGGTTCAATAGGTATATCAAATATATGAAATGGTGAGAAATAGATACGTATCAGTACAAATACGCATGGAAATTATATGAGCATTGAATTTATGAAAGTTGTGAGTTCATGATTACTTATGTGATTGAATTTATGTTAACCTTATGATTTAATGATTTTTTGGTATATTATGTTCATACTACTTGATTTGGTGAATGAATGGTAAGCTTTACTTATTAACTATATGAGCTTACTAAGCTTTATAGCTTACTTTGTTTACTATTCCGTGTTTTATAGTGAATATCGGAGCTTGCTCGAATTTGGGAGACATCAGAGATCTCATCACACTATCAACCTATCACTTTGATACTTTTGAACTTATGTATTTGGTTATATGGCATGTATAAGATTTATGGTCATTTTGGTATATGTTAGTAATGGATATAGCCATTTGATTGGCTTGTAAATGATGAATGGTTTGTTAAGTGTATAGCCATATGATTTGGCTTCTTTTGGCATGCTTGGTTATGTATGTATATATGTGAAAAAGGCTTTTGGATATGTTATGTATAATTTCCATTTATATGCTTGTTATGAATTGGTATTTGAAGTATCAAATGGTTGAATTCGAGATTGGTATGTTTGTGGTTTTAGGTAAAGTGATGCATAATTGAAAGTGATCATATTGATGATTTGAGAATGTGGATTTGATATGTTTTGAATTGGAAAAATATGATGTAACGAGTCATATAGTTCTTGGTATGGAAATAGCATGAGTTAGGCTTAGTTGAGATTGGTTTGAATGCCTATTTATGCCATGTTATATGCCTTTTGGTTTGGTGTAGGTGTGTAACAGCCTGGTTAAGACCCTATTCGGAACGGTGATTTCGAGACCACGAATCTGAGCCAGAAAAATATTTAAAAATTATTTTCTGTGTGTACTATGTGTGAATATATATCCATGAAATTTTTGTGTTTTAATTTTGTCATTTGAGTGCCAATTTAATAAAAAGGGCTTAATTGCGTAAAATGAAAATTTGATGGTTAAATGTGAAAGGGCCAAATTGATGTTGTCTTTATTGCATGAGGTATTTAAGTTGCAATTAGACCATAATTATATATGATGGACGGTTGTGACATTATATTATAATGGTTTTATATTTTAGATTAAAGGTTAAATATGTAAAATATGTACTATAATAAAACATAAAAATTAAAATAACCATGCATAATATATTGTTTTTACTGAAACTTGAGAAAGAAAGAAAGAAAATAAAGCTTAGGGTATTCGGCAGTTTGGAAGCTTGATTCAAGGTTAGTTTTTGTTCGGTCTTTCATAATTTTTATGTTTTTGAGATCGTTGCAATGTAATGTACAAAGCCCCTGCTTGAATTTCTAATTTTGATGAATATTTTGAGTTATGCCATTGATGAATAATTGAGCTTTGTGATGTTAGTTGATGAATTATGAAAGATATGTTTTGGATTAATATGTGACAGTCGTATTCTGACCTTAGTCGGGAAGTGGTTTCGGGACCGCTAAACCGAGTCGCAGAAATAATTTGAATATAATATTTTTTGTCTAAAATATGTGATCATGCATGTGTTAAATTTGAATGCTTTGATTTTTGTCAATTTGAATGTGTTTTCTAAATAAAAAGGACTTATGTGAGAAGATTTGAATATATGTGTGGCTTATTTTAAGTGATTAATTATTGAATAATGCAAATAAGTGGGTTTGCATGTCAATTTGCCACTTTTAATGTTAGTGGCCGGCCATGATGGTTTTGTTGAGCAAAATAAGCATATTTTATATGTATAATAATGAATTGATATTTTTTTTAAGTAGTTTATTGATATATTCATTATTATATAGTTTATTGATAAAATAAAATAAGAATTTGGTGAAGAAAACAAGAACTCATCTTTGTTTCTTCACCTAGCTGAAATTCATAAAAAGAAGAAGAGTGAAGGATGGTTTTGGGACCGTTCGGTCAATTGGAGGCAAATTTGAATGTAATTTGATGTGGTTTTGTAAATTATTGATGAATTTGTGTTTCTCTTCTTTTTCTAGCCGAAACCCACTTGATAAATTTAGTTTATGAGGCATTTTAGATTTGGCCTTTGTGAAAATGAGTGAGGAAATTTGAGTTGAGGGTAGAAGATAGTAAACGAATGTTCAATGGACAATTTGATACCAAAATTCATATGTTTATGAGCTTGTTTTTGAAAAGTATGTTACATGTGAGTGATTAGTTCATGAATGAATTTTCGGTTATGTTTGTTTTGTATGAGTAATGGATTGTTGAGTTCATGCTTTTATGAATAAAATTGATTAAGAGAGGCTTGAGATAATTAAATATGCATGTTGGTGGTAAGATGAGCATTCGGTTTTGATCATGGAAGCATAGGGAGCTTGTTAAAAGTTGAATTTTATAAAAGTTAAATGTGTGTGTGCTTGTGCTAGTGCCGAATGTGCCTTGGGTGATTTAGCATTGAGTTTGGTGTTATATGAATTGAGTTTTATGGTTTTAGATTTTTTTAAAAAAAAATATAAATATATATAATAATAATAAAGTTTTGGTAATTATATATGTGTTTGCCAAATCTAGAACTAAGGAAATGCATAATGAACATTCGGTTTGGACTTTTAAGTGTTGTTAAATACTTTGAATAATATATATAAGTGGCTTTGATATGTGAAATTCGGCCAAGTGGTTATAAGCATGATTTTAGAAATTCAATGATATTCGGCCAATTTGAATAATTCATGGCACCTCAAGCAAATTAGTTTTAGATGTTATTAAATATTGAAGATTATTTAAGCATATTACCAAATGTGATTTTAGTTAATGATTCGGTTATGAGTGCTAATTTTGTTTTATAATTAGTCGAATGTGTATATGTATGCTATGAGGTGGTTTAGCTTAAAGAAAATTAAGGTGCTCGGAAGGTGATTGCCGTGGATAGTTTAAGTAGTGAAATTTAATTTCTATTATGTAAAGTGATGACATTGCCATTTGTAAATTGAGTAGTTAAAATTGTTGATTAAGCATCAAGAGCTTAAGGGGACAAACTCGGATCGAGGAAAAAAAAACGAAGGTAGTCGTGTAGTCGATATAGCCGTACGATAACTTTTGAGGTAAGCTCTTAAACGATTAAGTTGAATTTATGTGTTTAAAAATTAAATGAATATAGAATAAAGTTTTAGTATATGTGATATATAAATATATCTATTTTTGAATGATTAATAATGTTCATAATATTAGCCGAAAATGGCTAACTTACTCGATTGAATTGTGCATGGAAATGAGGTATATGCTAAAAGAGTTTTAGAGAATATTATATGATCTCTGTGTTTCGGTTAAGTAATGGTAAATAGAATGAGTATGAATTTAGTGAGGACTATGTGTGATAGCCAAATGTCTTATGAACTAATATGTGTGAATGGTATTTTGAATACATGAGATAAGATGGAATAACCGAAAGCATCATGAGTTAAGACGTGAATAAATACTATGAATTTCTTGTAAATGCCGATTAGTGATTACATTTGGCTATGAAATTATGCTTTAAATTCTTGAATGTATTTGAAATCAATATAAGGAAATGGTATTTTAATAAATTATGTGATAAAATTACCGAATGAATTATGAGATGAATTGTGGATTAATGTTACAAAGTAAGTGAAACTACTAATGTGATTAGGAAATTGAAGAAGGGAAACTGAGATCTTAGTAAGTTCTTAAGTGTTTAAACTTTTGGAAATTTAAGAGTAAATTGTAATAGATCCTGCTTGGGACAGCAGCAATAATGTGATTTTAGAAAATCACCATAAATTGTTGGAGTTGAGGTAGAGACTGAATAAATTATGTAATTAAAGCTTGATGAGTCTATTTCTAGGGAAAATTAACGGCACTTGATTTGGAGTTTCGTAGCTCGATTACAAATAATTTAATGATGTTGCTCGGGAAGACAACTTGTAGTTAATTTGTGATTATGTTGTAAACATTGATAAAACTGTTTGAGTTGCTTATAAGATATTCATTAAAACCATATGTGAATTTTGAATTGTGACGTTAGGAAATGATATATGAGTGTTAGATGGATCTTTGATGTTAAAATTTATGAAATTATAAGTTTATAAGTATTGAATTATTGGAGATGAACATGTCATTGCCGAATGTAAATTAAAATGTTAAATAATTGTAATTATGAACATGTTTGATTAAATATTGGTAATCAAAGTACCGAATCCATATTAAAATGAGGCTATAAGCCATGAATGACTAGTATACCTAGTCGATTTTGATATGAGAAATTGATGTACAAGATATGTATATGTGGTGAGGCCGAAATGGCTAATATTAAATGTGTGCAAGTTATCCGAATGGCCTTTATGAAAATGTGTGCTATCTTATTTGTATAGTGAGGCCGAATGGTTACTTAGAAATGTAATATGGCTGAGTGGTTATTTAAATGAAAGCAAAGTATATGATGTATTAGCAAGTAATGATAAAAGCATTATCTTATATATGTGCTTGTGTATGTGGTGTGACCGAATGGGCAAGTGTGAAATGTACATATGTTTATGTGTATATAATGTGGCCGAATGAACAATTGTGAAAAGTGTGTATTATTAGATATTTGATGAGGCCAAAGTTAGTAAAAAGTATATAAAATAAATTGTGCTGAGATTGTATTCGGGTTTAAAGTCCCGTAGGCTTCGTGCTGGTGTTATGTTCGGGTTTTATACCTCGCAGGCCAAGTGCTAGTGAATTTGATAAAGCATATGACTACGAAATCCTATGCTAATATGATAAATTTAACTTGTATTACATATTAAGTGATTCAGGTATGTGATATATATATTATATATGTGAGATTGATCTGACGGGAATTTAGAATGTGTAATGAGAAGCATATGAAAAGATGTTGTAAATTCATATGTATATTTGTATATGTGTGCATTCAGTTATTATGCAAAGTTACAAGATAGTTTTTGATATGCCATTTAACTATGAATGTTGGAAGTAAGTGTGGGTAAGAAATGATACACTAGTGAAATTTGAAAGAATTAAAGTTAATCCGGAAGCTTGTAAATACTATGTTTATATGAGTTTGAGTATAAACGGAGTAAAATGATATGTGTTTGTGCATAATCGGCCAAATAGTATTATACTTAGAAAGTGTTATGTGATTTTGACCATTTGGTTTGTTTTTAAGTTCAACTGTTTAAATTGCTTAAGACTTACTAAGCTTATGAAAGCTTACTTTGAATGTTATGTTTCTCTGTTTATTTTTGTAGATCGTTGACTCTTACTATCAGCTCGGGGATTGTCAGCACTTCGTCACACTATCTACTATTGTGGTAATCATGTGATTTGGACTTAGCTTATGGCATGTATAGGATAGACTATAAGTAGAATGATATTTTGACTATTGTATATAAGCCATGCGAATATGGCATCTTATGGAAGTTTACTTTTATAAGTTTTAAATTCGATCTTTGTTTGTGTCTATTAGTTACATAAATAAATGATCTTTTATTTAAGAAAAGGTTCAAAATTTTTACTATTATGATCTGATTCCTAATTTCTGGTAACGTCTCGTCCTATTCCGGCGACGGCTACGGGATAGGGGTGTTACATAATATGTTTTGTATTGAAATTTTTGATGATTTTGAGTAATTAGGACTAAATTGAAAAAATAATAAATTGAGGGACTAAAATGTGAAATAAATGAAATGTATGGACTTGTATGAACATGGGTAGCATTTTGTAACACCCCAAACCTGGCCTTGACACTATGGTCGAATCTGGTGTGTCACACTGAAGTGTTTTAGCGAAAATCGTGTTTTCATTGAAACCCTTCTTAAAATAAAAGAAACCCTAATTATCTGAAAAAATACCTTCAGTTACGAAAGCCTTGTTTAAAACATCTAATTAAAACAAAAACTTAGTTGCGGAAACGTAGAAAACATATTATAATTTAAGAAATCCATGTTCAACTTCTCACAATTACATTGAAAATAATAATAATTCAAGTAATAATAACAGAATGAAAACCTTATTACAATCTAGTCTGGAACATACTTAAAAAGAAGTAAAAACTTAAATGATTTAAAAAAAAACCCAAGTCCAGATCATCTTGCTAGCTGACCACCCGGAGTCCCTCCAAACATCGAACCTTTTATCGAGCATCACTTGAAAATAAAATAAAAGAGGGGGTGAGTTTTCGCAAACTCAGTGTGTACAACCCTCGAAGAAAACAAGCATTCAATAAAAACATCATTCATCATTCATGCAATGCAATCCCATCCAAATTATCCATCCACTACACACCGGCTCCGTCCCCCGTCACACCATGTGGGGATATAAATATCGACCCACCCAACCCACACACCAACGGTAGCCCGGTTGCGAAACTACCTTCATTTACATTTTGGGCTTTAAAAGCCGTCGGTGGATCCACGATTGTCAAGCAACCATGCGATCCTCATATACTTCCTCCGTTCCATAATTCCCAACCTATATGCAACCTAAGCAGAATATCATATGTATGTATGTCACATCCATAAAACTTACATTCAATATCTAGGGGTATTTTGGTCATTTTTGCCCTTAGGGGCATTTCGATAATTTTTCCTTTATTACGATTTTCACTTACCTTGGCCCGTTAACAAATCTTGTGAGCTAAGATGAACGAATACTATGCACCAGGTAGGATTCCAGAGAAGAGGAGGTGGGTCATTAACACCGCTTAAGTACCAAGCTCTCCCTAGATCCAATCCTAGACATGCATATACCCGTTGCCATACCTTAACCCTATGACTTGTCCACGATCACAATATATTAATTAAGTTTTATGTAATTATCATATACTAGGCCCACAACCCCTTACAGAGCCCAATCAAATTCACATACTTGTATTTGGCCCATTAAGCCCAATCATATTCATATGGCCCATTAGGCCCAAATCACCTGTATATGGCCCATTAGGCCCAAATCACATTTATATGGCCCGTTAGGGCCAGTCACATTCATATTCATGCTCACATACAAATTCCTATCAGAAAGCATCAATATTCAGTTTTTGCCTATTATGGGCCCAACAGCCCATCGGGCCCATTTAGCCCATTCTGGCCCATATGGTCAAATCACAACCCAAGTCCACGGAATCGCCCGCAGGCCTCAAGGAACCTATTGGATTCCTCCCCACGAGTGTTCGCGCACTCGCAAGACTACCGCAGCCAAACTTTCGGCTTTTCGGCATTTTGGCATTTTGGCTTTTCGGCTTTTCGGCTTTTGCCAATTCATTGTGTGTGTGCAGTGTATGTACACACCTGATAAGCAAGCGTGATGCGATATCCTTAGCCCAAACCTACAATCGATATCACTCAAAGGTTAATCACACGTACTTATCGATTACTATACCAAAAGCCGGAATCTCACATTAACCTTACCTGAACGCCAAGCCTTTACTAGCTTTTACTTTGGTCACTAATCACGTATATCTCTCAGATATGAAGAGCAAATCGACAGGAATCCAAAATCGAGATCTGACACTAATTCCCTACCAAAGTCGATTAGAAAGAAGTGAGGGACCGAATACTCGGTACTTATCAAAAACCGATTGGGAGAGCGAACACTTACACTAGAATCGACTGGGTGGAAAGAGTAGTGGTAGCACCAAGAGTATTCGGCTCTTAGAGATTTGAATGGCAACAATTGATTACTCAGCACCAAAGAAAAGAGGAAGAAGAATCGGCTAAAGCAAAGAAAATATTGAGTAGAAGAGGGATAAGAATTTGACACAAAGAAAGAAAAGAATAAAAGGGTTTTCGGCTTTTTAGAGAAAAGGGTTTCTGGCACAAAGTGAAGGGAAATTCATCATTAGCTTTTCAACCCTCCCATTCAGCACCTATTTATAGCCCTATAGCCGAATTTTTCAAGTCCAAGTTCCCAATTCGGCTCCACTTACTCCTCACTTCTCATCTCCTCGTTTTTCTCCCTGATAACCCCTTGATCCTTTCCTTAATTTTCTCTTATGAACACTCCCCTTGGGGTCCATCTTCATGCCACTTCCATCCTTCTAGAAGGACAAAATTAAACTCTAAAAAATACTAAGCTAGGATTCGAACCTTGGACCCCCTTGATAGCTACTAACGCCACCTCACTACACCTTATGTGGGGTCACTTAGCCACTCCACCACAGGCTCTTTTTGTGTCCAATTGTTTCTTCATTTATTCAAAAGCCCACCTACTTGTCAGCCCTGATTCTTTTAATAATTAAACCATAATTTCTTCTACCCCTAGATTCGAACTCAAACCTTGACCAAGACCTACCATCGCATAATTAACACTTAACTGGAATTGCTAAGCGCATAAGAAGAATTCAAGATTTTGGGATTTTTGGGGCGTTACAACTCTACCCCTTTCGTCCTCGAAATTTTACCTGATTCAAACAGTTGAGGATATTGATGTCGTATCGCTTAGATTACATCACTACGCTTCTGCTGCGCACTCTATTTCTAATTTTAGAATAGATAGATCGCACACTATGGATAAAGTATGTACCAGTATTCGCTTCTGGAGCATCTTCGTCTTCTCGGCGATGAGCAGCATAAACCAAAGCTGGCTACCTCGCCTCAGCATGGCCTGCATTTCCGCCTAGTACTCCACGTCCGTGTCCATTACCGTCACCACCCCTGGCCTGCTCACGGCCCCTTGGCAGTAGCTGACCACCCCTTGGTGGCTGAGCACCACCTTGGCCCACGACTGGCACTCGACCTAGCATTCTAGGGCAATCCTTTATCCTATTTTCTGTGACAACCCGAATTAGGGCCTAATCGGAATAGTGGTTTCGTGACCACAAATCCGAGATAGAAATAATTATTTTATAATTATTTTGAGGTTTATGATATGATTTCATGATTGAGTGAAAATTTGTGATGAAATTCTATGCATTAAGTGCTTAAGTTGAGATTAGGGACTAAATCGAATAAACTGCAAAACTTGTGTTCTAGAAGTTTTTAGTATGAAATTGCTTTGGAATATTAATTAGGAGGTCTTAAATAGCAAATTGACCAATTTTTAAGTTTATGGACAAAAATTGGACATGGATGGAATTTTTGGAAAGTTTAGTAGTAAGGACATTTTGGTCATTTGTATATTAAATGAAATAAAATGGGAAAAATAACACAAAAATGGTCATCTTCTCAATTAGTTGTTGCTGAATTTTGCTCTCCTCCATAGCTAGGGTTTCTTCAACTTTCAAGCTTCATAGTAAGTGATTTCAAGCCCCGTTTTTAGTGATTTTTATGTTTTTGAAATCCCAAAAGCTCGATTTAGCTTATGTTAGCAATAATTCAACCTAGGGTTCATATTTGGAAAAATACCCATAGGTGAAATCTGTGTATTTTGGTGTTTTATGATAGAATATGAGGTTTTAAATTATGTTAGACAACTTGTGCTATTCAGTTTTGAGTGAAAACGAGTAAAAGGGCTTAATTGGTAAAAATAGCTAATGTTCATAAGTACATGTTAGAGTGAGAATTTGATGTTTCCATAGAAGATAAAAATGTTTAGCATGTCATAAAACATAAGAATAAGGACTGAAATTAAATTTCTGAGCCTAGGGGCAAAATTATAATTTTGTAAAACTTAGGGGGCAAAAATGTAATTTTTTCATAATGTGATTTTTGGATTGAAATAAATAGTATGAGTGTTAAATGAGCTAAATGTGTTGTTATAAATCAAGAAAGACGTGGAATCGATCGTGATTGGGGAAAAGAAAAGCTTTCGGACTAAATTATAATATTTTTAAAGTTTGCACCGAGGTAAGTTCGTACATGAATAATTTATCGATTTTTTTATGTTATTGTAACACCCTGAATTTGGGCTTAGAAGTTTTGGACCTTGAGCATGGGAGCGGTTGAAGGCAGCTTATAATATTTTGTTGTGCATGTAAATTTCGTTAATGAAGGCTTGTTTTAGTGGTTAAGTGTGCTGAGAAGTGTTGGAGAAGTCCTGGGTTCAAACGTGGACTCTAGCAGAAATTTTGGTTTAAGGTGAATCAAACCCTAGGTGTAGTAGGTAGGCCTTAAGAATATTGTTGGAGAAATTGTGCCACAAAAACCTTGTGGTCTAGTGGCAAAGTAGCGCCACATAAGAGGCTGGAAGGTGGCGTCATAGAGTTGGCAAGGAGGTCCAGGGTTCGAAACTCATTGCAATCAAAGAGCATTTATTTTGTTAACAGGGGGCGACAAGAGTTGGTGTTGAATTTAAACTCTGATGATAGAGGGATCCCACATCGGGAAGCTAACAGAAGAGTGGATGCGAAGCTGGCTTTAAATAGAGAGAACCATGAGGAGAGTCAAGGTACCTTTCTTGGCTGATCCCTTTCGCTTTATGGCGTGCTCGTTTGGGTTGGGCGTCAGCTAAGAGTTCTCGGAGCGCGGATTAACTCCAGTCTCCTATCAGGTGTGTATTTCTCACTATTCTAGCTGTAGGATGGCTACTTCGGGCTGATGGGCCGAAAGGGGCCATGTAGGCCTAATGGGCCTACGGGCCCAATGGGATAAGTTGTTTGATTGTGTAGTAAATATTGGACTAGGCTAGGTGAATCTCATGTATGTGGCTAGATTTGGGCTAAAAGGGCCACACGAGCGTGTGGGCCCATTTGGGCTGAGAATAGGCTTTAGGCCCATTCGTATTGTTATCCATATTTAGAATACTTTAGTTTACTGAAATACCCCTGTAACGTAGAAATATCGAAATACCCCTGTAGGGTAGAAATACTGAAATACCCCTGTAGGGTAGAAATACCGAAATACCCCTGTAGGGTAGAATTACCGAAATACCCCTGTAGGGTAGAATTACTAAAATACCCATGTAGGGTAGAATTACGGAAATACCCCTGTAGGGTAGAATTACCGAAATACCCCTGTAGGGTAGAATTACTGAAATACCTCTATAGGGTAGAATTACGGAAATACCCCTATAGGGTAGAATTACTGAAATAAGCTTATAGGGTACAATTATCGAAATACACTTGTAGGGTAGAAATACCGAAATACCCCTGTAGGGTAGAATTACTGAAATACCCCTGTAGGGTAGAATTACCGAAATACCCCTGTAGGGTAGAATTACCGAAATACCCCTGTACGGTAAAATTACCGAAATACCCCTGTAGGGTAGAATTACCGAAATACCCCTGTAGGGTAGAATTACCGAAATACCCTTGTATGGTAGAATTACTGAAATACCCTTGTAGGGTAGAAATACCGAAATACCCCTGTGGGGTAAAATTACTAAAATACCCCTGTAGGGTAGAATTACTAAAATACCCCTTTAGGGTATAATTATCGAAATACCCCTGTAGGGTAGAATTACCGAAATACCCTTGTAGGGTAGAAATACCGAAATACCCTTGTAGGGTAGAATTACCGAAATACCCTTGTAGGGTAGAAATACCGAAATACCCCTGTAGGGTAGAATTACTAAAATACCCCTGTAGGGTAGAATTACTGAAATACCTCTGTAGGGTAGAATTACCGAAATACCCCTATAGGGTAGAATTACCGAAACACCCTTGTAAGGTAGAAATACCGAAATACCCCTGTAGGGTAGAATTACCGAGAGACCCTTGTGGGGTAAAATTACCATTGTGCCCCTAGGGTGTTAAATGATTGTTTTGCCCTTGTGGGCAAGTGACTGACTTGGATTGTCTGGTTGACGGATTTGATTGTGAATATACATGTTGGTGATATGAATGACTTGACTATGACTGTTTGATTCAAATATGGGCATGACATTCTGCATACATGACATGTTGCATGGGTTGGGTTATATTGATGGAGGAAGCGTTCTGGTGGCTATGCCACAAATATCTTTTCTGCTGGCTCTGCCACAATATCGGTATCTAGTGACTCTGTCCCAATATCTGTTCTAGCAGCCATGCTGCAAATTTTATGGTATGTAGCAGATGGGTGAGTCGAGTTGTCTCCCCACATGGTGTAAGGTTGGTACGGGAGTGTATATGGATGGATATGGGTTGGGATTGCATTCACATTTTGATTCTGATTCTGTTACTTGATACTGATTCTGATTCTGTCACCTGATTCTGATTTTGATTCTCATTTTTATTCTAGTTCTGATAATGTTTCTCTACTGTAATGGGCTAAGGCCCATCTGGTACTATCTGTTATAATGGGCTAAGACCCAATTGATACTGAAACTGTAAGTAGGGCTGGGGCCAGGTTTTTAATTTTTTTATATGACTGACTGTTCCTTTTATGTAGTAGGGGATTTCACACTGAGTTTTCGTTAACTCACCCCGTTTATTAACGTTTCTGGTAATTTCCAGCCTTAGATGGATCAGAGCTGCGAGGGCTCGGAGGAAGCCACACACCTTTATTTATGTTACGATTTTGATTATTACTTTTAAATGTTTTTATGTGGGTTGTAGTAAAGCCGTTGTAATTTTCTGGATTTCAGATTTGGAATTTTATTTATTGATCTTATAATTGCTAGTATTAGAACACGGTTTTCCAAAGCAACTACTGTTGTTCAAAACATCACGTATCTGCAATTGTTTTTAAATTAAGCTTCAGAATCGCCAAGATTTTTACAAAGTTGTTAAGAATGTTATTCAGCTGAGGTTTTCTAACAAGGTTTAAAAAGGGTATAAGTTTTTAATTATTAAGAAAGGTTTTTAATGGAAACATGGTTTTCGAAAAATACTTCAATGTGACACGCCAAATTCGAGCCAAACTTCCAGGCCGGGTTTGGGGTGTTACATTTAGTGGTATAGAGCCTGGGTTGCAACAACTCGGCTGTGGATTGGGTTTTCAAAGGTTGAGTTTCAGAAAATTATTTTCAACCACGTGGTCTGTTTGAAGTATTTCTCTTAAAAAGTGTGGCATACCGAGTCTCCAGTGCCGAATCCGTAAGTCTTCTGAATACTTTTGCCTGTTTAGAAATTGAAATACTGTGGATTCCTTAGACATTGGTCTGAATTTAAATTTGGTATTTATTTTATGTGGATGTGATGTTTGGATATAGAAATTGAATATGTGTGTGGTAAATATGTGTCTGCCTCAGTGAACAAGTGTTGTATGTATGAGATGTTTCGAGTTCTAGTTGAAGTGTGATAGTGATAGTAGGATCAGAGTGCGCAGTGGTAGCATAGTGGGGTAGATGTTACACGACTACCCAGTTAGATGGAAATTTCGGGCACGAAATTTCTTTAAGGGAGGTAGAGTTGTAACACCCTGAATTTGGGCCTAGAAGTTTTGGGCCTTGAGCATGGGAGCGGTTGAAGGTAGCTTATAATATTTTGTTGTGCATGTAAATTTCGTTAATGAAGGCTTGTTTTAGTGGTTAAGTGTGCTGAGAAGTGTTGGAGAAGTCCTGGGTTCAAACCTGGACTCTAGCAGAAATTTTGGTTTAAGGTGAATCAAACCCTGGGTGTAGTAGGTAGGCCTTAAGAATATTGTTGGAGAAATTGTGCCACAAAAACCTTGTGGTCTAGTGGCAAAGTAGCGCCACATAAGAGGCAGGAAGGTGGCGTCATAGAGTTGGCAAGGAGGTCCAGGGTTCGAAACTCATTGCAATCAAAGAGCATTTAATTTGCTAACAGGGGGCAGCAAGAGTTGGTGTTGAATTTAAACTCTGATGATGGAGGGATCCCACATCGGAAAGCTAACAGAAGAGTGGACTCGAAGCTGGCTTTAAATAGAGAGAACCATGAGGAGAGTAAAGGTACCTTTCTTGGCTGATCCCTTTCGCTTTATGGCGTGCTCGTTTAGGTTGGGCGTCGAATAAGAGTTCTCGAAGCGCGGATTAACTCTAGTCTCTTATCAGGTGTGTATTTCTCACTACTCTAGCTGTAGGATAGCTACTTCGGGCCGCGATGGACCGAAAGGGGCCATGTGGGCCCAATAGGCCTACGGGCCCAATGGGATAAGTTGTTTCATTGTGTAGTAAATATTGGACTAGGCTAACTGAATCTCATATATGTGGCTAGATTTGGGCTAAAAGGGCCACACGAGCGTGTGGGCCCATTTGGATCGAGAATAGGCTTTAGGCCCATTCGTATTGTTATCCCTGTTTAGAATACTTTAGTTTACTGAAATACCCATGTAAGGTAGAAATACCGAAATACCCCTGTAGGGTAGAAATACTGAAATACCCATGTAGGGTAGAAATACCGAAATACCCCTATAGGGTAGAATTACTGAAATACCTCTATAGGGAAGAATTACTGAAATAGCCCTGTAGGGTAGAATTACCAAAATACCCCTGTAGGGTAGAATTACCGAAATACCCCTATAGGGTAGAATTACTGAAATACCCCTGTAGGGTAGAATTACCGAAATACCCCTGTTGGGTAGAAATATCGAAATACCCCTGTAGGGTAGAAATACCGAAATACCCTATAGGGTAGAATTACCGAAATACCCCTGTAGGGTAGAATTACCGAAATATCCCTATAGGGTAGAATTACTGAAATACCCCTGTAGGGTAGAATTACTAAAATACCCCTATAGGGTAGAATTATCGAAATACCCCTGTAGGGTAGAATTACCGAAATATCCCTATAGGGTAGAATTACTGAAATACCCCTGTAGGGTAGAATTACTAAAATACCCTTGCAGGGTAGAATTACCGAAATACCCTTGTAGGGTAGAATTTCCGAAATACACTTGTAGGGTAGAAATACCAAAATACCCCTGTAGGGTAGAATTACTGAAATACCCCTGTAGGGTAGAATTATTGAAATACCCCTGTAGGGTAGAATTACCGAAATACCCCTGTAGGGTAGAATTATCGAAATACCCCTGTACGGTAGAATTATCGAAATACCCATGTAGGGTAGAAATACCGAAATACTCCTGTAAGGTAGAATTATCGAATTACCCTTGTAGGGTAGAAGTACCAAAATACCCCTGTAGGGTAGAAATATCGAAATACCCCTGTAGGGTAGAATTACTAAAATATCCCTGTAGGGTAGAATTACTGAAATACCTTTGTAGGGTAAAATTACTGAAATACCCCTATAGGGTAGAATTATCGAAATACCCCTGTAGGGTAGAGTTATCGATATACCCCTGTAGGGTAGAATTACCGAGATATCCTTGTGGGGTAAAATTACCATTTTGCCCCTAGGGTGTTAAATGACTGTTTTTCCCTTGTGGGCAAGTGACTGACTTGGATTGTGTGGTTGACGGATTTGATTGTGAATATACATGTTGGTGATATGAATGACTTGACTGTGACTGTTTGATTCAAATATGGGCATGACATTCTGCATACATGACATGTTGCATGGGTTGGGTTATATTGATGGAGGAAGTGTTCTGGTGGCTATGCCACAAATATCTGTTCTGATGGCTCTGCCACAATATTTGTATCTGGTGACTCTATCACAATATCTGTTCTGGCAGCCATGCTGCAAATTCTGTGGTGTGTAGCAGATGGGTGGGTCGAGTTGTCTCCCCACATGGTGTAAGGTTGGTACGGGGGTGTATATGGATGGATATAAGTTAGGATTGCATTCACATTCTGATTCTGATTCTGTTACCTGATACTGATTCTAATTCTGTCACCTGATTCTGATTTTGATTCTCATTTTTATTCTAGTTCTGATAATGTTTCTCTACTGTAATGGGCTAAGGCCCATCTGGTACTATCTGTTATAATGGGCTAAGACCCAATTGATACTGAAACTGTAAGTAGGGCTGGGGCCAGATTTTTAATTTTTTTCTATGACTGACTGTTCCTTTTATGTAGTAGGGGATTTCACACTGAGTTTTCATAAACTCACCCCGTTTATTAACCTTTCAGGTAATTTCCAGCCTTAGACGGATCGGAGCTATGAGGGGCTCGGAGGAAGCCACACACACTGTTTATGTTACAGTTTTGATTATTACTTTTAAATGTTTTTATGTGGGTTGTAGTAAAGCCGTTGTAATTTTCTGGATTTCAAATTTGGAATTTTATTTATTGATCTTATAATTGCTAGTATTAGAACACGGTTTTCCAAAGCAACTACTGTTGTTCAAAACATCACGTATCCGCAATTGTTTTTAAATTAAGCTTCTGCAACTGCCAAGATTTTTACAAAGTTGTTAAGAATGTTATTCAGCTAAGGTTTTCTAACAAGGTTTAAAAAGGGTATAAGTTTTTAATTATTCAGAAGGGTTTTTAATGGAAACATGATTTTCGAAAAATACTTCAATGTGACACGCCAGATTCGAGCCAAACTTCCAGGCCGGGTTTGGGGTGTTACATTTAGTGGTATAGAGCCTGGGTTGCAACAACTCGGTTGTGGATTGGGTTTTCAAAGGTTGAATTTCAGAAAATTATTTTCAACCACGTGGTCTATTTGAAGTATTTCTCTTAAAAAGTGTGGCATACCGAGTCTCCGGCGCCGAATCCGTAAGTCTTCTAAACACTTTTGTCTGTTGAGAAATTGAAATACTGTGGATTCCTTAGACATTGGTCTGAATTTAAATTTGGTATTTACTTTATGTGGATGTGATGTTTGGATATAGAAATTATATATGTGTGTGATAAATATGTGTCTGCTTTAGTGAATAAGTGTTGTATGTATGAGATGTTTCAAGTTCTAGTTGAAGTGTGATAGTGATAGTAGGATCAGTGTGCGCAGGGGTAGCATAGTGGGGTAGATGTTACACAACTACCCGGTTAGATAGAAATTTCGGGGATGAAATTTTTTTAAGGGAGGTAGAGTTGTAACACCCTGAATTTGGGCCTAGAAGTTTTGGGCCTTGAGCATGGGAGCGGTTGAAGGTAGCTTATAATATTTTGTTGTGCATGTGAATTTCGTTAATGAAGGCTTGTTTTAGTGGTTAAGTGTGCTGAGAAGTGTTGGAGAAGTCTTGGGTTCAAACCTGGACTCTAGCAGAAATTTTGGTTTAAGGTGAATCAAACCCTGGGTGTAGTAGGTTGGCCTTAAGAATATTGTTGGAGAAATTGTGCCACAAAAACCTTATGGTCTAGTGGCAAAGTAGCGCCACATAAGAGGCAGGAAGGTGGCGTCATAGAGCTGGCAAGGAGGTCCAGGGTTCAAAACTCATTGCAATCAAAGAGCATTTATTTTGCTAATAGGGGGGTAAGAGTTGGTGTTGAATTTAAACACTGATGATAGAGGGATCCCACATCAAGAAGCTAACAGAAGAGTGGATGCGAAGCTGGCTTTAAATAGAGAGAACCATAAGGAGAGTAAAGGTACCTTTCTTGGCTGATCCCTTTCGCTTTATGGCGTGCTCGTTTGGGTTGGGCGTCGGCTAAGAGTTCTCAGAGCGCGGATTAACTCCAGTCTCCTAATAGGTTTGTATTTCTCACTACTCTATCTGTAAGATGGCTACTTCGGGCCACGATGGGCCGAAAGGGGCCATGTGGGCCTAATGGGCCTATGGGCCCAATGGGATAAGTTGTTTGATTGTGTAGTAAATATTGTACTAGGCTAGGTGAATCTCATATATGTGGCTAGATTTGGGTTAAAAGGGCCACACGAGCGTGTGGGCCCATTTGGATCGAGAATAGGCTTTAGGCCCATTCGTATTGTTATCCCTGTTTAAAATACTTTAGTTTACTGGAATACCCCTGTAAGGTAGAAATACCGAAATACCCCTGTAGGGTAGAAATACTGAAATACCCTTGTAGGGTAGAAATACCGAAATACCTCAGTAGGGTAGAATTACTGAAATACCCTTGTAGGGTAGAAATACCGAAATACCCCTGTAGGGTAGAATTACTGAAATACCCCTGTAGGGTAGAATTACCGAAATACTCCTACAGGGTAGAATTACTGAAATACCCCTGTAGGGTAGAATTACCGATATACCCCTGTTGGGAAGAAATATCGAAATACCCCTGTAGGGTAGAATTACTGAAATACCCCTGTAGGTTAGAATTATCAAAATACCCTTGTAAGGTAGAATTACCGAAATACCCTGTAGGGTAGAATTACCGAAATATCCCTGTAGGGCAGAATTACTGAAATACCCCTGTAGGGTAGAATTACTGAAATACCCTTATAGGGTAGAATTATCGAAATACCCCTGTAGGGTAGAATTACCGAAATATCCCTATAGGGTAGAATTACTGAAATACCCCTCTAGGGTAGAATTACTTAAATAGCCCTGTAGGGTAGAATTACCGAAATACCCTTGTAGGGTAGAATTGTCGAAATACCTCTGTAGGGTAAAAATACCGAAATACCCCTGTAGGGTAGAATTACTAAAATACCCTGTAGGGTATAATTACTGAAATACCCCTGTAGGGTAGAATTACTGAAATAACCTTGTAGGGTACAATTACCGAAATACACTTTTAGGGTAAAAATACTAAAATACCCCTGTAGGGTAGAATTACGGAAATACCCCTATAGGGTAGAATTATCGAAATACCCCTATAGGGTAGAATTACCGAAATACCCCTGTAGGGTAGAAATACGAAATACCGCTGTAGGGTAGAATTACCGAAATACCCTTGTAGGATAGAAATACCAAAATACCCCTGTAGGGTAGAAATACCGAAATACCCCTGTAGGGTAGAATTACTAAAATACCCCTGTATGGTAGAATTACTGAAATACCATTGTAGGGTAGAATTACTGAAATACCCCTGTAGGGTAGAATTACTGAAATACCCTTGTAGGGTAGAATTACTAAAATACCCCACATAGAATTACCAATATACCCCTGTAGGGTAGAATTACCGAGATACCCTCGTGGGGTAAAATTACCATTTTACCCCTAGGGTGTTAAATGATTGTTTTGCCCTTGTGAGCAAGTGACTGACTTGGATTGTGTGGTTGACGGATTTTATTGTGAATATACATGTTGGTGATATGAATGACTTGACTGTGACTGTTTGATTCAAATATGGGCATGACATTCTGTATACATGACATGTTGTATGGGTTGGGTTATATTGATGGAGGAAGCGTTCTGGTAGCTATGCCACAAATATACATTTCGGTGGCTCGCCACGAGATTCATATCCGTGACTCTATCACAATATTCTTACAGCGACCATGCTGCAAATTCTGTGGTGTGTAGTAGATGGGGGGGTCGAGTTGTCTCCCCACATGGTGTAAGGTTGGTACGGGGGTGTATATGGATGGATATGGGTTGGGATTACATTCACATTCTGATTCTGATTCTGTTATCTGATACTGATTTTGATTCTGTCACCTGATTCTAATTTTGATTCTCATTTTGATTCTAGTTCTGATAAGGTTTCTTATTCTGTAATGGGCTAAGGCTCATCTGGTACTGTCCGTTATAATGGGCTAAGGCCCAATTGATACTGAAACTGTAAGTAGGGCTGGGGCTAGACTTTTAATTCTTTTATATGACTGACTGTTCCTTTTATGTAGTAGGGGATTTCACACTGAGTTTTCGTAAACTCACCCCGTTTATTAACATTTCAGGTAATTTCCAGCCTTAGACGGATCGGAGCTGCGAGGGACTCGGAGGAAGCCACACACACTGTTTATGTTACAGTTTTGATTATTACTTTTAAATATTTTTATGTGGGTTGTAGTAAAGCCGTTGTAATTTTCTGGATTTCAAATTTGGAATTTTATTTATTGATCTTATAATTGCTAGTATTAGAACACGGTTTTCCAAAGCAACTACTGTTGTTCAAAGCATCACGTATCCGCAATTATTTTTAAATTAAGCTTCTGCAACTGCCAAGATTTTTACAAAGTTGTTAAGAATGTTATTCAGCTGAGGCTTTCTAACAAGATTTAACAAGATTTAACAGTTATTTTATGTTGTTATCATATGAAGTGGTGACTGTCCATAGAATGATTAAATGATGGAAATTTGCAAATTTAATTTGATTATGAATAAGTGTTAACAGTGAAAATGGAAAAAAAATTCGGTTGAACCTTCGGAACAGGAACAATACGAATGACCCATTATGAATACACGTGTGTAGTACTAAGTGCAGGCTACTACGTGTACCATACTGTTAAGTTGCATGTGTAGTACTAAGTGCAGGCTACTATGCGTACTGAATGACCTCGATCACGTGTGTAGTACTAAGTGCAGGCTACTACGTGTATCAAATAGTGAGGTCACGTGTGTAGTACTAAGTACAGGCTACTACGTGTACCAGATTGTTGGTCGCATGTGTAGTACTAAGTCCAGGCTACTATGCGTATCGGATAGCTTCGGCTATAAGTGTGGGAAGGGGGAAATATGTGTAAACAATGGTATATTTGTTATTTTTCCGTTGAGTTCAACGGGGAAAATCGATAAAATGGTAATATGTGAAAGTTATTATAAGGTGGATATGTGCAAATTTATGTTTATGAAAAGTTAGGAGCTATATGCTCGATAATTGAGTGAATTCTGGTATAACAAAAAGGGCTAGGTGAAATTATGCAAGAATGAATGTTAGAAATAAAACAGTGTTGGACAGCAGCAGTTACATGATTTTAAAAAATTACCAAAAATCATGGAAGTTGAATAAAAATGAAAATGATATATGAAAATAAAGCTTAATGAGTCTGTTTTCACATAAAAGAAACAGAGGAAGCAAAAGAATTCTATATTGTGTGATATTTGAATTCTTGTGAAATAGGGTCTAAATGAATTTGAGATCCCTTGTTCTGACTTTAGAAATTCACCATAAATTGTAAAAAAATTATTAAGAGTCATACCTTACATGCATGGATTCCTTATTGAGTCTATTTTTAGAGAAAACAAACGTCATGGTCGTTGGAATTCTGTATAGGAAGAAATTTTGTTCGTAGTACACAGGGGTTAGAGTAGTCATACCCTGAAATAAGGGAGACTTTAACTAATAAACTATACTAATTGTACCAAAAAAAATTATATAAAAATTTTTTAAGTAGACATATGAGTCTAGTTTCAAGGAAAATTTACGGAATTGGATTTCAAGTTTTGTAGCTCAAGATATGATTTTTTTTTGAACCGGGACTCCAGAAAATAGCCTGTCCTTAATATGTGATTATATACTAGTATGATTGTTTTACTTTGATAAATTGAATATCAATTTCGTACTTACTTACTAAGCTATATGCTTACCTTCTTTTCTTTTTCTTGTCTTATAGAATTACTAAGCCAGCTCGAGATTTGGAGATCCTCAGAGACCCATCCACACTATCAATACTTTTTGGTACTTTGTAAACACCATTTTGGAATTATGGCATACAAAGAGGGCTGAATCATTTTGTTATATATCATAATTAATTTGTTTTAAAATATTACTTTTCAAAATTTGATAACTTACTTGTACTTATGTAGATCTGTTAATGTTATCTATTTTGTTCAAGCTAGAGGAATTAATTATGTAAGATCAGGTAAATGTGTGATTTCATATTTTCGTGATCTGTAATATTCCGTACCTTTTTCCGGCTTAGAATATGGGTAAGGGGTGTTACATTTATTGGTATCAGGGTCGAGGTTTAGGCGGTTCTCAAATTTACGTACTGTGTGTGGAAGTCTATCTATACATGCCATAATTATATTATGATAGTGTGATGACTCCTGACAATTTAAATCGTGTTTTTATATAGTAAATGGATCCCGACTGAGCTGTAGTTGATGATGTATCTGATGATCCCTACCGAGCTGTAGCTGATGACGTAGAAAGCAATGCGCCGGCTCCCGCAAAAGGGACTGCACCAGTTGAGAGCAGGCATGAGAAACATTATCAGGGAGATAGGGCCCGGGAAGCCTTTCTCTATATGATGAGTATTTGGTACACAGAATTTGTTCTGGTAAATTCGAATGCTCAGCCTCCTCCACCCCCTCCTATTCCTCAACCAGTTCCCGTAGTTGCTCAAGCTGCCGAAATGGTAAGATTGAGCAAACCCCCAGTTGATAAAATTTGAAAGCAAAGGGCTAAAGAATTTAAGGCTAATATAGATGATGATCCCAAGAAAGCAGAGTTCTGGCTTGAAAATTCTATCAGGGTATTCGATGAGCTTTCTTGCACTCCCGAAGAATGTTTGAAATGCACTATATCTTTATTAAGGGATTCGGCATATCATTGGTGGAAGACACTGGTATCTGTGGTTCCGAAAGAAAGGGTTACATGGGACTTCTTCCAAGAGGAGTTTAGAAAGAAGTATATAAGCCAGCAGTTCATTGATCAAAAATGGAAAGAGTTCCTTGAGCTGAAATAAGGTAGAATGTCTGTGGCGGAATATGAACGTGAATTTGTCAGACTCAGCAAGTATGCCCAAGAGTGTGTGTCCACCGAAGCTATTATGTGTAAGAGGTTCGAGGATGGGCTAAATTAAAACATCAAGCTACTAGTTGGGATTTTAGAGTTGAAAGAGTTTGTGGTATTGGTTGATCGAGCTTGTAAAGCTGAAGAACTGAGCAACAAGAAGAGAAAAGCTGTGAATGAAGCCAGAGACGTAAGAAAGAGGCCAATGAGTAAGTCATTCCAATCTCTGTCAAAGAAGTCTAAAGAAATGAATCCTTGATTGACTGTTTCAACTGGACATTCGTATCGAGATCGTGGGAGATCATATTTGGGTTCTAAAGTTCAAGCTATTTCAATGGCAAGTGTAGGTAATGTGAGATCTAATAGACCCGAGTGTCAGCACTGTGGTAAACATTTCGGGGAGTGTTGGACGATTAGCCGGGCTTGTTTCAAATGTGATTCCCGAGAACATTATATTAAGGATTGTCCAAAAAGGGTTGAAGAAGAAAAATTTGAGTGCGCACAGGACTAGTGCTACTAATAGAGGTAGACCTCTGAGAAATACTGGAAGTGGAGCTAGCAGTCGAAGTGTGACAAAGGAATCAACTGAGAGACTGGAAGTTAGAATACCTACTAGAGCTTATGCCATACGTGCTCGGGAAGAGGTGTCATCTCCTGATGTGATCACTTGTATATTTTCTCTTTATGATACTATTGTCATTGCATTGATTGATCCGGGATCTACTCATTCTTATGTTTGTGTGAATTTGGTATCTAGTAAGAGTTTTCCTGTAGAATCTACTGAATTTGTGATTAAAGTGTCAAACCCTTTAGGCAAATATGTGTTAGTAGATAAGGTTTGCAAAAATTGCCCTTTGATGATTCAAGGTCACTGTTTTTCAGCTAATCTAGTGTTGCTACCATTTGACGAGTTTGATGTCATTTTAGGTATGGATTGGTTGATACTACATCATGCCAGAGTAAATTACAGACATAAAACTCTTGAGTTGAAATGTGAAAATGGTGAAATTCTTCGGGTGGAAACAAATGAATCAAATAAATTGCCTATGGTGATTTCGTATATGTCTGCTCAACGATATATGTGAAAAAGGTGTGAAGCTTATCTTGCTTATGTATTAAATACTAAAATGTCTGAGTTGAAGCTTGAATCAGTACCAGTAGTCTGCGAGTTCCCTGATGTATTTCCAAAAGAATTGCCAGGGTTGCCTCCGATTAGAGAGGTAGAGTTTGCTATGATTTATTACCTGGGACTGCACCAATTTTGATCTCTCCATACAGAATGGCTCCAACTGAATTGAAAGAATTAAAAGTTTAGTTGCAAGAGTTAACAGATAAGGGGTTTGTGAGACTGAGTTTCTCTCCCTGGGGTGCCCCCGTGTTGTTTGTAAAGAAAAAGGATGGATCTATGAGACTTTGTATTGACTATCGACAGCTCAACAAGGTGACCATAAAGAACAGGTATCCGTTACCGAGAATCGATGATTTGTTTGACCAGTTAAAAGGGGCGACAGTGTTTTCAAAGATTGATTTGAGATCCGGTTACTATCAGTTTAGAGTTAAAGATTCGGATGTGCCAAAAATCGCTTTCAGAACGAGGTATGGACATTACGAATTCCTTGTGATGCCTTTCGGTTTAACCAATGCTCCAGCTATCATTATGGATTTGATGAATCGAATCTTTCGGCCATACTTGGATAGGTTTGTGGTTGTGTTCATAGATGATATCCTGATTTATTCTCGAAACGAGTCTGAGCATGCTGAACATTTAAGAATGGTATTATAGATTTTAAGAGAAAAGAAATAGTTTGCTAAATTCAGTAAAAGTGAATTTTGGCTTCATGAAGTCAGAATTTTGGGACATGTAGTTTCGAGTGATGGTATTCGGGTCGATCCGAGCAAAGTTTTGACAATTGTTAATTGGAAACCGCCGAAGGATGTATCTGAGGTTAGAAGCTTTTTGGGCTTAGCTGGATATTATCGATGCTTTGTCGAGGGATTTTCGATGATCGCCTCTCCTATGACTAAGCTGTTGCAAAAGAATGTTAAGTTTAATTAGACTGAAGAATGTCAACAAAGTTTTGAGAAGTTGAAAGAGCGGTTGACCAAAGTACCAGTGTTAGTGCAACCCGATTTGGGGAAAGAATTTGTGATTTATAGTGATGCGTCATCAATTGGTCTTGGTTGTGTTTTAGTGCAAGAAGGTAAAGTAATACGTTATGCCTCAAGACAGTTGAAATCGCACGAGAAGAATTACCCAACCCATGATTTAGAGTTGGCCGCCATTGTCTTTGCTTTGAAGATTTGGCATCATTATTCATACGGTGAGAAATGTCGAATCTTTATTGATCACAAAAGTTTGAAATATTTGATGAATCAAAAAGATTTGAATTTACAACAACGGAGATGGCTTGAATTATTAAAGGATTATGAATTAATAATTGATTATCATCCCGGGAAAGCGAATGTAGTCCCAAATGCCTTAAGTAGAAAATCTTTATTTGCTTTGAGAGTTATGGGTACAGATTTGGCTATGTCTGATGATGGTTTTATTTTGGCTGAGTTAAGAGTTAGGCCGCTATTTCTTCAGCAAATTTGTGAAGCTCAGAAGAATGACAGTGAATTGCGAGCCAAGCGAGCTCAGTGTGAATTGGATTGTAACTCAGATTTTCGAATCGGACCAGAGGATTGCTTAATGCTCCGTGATCGAGTATGTGTATCGAAAGATGTTGAGTTGATTCAGAAGATTTTACATGAGGCTCACAGTGGTTGTTTGCAAGTTCATCCTGGTAGTACGAAAATGTACAATGATCTGAAGAAAATATATTGGTGGAATGGTATGAAGGGAGATATCTCTGAGTTTGTAGCAAAATGCTTGATTTGCTAGCAAGTGAAAGCTGAACACCAAGTACCTTCAGGTTTACTTCAACCAGTGATGATTCCCGAATGGAAATGGACAGAATTACGATGGATTTTGTGACAGGGTTGCCTCTGACTCCGAAAAAGAAAAATGCCATCTGGGTAATAGTTGACAGACTGACTAAATCAACTCATTTTATTCCAGTATGTACGGACTATTTTCTTGATAAGTTGGCTGAATTATATATTTCTGAAATTGTGAAATTACACGGAGTACCTATGTCTATTATTTCGGATAGAGATCCGAGATTTACTTCGAGGTTTTGGAAAAATTTGCAAGAAGCTTTGGGTACAAAATTGAATTTCAGTATTGCATTTCATCCACAAACTGACGGTCAATCTAAAAGAGTAATTCAGGTACTCGAGGATATGCTCCAATGTTGTGTTTTAGAATTTTAGGGCAGTTGGGAGAAATATTTACCTTTGGTCGAATTTGCCTACAATAACAGTTTTCAATCGAGCATACAGATGGCACCGTACGAAGCATTGTATGGTCGCAAGTGTTGGACTCCTTTGTATTGGACCGAGCTCAATGAGAAACAGATTCATGGAGTTGATTTGATTAGAGAAATTGAAGAGAAAGTGAAAGTGATTCGTGATTGTCTGAAAGCTGCTTCAGATCGACAAAAGTCATATGCGAATTTGAAGAGAAAAGAGATCGAGTTCCAAGTGGGTGATAAAGTTTCTCTAAAGGTATCTCCGTGGAAGAAAATTTTAAGGTTTGGCTGAAAAGGCAAGTTGAGTCCGCGTTTCATTGGGCCTTATAAGGTTATTGAAAGAGTTGGACTAGTGGCTTATCGGCTAGCCTTGCCAACTGAGTTGGAAAAGATTCATAATGTGTTTCATGTGTCGATGCTGTGACATTACTGTTCTTATTCTTCACATGTGATTCCTCTAACAGAAATTGAAATTTGACCGGATATGACCTATGAGGAGGAACCAATAAAAATTTTGGCTCGGGAAATTAAACAGTTGAGAAATAAAAGTATAGCCTTAGTGAAAGTATTGTGGCACAAACATGGAATAGAAGAGGCTACGTGGGAACATGAGGAAGCTATGAGGAAACAGTACCCGAACCTCTTTGCCGGTAAGATTTTTGGGGACGAAAATCCCTAAAGCGGGGGACAATTGTGACAACCCGATTTAGGGCCTAATCGGAATAGTGGTTTCGTGACCACAAATTCGAGATAGAAATAATTGTTTTATAATTATTTTGAGGTTTATGATATGATTTCATGATTGAGTGAAAATTTCGTGATGAAATTCTATGCATTAAGCGCTTAAGTTGAAATTAGGGACTAAATCGAATAAATTGCAAAACTTGTGTTCTAGAAGTTTTTAGTATGAAATTATTTTGGAATATTAATTAGGAGGTCTTAAATAGAAATTTGACCAATTTCTAAGTTTATGGACAAAAATTGGACATGGATGGAATTTTTGGAAAGTTTAGTAGTAAGGACATTTTGGTCATTTGTATATTAAATGAAATAAAATTGGAAAAATAACACAAAAATGGTCATCTTCTCAATTAGTTGCTGCTGAATTTTGCTCTCCTCCATAGCTAGGGTTTCTTCAACTTTCAAGCTTCATAGTTAGTGATTTCAAGCCCCGTTTTTAATGATTTTTATGTTTTTGAAATCCCGGAAGCTCGATCTAGCTTATGTTAGCAATAATTCAACCTAGGGTTCATATTTGGAAAAATAACCATAGATGAAATCTATGTATTTTGTTGTTTTATGATAGAATATGAGGTTTTAAATTATGTTAGACAACTTGTGCTATTCGGTTTTGAATGAAAACGAGTAAAAGGGCCTAATTGGTAAAAATACCTAATGTTCATAAGTACATGTTAGAGTGAGAATTTGATGTTTCCATATAAGAGAAAAATGTTTAGCATGTCATAAAACATAAGAATAAGGACTGAAATTAAATTTCTGAGTCTAGGGGCAAAATCATAATTTTGTAAAAGTTAGGGGGCAAAAACGTAATTTTTCCATAATGTGATTTTTGGATTGAAATAAATAGTATGAGTGTTAAATAAGCTAAATGTGTTGTTATAGATCAAGAAAGATGTGGAATTGATCGTGATCGGGGAAAAGAAAAGCTTTCGGACTAAATTATAATATTTCTAAAGTTTGCACCGAGGTAAGTTCGTACATGAATAATTTGTCGATTTTTTTATGTTGTTATCAAATGAATTGGTGACTGTCCATAGAATGATTAAATGATGGAAATTTGCAAATTTAATTTGATTATGAATAAGTGTTAACAGTGAAAAAGGAAAGAATTTTCCAGTTGAACCTTCGGAACAGGAACAATACGAATGACCCATTGTGAATACACATGTGTAGTACTAAGTGCAGGCTACTACGTGTACCATACTATTAAGTCGCATGTGTAGTACTAAGTGCAGGCTACTATGCGTACTCAATGACCTCGATCACGTGTGTAGTACTAAGTGCAGGCTACTACGTGTATTAGATGGTGAGGTCACATGTGTAGTACTAAGTGCAGGCTACTACGTGTACCAGATTGTTGGTCGCATGTGTAGTACTAAGTGCAGGCTACTATGCGTATCAGATAGCTTTGGGTATAAGTGTGGAAAGGGGGAAATATGTGTAAACAATGGTATATTTGTTATTTTTCCGTTGAGTTCAACGGGGAAAATCGATAAAGTGGTAATATGTGAAAGTTATTATAAGGTGGATATGTGCAAATTTATGTTTATGAAAAGTTAGGAGCTATGTGCTCGATAATTGAGTGAATTCTGGTATAACAAAAAGGGCTAGGTGAAATTATGCAAGAATGAATGTTAGAAATAAAATAGTGTTAGACAGCAGCAGTTACATGATTTTAAAAAATTACCAAAAATCGTGGAACTTGAATAAAAATGAAAATGATATATGAAAATAAAGCTTAATGAGTCTATTTTCACATAAAAGAAACAGAAGAAGCGAAAGAATTCTATATTGTGTGATATTTGAATTCTTGTGAAATAGGGTCTGAATGAATTTAAGCTCCCTTGTTCTGACTTTAGAAATTCACCATAAATTGTAAACAAATTATTAAGAGTCATACCTTACATTCATGGATTCTATTTTTAGGGGAAACAAACGTTATGGTCGTTGAAATTCTGTACAGTAAGAAATTTGGTTCGTAGTACACAGGGGTCAGAGTAGTCGTACCTTGAAACAGGGGAGACTTTAACTAATAAACTATACTAATTTTCCCGACCAAAAATTCTAGAAAAAAATTAGTAAGTAGACATATGAATCTAGTTTCAGGAAAAATTTATGAAATTGGATTTTGAGTTTTTCAGCTCGAGATATTATTTTTTCTAAATCGGGACTTCAGAAAATAGCCTGTCCTGAATATGTGATTATATACTAGTATGATTGTTTTACTTTGATAAATTGAATATCAATTTCGTACTTACTTACTAAGCTATATGCTTACCTTCTTTTCTTTTTCTCGTCTTATAGAATTACTAAGCCAGCTCGAGACTTGGAGATCGTCGGAGACCCATCCACACTATCAATACTTTTTAGTACTTTGTAAACACTATTTTAGAATTATGGCATGTAAAGAGGGCTGAATCATTTTGTTATATGTCATAATTAATTTGTTTTAAAATATTACTTTTCAAAATTTGATAATTTACTTGTACTTATGTAGATCTATTAATGTTATCTATTTTGTTCAAGCTAGAGGAATTAATTATGTAAGATCAGGTAAATGTGTGATTTCATGTTTTCGTGATCTGTAATATTCCGTACCTTGTTCTAGCTTAGAACATGGGTAAGGGGTGTTACATTTTCCATAGACCCACAAGCTAAACAAGCTCCCATCCTTTTCCAACACTCACCTCCATGGCTTCTCCCACAATCAGCACAAGGTGGCACCCCTGGATTAACAACAGGGGGACCCTGCTCTAACTGGCCTATTAACTCTAGCCCTAGCCCTAGGCCTCTGTCCAACACCAGGAGTCTCAGCCTCCCTTTTATTCTCACCCCTTTCTTTCTCCCGATTAAAGCACTCCGTGAGCTTCACCTCCTCTACTATCTTTGCTTTCTCCACCAACTCCGAGAAAACTCGCTCATTTTGTGGAGCTATTAATACCCTGAGGCTATCTCTAAGTCCATCCTCAAACCTAACGCAACGCTCATAGTCCGTTGCCACCATAACTCTTGCATACCTACTAAGGCGTAGAAATTCCACTTCATACTCCGCCACAGATTTGTTTCCTTGGGTCAAGTTCAGGAACTCCTTCCTTCTAGCATCTACATAGCTTGCACCCACATACTTCCCTTGGAATGTAGCTTTGAAAAACTCCTAAGTGACTCACTCCGGTTGGGTGCCCTCTTTCACTGTCAACCACCACTGGTAGGCTTCTTCCCTAAGCAGTGACATTGTTCCTTTCAACTTTTGTTTTAGTGAGTAGTCCAAATCCTCCATTATACTTTCAATGGCCTTCAACCAATATTCTGCCATGTTAGGAGCCACGCTAGCCACGCCCTTAAAGATCTCAACCCCATTCGATCGAAGTCGTTCTGGAATGGACCCCCGATTTCTAGTGCCATTATTGGGCCCAGCGACCCTTTCCAAAATCCTCAGCATTGCCTGCGATAATGTATCTTCTCCCGCGGCCCGGTCATACGGTTCATTCTCAGCCACAGGTGAGGCCAAAGCCTCTTCTACTCTAACATCGGGCATATGGCCCGATACCGACGATTCAGCCCTAACACTTTTGCGACCTCGGCCACAGCCCCTTGCACCTCTTCTAGCACTCATCGTTGATTCGTGTATTATCTGGATTAGAAATTTTATGAACTTTTAGTTAGTTTAATAATTACACCGATATTTTATGAAAATATTTAAAGAGAAGATCATTTTCAAAAATTCTCTACAGTTTCTAGATCCTACGAGCTTTAGTTCCATTCTAACAATCATCTAAAGTAGCCCTCTAATTATGTACTATATAATAATTTAAACAAACTAAAAATAAAATTACTTGGTTCGACGTCGGAGACTCGATGTGTCGTTCAGCATGATTTCCTTTTTTCCAAAGCATCGTGGTCCAAAATATTTTTAAAATCCAAAAAGAAACCAAATAATAATAAGGCCCACTTCACAGCCCGAGTTTTACAACCTAGGCTCTGATACCACTAGATGTAACACACCAAACTCAGCCTAGACGCTATGGTCAAATCTGGTGTGTCACATTGAAGTGTTTTAGCGAAAACCGTGTTTTCATTGAAACCCTTTTTAAAATAAAAGAAGCCTAATTAACTTAAAAAAACACCTTAATTTACAAAAGCCTTGTTTACAACATCTGATTTTAAAAAAAAAAACTTAGTTGCGAAAACGTAGAAATCATATTAAAATTTAAGAAATCCATGTTCAACTTCTCGCAATTACATTGAAAATAATAATAATTCAAGTAATAATAACACAATGAAAAACTTATTACAATCTAGTCTGGAACATACTTAAAAAGAAGTAAAAACTTAAATGCTTTAAAAAAACCCAAGTCCAAATCATCTTGCTAGCTGACCACCCAGAGTCCCTCCAAACATCGAACCTTCTACCGAGCATCACTTGAAAATAAAATAAAAGAGGGGGTGAGTTTTCGCAAATTCAATGTGTACAACCCTTGAAGAAAACAAGCATTCAAAAAAAAACATCATTCATCATTCATGCAATGCAATCCCATCCAAATTATCCATCCGCTACACACCGGCTCCATCCCCCGTCACACCATGTGGGGATATAAATATCAACCCATCCAACCCACACACCAATGGCAGCCCGGTTGCGGAACTACCTACATTTATATATTGGGCTTTAAAAGTCGTCGGTGGATCCACGATTGTCAAGCAACCATGCGATCCTCATATACTTCCTCCGTTCCATAATTCCCAACCCATATGCAACCTAAGCAGAATATCATATGTATGCATGTCACATCCATAAAACTTACATTCAACATCTAGGGGTATTTTGGTCATTTTTGCCCTTAGGGGCATTTTGATAATTTTCCCTTTATTACGGTTATTACTTACCTTGGCCCGTTAAAAAATCCCGTGAGCTAAGATGAACGAATACTATGCACCAGGTAGGTTTCTAGAGAAGAGGAGGTGGGTCATTAACACCGCTTAAGTACCAAACTCTTCCTAGATCCAATCCTAGACATGCAAATACCCGTTGCCACACCTTAACCCTTTGACTTATCCACGGTCGCAATATATTAATTAAGTTTTATGTAATTATCATATACTAGTCCCAAGACTCCTTACAGAGCCCAATCAAATTCACATACTTGGATCTGGCCCATTAAACTCAATCATATTCGTATGGCCCATTAGGCCCAAATCACCTGTATATGGCCCATTAGGCCCAAATCACATTTATATGGCCCGTTAGGGCCAGTCACATTCATATTCATGCTCACATACAAATTCCTATCACATAGCATCAATATTCAGTTTTTGCCTATTATGGGCCCAACAGCCCATCGGGCCCATTTAGCCCATTTCGGCCCATATGGCCAAATCACAACCCAAGTCCACGGAATCACCCGTGGACCTCAAGAAAGCTATCGGTCTCCCCCTTACGAGTTTCCACGCACTCTTAAGACTACCGTAGCCAAACTTTCGGCTTTTCGGCATTTCGACTTTTCGGCATTTTGGCTTTTCGGCATTTCGACTTTTCGGCTTTTTGGCATTTCGGCTTTTGTCGATACATAGTGTGTGTACAGTGTATGTACACACCTGGTAAGCAAGCATGCTACAATTCTTTTAGTCACCAACTTACAAACGATATCACCCTTCCATTAATCGCATGCTTAGTACATATCTTTACTAAAACCGAAACCTCACCTTAACCTTACCCTGTGCGATAAATATAACAGCCCTTTCTTAAATCACTAACCACAATCAACTCCTAGATTTGCACCAATCTTAACTATTAAAACCAGAATAATAGATGACTCGTATCCAACACAAGTCCCCTTACCTTAACTATGAACATTCGGCTACCTTAGCCAAAGAGAGAGGAATACTTGCCAACACCGCAAGCACCTAAAGGCAATTTCAGCAGAGAGCTAAGATCCAAGATCCGATACTAATTCCCTACCACAGTTGATTAGAAAGAGTGAGGGACAATAATCGATACTTAGCAAAGAAAAGCAATTGTAAAACACTTACACTAGATTTGTTCAAAGAGTATTCGACCCTTGGGAGATTCGGCTTTTCGGCTTTCAAACTTAGTATGGTGAATAAGGTTTATTTGGTATAGATTAAAGAAAAATAGTAGAAGAAGAAATCGGCTAAGTGAAACAGAGAAGAATAAAAATCGGCAAAAAGAAAAGGAAAAAAGACAAAATGGTTTTCGGCTTTTTGGATCTTGAAAAGAGAAGGCTTTTGGTAGCAGGTGAAGAAGAATTTCGGTAGTAGCCTGGCAACCTTGTATTCGGCCCTTATTTATAGCCCTTATAGCTGAATTTTCCATGCCCAATTCCCAATTCGGCTTCATCACTTCTCCCTTCTCATCTCTTCGTTTTTCTCTTTGATAACCCCTTGATATGTTCCTTAATTTTCTTTTCTGAACACTCCTCTTGGAGTCCATCTTCACGCCACTTCCAACCTTCTAGAAGGCCAAAATTAAACTTCTAAAAATACTAAGCTAGGATTCGAACCTTGGATCTCCTTGCTAGTTACTAACGCCACCTCCCTACTCCCTAAGTGGAGTCACTTAGCCACTCCTTCACAAGGCTTTTCGATGCTATTTTCCCCTATCTTTATTTAAAATCCCAACTACTTGCCAACCTTGATTCTTCTAATAATAAAATTAAAATTCCTCCACCAAAAAACTCGAACCCAGAACTTCTCCAACATCCTAGACACTTCAAATTCCTTAAACCCTTAAAGCCAACATGTCATTTGTCATTTTCTTGCTCGCTTAAAAATTTTATGAGACCTAAAGACCAAAGCCCAATTCATCTAGGCCCAAAATTTGGGGCGTTACAACCTACCCCCTAAAAGAAATTTCGTCCTCGAAATTTCCAACTATCCAATAGCCGCACTACCTAGGTTACACCACTACGCTTCTGCTGCGCACTCTATTTCTAATTTCTAAATAGATAAATAGCATACTATGGATAAAGTATGTACCAATATTCGTATCTGGAGCATCTTCCTCTTCTCGACGATGAGCAGCATAAACCAAATATGGCTGCCTCGCCTCAGCATAGCTTGTATTTTCGCCTAGTACTCCACGTCCACGTCCATTGCTGTTACCACCCCTGGCCTGTTTACGGCCCCTTGATGGCAGCTGAGCACCCCTTGGTGGCTGAGCACCAGCTTGGCCCACTACTGGCTCTCAACCTAGCATTCGGGGGAAATCCTTGATCCTATGCTCCATAGACCCACAAGCTAAACAAGCTCCCATCCTCTTCCAACTCTCGCCTCTATGGCTTCTCCCACAATTAGCACAAGGTGGCACCCCTGGATTAATAGTAGGGGGCCCCACTCTAACTGGCCCATCAACTCTGGCCCTAGCCCTAGGCCTCTGATCGACACCAGGAGTCACAGCCTCCCTCTTATTCTTACCCCTTTCTTTCTCTTAATTTAGGCGTTCAGTGTGCTTTACCTCCTCAGCCATCTTTGTTTTCTCCACCAACTCCGAGAAAACTCGCTCCCTTTGTGGAGTTATCAATACCCTAAGGCTATCTCTTAGTCCGTCCTCAAACTTAACGCAACGCTCATAGTCCGTTGCCACCATAACTCTTGCATACCTACTAAGGCGTAGAAACTCCACTTCATACTCCGCTACCGATTTGTTTCCTTGGGTCAAGTTCAGGAACTCCTTCCTTCTAGCATCCACATAGCTTACACCCACATACTTCCCTTGGAATGCAGCTTTGAAAAAATCCCAAGTGACCCACTTCGGTTTGGTGCCCTCTTTCACTGTCAGGCAACACTGATAGGCTTCTTCCCTAAGCAGTGACACGGCTCCTTTTAACTTTTGTTTCGGTGAACAGTCCAGGTCCTCCATTACCCTTTCAGTGGCCTCCAACCAATATTCTGTCACGTTAGGAGCCACACTAGCCATGCTCTTAAAGATCTCAGCCCCGTTCGATTGAAGTCGCTCCAGAATGGACCCCCGATTTCTAGTGCCATTATTGGGCCTAGTGACCCTTTCCAAAATCCTCAACATTGCCTGCGACAATGCATCTTCTCCCGCGGCCTGATCTTACGGTCCATTCCCAGCCATAGGTGAGGCCGAAGCCTCTTCTACTCTAACATCGAGCATATGGCCCGATGCCGACGATTTAGCCCTAACACTTCCGCGACTTCGGCCATGGCCCCTTGCACCTCTTCTAGCTCTCATTGTCGATTCGCATATTATCTGGATTAAAATTTTATGAAGTTTTATCTAGTTTAAAAATTACACCGATGTTTTATGAAAATATTTCAGAAATGATTATTTTCGAAAATCCTCTACAGTTTCCAGATCCTATGAGCCTTAGTTCCACTCTAACAATCATCTAAAGTAGCCCTCTAATTATCTATTGTATAACAATTTAAATAAACAAAAATATTTACTTGGTTCGACGTTGGAGACTCAGTGTGCCGCTGAGCAAGTTTTTCCTTTTTCCAAAGCATCTTGATCCAAAATATTTTTTTAAATAAAAAAAGAAACCAAATAATAATAAGGCCCACTTCACAACACGAGTTTTGCAACCTGGACTCTGATATCACTAAATGTAACACCCATAACCCGGCATAAATGTTACGATCGAATTTGGCGTGTCACATTGAAGTGTTTTAGCGAAAACCGTGTTTTCATTGAAAACTCTTCTTAAAATAAAAGAAACCTTAATTAACTTAAAAAAACACTCCTTTCAATCACTTGTTTAAAATATATGATTTTACGAAAACATGTAATTTTAAAATTTAGTTGCGGAAGCGTAGAAAAACATACTATAATTTAGGAAACCCATGTTCAACTTCTCGTAATTACAATGCATAAAATAATAATCCAAATCATAATAAAATGGAAAGCCTTATTACAATCCAGTCTGAAATCACTTAATAATCAGAAACTTATATGCTTTAAAATAAAAAAAAGTCTAAATTGTCTTGCTAGCTAGCCACCCAGAGTCCCTCCAAACATCAACCTCTTATTGAGCATCACCTGAAAATAAAATAAAAGAGGGGGTGAGTTTTCGGAAACTCAGTGTGTACAACCCTCGACAAAAAAAACCAAGCATTCAAAAAATCATCATACATTAATCATGAAATGCAATCCCATCCCAATTATCCATCCGCTACACACCAGCTCTGTCCCCCGTCACACCATGTGGGGATATAAATATTGACCCAACCAGCCGACACATCAATGGTAGCCCAGTTGCGGAACTACTTTCATTTACATATTGGTCTTTAAAAGCCGTCGGTGGATCCACGATTGTCAAGCAAGCATGCGATCCTCATATACTTCCTCTGTTCCATGATTCCAAACCCCTATGCAACCAAAGTAGAATATCATATGTGATCATGTCACATCCATAAAACTTACATCCAACACCTAGGGGTATTTTGGTCATTTTCACCCTTAGGGGCATTTCGATAATTTTCTCATTCTTTACGGTTTTCACTTACCTTGGCCCGTTAACAAATCCCGTGGGCTAAGATGAATGAATCTATGCATCAGGTAGGATTCCAAAGAAGAGGAGGTGGGTCATTAAGACCGCTTAAGTACCAAGCTCTCCCTAGATCCAATCCTAGACATGCATATACCCGTTGCCACACCTTAACCCTTTGACTTATCCACGGTCGCAATATATTAATTAAGTTTTATGTAGTTATCATTTACGAGGCCCAAAACCCCTTACAGAGCCCAATCAAATACACATACCTGGATCTGGCCCATTAAGCCCGATCATATTCATATGGCCCATTAGTCCCAAATCACTTGTATATGGCCCATTAGGCCCAAATCACATTTATATGGCTCATTAGGCCCAGTCACATTCATATTCATGCTCACATACAAATTCCTATCACATAGTATCAATATTTAGTTTTTGCCTATTATGGGCCCAACAGCCTATCGGGCCCATTTAACCCATTCCGACCGATATGGCCAAATCACAACCCAAGTCCACGAAATCACTCGTGGGCCTCAGGCAACCTATCAGTCTCCCCCTTACAATTTTTCACGCACTTGCAAGACTATCGTAGCCAAACTTTCGACTTTTTGGCATTTCGGCTTTTCAAATTTTTGGCATTTCGAATTTTGCCGATTCATAGTGTGTGTACAGTGTATGTACACACCTGGTAAGCAAGCGTGCTGTGGTTTCTTTAGTCACCAACCTACAAACGATATCACCCTTCCATTAATCGCATGCTTAATACATATCTTTACTAAAACTGAAACCTCACCTTAACCTTACCTTACGCGATAAATATAACAACCCCTTCTTAAATCACTAACCACGATCAACTCCTAGATCTGCACTAATCTTAACTATTAAAACCAGAATAATAGATACGCAAGTCCCCTCACCTTAACTATGAACATTCGGCCACCTCAGCCAATGGAAGAGGAATACTTACCAACACTGCAAGCACCTAAAGGCAATTTCGACAGAGAGCTAAGATTCGAGATCCGATACTAATTCCCTACCACAGTTGATTAGAAAGAGTGAGGGACAATAATCGATACTTAACAAAGAAAAGCGATTGTAAAACACTTACACTAGATTTGTTCAAAGAGTATTCGGCCCTTTAGAGATTTGACTTTTCGACTTTCAAACTTAATATGGTGAATAAGGTTTATTTGGTATAGATTAAAGAAAAAGAGTAAAAGAAGAAATCGACTAAGTAAAATAGAGAAGAATAGAAATCGGCAGAAAGAAAAGAAAGAAAGACAAAAGGTTTTTCGGCTTTTTGGATCTTGAAAGGAAAAGGGTTTTCGGTAGCAAGGTGAAGAAGAATTTCGGTAGTAGCCTGGAAACCTTGTATTCGGCCCCTATTTATAGCCCTTATAGTCGAATTTTCCATGCCCAATTCCCAATTTGACTCCATCACTCTTCCTTCTCATCTCCTCATTTTTCTCCTTGATAACCCCTTTATATGTTTCTTAATTTTCTCTTCTGAACACTCCCCTTGGAGTCCATCTTCACGCCACTTCCAACCTTCTAGAAGGCTAAAATTAAACTTCTAAAAATACTAAGCTAGGATTCGAACCTTAGATCTCCTTGCTAGCTACTAACGCCACCTCCCTACTCCTTAAGTGGCGTCACTTAGCCACTCCTCCACAAGGCTTTTTGATGCTATTTTCCCCTATCTTTATTTAAAAGCCCAACTACTTGCCAACCCTGATTCTTCTAATAATTAAATTAAAATTCCTCCACCACAAAACTCAAACCCAGAACTTCTCCAACATACCAAGACACTTCAAATTCCTTAAACCCTTAAAGCCAAAATGTCATTTGTCATTTTCTTGCTCACTTAAAAATTTTATGAGACCCAAAGCCCAAAGCCCAATTCATCTAGGCCCAAAATTTGGGGCGTTACAGTTTGGATTGTTTTATAGATATCAAAGCTTCTGCAAGCTCAGGGGTCGTCAAGGATTGTCACCACACTATCGAACTTCATTTTGGTATTTTATAATTGTATATTTAAAAGTGTGGCATATATAGGCTAGCAGTTGTGAGATTATGTTTTGTGATGTATATATTTAGCCATGTGATTTGGCTAGTTTATGTTTGAACTTATAGTTTGATAATGGTATATAAAATGTGATGTCAATGTTCAATTTGATATGTTTTGGTTGGTTAAAAGAGATAGTAAAAATGGCAAGTGTGGTAAGTTTGTAGCTTATGTTTGAATGATGTATTGATCATTTGGTTAGGTATGATGTTAGTTTAATTTTTGGTATGAATTGAGTAATGATTTGAAAATGGAAATGATTGGTAATTTTTTAGCATGAATTATGATTGATTTAGTGTGGCTGAAATGGTTGAGAAAATATGCTTTTTTTTTGCTTGTAGGTTGGACCCAATTTGGGGTGGCAAATTGGCTATTCAAATGGCCTATTTTTATCCTCACGGGCATATGTCTCAGCTGTGTGCGACACACGGTCATGTTGCACGGTCGTGTGTTCCCTAGGGTACCCTACAATATTAAGTTAGGCTTGAACACAGCCAAGGCACACGGGCATGTCTTGTAGCCATGTGAGCTAGTCAGTAGCTATGCCCTGTTTTGACACGGCTTAGACACACGGGCAGGTCTAAGGCCGTGTAAGGCACACGGCTTGTTCACATGGGTGTGTGACCTTTTAAAAGTTGAAAATTTTTATAAGTTCTGAAACTTTCATATGTTATTGAATTGATCCTGAAAGCATGTTTTAGACTTCGTAGGATCATTTAAATTTCACATTGAATATGAATGAACTATGTTTATTGAAATGAAAGGATGTCGAATATTTGAAGGTTTTGATCTATGTTATGAGTCCGGTAATACCTCTAAACCTATTCTGGCGATAGTTACAAGTTAGGGGTGTTACATTTAATTTGTATCAGAGCTATGGTTTAGTCAGTTCTAGGACTATCATAGCATTTGTGAGTCTAGCTATACATGCAATAATTATGAATTGTGATAGTGTGATGAATCCTGACACTAAAATATGCTTTTATATAGCAAATGGATCCCAAAAGAGCCGTAGCAGATGATGTTGAAAGTAATACGCCTGCTCCCGCGCAAGGGACGGTGCAAGCTGATTCTCGACCAACTATGAGTAGCTATGATGGTGGGCTAAACAAGCCTTCTATCAGATGATGAATGATTGGTTCACCCAATATATTAGAACCAATCCTGCTATACAATAACCTCCACCCTCGGTTAATCCTCCTCAAGCTCCTGTTATGCCAAAGTAAATCTGGTTCAGTTAAGTAGACCACCAGTTGATAAGATTAGAAAGTATGGGGCTGAAGAGTTTTGAGCCACAACGAACGATGATGCTGAAAAAATCGAGTTTTGGTTAGAGAACACGATAAGAGTGTTTGACGAATTATCATTAAATCTTGAAGAATGCATAAAATGTGTTGTTTCCCTTCTGAGAGATACAACGTATCATTGGTGGAAAACTTTGACATCCGTGGTTCCGAGTGAACGGGTTACTTGGGATTTCTTTCAAGCTAAATTCTGGAAGAAATATATTAGTCAGAAATTCATTGATCAGAAACGTAAAGAGTTTCTCAAGCTTAAACAAGGCCGTATGTCTGTCACAGAATACGAGTGGGAATTTGTAAGGTTGAGTTAGTATGCCAGTGAATGTGTATCTTTGGAAGCAACAATGTGCAAGAGATTTGAAGACGGTTTGAACGAAGATATTCGTCTGTTAGTTGGGATTCTAGAAATAAAAGAATTTTTAGTGCTTGTTAAACGAGCATGTAAAGTTGAAGATCTCGAGAAAGAGAAAAGAAAAGCTAATTTTGAACTAGAGAGGTACGAAAGAGATCATCGAGCAAATCATTTCAATCTGGATCAAAGAAGTTTAGAGATGATAGCAGTTGTTCAAAGACTAGTGTGGGATATTCAAAAAGAGATCATGTTAGATCACAATCGAATTTCAAATCTTTAGTTACGTCTGTTGCTAGTGTGGATAACGTAAAGAATGAAAAGCCTGAGTGTGATCAATGTGGAAGACGACATTTCGGTGATTGTTGGGGAAAAAGTAATAACCGAGCTTATTATAGTTGTGGTTCAAGAAATCATTTTATAAAAGATTGTCCAGATTTAGCTGAAAAAGATCATGTTCAGAATCCGAGGCAGAGTGGTAACGCTTCTCATGGTAGACCTCCCAGAAATACAGGAAATGTAAGCGATAGTCAAAGAGGAACAAAAGACATAGCTGTTAGATCTGAGGCTCGTGCACTTGCCAGAGCCTATGCTATTCGAGCTCACGAGGAAGCTTCATCGCTAGATGTGATTAAGGGTACATTTACTCTCTATGATACTTCTGTGATTGCTTTGATAGATCTTGGATCGACACATTCGTATATATGCATGAACTTAGTGAACAGTAAGACTTTGCCTGTAGAGTCTACTGAATTTGTCATTAGAGTTTCGAACCCCCTAGGCAGATGTGTTCTGGTTGATAAAGTATGACACTTGTTTTTCGGCTAATCTGATGTTGTTACCTTTTGATGAATTTGATTAATTCTGGGTATGGATTGGTTAACTTTGCATGATGCTGTTGTGAACTGCAAATGGAAAACTATTGATTTGAGATGCAAGAATGATGAAATAGTCATAATTGAATCTAGTGATTTGAATGGATAGCCTGCTGTAATATCTTCGATGAAAACTTTAAATATTGTGAGAAAGGGTTGTGAAGCTTATTTTGCATATGTGATTGATTCGAGATTGTCAGAAAAGAAAGTTGAATCAATGCATATTTTGTGTGAGTTCCCTGATGTATTTCTTGAAGAACTTTCGGGATTACCTTCGGTTAAAGAGGTAGAATTTGGCATTGAATTGGTACCTGATACTACCCCGATTTTGATAGCTCTATATAGAATGGCTCTGACCGAGCTAAAAGAATTAAAGTCTTAGTTACAAGAATTGACAGATAGAGGGTTTCCAAGACCGAGTTTCTCACCTTCGGGTGCTCTGGTTTTATTCGTGAAAAAGAAAGATGGTACGATGAGAATGTGTATAGATTATCGTTAGTTGAACAAAGTGACTATAAAAATAAGTATCCTCTGCCCCGAATTGATGATTTGTTTGATCAGTTGAAAGGAGTTGTGTTTTTAAAAGTAGATTTGAGATCAAGCTACTATCAGTTGCGAGTGAAAGACTCAGATATTCTGAAAACTGCTTTTTGAATAAGGTATGGCCATTATGAATTATTAGTTATGCCTTTCGGATTGACTAATGCACCTTCTATCTTTATAGATTTGATGAATAGAATTTTCAGATCGTATTTAGATCAATTTGTTGTTGTATTCATTGATGACATATTGATTTATTCACGAGATGAAATTGAACATCCCGAGCATCTGAGAATTGTGCTACAGATTCTGTGAGATAAGCAGTTGTATACGAAATTTAGTAAATGTGAGTTTTGGTCGCGAGAAGTTGGTTTTCTGGGTCATATTGTATCAACGTTTGGTATCCGAGTTGATTTGTGTAACGCCCCGATTTTTGGGCCTAGGAGTAATGGGCCTTGAGTCTAGGTTCGGGTAGAAGATGGCCCGAACAATTTGGATGTTTTAATTATTGTTATTATTATTATTTAGTATGTAATTTAATAAATTATGAAGGGTTATGGTGTGGGAAAAAGGCCCAAGAGTAAATTTAATTCGAGGTAATTCCTGAATTTTTAATTTTGGAGAAAGAGGGTTCTGGCGATATGGGCTTTTAAAATTGAGGTGGTAAATTATGATACAAAAAAGGCCTTGGTAAAGTGGCAAGGTGGCACCACTAAGTTCCTAAAAAAAAGGCGTCTGGGAAGGAATTAAAGGTCCAGGGTTCAAGTTGCAAGGTAGGGATACTGTTACTTTTTAATTTTAGGCATGTGCCGGGCATGTGATCACTTAAGTGAATTTCGGCAAGGGCCTTAGGCAGGTTAGGCCAATTGTTTTAGTTGATATTAGGGTTAGGTTCTTTTCTTTTTCTGTCTTGGAGAATTAGGGTTAGCCACCTGAAAGCTTTCACTGTCATTCATCCCTTCTGAGTTCTCATAAAAGCCGAAAATGCAAATTCCTTCTCCTTGGTACCGAGTTCTTCTTCCTCTCTTTTTCCTCCATTTTCTTTCTTCCTTTTTGCTTTTTCCTCTAGCCAAAACCTTCTGATCACCTTACCCACCTCCTCTATCGATCCCATTCTCTAAAAAACCTTCATAGCCGATCACCATAAAAGTCGAAATCCCAAAAACACACTTCTTGTGCCGATTTCTCCAAGCCAAAATCCTTCAGTTATTTTTGTTCCTTTCGATTAACTTTCATCTTCTCTAAACCCTTAGTATCTGTCGGCAACATTACTTCAAAGTTATAGCCTCAAATTTTCATCTTCTTCATCACTTAAAAAGCCGAAGTACCATAGATTTAGGGACTTATAGCCGAAACTTCAGATCTCTTGGATTCGAGTTCTACTATCGTTTAAAGGATAGATCTGCATCAGATCTACATAGAAATCAAAGAGGAACAAGTGGTAAGTGCTCATCACCTCAGATCTAGTCTTATTTTACAATTTAGAAAAAGTCGAAGTCCCTAAAATCTAGGGAGGCTGTCGATTTGGGCATAGGGCTTTAAGGGTCTTTAACCGACAATTTATTTTGGTGATTAGTGTCTTCTAGAGGTTGGATCGAAGTTTTGGATCTTTGGAACAACCAGACTTAGATCTAGTCATCGATTTTCGGCAAAAAGGTAAGATTCTAAAGGCTTTAGGGGCATGGTTCGAATATGGTAGGTGAATATTGGGATTGGTTATTGTGGTTTGCAATCTAAGAATTGTGGTAATCAATTGTAGGATATCGTAAGGGATCTCAGTGGCAGTCGTCACAAAACAGGTGTGTATCAAACACCCTCTCATAGTTCAATTCGGCAAAAGCCGAAATACCAAAATTCTGGCATTTCGTGGGCTTGTGAGTGTGCGAGTGCTCACAAGACGTTTAGAAATCATTTGATCTAAAATCACAAAGTGGTAAGTTAGTCGTGTGTAAACGACACCCACTCATAGACTAGATCGGTAAAAGCCGAAAAGCTAAAAAGCCAAAAAGCCGAAAAGCCGGCATTTGTGAATTTGCGAACGTGCGAGTGCTCGTGAGGTGGCTTGGTTGTTAATTTTTGGTAATCGCAAGCAGTATGATTGCAGAGTGCGTAATTTCGTGCACTTCGGTATATTTGGGCTTAATGGGCTGAAATCGGGTTAATGGGCCAACGGACCCAATTCGGTAAAAACACTCGATAAGTGTTGCTGATAGTACGTTAATAACTGTAATGAGCATGAAACCCTAAAAAAGCGATAAAATTATCTGAAATATCTCGTAAGGTAGAATTACGATAATATCCCTAAAAAGGGTAAGTTTACGATTCGCGCCTCGAGGGTAAATAACTATTCTTACGCTATAATCATTTGTCTTTGAAGCATGCCTTGTTAATTATATATAATGCATACATGTCATCTTGCATGGGGTTGGGTTTTGTTATGGAGGAAGAACTCGTTCGGTGGTCGTGCCACATATATTCGATATAAGCGACTTTTTTGCGGAATATAGTTAGTGCCGCAACCGGTGCTAACACTGTAAGTGTAGGGATGGCATGGGTGATTTAATCCCCACAGGAAGTGTAGGGATGGATGGAGGCAAGTGTAGGGTTGGATGGGGTTATCATGCACTAATCCTATGATACTGTTTTGTTATGGGCCAACTGTATTGTAATGGGCCCAATTGTGTTAATATGGGCAAGGCCCAATATATCTCGACTTGGCATAAGGGGTTATGGCTCAGATTAATATTGATATGGGCTAAGGCCCAGTTAGCTCTGATTTTTGAATAGGGCTTAGGCCCAGTAAAGCTTGAACTGATTTGGGCTCTGGTTGGGATACTTTACACATTGAGTTTTCCAAACTCACTCCCTTCTCTTCCATCCTTGCAGGTGAGCCCTAGTTGGTGGACTTGGAGCTAGGCGGGATTCAGAGTGGCCACAAAGATTAAATTTCTGGTTTTTAAATAAGTTTCAATTAGCTCCCTTTTAAATTTCGCATTTACTTTTGATTATTTCTATTTTGGTTAAAGTTGTAATAAGGCCGCTCTATTATTTTTATTTTGGGTTTTTAAATTACTTAAATCGTTTTCAACTTGAGATTCACATCACTTAAATTGATTCCTTAAAATTGGTTTGCTCTAGGGCGCGTTTTATAAAAGTTACTTATTTTCAAAATATCACGATAACTGAGCAAAGCTTCCACAACGTAAATGTTTTCAAAGGAAATAAATATTTTAAATAGACTTAAACTTAATTTGTTGTTTGTGGACAAGTAATAAGCTTAAAGTGTGGCAATGGATGTGTGCATGTCTAGGATTGAATCCTGGAAGAGCTAGGTACTTAAGCAGTGTAATTGACTCACCTCCTCTTTTCTTGAATCCCACCTGGTGCGTAGTATCCATTCGCTTTAAGCCATAACATAGAAGGTTTGATTTTTCGATACTTAACTGTTTTTAAAATGACATGTTTCTGCCACTACAAAGGTTTACAAGTTTAAACGGTAAAAGTTTCTAAACATCAAGAAGGGTTTTCAATGAAAACATGGTTTTCGAAAAACAGCTCAATGTGACACACCAGAGTTGGCCATAATGTCTGGGCCGGGTTTGGGGTGTTACAATTCGAGCAAAATTTCAGCTATTTTGGAGTGGAAGCCTCTAAGAAATGTTTCTGATGTTCGAAGTGTTCTGGGACTTGGTGGTTATTATAGAAGGTTTATAAAAGGCTTTTCTATGATTGCGACACCATTGAAAAAGCTACTCCAAAAAGATGCTAAGTTTGAATGGTCTGAAAAGTGTCAGAATAGCTTTGATTAGTTGAAAACTTTATTGACTAAAGCTCCGGTATTGGTGTAACTCGAATCGGGTAAAGAATTTGTGATTTATAGTGATGCTTCGTTGATTGGTCTGGGATGTGTTTTAATGCAAGAAGGAAAAGTCATTGCTTATGCTTCGAGACAGTTGAAACTGCACGAAAAGAACTATCCAACACACGATCTTGAGTTAGCTGCGATTGTGTTTGCTTTAAAGATTTGACGTCACTACCTATTCGGTGAGAAATGTCATGTGTATTCTGATCATAAGAGTTTTAAGTATTTGATGACTCAGAAAGATTTGAATCTGTGACAGAGAAAATGGCTTGAACTGTTAAAAGATTACGAACTTGTGATTGATTATCATCCGGGAAAAGCAAATGTTGTTGCTGATTCCTTGAGTCGAAAATCGTTGTTTGCTATGCGTGCAATGAATGATCATTTGGTTCTGTCTGATGATGGTTCAATTTTAGCTTAGTTAAAAGTAAGACCTTTGGTTTTACAGTAGATTATCGAAGCTCAGAAGATTGATAATGAAATTTTAGCTAAATGAGCTCAGTGTAATTTAGAGTTTGATTTACAGTACAAAATTTATAAAGATGATTGTTTGAGATTCCGAGATCGAATTTGTGTTCCAAGAAATCCAGAGTTAATTTAGATGATTTTGAATGAAGCTTATAATAGTCAATTATCTGTACATCCGGGTAGTACGAAAATGTATAATGATTTGAAACAGTATTATTGGTGGTCCAGAATGAAAAGAGATATCTGTGACTTTGTTTCTAAATGTTTAATCTGTCAACAAGTTAAAGCTGAACATCAAGTCCCATCTGGTTTGTTATAACCGATTATGGTTCCAGAGTGGAAATGAGATCGAGTGACCATGGACTTTGTTTAGGGTTTACCCCCGTCTCCGAAAAAGAAAGATGTAATTTGGGTTATAGTTGATCGTTTGACGAAATCAGCTCATTTTATTTCAGTTTGATCTGATTACTCGCTTGATAAATTAGCTGAGTTATATATTTCTAATATTGTGAGATTGCATGGTGTATCATTATCTATAGTGTTAGACAGAGATCCGAGATTCACATCACGATTTTGAAAGAAGTTTCAAGATGCTCTGGGTACTAAATTGCACTTCAGTACTGCTTTTCATCCGCAAACAGACAGTCAATCTGAACGGGTTATTTAGATACTCGAGGATATGTTGAGATGTTGTATTCTTGAGTTTAAAGGTACGTGGGAACAATATCTACTTTTGATTGAATTTGCTTATAATAACAGTTTTCAGTCCAGCATTAAAATAGAACCATATGAAGCTTTATATGGTCGTAAATGTCGTACACCTTTGTTTGGACTGAGATCAGTGAAAATAAGATTCACGGGGTTGATTTGGTAAAAGAAACTGAACAAAAAGTAAAAGTGATCCGATATAGTTTGAAAGCAGCTTCCGATCGCCAGAAATCATATGAGGATTTGAAAAGAAAAGACATTGAGTTTGAGATCGGCGACAAAGTATTTTTGAAGGTATCTCCATGGAAGAAAGTGCTTCGCTTCGGTAGAAAAGGCATATTGAGTCTGAGGTTCATCGGGCCGTATGAGATTATCGAACGTATTAGGCTGGTAGCTTATAGATTGTTATTGCCACCAGAGTTAGAAAAGATTCATAATATGTTTAACGTATCGATGCTTTGACGATACAGATCCGATCCTTTACATGTGATTCCTTCGTTTGAGATAGAGATTTAGTCTGATATGACTTATGAAGAAAAGCCAATCCGTATTTTAGCTCGTGAGGAAACAAGAAGATTTTCGAGGATGAAAATCCCTAAGGGGGAGAATTGTAACAGTCCAGTTTTGACCCTAGTCGAAATAGTAGTTTCGGGACCACAAATCCAAGTTAAAAAATTATTTTAATATTATTTTTCGTGCCTATTATAAGTTAATTGACATGTGTGAAAGTCTCGTGTGAAAATTTAACCGTTTGTGTGCTTAATTTATAGAAAGGACCTAATCGTGTAAAATGTAAAAGTTGTGTGTTAGATGTTAAAAGTGTCTATTTGACTTGGCTTTATTATTGAGAGGTCCTTATGTGGTTATTAAGCCATTTACATGTATAATGGACAAATATGACCTTAATATATGTGATTTTAAATTGTTTACTAAAAGGGTATTATGGTCATTAGCATATTAAACATATGTTAAATAAAACATAACAAGAATTGTTCCTTGATGATTCAAGGTCATTATTTTCGGGCTAACCTTATGTTTTTGCCCTTCAATGAGTTTGATGTAATACTTGGCAAGGATTGGTTGGTCGTTCATGATGTGATTGTAAATTGTGGTAGCAAGTATATTGAATTGAAATGTTCAGATGGCAAAATTCTCCGAGTTGATTCAAGTGAGTTGGATACTCCGCCGGTCGTAATTGCCTCGATGATGGCTCAAAGGTATCTGAGAAAAAGATATGAAGCTTATCTAGCTTTTGTACTAAATTCTAAAGAATCTGAGTTGAAGATGGAGTCGGTACTGATAGTATGCGAGTACCTAGATGTGTTTCTGGAAGAGTTGTTTGGATTACCTCTTGTTAGAGAGGTAGAGTTTGGTATTGAGCTAATGCCTGGAACAACGCCTATTTCTATTCCCCCGTATAGGATGGCACCAATTAAGCTGAAAGAACTAAAGGTACAATTGCAAGAATTGACGGATAAAGGTTTTGCAAGATCGAGCTTTTCGCCTTGGGGTGCTCTTATATTATTTGTAAAGAAGAAAGATGATTTGATGAGGTTATATATAGATTATCGATAACTTAACAAGGTATCTATCAACAACAAGTATTCGTTTCCAAGAATCAATGACTTGTTTGATCAATTGAGGGGAGCCACTATGTTTTCTAAGATAGATCTGAGATCCGGCTACTACCAGTTGCGAGTAAAAGAGTTAGATGCACCTAAGACTGCTTTCAGAACGAGGTATGGCCACTATGAATTTCTTGTGATGCCTTTATGATTGACGAATGCTCCGACTGTGTTTATAGACTTGATGAATAGGATATTTTGGTCATACTTGAACAAGTTTGTTGTTTTATTCATAGATGATATTTTAATCTATTCCCAAAATGAGTCCGATCATGTCGAACACTTGAGGACTATTTTACAGACTCTACGAGACAAATAATTGTATGCTAAATTTAGTAAGAGTGAGTTTTGGCTTCAAGAGGTAAGATTCTTAGGATGCATTCTTTTGGGTGAAGGCATCCGAGTTGATCCAAGTAAGATTTCTGCTATTGTCGAGTGAACGCCACCAAAGAATGTAACCGAGGTTAAAAGCTTTTTAGGCTTAGCTGGTTACTATCGATGCTTCGTGAAAGGATTTTAGATGATTGCAACTCCTTTGACATGGTTGTTGCAAAAAGATGTTAAGTTCGTATGGTCAAAAAAGCGTCAGAAGAGCTTTGAGAAGTTAAAGACGTTGCTAACAGAAGCTCCAATTTTAGTACAGCTCGAACCGAGAAAAGAATTCATGATCTTTAGTGATGCGTCCTTGAATCGGCTGGGTTACGTGCTTATGCAAGAGGGCAAGGTGATAGCCTATGCTTCGAGGCAATTGAAATAACACGAGAAAAATTATCCGACACATGACTTGGAGCTTGCTGCCATTGTCTTTGCTTTGAAAATTTGGAGACACCATTTGTATGGTGAAACATGACGTGTATTCATCGATCACAAGAGTTTGAAGTACTTGATGACCCAAAAAGAATTGAATCTGAGACAACGGAGATGGTTAGAGTTAATTAAAGATTATGAATTGATCATTGACTGTAACACCCCAAACCCAGCCTGGACGTTATGGCCGAATCTAGCGATGTCACATTGAAGTGTTTTTCGTAAAGCGAGATACTGTTGAAAAAAACCCATCCTTTATTTAAACCATTTGTGTGATCTTAAAGGCATTCGTTTAGGTTCAAAATGTGAGTTTTTTTGCAAAAATTTATTCATATTAAAACGTCCCTATTATATTTTTAAAACGTTATTCACTCAAAAAAATATCATGTTATAGCGGAAGCTTTTTAAAATAGTTGCATACTTGCACTCACTTGTAAGAACATTGTTTCTTTTGGAAACTCATGTTTTCTTAACACTAGCAGTTATAAACCAAAGCAATTAAAAACCTAAATTAAAGTTAAAATCCATAGAGGCCTTATTACAGTAAAAATACCCAAATAAAAAAATAAAACTACTTATAAATTAAAAGTTAAAAATGGAAGCAAGAGCGGTTGTGTGGCCACCCTTGAGTCCCTTAAAGCACCGATTCACCTATGGCTGGGGATTACCTGCAAAATTGACAGATGGGTGAGCTTACAAAAACTAAGTGTGTAATCCCAATAATAAACAAACAGTGAACAACACAGTTTGGGCCTAAGCCCATATCAGTAACAGTTCAATATCAGTTAGGGCCTTGGTCCATTACAGTAGCAATAGCAGTGGCAGTAATCAGTGTAGTAACGATGATCAATGCTGTAACAGTAATCAGTGCAAAATGAAAATAGAAAATCCTACCCTTCCATCCTCTACACTCCACTCCGTCTAGCCCTACACTCTATGTGGGGATAAAATCGACCCACCCATCCCTACACTCCAAATATAGCACCGATTGCGGCACTAATCAGTAATTGCAGCAGAGCTACCAATATAGTAGGCTTAAACCCATCAGTAGGTCCACAGTCGTCTTGCACGACTCGTGCGACCATATCAGTACAGTACACTTCCTCCAAAATCATATAAACCACTCTATGCAATGCAACATAATATCATACATGGATGCAACATACATATAACGTGGCATGCTTAAAAACAGTCATACACATCGTAGGGAAAATCAGTCATTTTACCTTACAGGGGTATTACAGTCATTTTACTCTAAAAGGGTATTTCAGTCATTTTACTTTATAGGGATATTTCAGTCATTTTACCCTATAGGGGTATTTCGATCATTTTATCATATAAGGGCAAAATCGTCATTTTATCATATAAGGGCAAAAGCATCATTTTATCACATAAGGGTTTAGGTACACTTACCGACCCAACAGAAGGTCATAGTGGGTGATCTGTGCAACCTTAACAGCCAGACAGTGAAAATAGGCCCAACGCCCATAATACGGGCCCATGTGGGCCCACACGCTCGTGTGGCCCATGAAGCCCAATTATGGCCTTGGCCGTGTGAACTACACTACCTAGCCCAATAATCTCCACATATTCGTATAGTTTACCTGTGTGGGGCCCATGAGCCCGTGGGGCCCACACAGTTCATTTCGGCCCAACGTGGCCCAAAACAGCCTCCGCCCATGAAATCGCTCATGGCTGGCTTTTACAATCTTACGCCCATGTTTATGCATTCGGTTCTCCACACAAGCGAGCGCATGCTCATGTAGCGACACTAGCCATATTTTCCAGCTTTTGCCAATTTACGGTTAAGGCAGTGTGATTACACACCTTGGCTACAAAAATAAGCGAAAAGACCATCAGTGCTCCAACCTAGATTGAAACACAATAATCCATTAGTTCCCTTGTCAATCGAATTAAGCTATCACTTACTATAACACTTATTAAAATGGTTCCATATCACTTGCCTTAGTCACTCGAGTGAGGGTCACTCCTTTAATCCGCTGCCAAAGACTGGTTCAACTCCTATTTAAAAGTATCCTTCAATCCAACCAAGACTTAATAATCTAAACCACATATTGATCATACCAAAAGATTGTACTAACCGCATAGCACTTACTAAAAGCGTAATCTAAGAATAGGAGACAGAAGCAATCAGCCTCCACCCCAAAAGCACACAATGAAACCAAGGTACAAGATGGAATAGTTGTACCTTTAGCAGTAACCGACAGAGAAAGGAAGATGTTAGATGGAAATACTATACGGTAGAGAGGAAAAGAAAGGGAAAGAGAGCAATCACAGTAACCAACCACTCAAATTGTCTGATCACATGACAGTGCCGAAACTTCAAGAACAAGAGGAGGAGAGACGGTATATTCGGCTAATCCTTAGTGAGGGAGTGAAGAGTAGAAAATTGGCCAAGGTAAAACTGATTGAGAGGGAAGAAGGGAGCAATTGGTCAAGGAATTAAGAATTAAAAGTTGAAAGAAAAGGAAGAGAGGGAGAGGAGCAATATTTGACCAAAGCGATAGGATACAAAAGAAGAGAAACTGTTAAGACCTAAAAGAGAAGAGAGGGGAGTAGATGGAACATTCGGCCAAGGAGAACAAAAAACTATAGAAGAAAGGCACAACCCAAAATAAGCCAAAAATGAATGATATTGCAAGACCTACAAGAATAATTCCGTCTCTACCGAAAAGAAAAGGAACAAATGTTAACAGATACCAGAAAAATGAATAGCAATTTTCCAATCCCCAAAATCGAATGCATGAGTGCCCACAATCCCAATTCGGCACCAACACTCCCTCCACTTCAAATCCCCTTGATTTCCTCCTAAAAACTCTCATCATTTCTCTCTTCAACTCCCTCCTAAAATACCTCCATGACCAATTCAAACTCCACTCCACTCAGCAGTGTTTCAGTCAAATTCTACTACCTCCCATAGCCAACAGTAAAAATAATCTCCATTTACACAAGTAAGGATTCGAACCTCAGACCACTAGCACACTCCACACGCCTCCATCCACTAGACCAGCAGATTTTTTTTTTATGAAATGTTGTCCCCACAATTATTTAAAAGCCTATTGCCCAGAGACAGTGCTTATTCCTTCAAAAACAAAACTTTTTTGCACCTACTTAGGCTTGAACCCAAGACTTCTCAGGCACTTTCCAGAACACTTAACCAATGAGACAAACATGCATTTGTGTCACTTCTTGCACAATTAATTATTTATGTGCTGCCTCCTAACTGTTCCCATGCTCAAGACCTAATACTTCCAGGCCCAAATTCGGGGCGTTACATTAACTACCACTCGAGAAAGGCGAATATGGTCGTAGATGCACTAAGTAGAAAATCCTTGTTTTCTTTGAGAGTCATGAACACACAGTTGGCGTTGTCTGAAGATGGTTTGGTCTTGGCAGAGTTAAAGGCTAGGCTGACATTTCTTCAGGAAATTTGTGATGCTCAGATCAATGATAGTGATTTACAAACCAAGAAAACTCAATTCGAGTCAGGCACTGAATCAGGTTTTCGGATCAGTTCTGACGGTTGCTTGATGTTCAGAGCTAGAATCTATGTACCGAGAGACGATGAGCTTATTCAGAGAATTTTGCAAGAGGCACATGATAGCCGTTTATCTATTCATCTAGAAAGTACCATGATGTATAATGATTTGAAGAAAATGTACTGGTGGAATGGCATGAAAAGAGACATCTCTGAATTTGTATCAAAATGCTTGATATGTCAGCAAGTCAAGGCTGAACACCAAGTACCTTCAGGTTTGTTACAACCTGTGATGGTCCCCGAATGGGAATGGGACAGGATTACTATAGATTTTGTGATGGGATTGCCATTAACCCCGAAAAAGAAAGATACTATTTGGGTTATAGTTGATAGGCTAACGAAGTCAGCTCACTTTATTCCAGTACGAACTGACTACTCACTTGACAAATTGGCCAACTTGTATGTATCGGAGATTGTGAGATTACATGGAGTACCGTTATCGATTATTTTAGATAGGGACCTGAGATTCACTTCGAGATTTCGGAAGAAGCTATAAGAAGCCCTGGGTACAAAGTTGATTTTTAGCATGGCTTTTCACCCGTAGACTGACGGTCAGTCTGAGCAGATGATTCAGATCCTTGAGGACATGTTACGGTGTTACGTCCTTGAATTTTAGGGTAGTTGGGAAAAATACTTACCATTGGTGGAATTTGCCTACAACAACAGTTTCCAGACGAGTTTAAGGATGGCACCTTATGAGGCATTATATGGCCGAAAATGCCAGACTCCACTGTATTGGATAGAACTCAAGGAAAGCCAGATTCACGGAGTTGATTTAGTCAAGGAAACTAAAGAAAATGTTAAGGTGATACGTGACTACTTGAAAGCAGCATCAGATAGGCAAAAGTCATATGCTGATTTGAAAAGAAAGGAAATTGAATTTCAAGTTGGAGATAAAGTGTTCTTGAAAGTGTCTCCATGGAATAAGGTATTAAGATTCGGCCGGAAAGGCAAACTGAGTCCATGATTCATCGAATTATATGAGGTTATTGAGAAAATTAAACCATTAGCCTACCGTTTAGCACTACCATCCGAATTGGAAAAGATCCATTACGTGTTCCATGTATCCATGTTACGAAGATATAGATCAAACCCCTCTTATGTGATTTCACTGACAGAGGCTAAGATTAGAATAGATATGACCTATGGTGAAGAATCAGTAAAGATTTTAGCTCGAGAAGTTAAATAATTATGGAACAAGAATATAACCTTGGTGAAAGTCTTATGGCATAGACACAGAGTAGAAGAGGTCACTTGGGTACCCGAAGAAACCATGAGAAGATAATATCCAAACATGTTTACTGGTAAGACTTTCGAGGATGAAAGTCCTTAAGGGGGAGAAATGTAACATCCTAAAATAGAGCCTAGTAGGAACAGTGGTTTCGGGATCACAAATCTAACATTACAATAATTATTTTATGATCATTATGAGGCCTAGGATATGAAAACATGCATGTTCTAAAGTTTCATGAAGAAATTCTATGTGTAAGGTGTCCAATTGGAAATTAGGGACCAAATTGAATAAATTGCAAAACTTGGGTTCTAGAAGCAATTTGTATGAAATTGCTTTGGATTATTAATTAGAGGTCCTTAAAGAGTAATTTGCCCAATTTCTAAGTTTTTGGACAAAAATGGGCATATATGGAAATTTTAAAAAGGTTAGTAAGGAAGGGTATTTTGGTCATTTGGTAATAAATGAAATAAAAAGGGAAAATCAAGAAGAAATTCACTCATTTTCTTCTCCATGCTGATGAAAATCTAGGGTTCTCCATAGCTACGGTTTTCAACATTTTCAAGCTCAATAGTAAGTGCTCCTTAGCCCCGTTTTTAATGTTTTTCGTATTTTTAAGATCCTCGTAACATGTTCTTTCTATATCTACCCATATTTCATGCTAGGGTTCATGTTTAGAAAATTACCCATGCATGAGATGCTTGTGTTTTGATGATTTATGGAGGAATATGAGAGTTTAAAGGATGATAAACAACTTTTACTAAGTAGTTTTCATGGAAATGGCTTAAAGGATCATTTTGTAAAAATTATAAAAATGGGTACAAAAATGTGAAATGAGAGAAAAAAATGGGCTACTATAGGTGTGAATAACATTAGGCTAGGCTTGGGTAGCCAAGGAATTACATGCATTTCATTATACGAGCTTTAGGACTAAATTGTAAAAGTTGTGAAAAATAAGGGGTAAATTGGTCATTTTGCCCTAGGATGGGTGTTAGGCCGGAAATGAAAAATGTGAGATGTCATTAATTTATTTTTGCTGATATAGACCCCGATGAACCAATTCCGGAGGTCGACTGTGGAAAACAAAAGGTTTCGAAATAACTGAAATATGAATTCGAAACGACTACCAGGTAAGTTCGTATAACTCGAAGGCAGACTATTAATTTACATTAAAAATGTACATTCTTGTATAATTTAAAACGGTGAATTACAATTTATTATATTTCATGAAAATTGATAACAAGGAAAAATGTCTCGGTTGAATAAAATGGACATCTCATGGATACGCTAATCTTATTTGATACGAGATCCTGCATGTGTTGCAGAAAAGGATTTAGCCCTGATGGGTAATCCGTTGATCTCAGTATAGAAAGGATCTAGCCTAGATGGGTGTTCCTAAAGTGATTTGGCATCCCGAAGAATATGTGTGCATTATGAATTTAGCCCGGATGGGTAATCCGATTAGGGTCTGAATTTAGGCTGGACTGGTAATTCAGATCTGAGCTCATTAAGAGTGTTTGTCGTTACAAGGGATTTATCTTGGACTGGTAATCTTAACATCACTCTATGAGACTATACTATGGGAGATTTAGCCTGGACTGGTAATCCCGCTGTAAGATGTGAGGTTCGCGAGAGTGAAAGCTTGAAAATGATCACTTGTATGATTTGACGGGAAATGGGCTATCCGTCAAGATTCCAGAGAAATTCATCGGGATTAAAATGAGAAATGAGAATAGAAATTCTTAAACTAATGAGCTCATCTAAGACTAATGTTTAAATGTATTGACCTGAGACTAACTTGATGATTGAGTGTATGTGATAGGGAATTTATATTATACTTGTTGTAATGAATGTCTAATATGGTTGTATGCTAAACAACGGGTAAGCTTACTTTCCTGTTATCTCGAGCTTACTAAGCATGTAAATGCTTACCCCCTTTCTTTTCCCTGTTTTACACAGCTTTGGTATATAGAAACTTTTATTTTGTTTAATGGCATGTATAGGGTCTTATTTATTTTGTTATATGTGTCATTTGGCAAACCAATGTAAGGGCTTGAATGACATGCTTATTCATTTTGTGTATGGCCATAAGATATGGCTCATTTTGATGTAGGTTGTAACCTACTAATTGTGCATGTTGATGTTTAAATGTTCATGAGATGGTTAAATGTGGTATGTCATGAACGGACATGTGGAATGTGGCCAAATCACTTGGAAATGGCTAGGTCATAATTGGCAATGAGTTATCAAACGAGTCAAGTTTAAACGCAGTATTTGGTATGGTAGCCTTTAACACAAAGAGGATAATATAACATGTACACAACCGATTAGATGAGTTTAACATGCAATAGACTATTGAAGGTAGTCATTGGGCATAATTAAGCCATGCTGAATACCATTAAAATTCATAAGTGTGTGTGGGTGTTGAGGGTGACCATTGGCTTGGATAGTAGCCTCCAAAAAGGTCCACACGAGTAGATACATGGGCGCGTGTCTAGGCCGTGTGTGACACACGGTCAGTCCCACGGGTGTGTGGTACAACCGTGTGTCCCCTGCACTTAAAATTTTTAAGTCAGTATGCATGATAGTAAACACACGGGTAGAGACATGGTCATGTGTCTCGATGTGTGGAGGACACGGCCTAGTACACGGGCGTGTGCCTTGGCCGTGTGCCTCAAAATGTATGATGATGTTATAAACAGAATGTCCAGGTTTTTGGACACGGGCGATGACATGGGCGTGTCGAGGTCATGTGAAGGACACGGGCCAGGGACACGGGCGTGGGCTTGTCCGTGTGAAAACTCCTGTAGGTTCGATATGAAAAATAAATTTTCAATAAATTAACACGAGTGGGGAACACGGGCGTGTCTTCAATGCACACGGGCGTGTGAGGCATAACCCTAGAAATTTTACTAAAGTTTACCAAGTTCTCATTTTAGTCCCGGATCTCTTTTAATGTATGATTTGGACCTTGTAGGCTTATAATTGGGACATCATGATGTTGTTTGATCGGTTTTAAATTAGAATGAAATTTTATAACCCGTATTTTTCGAAAGTATCCATATATGTATCTGGTAACACCTCGTACCTCGTCCCAGTCTTGGGTACGGGTAAGTGGTGTTACATCCGTTGTTGTAGGTTCAAATCCTTTTGAGTCATCCAATACTTTAGACTTTTATGATCAGTGAATACCCGACATTTCTCGCCATACAAATGGTGTCTCCAAATCTTTAACACAAATACAATGGCAGCTAGCTCCAAATCATGTGTCGAATAATTCTTCTCATGCAGTTTCAGCTATCTCGAGGCATAAGCTATTACCTTGCCTTCTTGCATAAGTACACAACCCAATCCATTCAAGGATGAATCGCTATAAACCACAAATTCTGTTTCCAGTTCAGGCTGTACTAAAACTGGAGCCTCAGTCAACAATGCCTTTAGTTTCTCAAAACTCTGTTGGTATTTTTCTGTCCATTCAAACTTGACATCTTTATGTAATAACCTCATCATTAGAGTAGCATTTATGGAAAATCCTTTAACAAATTGCCTGTAATTGTAACACCCCTATCCCGTAACCGTCACCAGAATAGGTAAGGGGCATTACCAGACAGATAGAACATTTCAGACCGATTTAGAATCATGATCGTGATTTTGTGACAGGTTTTAAATATTTATAATTAATCGTTCTTGAAACTAACTATTATCATGATGTAGGCAAGTGTACCTATCGAACACTAGTATAGTTTTAGCAAGACCAGATTGTCGAACCCAAAGGAACTAAAAGTACTAGTAATGACTGTCTTTTTATTATCTAGCCTAAGAATAAGGGGGTTTGTTTTAACTAACTAATTAACTAAACTAAGAATTCACAAAAAAAATAGAATTGGGGGATTACTTTTGGAAAACGATTGAATTAAAACAATACCTAAGGAAGAATCCACCTAGACTTTACTTGTTATTCTGACTCCGAATCGGACGATTTATTCATTTAACTTGTTCTGTAGAGATCCCTAAGTTATGTTATTATCCCTATTCAAGACTAATAACGTCTAATCCCTAGATTGAATAACTAAGAATTTTCTCTAATTATCACCCTAGGGTTGTATTAACACGATCTATGGATCCGCTTATTAGGTTTCACCCTAATTCGACAAAATCTTGTCACCTTATCTCTAGGTACGCAATCAACTCCGCTTAATTATGACAATTGTACTCTAATTCGGCAAAATCTTATCACCCTATCTCTAGGTACACAATTAACTCTACTTAATTATGACAATTGTACTCTTAGACAGGGTCTATTCCTCCTCTGAATATTAGCGTAACTTGAATCAATATCCTGGAATATCAAAACAAGAATTAAGAACACATAATTAAGAACAAGTTAAATATTTATCATACAATTCAGTAAATAATAACAAGATTCGTCTTAGGTTTCATTCCCCTTAGGCATTTAGGGGATTTAGTTTATAACTAAAAAGAAAAACATCTCAGAAGAATAATGAATACAAAACATAAAGAAAACCCAAAACTTTTGAAGGGAAATTGAGGGGAGATCTTCAGTCTTGAGGATGAATCCGGCTTCTGAGATGGATCAATCGGCTTTCTTTGAGTAATTCCTTCCTTCCTCCCTGTGCCTCCCTCTTTTTCTCCTCTTCTAGGGTGTATTTATAGGCTTTGGAATGCCTAAGAGCCCTCAAAATTAGCCTTTTTCGAATTGGACTCAACTTGGGTTCGGCAGGGACACGCCCATGTGACACGCCCATGTGCGATTACTTCAGGCCATGTTAGAGCCTGTTAGAATAGCACGACCGTGTGGTCTACCCGTGTGAGGAATTCCAGGCCATGTTGGTTTCGTACGTTGGCCCATTTTCTCTGTTTTTGGCCCATTTCTCGTTCCTTTCGCTCTCCTAAGCTCACCTAAGTATAAAACATGAAATTAAGGCATTAGGAGCATCGAATTCACCAATTCTAAGGAAAAATCATCCATAAAATACGCAAAGCATGGGGTAAAAATATGTATAAATGATGGTTTATCAAATACCCCCACACTTAAGCATTTGCTTGTCCTCAAGCAAAATCCTCATCTCATAATCAAAACAAATTCTTCTCAACTTATAATTTCTATTGATAATACCTCAAAATAATCCATAGGTAATCAAACATTGAAAATTTGACTAAAAGAACATCAAAGTTTCAAACATTCCAAGTTGAGCATTTTATGATGAAAACATAGGTGTCTCCCCTAATCCGAGTAATTACCTTTGACTCAAAATATCACAAAGTTTCACATCCTCACTAAAGATTCACTCAAATCACTCGAGGTGTTTAAGGACAATAAATGAAGCACTCAATAGTCAATAATGAAAAGTCATTACCATAGGCTTGCATGAAAATCAAATATCCACCACTATAAATTGAGATGAAACATCAATCAAAAGGTCTTTAGAGGGTTGTAACATGGCTTGGGTTAAAGGGTGTGGTCACAAGCTGGAAGAAAGGGTTAGAATCGAGATTGAATTGAAAAATTGCCTAACTAGAAAAATGACTAGTCATCAGTTGCATACAACAGAGCTTTTTTCTCGTAATATGGAATTTAACTGCTTTAGCTCAAAAGATCACTACTACCTATATGTATACATGTTTTTTTTAAGAACAAGTCAAATAACTAACTATTTGGAACAGGACATGTAACACCCCTAATATCTAATGCTCACCTATGATCTTTTTTTTTTTTTAAACATTCGGCACCTCCCTTTAAACATACACTAATCTCAACCTTCCAGTTAACAACAATTTATCACTCTTCATATCCTAATATGCCATCCCTTTTAAAGACATAAAGAAAGAAAGAAAAATATCTACCAAGAGTTTCAAACTACTTGGCCGAATATCAAACCTCCAAACAACCAAAAATTTAACTCATGGAATGAATAGAATTTGAACAAATCACCAAAATTATACATAAATTTTCAAGAATTTCAAAGTACTTACCTCTTTCTAAATATTCTCCAAGCCGAAATCAAACAAAGAAATTCTTTTTCTTCTTTCTAATCTCAAGTTACGGCAATGGTGGAGTGAGGATGAACCAACTTTGGTTTCTCCTCCCACTCACCTAATATTTTATTAATCTTTATTCATTATTTCATTTTTGTAATATTAATTATTAGCAAAAATAATTATTTTATACATAAATCCATAACATGGCCGGCCACTAACAAAAATTTTGACTAATTGACATGCAAGTACATTTTTTTAACCTCATGCACAATTAGATCCTTTTATAATTACCTATCCTATTTCACAAAAGTCTCACCTAAGTCCCTTCTTCAAAATTTCACATATTGATGACAAAATTAATGCATGAAACTTTCACACATTCATATTCACATAAAATAAGCATAGAATATGACGGTTAATTATTTTTATGACTCGGTTTTGTGGTCCCGAAACCACTTTCCGACTAGGGTCACATTAGGGCTGTCACAGGACATAGCTAAGCAATTTATTCAATTCAAATCTCGACAAAAATAGGGACCAATTTAATTGAGGGGATTTCAACAATAATGGGTTAAGGGTTAGTGTTAAGGGTAATACAAGAAATGGCTTGTTTGCTCAACGGGGTTTACTAAGGGTTAATTGTGGAGGTAGGCTTTTCATGGCATGAGTGGGTTAATCCTAAGTGTCTCTATCATCTTGACATATCAAATCAAATAGTGTGGTCTTGACATGCGTAATCAAGCAAGTTCTAGAATAACAGTTCCATACTAACGCACTCATAACGAAAGTGAGCATAAAGGAATTAATAGATGCTCTTGAAGGCTCAAGATCTCACAAAATTATGGCTTTTTGATGTTTAAACTTGTGAATTTCAAATCAAGAGAATACCTAAACTTGGGGAAACAACCTAAAATTTTAAAGTCTTAAAAAAAATCAACTTATCATGCTTACTTCCCTCATGTCTTAAAGTTTAAATACTCAGTACATGAATGCCTATGTTTTAATTTAAGATATATCAATAAAAATCATAAATCAATCAAAATTTATCCTAAACATGATATGAGAGCTTTTCAAGAGAACAGGATAATCATTCAGGGATTTTTCTGATAGTGAAATGAATACCATCCCACACTTAAGATGTACATTGTCCTCAATGTACAAAGATAGATAGGAAAAAGATAAATTTGTAATCATCAGATAGGGAGAGAAGTGAAACTTTCTGAATGATGAATGAATTCCTTAAACTGGAGTTTTAGAGAGTAATCGGCGTGAGAGTAGAGGAGGATACTCCGGTGGGGAGTAGAGGTTCGCTAGACCATAAGTCCTGTGCCAAAAGAATATTATATCTAGTGGTAGCTATGATCGTGGTCGAGCAGGACATGGCTGTAACACCCCTTACCCGTATCCGTCGCCGGAACAGGGTACAAGGTATTAACAAATTATAGTAAATACTATTAAATAAAACCCAACAAAAATATAGCGTGCAATTTAATCATTATAACATATGCTATTAACAATACAAACTAATTTCAAAGGCTTCCTACAAAATGATTAGTTTGATACTATAAGTAGTAATTTAAACCTAGACATTTATGACACGTAACAAAATAACTAAGTCTGCTATACATGCCATATTTCAAAATAGTGTTTACAAAGTACCAAAAAGTATTGATAGTGTGGATGGGTCTCCGACGATCTTCAATTCCCGATCTGGCTTAGTAACTCTATAAGACAAGAAAAAGAAAAGAATATAAGCATATAGCTTAGTAAGTAAGTATATAAATAACAAATAAGGAATCTAACATGTTTACAACATAACTCAATTATATCATATTTTTAAATTTTATTGTTTACTCCAATTTGATCAAGCTGTCCCTCCTACGTCATGATCACTAAATAAATCATAACTCGAGTTGCGAAACTCGAAATTCAAATCTGTAAAATTTCCCTGAATCTAGACTCATCAAACTTCTCACTAATTTTTTTTTAGAATTTTTGGTTCAGCCAATTAGTACAGTTTATTAATTAAAGTTTCCCTGTTACTGACTCAAGTGATCGACCTGACATTCAAGATTTAATTGAATTTCTCTTAGTACACAATTCAAATAACCATGAAACCTGTTTCATTTAAAACTTAGGAATGTAAACTATATTTCTTAATTTGTTTTGTAAAATTTTTAATAATTTTTTCAAAGTTGGAAATGGGGATCACATAGTCATCCTGAGCAAGTCACACTCAATTGTAAATATCTCAAAATATAGAATTCCTTTGCTTGCTCTGTTTCTTTTATATGATAATAGACTCATTAAACTTTAATTTCATATCTCATTCAATCTCTAATTAAATTCCTTCTATTTTTGGTGAATTTTCAAAATCACATCATCACTCTTGTCCAAAAGCAGTTTTAATGCTAATTTCACTCTTTCATACATTCTTTATACTAATCTCATTTTAACTTACACATATATATATATCACAAATCATTTTCACCACATTTCATATATCACAAGTGTAGGTCCATGACTACAATGTCATCACAAAACCATCCCGTTGAACAATTCGGATTAATCCTCAATACTTGATGGTTTCAAAGACACACAAATTTCACCATCGTATTTCATTTAGTTCGGCTCTCTTGTACACATGGTGAACACTTAGTACCACTCATGCGACCTAGCCGATTTGTCTCATAGCTCTCTTGTCTACATGGTGTCCTTCACTTGGAATCACGCATGCGACCTAGCTACATTTATCTCTCACGTAGCTCTCTTGTATGCATGGGATACATCTAACGTATCACACATGTGACCTAGCTACTACATAGTATCTCGTAGCTTTCTTGTACACATGATGTGCACTCGGCACCATACATTTGACCTAGCTACACTCCCTCTATTTTATTCGATCTTTCCGAATGTTCAATCGGGATCTCTCTTTCTATTACTTATTTCCATTCTTCCAATAGTCGATTTATACTTCAATATCAGCTAATATATATATATATATATATATATATATAATAGGCTGAAATATAAGAATGTAAATGAAATTAATGTATTATTTACATACAAACTTACCTTGGTGCAAAATATGGGAATTTTGCAATTTAGTCCAAAACTTTCTCCTTCCCCTGTTCGAGGTCGATTCCACGTCTTTCTTGATCTATAACAACATATTTAGCTCATTTAACACTCAAACTATTTATTTTAATCTGAAAATCACATTATACAAAAATTACATTTTTGCCCCCTAACTTTTAGAAAATTACAATTTTGCCCCAAGGCTCGGAAATTTAATTTCAGCCCTTATTCTTATGTTTAATGACCTACTGATCATTTTTCTCTTCTATGGCAACATCAAATTCTCACTCTAACACATAGTTATGAACAATAGGTATTTTTATCGATTATGTCGTTTTGCTCCTTTTCGTTAAAAATCGCTTAGAAAAGATCGTTCATATTCTACAATCAAACAATAAAATACATGCCTATCATTCATGGGTAAATTTTTAAACATAAACCCTAACTCAAAATAATGGTAGAAATAAGTAAACCGAGCTACGAGGATTTCAAAAATGTGAAGAACATTAAAAACGGGGCTTGAAATCACTTACTATGAAGCTTGAAAGTTGAAGAAACCCTAGCTATGGAGGAGAGCAATTTTCGGCAGCAACTAATGAAGATGATAACCAATTTTGTGTTATTTTTCCCATTTTATTTCATTTAATATACAAATGACCAAAATGCCCTTACTACTAAACTTTCCAAAAATTCCTTCCATGTCCTAATTTTGTCCATGAACTTAAAATTGGTCAAATTGCTATTTAAGACCTCCTAATTAATATTTCAATGCAATTGCATACTAAAAACTTCTAGAATGGAAATTTTGCAACTTATTCGATTTAGTCCCTACTTTCAATTTAAGCACTTTAGGCATAGAATTTCTTCACGAAATTTTCACACAATCATGCAATCACATCATAATCATCAAAATAATTATAAAATAATTATTTCTATCTCGGATTTGTGGTCACGAAACCACTATTCCGATTAGGCTCTAATTCGGGTTGTCACAATTCTTCCCCCTTTAAAGATTTTCGTCCCCGAAAATCTTACCGGTAAAGAGGTTGAGCATTTGTTTCCTCATAGCTTCCTCAGTTCCCATGTAGCCTCTTCTATCCCATGTCGTGCCTACAATACTTTCACTAAGGTTATACTTTTATTTCTTAACTGCTTAATTTCTCGAGCCAAAATCTTTATTGGTTCCTCCTCATAGGTCATATCCGATCGAATCTCAATTTCTGTTGGAGAAATCACATGTGAAGGATCAGAACGATAACGTCGCAACATTGATACATGAAACACGTTATGAATTCTTTCTAAGTCTGCCGGTAAGGCCAACCGATATGTCACTGGTCCAATCCTCTCAGTAATCTCATACGGCCCAATAAAACGCGGACTCAACTTGCCTTTTCGGCTAAATCTCAAAATTTTTTTCCATGGTGACACCTTCAAGAACACTTTATCACCCACTTGAAATTCAATCTCTTTTCTTTTTAAATCTGCATATGACTTTTGTCGATCTGAAGTAGCTTTCAAGCAATTCTGAATTACTTTTATTTTCTCTTCAGTTTCTTTAACTAGATCAACTCCGTGAATCTGTTTCTCACTAAGTTCGGTCCAATATAAAGGAGTCCGACACTTACGACCATACAAGGCTTCAGTATGGTGCCATTTGTATACTTGTAAGCTGTTATTGTAGGCAAATTCAATCAAAGATAGATATTTCTCCCAACTACCTCCAAATTCTAAGACACAAGATCTACGCATTTCCTCGAGTACTGGATTACTCTTTCCGATGACCATCTGTTTGTGGATGAACGCGGTACTAAAGTTCAATTTTGTACCCAAAGCTTCTTGTAACTTTTTCCAAAATCTCGAGGTAAATCTTGGATCTATGTCGATATTATTGACATAGGTACTCGTGCAACCTCACAATTTCAGCAATATATAATTCGGCTAATTTATCAAGTGAGTAATCGCAGTGCATCTTGGTATAAAGTGGGCTGACTTTGTTAATCTATCAACCACTACCCAGATAAGCATCCTTCTTTTTAGGAGTCAAAGGCAAACCGGTCACAAAATCCATGGTAATCTTGTCCCATTTCCACTCGTGCACCATTACCGGTTGAAGTAATCTCGAAGGCACTTGATGTTCAGCTTTTACTTGTTGTGAGATCAAACACTTGGTTACAAATTCAGAAATGTCCTTTTCATACACGCCACCAATACAACTTCTTTAAATCATTATACATTTTTGTGCTATCAGGGTGAACTGATAAACAGCCACTGTGCGCTTCATGTAATATTTTCTGAATCAATTCATCGTTTTTCGGTACACATATCCTTTAATAATTCAAGCCATCTTCGCTGTCGCAGATTCAAATCCTTTTGATTTATCAAATACTTCAAACTTTTGTGATTAGTAAAAATTTGGCATTTTTCACCATACAAATAATGTCGCCAAATTTTCAAGGCAAAGACAATAGCGGCCAATTCCAAGGCCTGTCAATGATGCATCACTATAAATTACGAACTCCTTTCCTGGCTCGAGCTGTACTAAAATTGGTGCTTCAGTCAATCGTGCTTTCAACTTTTCAAAACTCTGCTGACATTTATCAGTCCATTCAAACTTAACATTCTTTTGCAACAACTTAGTCATAGGAGAGGCAATCATCGAAAATCCCTCAACAAAACGTCTATAATATCCGGCAAGCCTAAAAACTTCTAACCTCAGATACATTCTTTGGCGGTTTCCAATCAACGATCACAGAAATCTTACTTGGATCCACCCGAATACCATCACCTGAGACTATATGTCCCAAAAATCCGACTTCACGGAGCCAAAACTTACTTTTACTAAACTTAGCAAATAGTTTCTTTTCTCTCAAGATCTGCAATATGGTTCTCAAGTGTTTGGCATGTTCAGACTCATCCCGAGAATAAATTAGAATGTCATCTATAAACACTACTACAAACTTATCCAAATATGGCCGAAAGATCCGATTCATTAAGCCCATAAATATAGCTGGAGCATTTGTTAAGCCGAAAGGCATCATAAGAAACTCATAATGTCCATACCTTGTCCTAAAGGCAGTTTTCGGCACATCCAACTCCTTAACTCTCAACTGGTAGTAACCAGACCTCAAATCAATCTTTGAAAACACTGTGGCCCCCTTTAACTGATCGAATAAATCATCAATCCTTGGCAATGGGTACTTGTTCTTTATAGTCACCTTATTAAGCTGACAGTAATCAATGCAAAGTCTCATTGAACCATCCTTCTTCTTTACGAACAATACAGGAGCACCCTAGGGAGAGAAACTCAGTCTCACAAATCCCTTATCTCGTTAACTCCCGCAATCGAGCCTTCAATTCTTTTAATTCGATCGAGCCATTCTATATGGAGCAATCGAGATTGGTGCGTACCGGCAACAAATCAATGGCAAACTCTATCTCTCTGCTTTGGAGGCAACCTGTGCAATTCCTCTAGAAATACATCCGGGAACTCACAGACTATCGATCGATTCAAACTTGATTGAGGCAATTCGAGTATTCATTACATGCCGGATAAGCTTCACACCCTTTCCTCATGTATTTTTGTGCGGACATATGCGAAATCACCATAGGCAATTTATTTGATTCATCTGTTTCAACCACGAAATTTCTCCATTTTCACATTTCAACTCTAGTGTTTTTGTTTACAATCTACCTTGGCATCATACAATGTCAACAGTCCATTCCCAAGATAACGTCAAACTCATCAAATGGTAACAACATCAAATTAGCCGAAAAGCAGTGACCTTGAATCATTAATGGGCAATTTTTGCAAACCTTGTCAACTAGCACATATTGGCCTAAGGGGTTCGACACTTTAATCGTAAACTCAGTAAACTCAACAGGCAACTTTTTATTAGATACTAAATTCATGCAAATATAAGAATGAGTGGACCCGGGATCAATCAATGCAATAACAATAGTATCATAAAGAGAGAATGTACCAGTAATGACATCAGGAGATGATGCATCTTCTCGAGCACGTATAGCATAAGCTCTAGCAGGTGTTCTAGCTTCTAATCTTGCCACTGAATCTTTCATCACAGTTTTACTACTAGTCCCACCTCCAGTATTTCTCGGTGGTCTACCTCTACTAGCGGTGCTATTCTGTCTAGCACTCTGAAATCTTTCTTCTTTAACTTTCTCCGGATAGTCTCTAATAAAATGCTCGCGAGAACCGCACCTGAAACAAGCTTGCTCGGTTCCCCAACACTCACCATAATATTGCCTGCCACATTGCTGACACTCGGGCTTTCTAGGTCGCACATTACCCACACTTGCCACCGAAGTAGCTTGAGCTTTAGACCCCGAATATGCTCTACCACGATCTCTATGTGAATCCCTAGTTAAAATTGTCACTCGAGAGTTTGTCTCTTTGGACCTCTTTGATTGAGATTGAAATGGCTTGCTTATCGGCCTTTTTCTAACATCTCGAGCCTCAATAGCAGCTTTTCTTCTTTCTTTGTTCAATTCTTCAGCTTTAAGAGCTCGATCAACTAATACTACAAATTCTTTCAACTCCAAAATTCCTACAAGCACTTTAATGTCCTCATTTAGCCCATCTTCAAACCTTCTGCACATAATGGCCTCGGTGGACACACATTCCTGGGCATACTTGCTGAGTCTCACAAATTCGCGTTCATACTCTGCCACAAACATCTTGCCCTGCTTCAATTCAAGGAACTCCTTCCGTTTTTGATCAATAAATCGCTGACTTATGTATTTCTTTCTAAATTCTTCCTGGAAGAAATCCCAAGTAACTCTTTCTTTTGGCACCATCTGCTACCAAAGTCTTCCACAGTGGTAGGTGAATCTCTCAAAAGTGATACAGCACACTTTAAGCACTCCTCGGGTGTACATGAGAGCTCATCAAATACACGGGTAGAATTTTCAAGCCAGAATTCCGCTTTCTTAGGATCATCATCGATCTTTGCTCTAAACTCTTCGGCCCCTTGTTTTCGAATCTTGTCAACCGGAGGCTTGTTCATTCTTACCAAATCTATGCCTTGAGCAGCTACAGGAATCGTCTAAGGTATAGGAAGGGGTGGAGGAGGTTGAGCATTTGGATTTACTCGAATAAATTCAGTATACCAATTGTTCAACATTTGGAGAAAGGCATCCCGAGCCTCATCTCCCTGTCTCAATGTCTCAGGTCTACTTTCCACAGGAGCGGTCCCTTGTGCAGGAGTCGGCGCATTACTAGCAGCATCATCAGCCGCAGTTCCTTCAGGATCCATTACTATATTAAAACAAAACACAGTTTAGAATAATCAGGAGTCACCACACTATCACAATATTTTTATGGCATGTATAACTAAACTTTTACATACACTTTATTAGTCCGAGAACCAACTAAACCCGGCTCTGATACCACTAAATGTAACACTCCTTACCCGTATCCGTCGCCAGAACAGGGTACGAGGTATTAAAAAATTATAGTAAATACTATTAAATAAAACCCAACAAAAATATAGCGTGCAATTTAATCATTATAACATATGCTATTAACAATACAAACTAATTTCAAAGGCTTCATACAAAATGATTAGTTTGATACTATAAGTAGTAATTTAAACCTAGACATTTATGACACATAACAAAATAACTAAGTCTGCTATACATGCCATATTTCAAAATAGTGTTTACAAAGTACCAAAAAGTATTGATAGTGTGGATGGGTCTCCGACGATCTTCAATTCCGATCCGCTTAGTAACTCTATAAGACAAGAAAAAGAAAAGAATATAAGCATATAGCTTAGTAAGTAAGTATATAAATAACAAATAAGGAATCTAACATGTTTACAACATAACTCAATTATATCATATTTTTAAATTTTATTGTTTACTCCAATTTGATCAAGCTGTCCCTCCTGCGTCATGATTACTAAATAAATCATAACTCGAGTTGCGAAACTCGAAATTCAAATCCGTAAAATTTCCCTGAATCTAGACTCATAAAACTTCTCACTAATTTTTTTTTAGAATTTTTTGTCCAGCCAATTAATACAGTTTATTAGTTAAAGTTTCCCCTATTATACAGCTCAACTGATCTGACCTCTATTCACTACGAATTGAATTTCTCTCAGTACACAATTCAAATAACCATGAAACCTGTTTCATTTAAAACACTCAATAAGGAATTTAGGCATGTAAACTATATTTCTTAATTTGTTTTTTACAATTTTTAATAATTTTTCAAAGTTAGAACAGGGGATCACATAGTCATCCTGCGCAAGTCACACACAATTGTAAATATCTCAAAATATAGAATTCCTTTGCTTGTTCTGTTTCTTTTATATGAAAATAGACTCATTAAGCTTTAATTTCATATCTTATTCAATCTCTAATTAAATTCCTTATATTTTTGGTGAATTTTCAAAATCACGTCACTGCTACTGTCTAAAACAGTTTTAATGCTAATTTCACTCTTTCACACATTCTTTATACTAATCTCATTTTAACTTACACACATATATATATATATATCACAAATCATTTTCACCACATTTCATATATCACAAGTGTAGGTCCATGACTACAATGTCATCACAAAACCATCCCGTTGAACAATTCGGATTAATCCTCAATACTTGATGGTTTCAGCACACAGCCCCACCATCATATTTCATTTAGTTCGCCTCTCTTGTACACATGGTGAACACTTAGTACCACTCATACGACCTAGCCGATTTGTCTCGTAGCTCTCTTGTCTACATGGTGTCCTTCACTTGGAATCACGCATGCGACCTAGCTACATTTATCTCTCACGTAGCTCTCTTGTCTGCATGGGATACATCCCGTATCACACATGTGACCTAGCTACTACATCGTATCTCGTAGCTTTCTTGTACACATGATGTGCACTCGGCACCATACATGTGACCTAGCTACACTCCCTCTATTTTATTCGATCTTTCCGAATGTTCAACCGGGATCTCTCTTTCTATTACTCATTTCCATTCTTCCAATAGTCGATTTATACTTCAATATCAGCTAATATATATATAATAGGCTGAAATATAAGAATGTAAATGAAATTAATGTATTATTTACATACAAACTTACCTCGGTGCAAAATATGGGAATTTTGCAATTTAGTCCAAAACTTTCTCCTTCCCCTGTTCGAGGTTGATTCCATGTCTTTCTTGATCTATAACAACATATTTAGCTCATTTAACACTCGAACTATTTATTTTAATCCAAAAATCACATTATACAAAAATTACATTTTTGCCCCCTAACTTTTAGAAAATTACAATTTTTCCCCAATGCTCGGAAATTTAATTTCAGCCCTTATTCTTATGTTTAATGACCTACTGATCATTTTTCTCTTCTATGGAAACATCAAATTCTCACTCTAACACATAGTTATGAACAATAGGTATTTTTATCGATTATGCCGTTTTGCTCCTTTTCGTTAAAAATCGCTTAGAAAAGATCGTTCATATTCTACCATCAAACAAAAAAATACATGCCTATCATTCATGGGTAAATTTTTAAACATAAACCCTAACTCAAAATAATGGTAGAAATAAGTAAACCGAAAGCTACGAGGATTTCAAAAATGTGAAGAACATTAAAAGCAGGGCTTGAAATCACTTACTATGAAGCTTGAAAGTTGAAGAAACCCTAGCTATGGAGGAGAGAAATTTTCGGCAGCAACTAATGAAGATGATAACCAATTTTGTGTTATTTTTCCCATTTTATTTCATTTAATATACAAATGACCAAAAGGCCCTTACTACTAAACTTTCCAAAAATTCCTTCCATGTCCTAATTTTGTCCATGAACTTAAAATTGGTCAAATTGCTATTTAAGACCTCCTAATTAATATTTCAATGCAATTTCATACTAAAAACTTCTAGAATGCAAATTTTGCAACTTATTCGATTTAGTCCCTACTTTCAATTTAAGCACTTTAGGCATAGAATTTCTTCACGAAATTTTCACACAATCATGCAATCACATCATAATCATCAAAATAATTATAAAATAATTATTTCTATCTCAGATTTGTGGTCACGAAAACACTATTCCGATTAGGCTCTAATTCGGGTTGTCACAATGGCAGTCGTGGAGAACCTTTCCCGGTGGAGTTTTTAGTTCCTATGCGATGATGAGCTTAGGAGCTCTATATAACTGTGACAGAATTAGGAACTTTTTAGGAGATATAACTAAGAATAATTACTCTTAATGGAATAACCGAAATTGATAAATATAAAATAAAATTCTAAAATCTAATAAAAAAAGTAGTTTTAATAATAATTAAAATCATAAAATCATAAATTGTTTTTAAACATCTTCATCGCTGGATGGTTCGCGAGGTGGGAATGGCGATGAGATGTGGAGGTGGTGACAAATCTGCTATAGAGTAGCATCAATGTTGTCAAATCGTTGAAAACACTGCTGCTCGAATCGAGTGAGGCGCTCAAAGATGTCAGCATATGAAGCCGCCGCATGAATTGGACAAGAGGGTGGTGGTGGATGAGACGGTGGGTCCCGTGCTGTGGAGGGACATCATCAGTAATGTCCTTGGGGGCCTCCTCCTCGGTAGATTGGGCAAGATGATATTGAGGAGGGTAAGTTCCTTAGCGCTTTTCGATCATCCTCATGCTTAGCATGCTCAATATGCCTTGTGGAGACATCTGGCCAATGAGGGTCAAGGATGATTCTTGGGCTGCGGTGTTGAGGAGCCCGAAGTGTCGCGCCAGTCGCGTCACATAAGGCCCAATGGAGATGACCCCTTTCCGATGTCGCTCTGTCTGGTGGCGAATGGCAAGGGCGATAAAGTAGGCGAGGTCAAAGACGTGCCCGTGCGACATACACCATAAGTAGTAGACGTCATTGGTGGTGACGACGCCGGTGCTCTCTCTCCGCCCTGTCAAGGTGAGATAGAAAATAATGTAAATACCTCAAGGATGGAGGGAGAGCTGATGCCTTTGAGCGACTGGGGTCGTAGGTGGCCGAATGTGGTACGAGTCTACCCCAGCACCGTGAGGGAGAATGCTAGATGTGACGGTTGAGAGAATATAAGTCATTTTCCTTCTTGAACTCCTCTGTATATAAGCCCAATGCAGTATCGAATTGTGGGACGCTTAGCTAGCAGACTAATCTGCCTAGGCGAAATTGGACCGTGCCGGGATCATCATAATTTGTCATTACGGTCTGAAGATGAAATGTTGAGAATAGTTCGATCGTAAGCTCGAGATACGTGGGCTCGATGATCCCAAAGAAAAGCTCCCAAGGGTCAGTGGTTAGGAGGGCTCGAATCGCATCAGCCAACTGAACTTGTTCTACTGCAGCCTAGTCGATGTAGTGGCCTGTAGTTAAAGGTCAGGCCCAGAGTATTTGGTAAAGTTCTTCTTGGGGCCCAATGGGGAACTGTAGAAAAGGGTGGCGAATTTCTGCGGTAGGACTCGAGGAAGATGACGCCCCCTTCCTTCTCTTCGAAGCGAGGATGGAAGTTTTCTTTCCTCGTGAAGATGACATTGTACCTGCAATCAAAACCATTAATTCATCTTAAGGAATGGTCAAAGTAAAATGAAGACAAAAATTAAAATAAAATAAAAATCATAATTTCAGCCACAACTACTAAGACTAACAACTTAACCAAAACAATCAATTTTATGGCATACGAATGGTAGAGAATTTCATGGAATGCAATCATACTTGATGGATGAAACATGTCAACACAAAATGCATGAGTATGTTTGTTATTCTAACCATGAATAATTACTTTAAACTAGTCAAATGGGGCAGGGAAATCATGTAATGAGTAAGAATTTCACATGAAAAAGATGATAACTACTCTAGATAATGAATTTTGAGTGATAGAAAGATAAAAATAAAATATAAAATGCAGATTGCTATAATAACTAGCATAAAAAATGAGTGCAATTAAAGGGAAAAGAGTAAACAAATGCTAGAAAGGGGAGAATGAGCGTCAAAAACGGGGTTGGAAGCGACGCACGGGCGTGGCGGGGCGGGCGTATGGACTTGCAGCGGCTAGGGTTAGAGATTTTGGGTGAAGAAGACAATGAATAGTGCAGGCTATTTATAGATTTTGGGGCACGCGGCCAGGGAACAAGCCCGTGTTCCCCAATTTCAGCCCGTGTGTTTCGCATTTTTGAATTTGGGTGCGGCTGGCATTTAGTCCACGCCCGTTTTCCTTGTGCGTGTGGTTGCATACAGCCGTGTCACACGACTATGTCTGGCTTCGTTCACTTCTTCCACGCCTGTGTATGTAGGCCCACATCCGTGTTAATTTAACAGGTTCAACAACGGGTGCTAGGCACGGGCGTGTCACGCGCCGTGCAATTTTTTCAGGTTCAACCATGGTTCTGCAACACGGGCATGGCGAACGCCAGTGTTATTTTGGCAGGTTCACCCACGGCAATGTCGCACGGCCGTGGTGTTTTATCGTAGCCCATGTTTGGGAAAAATCTCTGCCCTGTTTCCACACGGTCCTCAGCACGCCCGTGTGCCTGGACGTGTCTGTGTGGAAAACCTATATTCAAGATTTTCGTTAGTACGTTAGGTGTTAAATACTAAAATTTAAAGAAATTAATATTGTTAGTGCTCGGGTTGCCTCTCGAGAAATTTTGTTTGGATCAACTCGAATACCCGATGCTGACACAATGTGGCCCAGAAAACCAACTTCTCACAACTAGAACTCACATTTACTGAACTTTGCATAAAACTATTTATCTCGCAGAGTCTGTAATACTATTCTTAGATGTTCAGCATGCTCAGATTCATCACATGAATAAATCAATATATCATTTATGAATACCATAAGAAATTGATCTAAATACGGTCTGAAAATTCTATTCATCAAATCCATAAAGATAGAAGGTGCATTGGTCAATCCAAAAGGCATAACTAAAAATTCATAATGCCTGTACCTTGTTCTAAAAGCAGTTTTTGGAATGTCAGAGTCCTTTACTCTCAACTGATAGTAACCTGATCTCAGATCTATCTTTGAAAACACAGTAGCACCTTTCAACTGATCGAATAAATCATCAATTCTGGGCAAAGGATATTTATTCTTTATAATCACTCTGTTAAACTGACGGTAATCAATACACATTCTCATTGTGCAATCTTTCTTTTTCACAAGCAGAACAGGAGCACCCCATGGTGAAAAGCTCGGTCTAGCAAATCCTCGATCAGTCAACTCTTGCAACTGAGAATTTAATTCCTTTAACTCGGTCGGAGCCATTCTATACGGAGCTATTGAAATCGAAGTAGTATTAGGTATTAATTCAATACCAAACTCGACTTCTCGAATTGGAGGCAAACCCGGTAGTTCTTCAGGAAACACATCAGAGAATTCACAGACAACAGGCACAGATTCAACTTTCTTTTCATTCACTTTTGAGTCTAACACATAAGCTAAGTAGGCTTCACAGCCTTTTTTTACATATTTCTGTGCTTTTATTGCAGATACCACAACTGGTAGTCCATTCAGATCACTAGACTCAATTCGAATTATCTCATCATTCTTACACTTTAAATCAATGACTTTTCATTTGCAATTCACAATAGCATCATACAAAGTTAATCAGTCCATTCTCAGAATTATATCAAATTCGTCGAAAGGCAAAAGCATCAGATCAACAGGAAAACAGATATCACGAATCAGTAATGGACAATTCTTGCAAACTTTATCAACCAAGACACTTTTGCCTAAGGGGTTCGATATTCTAATTACGAATTCAGTAGACTCTACAGGCAAAGTCTTACTGTGCACTAAATTTATATAGATATAAGAATGTGTTGATCCAGGGTCTATCAATGCAATCATAGAAGTATCATAAAGAGTAAAAGTACCAGTAATTATGTCTGAAGACGAGGCTTCCTCATGAGCTCGGATAGCATAGGCTCTAGTAGTTGCTCTGGCCTCAGATCTAACAGCAGTATCCCTAGTAGCTCCTTGACCACCACTTGCATTTCCCATATTTCTAGAAGGTCTACCTCTAGCTGAGGTGTTGCTCGGTCTCAGATTTTGTACATTCTCTTACTCAGCAGGTTCAGAACAATCTCTTACAAAATGGCCCAGAGATCCATATCGGAAATAAGCTCAGTCATTCAATCTACAATTTCTCAGATGTCTTTTACCACAGTGTTTACATTCAAGTTTCTCAGATCGAACATTCCCGACACTTGCAACAAAAGTAGCAGGAGCTCTGAAATTCAAATGCGATCTAGCTCGATCTCGATTCGAATGTCCTACATCAGCCTTTGAACGGCTATGATCATCTTGAAATTTCTTTGACACAGACTGAAATGATCTACTTGCGTATCTCTTTCTAACATCTTTAGCTTCAGAACCAGCTTTTCTTTTCTCTTTACTTAATTCTTCAGCTTTACAAGCTTGCTCAACAAGCACTACCATTTCTTTAATCTCCAAAATCCCAACTAACAAATGGATATCTTCGTTTAGTCCATCTTCAAACCTTTTGCATATTATTGCTTCATTTGATACACATTCCTGAGCATGCTGGCTCAATCTTACAAATTCACGTTCATATTCAGTAACAGACATACGGCCTTGTTTAAGCTCGAGAAACTCTTTACGTTTCTTATCGATAAATCTCTGACTAATTTATTTCTTCCCAAATTCAGCTTGGAAGAAATCCCAAGTAACCCGTTCATTCAGTACCACAGATATTAAAGTTTTCCACCAATGATACGCCGTATCTCTCAGAAGTGAAATGACATATTTTACACTTTCTTTAGGATTCAGAGACATTTCATCAAATACTCGTATTGTATTTTCTAACCAGAATTTGGCTCTTTCAGCATCATCATCCATTGTAGCTCGAAACTGTAACGCCCCCACGCCCGAGACCATCACCGGAGTCGAGTATGAGGTGTTACTAAACTTAATTTAACATTTTAAGAACTTTAGATTATTTGTTTCTACATTCACAGCTTTTTAGCTACTTGCGTTACAGTCACAAGAAAATTCATATCTCGAGTTACAAAACTCGAAATCAAGATCCGTAAATTTTCCCTGAATCTAGACTCATATGCCTATCTACTAATTTTTTTCTAGAATTTTTGGTTGGGCCAATTAGTACAGTTTATTAGTTAAAGTTACCCCTATTTCAGGGCTTGACTGGTCTGACCTCTGTTTACTACGAACCACTTTTCTCTCTGTATAAAATTCATATGAATATGAGGTTTATTTCTCATGAAACTAGACTCAATAAGGATTCTGAGGATATAAAATAAGCCACCTAATTATATCTTTACAATTTATGGTGAATTTATAAAGTTGGAACAGGGGATTCAGAAACTGCTCTGACCATGTTTCACTAAAATTCAAATATCTTCTAACATATAATTCTTTTACCAGTTTAGTTTGTTTCATGTGAAACTAGACATAATAAGATTCAATTTGATATTTAATCCATCACCAAATTCATTTTCTATGATTTTTAGTAAATTTTCAAACTCACGTCAGTGTTGCTGTAATATTCTGTTTATGGCAAATTTCATCCTTTTTATGAATTTTCATGAACTAGGTAACTTATTAACTTTCCATAACATCAAACATATTCTAAACTAACCATTTCCATAATTTATCATTATCAAGCACTTCCTCAACCATTTCATCACCATACCATAAGATCATTTACACAAAATAAGTATTTTGCTATACATGCCATACTTAAATTTACAAGCCATTTTACGAAAAGTTCTTCGATAGTGTGACTAATCCTCCGACCAATCCCGACTCTGAGCTGGCTTGTCCAAAACTACAATGAGTAAGAAAGAGGAGTAAGCATAAATGCTTAGTAAGTTCATATGCAAATAATAAGTAACATAACAAAGCAATCATACCAAACAACATTAGCATGGTATCACCAAAACATAAATCTCATTTCTAATCATCATTCATCATTTTACTACCTTATCGTTATTGTATCAATACTCAACCCGAGGGTTAAGTACATACCTGTCCAAGTATCCATTTCACATCACTTACCAATACGTCTCTTTTCATCTCAAGTATTCCTCCATTTGAGTAGAACTTTACCCGTTGAACTCATCGGAATATAATTCGGATACGTAGGAAGTTTGCACATAAGTGCCACATATGTAGCCAAGCTACCATGTAACCCGCCCATAAGCGAACTCGGACTCAACTCAACGAGCTCGGGCGTTCGCATCCATAATGAACTCGGACTCAACTCAACGAGCTCGGATGCCTAGTTACATCTCACGAACTCGGACTCAACTCAACGAGTTCGAACATTCGCATCCATAAGTGAACTCGGACTCAACTCAACGAGCTCGGATGCCCAAATATCCTAGTGACATGTCACTTGTATCCTAATCTATTCCTAAGGTTCAAACGGGATTTTCCTTGAACACATATCCTTGGCGTCTTCAGTAAAATGCCAGAACCAATACTCTAGGTAATTTATATTTTATTCGAAAATAACCACAAAGCATTTATTTAATAAAAAAAATCAGCATATCACATAATTGACATCAATGACTTAAAATAACAATTATGCTACATTATTTACATATGAACTTACCTTGGTACCAAAATACAAAGGTTTTGCAATTTAATCCACAATCTTTTCTTTTCCTCGATTGGAGTCGTTTCCACGTCTTTCTTGATCTAAAATAACACATTTAGCTTATTTAATACTCACATTATCAAATAAATCCTTAATTCAAATTTTGGCAAAATTACAATTTTACCCCTAAACTTTTGCATATTTACATTTTTGCCCCTAGGCTCTGGATTAAACTTTATTCCTTATTCTTATGTTTTACAACATGCTGATCACTTTTCCCTTCTATGGCAACATCAAATTCTCACTCTAACATGTACTTGTGACTATTAGGTATTTTTACCGATTAAGCCCTTTACTCGTTTTTGCTTAAAATCGAGTAGTACAAGTTGTCTAACATAATTTAAAACATCATATTCTATCATAAAACATCAAAATACACAAATTTCACCTATGGGTATTTTTCCAAATATAAACCCTAGGTTAAATTATTGCTAACATAAGCTTTATCGAGTTATCGGGATCTCAAAAACATAAAAATCATTAAAAGCGGGACTTGGAATCACTTACTATGAAGATTGAAAGTTGAAGAAACCCTAGCTATGGAGACATGGAGCATTCGGCAGCAACTAATGGGAAGATGACTATTTTGTGTCATTTTTCCCATTTTATTTATTAATTATCCAAATGACCAAAATGCCCTTAATGCCTTTCTTTGAAAATTTTCATGTACAAGCCCATTTTTGTCCAAAATTTTAGAAATTGGTCAAATTGCTATTTAAGACCTCCTAATTAATATTTCAAAGCAATTTCATACTAAAAACTTCTAGAATGCAAGTTTTGCAACTTATTCGATTTAGCCCCTAACTTCAAATTAAGCATTTTATGCATGGAATTTCTTCACAAAATTTTCACACAATCATGCAATCATATCATAAACCTCAAAATAATTATAAAATAATTATTTCTATCTCGAATTTGTGGTCACGAAACCACTATTCCGATTAGGCCCTAATTCGGGATATTACAGAAACTCTTTAGCCCCATTCTTTCTAATCTTATCAACTGGTGGTCTACTTAACTGAACTGGATTAACAGAGGGTATAACAGGAATTTGAGAAGGATTAACCGGGGGTGGAGGTTGTTGTACAGCCGGATTGGTTCTAATATATTGGGTGAACAAATCATTCATCATCTGATAGAAGGCTTGTTTAGCCTCACCATAACGGCTAATCGTAGCCAGTTTAGAATAGCTTGTACTGTCCATTCTGCGGGAGCAGGTGCGTTGCTTTCTCCATCGTCAGCTATAGCTCTATCGGGATCCATTTGTGTAACACCCCAAACCCGACCTAGAAGTTAGGCCCGAATTCGTCGTGTCACATTGAAGCGTTACTGTAAAATTCATGTTTTAACTAACATCTTTCTTAGTGTTTAAAGAGTATTTTTGTTATAGATTAAAGTGAATGGAAGCTGTGCACCAGGTAGGATGCCGGAAAAGAGGAGGTGAGTAAATTAGACTGCTTAAGTACCAAGATCTCCATGGATCCACTCCTAGACATGCACACAACCATTGCCACACTTTAACTTAATGATTGTTCAGGAAAAACCATTTCCTTTTAAGCCAATGAAAGCACTTGTTAATTTTTTTTTAAAACGTTTTCGTTGCGAAAGCTTTGTCTTGTTTCACGATATTTTGAAATCAGATAATTTCTTTTAAAAACGTGCCCTAGAGCTATTCAATCCGAAACCTTTAAATCCATATCATGCCTAAGCTAATAATCATACTAAAGCAATTAAAAATAATTAAAGCGGCCTTATTACAACTTAAAACCCGAAGACATAAAGGAAGTAATCTACAATAAAAGTGAAGGCATAAACACTTATTTTAAACAGTCCATATGGCCACTCTGAATCCCCTCCAGCTCCAAGTCTCCACATCAACTCTCACCTGCAAAGATAAGGAAAGGGGGGTGAGTTTGGAAACTCAGTGTGCAACAAGCCCCTTTCAGAGCCCAAACAAATACCAGCATACTGGATCGAAGCCTTTCGTTTAATGGTTACTGGGCCGAAGCCTTTTCATAAATCATATCACTGGGCCGAAGCCTTTACTGTAATCGGTATGGCCCATAGGCCCATTTTAATATCACATATAATACCAATGACTGTATGCAAGCCCATTTGGGGAGACTACTCAACCCACCATCCGCTACTCTCCACCCGTACCAACCAAGCTCTCCATGTGGGGAATAACTCAACCCACCCAACCAAACTCTCCTTTGCGGCATAGATAGTCTTTATCATATCTTGGAGGCCTAGCCTCTTTAGTAACTGGGGCAAAGCCCTTTTTGATAAACTGGGGCAAAGCCCTTTTCGGTAAACTGGGGCAAAGCCCTTTTTGCACTTCCTCCATTTATACCAAACCCAACCCATGCATATAATGAGTATATCTGTGCACCTCATAACATATCATGTGCATATCATGTCATATCATGTATATCAAAATCTCATGCATCATATTCATAATTAAACCCTAGGGGTATAATGTTCATTTTTACCTAGGGCACAATAGTCATTTTCCATATTTTAGGGGTAATTTCATAAATTTACCAAATATTATGGGTTTTCCACGATCATTAACAATTATCAACATTCTCAAGTGTTTAAACAGTGATTTTAATGCACTTTATCAAATTAGGGCATTTAGGCCCAAAACCCCTAATGGGTCCTACGAATGCCGATTTAGCCCATTAAGCCCACATAATCCAAATTTTACAACAGTACTAATCGCGTTAACATGCAATCTTTCCAAATTCCATTTTCTATCAATTTTACCCATATGGGCCCGGAAGCCCATTGGACCCAATTTCAGCCAATTAAGGCCTAACTTATCGTCGTTCACAGAATTGCGCTCTTACCTGTTCCATCTATCCAAACACTGATCATATCATTTTTATCGCATCTAAAACCACATGTAAAACCTCAAGTTCCCGAAATGCCTGAATTTTGGTATTTCGGCTTTTCTACGAATATTAGCCTAAGCTATTACGAGGGTTTGTTACACACCTGTTTTGTGACAACTGCCACTGAGATCTCTTATGATGTCCTACAATTGATTACCACAATTCTTAGATTGCAAACCACAATAACCAAACCCAATATTCACCTACCATATTCGAACCATGCCCCTAAAGCCTTTAGAATCATACCTTTTTGCCAAAAACCGATGACTAGATTTAAGTCTAGTTGTCCAAAGATCCAAGCCTTCGATCCAACCTCTAGAAGACACTAAACACCAAAAGAAATCGTCAGTTAAAGACCCTTAAAGCCCTATGCCCAAATCGATAGCCTCCTTAGATTTTAGGGACTTCAGTTTTTTCTAAATTGTAAAATAAGACTAGATCTGAGGTGATGAGCACTTACCACCTATTCCTCTTTGATTTCTACACAGATTTAATGCAGATCTATCCTCTAAATGATAGTAGAAATCGAATCCAGGAGATCTAAAGTTTCGGCTATAAGTCCCTAAATCTATGGTACTTCGGCTTTTTAAGTGATGAAGAAGATGACGATTTGAGGCTATAACTTTGAAGTAATGTTGCCGACAGATACTAATGGTTTAGAGAAGATGAAAGTTAATCAAAAGGAACAAAAATAACTGAAGGATTTTGGCTTGGAGAAATCGGCACAAGAAGTGAGTTTTCGGGATTTTGACTTTTATGGCGATCGGCTATGAAGGTTTTGTGGAGGATGGGATCGATAGAGGAGGTGAGTAAGGTGATCAGAAGGTTTCGGCTAGAAGAAAAAGCAAAAAGGAAGAAATAAAATGGAGGAAAAATAGAGGAAGAAGTACTCGGCACCAAGGAGAAGGAATTTGCATTTTCGGCTTTTATGAGAACTCAGAAGGGATGAATGATAATGAAAGCTTTCAGGTGGCTAACCCTAATTCTCCAAGACAGAAAAAGAAAAGAACCTAACCCTAATATCAACTAAAACAATCGGCCCAACCTCCTTATGGCCCTTGCCGAAATTCACTTAAGTGATCACATACCCGGTACATGCCTAAAATTAAAAAGTAACAGTATGCCTACCTTGCAACTTGAACCCAAGACCTTTAATTCCTTCCCAGGCGCCATTTTTTAGGAACTTAGTGGCACCACCTTGCCACTTTACCAAGGCCTTATTTGTATCATAATTTACCACCTCAATTTTAAAAGCCCATATCGCCAGAACCCTCTTTCTCCAAAATAAAAAATTCAGGAATTGCCTCGAATTAAATTTACTCTTGGGCCTTTTTCCCACACCATAACCCTTCGTAATTTATTTAATTACATACTAAATAATAATTAAAACATCCAAATTGTTCGGGCCATCTTCTACCCGAACCTAGACTCAAGGCCCATTACTCCTAGGCCCAAAAATCGGGGCATTACAACTCTACTCCCCTTAAAGAAATTTCGTCCTCGAAATTTCAAAGTACCAACTAACCGTATTACTTAAGTCAAACCACTATGCTTCCGCTGCGCACTCTAATTTAATTTAAAATTTTAAAAAAATATATATATTTCTTAGTACGACCCAGAACATCTAATTACCAAAGTAAAGAAACATTTATCAAGCACGCATACAATTCGTAACACACACTTAAATAGAATAAGCTTGGCAATCCCGAGCTCGATGCTCCTTGGACCCACATCTAAAGCATGCTCCTATCTTCCTATGGCATTCACCTGGATGACGCCCGTTGCAGTTCTTGCAGGTTGGAAAGTTTGGTCGTGTCTCAACATGTTTCACAAACGAGGCTTAGTCTTCTGAGAACTAGAATCCTTCCTCTTCTTACACTCCAAGCACCCTGCTTGAAGCGTTTCCCTAATTTCCTTAACCTTGGTCTCCAATACTTCTTCTACCACTTTCCTTACTAACTCGGTCAGTGCCTCAGTCCCAAGCTCCGAGTTACCGCTACCCGAAGTTGGCAGACTTTGCTTACCCTCAGAATCCATATCAATACTCTACATTACCAGTACATATATCAAATAACTACAAAGATCTCAAAATTTTACTATTCATTCATATGTCTTATGCAGAGATAGTATTTTAGAGTTTTTGTTCTTTACAGAATCATAGCCTAGCTACAGTCTCAATCTTTTTGGGTTTTTAGTTCCTATTGCCTCAGTCTCTATGGTTTCAAAGTATCAACCTAGCTCTGAAGATCATAGTAAAGTCTCAATCCTATCTCTGATGAAGGTTTTAGTACAAGATCTGAGTATATAAGGAGAAAGTACTTACAAACTTGGTGCTAGGGATTCAGTGTGCCACCTTATCAGATTTCAGACAAACTCAAAAGATTTAGGCCTTTTTAAAATCCATTTCTCAAACATTTGATTTAAAGAAAACAAGTTTGGAAATTATCTCCTTTAAATAGAAAATTTGTTTTCAAAAGTTGGAATTTTTCCAAAAAATACCCTCTTTAGGCTTAAAGTTTTGAAAACCTTTTTGGACCCGATCCACAGCTGAGTTGTTGCAACCTTGGCTCTGATACCACTAAATGTAACACCCCAAACTCGGCCTAGAAGTTAGGCCCGAATTCGGCATGTCACATTGAAGCGTTACTGTAAAAGTCATGTTTTAACTAACATCTTTCTTAGTGTTTAAAGAGTATTTTTGTTATAGATTAAAGTGAATGGAAGTGTGCACGGTAGGATCTTAGGAAAAAGAGGAGGTGAGTCAATTAGACTGCTTAAGTACCAAGCTCTCCATGGATCCACTCCTAGACATGCACACAACCATTGCGACACTTTAACTGAATGATTGTTCAGGAAAAACCATTTCCTTTTAAGCCAAAGAAAGCACTTGTTAATTTTTTTTAAAAACGTTTCCGTTGCGGAAGCTTTGTCTTGTTTCACGATATTTTGAAATCAGATAATTTCTTTCAAAAATGCGCCCTAGAGCTATTCAATCCGAAAACTTTAAATCCGTATCATGCCTAAGCTAATAATCATACTAAAGCAATTAAAAATAACTAAAGCGGCCTTATTACAACTTAAAACCCGAAGACATAAAAGAAGTAATCTAGAATAAAAGTGAAGGCATAAACACTTATTTTAAACAGTTCACATGGCCACTCTGAATCCCCTCCAGCTCCAAGTCTCCACATCAAGTCTCACCTACAAAGATAAGGAAAGGGGGGTGAGTTTGGAAACTCAGTGTGCAACAAGCCCCTTTCAGAGCCCAAACTAATACCAGCATATTGGGCCGAAGCCTTTCGTTTAACGGTTACTGGGCCGAAGCCTTTTCATAAATCATATCACTGGGCTGAAGCCTTTACTGTAATCGGTATGGCCCATAGGCCCATTTCAATATCACATATAATACCAATGAATGTATGCAAGCCCATTTGGGGAGACTACTCAACCCACCATCCGCTACTCTCCACCCGTACCAACCAAGCTCTCCATGTGGGGAATAACTCAACCCACCCAACCAAACTCCCACTGGCAGCATAGCTGCTTTATCATATAACTGGAGGCTTAGCCTCTTTAATAACTGGGGCAAAGCCCTTTTTGATAAACTGGGGCAAAGCCCTTTTCGGTAAACTAGGGCAAAGCCCTTTTTGCACTTCCTCCATTTATACCAAACCCAACCCATGCATATAATGAGTATATCATGTGCATCTCATAACATACCATGTGCATATCATGTCATATCATGTATATCAAAATCTCATGCATCATATTCATAATTAAACCCTAGGGTTATAATGGTCATTTTTACCTAGGGCACAACAGTCATTTTCCATATTTTAGGGGTAATTTCGTAGATTTACCAAATATTATTGGTTTTCCATGATCATTAACAATTATCAACATTCTCAAGTGTTTAAACAGTGATTTTAACGCACTTTATCAAATTAGGGCTTTTGGGCCCAAAACCCCTAATGTGTCCTACGAATGCCGATTTAGCCCATTAAGCCCACATAATCCAAATTTTACAACAGTACTAACCGCGTTAACATGCAACCTTTCCAAATTCCATTTTCTATCAAATTTACCCAAATGGACCCGGAAGCCCATCGGACCCAATTTTAGCCCATTGAGGCCCAACTTATCGTCGTGCACAGAATTGTGCTCTTACCTGTTCCATCGATCCAAACGCCGATCATATCATTTTTATCGCATCTAAAACCACATGCAAAATCTCAAGTTCCCGAAATGCCGAAATTTTGGTATTTTAGCTTTGCTGCGAATATTAGCCTATGCTATTACGAGGGTTTGTTACAAACCTGTTTTGTGACGACTGCCACTGATATCCCTTACGATGTCCAACAATTGATTACCACAATTCTTTAATTGCAAATCACAATAACCAATCCCAATATTCACCTACCATATTCGAACCATGCCCTTAAAGCCTTTAGAACCTTACCTTTTTGCCGAAAACCGATGACTAGATTTAAATCTAGCTGTTCCAAAGATCCAAGCCTTCGACCCAACCTCTAGAAGACACTAAACACCAAAAGAAATCATCAGTTAAAGACCCTTAAAGCCCTATGCCCAAATCGACAGCCTCCCTAGATTTTAGAGACTTTGGCTTTTTCAAAATTGTAAAATAAGACTAGATCTGAGGTGATGAGCACTTACCACCTATTCCTCTTTGATTTCTACGTAGATCTGATGCAGATCTATCCTCTAAATGATAGTAGAACTCGAATCCAGGAGATTTGAAGTTTCGGCTATAAGTCCCTAAATCTATGGTACTTCAGCTTTTTAAGTGATGAAGAAGATGACGATTTGAGGCTATAACTTTGAAGTAATGTTACCGACAGATACTAAGGGTTTAGAGAAGATGAAATTTAATCAAAAAGAACAAAAATAACTGAAGGATTTTGGCTTGGAGAAATCGGCACAAGAAGTGAGTTTTCGGGATTTCGGCTTTTATGGCGATTGGTTATGAAGGTTTTGTGGAGGATGGGATCGATAGAGGAGGTGAGTAAGGTGATCAGAAGGTTTTGGCTAGAAGAAAAAGCAAAAAGGAAGAAAGAAAATGGAGGAAAAAGAGAGGAAGAAGAACTCGGCACCAAGGAGAAGGAATTTGCGTTTTCGGCTTTTATGAGAACTCAGAAGGGATGAATGATAGTGAAAACTTTCAGGTGGCTAACCCTAATTCTACAAGACAGAAAAAGAAAAGAACCTAACCCTAATATCAACTAAAACAATCGACCCAACCTTCTTAAGGCCCTTGCCGAAATTCACTTAAGTTATCACATGCCCGGCACATGCCTAAAATTAAAAAGTAACAGTATGCCTACCTTGCAACTTGAACCCTGGACCTTTAATTCCTTCCTAGGCGCCATTTTTTTAGGAACTTAGTGGCGCCACCTTACCACTTTACCAAGGCCTTATTTGTATCATAATTTACCACCTCAATTTTAAAAGCCCATATCGCCAGAACCCTCTTTCTCCAAAATAAAAAATTCAGGAATTGCCTCGAATTAAATTTACTCTTGGGCCTTTTTCCCACACCATAACCCTTCGTAATTTATTAAATTACATACTAAATAATAATAATTAAAACATCCAAATTGTTCAGGCCGTCTTCTACCCGAACCTAGACTCAAGGCCCATTACTCCTAGGCCCAAAAATCGGGGCGTTACAATTTGCTACATAAAAGCACATTTCAATGTTAGGATTCATCACACTATCGCAGTTTCAGATATATGGCATGTATAGATAGACTCACATACACTATGGTAGTCCTAGAACCAACTAAACCATATCTCTGATACAAACTAAATGTAACACCCCTATCCCATAACCGTCACCAGAATAGGTAAGGGGCATTACCAAACAGACAGAACATTTCAGATCGATTTAGAATCACAGATATCAAATAACATTAATACATGAATCACCAACAATTCATCATTTTTGAAAGTCCACGAGACCTAAAACATACTTTAAAGGACAGTCGGGACTAAACCGAACACATTCATAAATTTCAAAACTCAAAAAAAAATTTCAATTCTGTTGAGGTCACACGCCCGTGTGACCAGACTATGTGCCTCACATGGGCACTAGACACGCCCATGTGAACCAGCCGTGCCAAAAATAAGGCATACATACTGACTTTCATCCACGGCCAACAGACATGCCCGTGTGCTATGGCAGTGTGATTCTTAGCTAGCTACTGGCTTGAGCCCACGGCCAGATGACATGCCCATGTGTCTTAACCGTGTGGTCTTAAAAGGTTACTGCTTTACCTACATGGCCACAAGGCACACCCGTGGTCCCTGACCGTGTGGCACAATGCAGACTTGGTTTATGCCAACTTCCCACCCATTTTTGGGTCATTCCTAAGCAATATTAGACAACATTTATACCAACATTTTCAGCCAATTCCATGCTTAAAATGGCCAAATCATATTAGATCATAAAACATTTCAAACATACACCTTTTAGCATCACCAACCAAATACCAAAACTATGCACAAACATATCATTTGCTAGCCAACTCTCATGACATAACATATATAGATATCAAATCTTACTTACATAAACATTCTAGCCTATACATGACATACTTAAAAATATTTACACTTTCAAAAGTACCAAAATGAGTTCGATAGTGTGGTGATGATCCTCGACTATCCCCGAGCCTTTAGTAGCTACAATAACTATAAAATAGACATAAACCACACAGAGTAAGCTACAAATAGCTTAGTAAGCCAAATACAATTGGTCTAACCATTAAAGCATAGAAAATAAAAGTCAATAGTAAGAATTTATAACCATTTCATAAAGTATTTCATGAGCCTAACCATGCTCATTTGCTTGTATACATATCATATTTCATTTCCATGATTTTATACATACTTTGTATTCATTATTTCACAGAAACAGAGTCTTTCATATTCAGAAGTTTAGTACGATTCAAACGTACCTGTATAGATTATACATTTCATCTATTCATTACCATATCTCGTACTTTATCATCAGACGTTTCAAAAAAGATACATATACTCATAAATGGATACAATGCCTAGGTCCCAGGCGTGGTCTTACATGTAATCCAGTATCAATGCCTCTGTCCCAGACAGGGTCTTATACGAAATCAGATACGATGCCGATGTCCTAGACATGGTCTTACATATTAATCTCAAATCGAGGCCTGTGTCTCAAACAAGGTCTTACATGATATCCCAGATCAATATCAATACTCTTTTAGAAATGTACAAAACTTTTCAAATACTAGCATATTATCGGAGTTTACTCGAAATTTATTCATTAGGCTCTCAAGGCCGTCCAATACAGATTATAGTATGTATATATATGCGCAAAATTTAGTCAATTTAACACGCAATTGTAATTTGACTTACCTTGTACGGATTTCGGATGAAAACGAGTTGACTATTCAACTATTTTGGACTTCCCTCGATCTATGTCCAATTTTCTTTGTTATTGATCTAATACAATTCAAATTCAACCATTCAATCATTCATTTCATTCAAAATAATCCATGAACACATATTTAGGGCAATTTGCATTTTAGCCCTTACATTTTCACACTTTGACCATTTAGTCTATTTTTCACAAAATCACAAATATGCAGAATTCACCAAGACTATAGCTTGGCCGAATATACATAGCTTCCATACAAGTCCAAATAACATATTTAATTCACAATTTAGTCCTTCAAAACCTCATTTTCACAAATTAGCCCAAATAGCTCTATTCCATCAAAATTCAAGAACAAAGCATGATAATCTCACATATATCTTTCGTAATCCATATAAAAACATTACAAAGCTCATAAAATCTTCAATGGCACATTTCATAATCTTCAACAGAAATAGAAATTCAGACATGGGTTTTGAAGAACATGAAGCAACGATCACAGAAACGTAGAAATTATCAAAAACAGACGAAAATTCATAACTTAATCAAGGATCAAACTAGCTGAAACCTTGAATGGCTTTGTTCCTTTTTATTTTCTTTGATTTTCGGCTATATGCATGATAATATGGCCACTTTCATGTTTTCTTTATTTAATATACATTATTAATTAATTTACTATTTTATCCATAACATATATCATAAAATTTTAACTGTTACATGTCCAACATAGTCCACCATTAACATAAATGGTAAATTTGACATGCAAGGACCTTTATTTTAAAAGTCAGGGCTAACTAATCCCATTAACATATAGCATGCAACTTTTACATTTTACGTGATTTAGTCCTTTATCATAATTAAGCACAAAAACAAACAAATTAAATCACAGAAACTTCACAGTAATAAATTCACATATCACAGACACAGAAAATAATATTAAAATATTTTTCAAACTCGGATTTGTAGTCCTGAAACCACTATTCTGACTAGGGTCTAAACCGAACTATTACAGTAATAATCGACTAAACCTAGAAAGCTTCTAACCTCTGGCATATTCCTCAGCAGTTTCCATTCAACAATAGTCGAAATCTTACTCAAGTCAGCTTTAATACCATCACCGAAAACAATGTGGCCCAAAAATCCAACTTCCCTAAGCCAAAATTCACTTTTACTGAACTTATCATACAACTTTTTGTCTTTCAAAGTTTGCAAAACCTTCTCAAGCGCTCGGTATGCTCAGTCTCATCACGAGAATAAATTAGTATATCATCAATAAAAACAACAACAAATTTATCCAAATATAGTCAGAAAATATGGTTAATTAAATCCATCAATATAGGAGGAGCATTTGTTAAGCCAAAAGGCATGACAAGAAATTCATAATGACCATACCTCATCTGAAATGCAGTTTTCGACACATCTGGCTCATTAACTCTCATCTGGTAGTAACCGGACCTCAAGTCTATATTTGAAAACACTGTGGCTCCCTTCAATTGGTCAAACAAATCATCGATCCTTAGCAAGGGATACTTGTTCTTTATGGTTACCTTATTGAGCTGTCAATAGTTTATACACAATCTTATTGAACCATCTTTCTTTTTCACAAATAGTACGGTGCACCCCATAGAGAATAACTAGGTCTCACAAAACCTTTATCCGTTAACTCTTGTAACTGAACTTTCAACTTTTTTAATTCCGTCGGAGCCATCCTATACAGAGAAATCAAAATAAGTGCAGTACCAGGAATCAAATCAATACCAAATTCAACTTCTCTAATAGGAGGCAATCCAAGCAACTCTTTTGGAAACGCATTCGGATACTCAATACTACCGGCACTGATTCGATTTTCAACTCAAACTCTTTTGTATTCAGTACAAAGGCAAGATAAGCTTCATAACCCTTTCTTATACATTTTTGAGCAGACATAGAAGAAATCACTACAGGCCATTATCCGATTCATCTGGTTCAATTCGAAGAATATCACCAATTTCACATTTCAACTCAATAATTTTTCTTCCACAATTTACTACCACACCATGAACGATCAATCAATCCATACCAAGAATTATATCAAATTCATCAAATGGTAAAAGCATAAGATTAGCCGGAAAACAGTGAGTTCTAATCATCAAAGGATAATTCTTACATACTTTATCGACTAACACATACTTCCCTAGAGGGTTCAACACTTTTATCACAAATTTTGTAAACTCAACAGGCATAATCATACTAGATACCAATTTCATACAAACATACGAATGGGTTGATCCCGGATCAATCAAAGCAACAACATGAGTATCGTAGAGAGAAAAAGTACCTTTAATCACATCAGGAGATGAAGCCTCTTCGCGAGCATGAATGGCATAAGTCCTTGCAGGTGCTCAACCCTCATATCTTACTGTTGGATCTCTAGGTGCACTCTGGCTACTCACTCCATTCCTCAGGTTTCTCTGTGGTCTCCCTCTAGAAGTAGCATTGCCCGATCTTGCACTTTAAAATATCTCTTTTTCAACCATCTCAGGGCAATCCCTAATGAAATGGTCTTGGGAACCACACTTGAAATAAGTTTGATCATACACTCGGCACTCACTAGGGTGATGTCTACTGCAATACAGACATTCAGGTCGACTAGGTCGAGCATTACCCACACTCGCTATCGAAGTGGCCTGAGCCTTGTGACCCAAATACTATTTCCTGTGGTTTCTATTAGAAAACCCAACTGAAGCGCTCGATCGGGTATTAAACTTTCTCGATTTCTTAGATGAAGACTGAAATGACTTACCCATTTGTCTCTTCTTCAAGTCTCGAGACTCAAACTTAGCTTTTCTTTTCTCTTTAGCCAATTCCTTAACCTTGCAAGCTCTCTCTATGAGCACAAGAAATTCTTTTAGTTCAAGGATGCCAACCAACAATCGGATGTCTTCATTTAACCCATCTTTAAATCTTTTACGCATGATGGCCTCAGTTGAAACACATTCTAGAGCGTATTTGCTCAGCCTCACAAACTCACACTCATATTCTGTTACTATCATTTGGCCTATTTTAACTCAAAAAATTCCTTTCGTTTCTAATCAATAAACCTTTGGCTAATATACTTCTTACAAAACTCTTCCTGGAAAAATTCCCAATTAACTCTCTCCCTTGATGCAACCGACACAAGGGTGTTCCACCACTGATAAGCTGAGTCTCTCAAGAGTGGCACAACACATTTCATACATTTCTCTGGTGTGCATGATAATTCATCAAATACCCTGATGGTATTCTCAAGCCAGAACTCTACCCTTTCAGGATCATCATCCATATCTGCTCGGAACTCTTCGACTCTTTGTTTTCAAATCTTATCAACTGGAGGTCTATTCAATCTCATGAAGTCCATACCCTAGGGTGCTATGGGGTTAGGCTGGGGAATAGCTGAGGGTGAAGGGGGTTAAGCATTCGGGTTTGTTCGAACGAACTCCATATACCATGCATTCATCATATGGAGAAAGGCTTCCCTGCCTCATTCTCCTTGACTAACTGTAGGGGGTCTGCTATCGGATTGCAGTGCCCTTTGAGTGGGAGCCAGCGCATTACTTTCGACTTCATCCGCCATAGCTCAGTCAAGATCCATTACTATATGAAAGCACAATTTAAAAGGTCAAGAGTAGTCACACTATCATAATTCATTTATGGCATGTATATCTAGACTAATACACACTTTATGTTAGTCTAAGAATCGACTAAATCGTAGCTCTGATACCACTAAATGTAACACCGCTTACCCATATTCGACACTGGAACAAGGTACGAGACATTACTAGACTTAAACCCAAACAACAATCAAAACTGAGACCTGAAGTTCCACTCAAATTTAAAACCTTTCACATGCATTCACATCATCCCTTAAACGAGCCTACGAAGCTCAAAACATACACTGAGAGCGATTTGGGAAAAAATCGAGAAATTTTAAAACTTTTACAATGCTTAGAAAGTTTTCTTATTTTGGAGGGTCACACGCCCGTGTGGGTAGGCCGTATGGTCTCACACGCCTGTGTGGCTTGGGACACGCCCGTGTCCTCAGCCCGTGTAACTCTCTGTTTATGACGTCATCAACATAATAGGGTCACACAACCAAGTCACATGCCCATGTACTAGGTCATGTGGCGAATTAAATTTTCATGAATTTTCATAAAGAAGGTGCAGACTTCACACGGCCAGGGTGCACGCCCATGTCCCAAGATCTTGTCTCTCACACGGCCAAGTCACACGACCGTGTCTCTGCTTGTGTGATTACTACTGGGCATTCTATTTTACCTAATTAGAGTGCAAGGGAGACACAGCCGGATCACACACCCATGGGTCAGACCGTGTGACACACATGACCTAGGCACATGCTCGTGTGAATAACTTTGAGGCTATTTTCCAAGCCAATTGCCACCCTTATTTGCACAAACACATACAATACTTCAAAGGCACTTAACATGGCATAATTAAGTACTTAATCATCCTCAAACAAGTCACGATTATGGCAATATCATATTATCTTATATAAGCACAAGACACTATACTTTGTCAAGCCCAACTTACCAATTCTCATTCAAGCCATGGTTATCATCATACTAAACAAATCACAATTTAATCATCAAGCATTCATAGCCACAACATAACTCATCACATCCATACAACCACCAACCACATCACAATTGCATAGGCACATGCATGCATGAATAAATAGGTTTACAACCCAATAATCAATATAAGCCATATCTCATGGCTATATACAAAATGAGTTATAATATTATCATAAGCCAATAGCTTTGGCTAACCAATATGACACATAACAAAATGACCAAGTCCCCTATACATGCCATACTAAAAATACTTAAATTCACTATACCCAAAAGATTAGTTTGATAGTATGAATCGAGCTCCGACGTCCTTCGATCCCTGAGCTAGCTTGGCGATACTATAAGAAAAATGGAAAGGAAAGGAAGTAAGCATAAAGCTTAGTAAGTTAGCATGTAAATAATTAACAGCATTAGTCATGGATTATTATACACATAACATAATATAATTTATCACAATGTCATCAAATATCATAGATACATCTTAAATCATGTCATTTACATAGTGTACAATAAAACTCATAATCATTATTCATTCATTCACTTCTTACCGAGGTCTTGTCGGTTCATATTCTCAATATTTATGAGCTTTGTGTACATACCTGTACCCTTCCGACATGATCATACCTTATCATTTCTTTGACATAAGCTTTGAATTACCCGTTGAACCACTTGGAATACTAAAGGATACCCGGGAAATCTCATACACATAGTAAGATGCCAATGCCATATTCCAGATATGGTCTTACATGGGATCACATATCGATGCCAATAGCCCAACTATGGTCTTACACGATGTCTTATATCGATGCCATGTCCCAGACATGGTTTTACATGAAATCACATATTGATGCCAATGCCATATCCCAAATATGGTCTTACATGGGATCATTTATCGAGGCCATCATCCCGTATATAGTCTTACATGAAACCACACATAACCCTAATGTCATGACATTTGAATCCTATTTATTCCTAAGGTTCAACTTGGATTTCGTAGGACCAAATCTTCGTCGAATCGTCATCGAGTCATCAATAACCAAATCCATAGAGACAAGTATACATTTCATGCAATTTGAAAGCATTAGATACATAATAACATAATGTTGAATTATTTACACACGAACTTACCTCGGTACCAAAATATGGCTAACTATTCGATTTAGTCCAAACCTTGTTCTTTCTTCGGTTTAGGTCTGAACTCCGTTTTTCTTTTTCTATAATAGAAAATTTCACTTATTTAATTATCACATTGTTCAAAACAGCCCATAAATCATACTTTGGCAAAATTATAATTTTGCCCTTAAACTTCCACATATTTACAAATTAGTCCCTAGGCTCGTAAAATGAAATGTACTCACTTTCTTTGTTACCCAGGTCTAGTCGAACCTATATCATGCTTATACTAGCCCATGCTTTTCATCAAATCACATTTCTACTACTCATTTTTACAACTTTTACAAATAAGTCCTTGTAGGTGTTTTCATGAAAAACCACTTAGTAAAAGATGCTTATCACACACCAAACTTTCATACTTCTCCATTAAACATCAAAATACATGCATATCACACATGGAGCTAGATCAGTTGATGACAACTTAAAAAATGCAAAGAACATTAAAAACGGGGCTAGGATGCACCTATTATTGACTTATTTTTCCCTTTTTATTCTTTTATTACCAAGTGACCAAAATGTCCTTTTTACTAAACGTTCAAATTTTATCCATGCATGCCCATTTTTGTCCATAAAATTAGAAATTGGGCATGTAACAGCCTGATTTAGACCCTAATTGGAATGGTGGTTTCGGGACCACGAATCCGAGTAAAAAAATATCTAAATATTATTTTTATTGTTTATCATATGTGAATTTGCATGTGTGAAAGTTTTGTATAAAAATTTGATCGTTTGTGTGCTTAATTTAATAAAAGGGTTTAATCGTCTAAATTGAAAAATTGATAGTTTATTTTATAAGGACCAATTTATTAATGGCTTTGTAAATTGAAGTATTTATGTTGTAAATAAAACTTTAGACTATGTGATTGCCGAATGAATCATTATTATGTATGTTTTTGTTATTAGTTTTAAAAGGTTAAATATGTAATTAGGTAAATAATATAAATGTTATAATATAACATAAATAATAAAATGATGTTCATATATGAATGCTTTGACCGAAAATAAAGAGAAAGAAAAGAAACTAAAAGCTTGGTGATATTTGGCCATTTCTCAAGCTCGATTCAAGGTTATTTTGGTTTCGATTTTTGATAATTTTTACGTTTTTGAGATCGTTGCTTCGAATACTATCCGACCCATGCTAAATTTCTAATCTTGATGAATATTTTGAGTTATGCCATTGATGAATATTTGTGTTTTGTGATGTTTGATGATAAATTATGAAAGATATGTTTTGGAATAACATGTTTTATATTGGAGTTTTTGATGATTTTGAGTTATTACGACTAAATTGAAAAAAATAATAAATTGAAGGATTAAAATGCAAAATAAACGAAATGCGAGGACTTGTTTGGGTATGAAAAGTATTTGGCCTAAGTATAGCATGATCAAATTATGCTTGTTTTGTGTTTTATGCAATTAAGAATAATTTGTAAAAAATATGAAATATTAGGGGTAAAATGGTAATTTGCCCATTTATGTGTTGTTGGATTAAATTGAATGAAATTTTGTTTGAATGAGATTAATTTGAAATTGTATAAATCAAGAACAAAAGAAATTAGACTTGGATCGGGGAAAAGCAAAAATAGTTGAATAGTCAATTTACATCGTTTGTCGATATCCGAGGTAAGTCTTTAAGCAATTAAACATCGTTATTTTTAAATAAATATGAGTTCTATATGTTGAAATGAATTATTTGAATATATATTTATGTAAGCCGAATGTAAATAAGCTTGGGAGCTATGTTAACGAAATTGTTACGATTGAGTTATAACATTTGAAAGTCAGTATGACTATATGGAATATCTAGAATTTTTCGATATAAGAATTGTTTATGTGACATCTTCATAATAGTGACATTCGAGCTTTGAGCCTAGCAAGCCTTGTGCCGGTGAATTGAATCGGACTTTATGCCTAGCAGGCTTATTGCCAGTGTATAAAATCAGACTTTGAGTCTAGCAGGCCTTCTGCTAGTGTGTGATACAGGCTTAGGCCTAGTAGGCTTTATGCCGGTAATTACTTATAAGTTTATGCTTAAAAGACTTCATGCTGATGTGGTATTTGAATACATTAAACGAGCTAAAGGGCCAGGTATGAATTAACTTGTTAATTATGTGAGATAAGGTAAGTAAGTACTTTGAATATTTGTGTTAAATCATGTATGATAGAAAGGAAAAATATATGTGAGATTAGTATGTGTATTTGGCCTTGTGATTGAATAATTTGAACATCAATGAAATGATTCTTCATTATGTGTATATGTGTGACTATGTACATTCGGCCATGTGGGTAATATACATATGTGATGTTATATATGATCTTGTGTATTTGGCCATAGAAGTGATGTTTGAATATGAAGTTAAATCTTGTTTTGTGAGTTTGTGTAAATGAGTGGAAGTATATGTGAATGTGTAATGATATTTGACTTTGAAAGTTGAATGAAAATTTGTAAAATTTAACCTTATAAGTATTCGCCAAAGTGATAGTTATGTTGAACATGTGTGGTTATGGAATATATATAAGTTGAGACTAAATATGGCATTGATATAGTAAATTGGTTTAGTTTAAATTTAAGGAGTTAACTATATTATTGAGATATTATTTGCTTAAGGCTTACTAAGCTAAGTTAGCTTATTCTGTGTGTATTTGTTTACTCTGTTTTATAGATTTTGAAGCAAGTTACAAGCTCGGGGATCGTTAGCAAAGTTCACCACACTATCCATAGCTTTGGTATTTAAATCATCGAACTTAAATTATAGCATGTATAGGCTGAATTGTGTTTTGATGTGATGAATCTTGGTTTTGTATAAAAGCCATACGAAAATGGCTTATTTAAATGTTCAAATTCGATTTTGGTTTGATTATGGCATAAGTCCACTTTAGTTACTATGATATGTGACATGAATGAATGATGTTTGTAATGTTATTTTGTGCGTATAATTTGGTTGGTGATTTCGATTATATGCATATAATTGATTTTGTTATGTCTTAAATTTGTTTTGAAATGTTTGTTACATGGCATGAGAGATTTATGTTTTAAATATGTCTATAGGTGGTTAATGTCTTGTAATGATAGATATAATCTCATTTAATTGATAAATATTTTTGGTTATATATTAGAATGAGACAAAGAATATGGTTGATCAATGGTTCGGCATTTATATACAAGTTCATGAGATTTATGGTTGGGTATAATATTTATGGTTGTGAATATGTGTGATTTTGGCTTGAGCATATGTCAAGAATGTAACCCAAATATATGATGTATGTATAGTTGCTATGTGTTTTGGCCTTATGATAAATGATAGTTGTTAAATATGCTTAAGTAGATCATGTATTAATTAGGTAAGAATCAAAACATATGCATGGTGAGTATTCGGTATTCACTTGTGGACCAAATTAATGATATGAAAGACATTTGATTTGGTTGTCATGGTAATTTAATTAAATTGGGTAATAGATTCATATGAGAGAATTGAATTGATTAAAAAGAACATGTGTACCTAACATTCGGTCATGATATGTTTTATATATATATATTATATTATGGTTGATAAGTATGCGCATGGTCAATACAAAATAAGTCTGATAATCCAATAATGAAATTATTATTGTATATATGTTATGTTTTGTATAAATTGTTTTGATATATTTTGGATTATGTTAAATTAAGCTGTGTTATGATTGATATGATTATTTAAGATTTGGTATTTGATTATGTTATAAGCATTGACATGCTAAAAAATTTGTGTTGTAATTTATAACGTATATTTATTTGAATCGTAAAATAGTCAGTAATGCCTCATAACCCTAATTCGGCGACGGATATGGGTTAGGAGTGTTACAGAGAAAATTACTATTACCCTTAATTAATAATCCATGGCAATTTCATGCTTAAAGCTTCTAGAACTCATATTTTGCAACTTTTGCAATTTAGTCCTAAATGTCAAATTGGACACTTTATCAATAAAATCTCTTCATGAAACTTTCACACAATCATGGAAACATGTCATGGACCTCAAAATAATCATAAAACAAATATTTTTACTTTGGATTTGTTGTCTCGAAACTAATATTCTGACTAGGCCCAAAATCAGGATGTTACATAGAGCTCAAGTATCATATATGCCCCCAAAATAGAGAGCCTTGAATACTAGAAGAAAAATACGTATACCTAGCAAAATTAAGTGAATACCCAAATTGTGGTCATTTTATTTATATATTTCCGTACATGATTGAAAAATGGAAAAGATTTTTCAAGATTTTGAAGTCCTAGAAGTGCATGATAAATACTGCCAAAGCCCAATACAACAGAGGAAATTAAGTGAAGTATTATCATCTTATTTCGATATTAACACTACTAATTCCTGACTCAAGTATATTAGTAATTATTTTTAATAATTGGCTTAATAGCAATTTTCCCTAAACTGTAATCTCTTGTGTATAATCCTCGGAATACTTACCAAGTGTTTTGTTGTAAACAAACTATATTACAACCTAACACGTATACTTGTGGACACTGCCTCAATTCCATATATTTTGTAGTAGTATTCACACTTTGGACGTTCAGTACATCCAAAGGTGATCAAATTCATAGCCCAAGAATTGAGTAAATGATATCCTTTCATTGGCATTACATGATAGATGAAAAATAAATGTGGCCATGGGTCGTTTGACTTTCTTATGAATGACTTAGTTTCTATTCGATAGTAATTGACATTTCATAATAGAAGATGTAATGGTTACCATGAGATAAAATAGGATCATATTGAGAAAACAAATTTATCCCAAAGAGAATAAGGATATCCTATAAGGGTAACACACTTTTGACAAGGTCATTAGACGAGCACTAATCAAGTAGCTTTCATAATGTTATGTAACTGGGGAGAGCTTAGTCATGATAATATAGTGGGATGACTTCGTGACTAAATGAGTTTATAATTAATAGGTGTAAAGTTGAAACTTAATTATATATTATTTGAGCCCTAATTGCATATGTCCAATTTGTCCCTTCGCTAGCTCGTTGAAACTAGAAATGAATTGCATTTAGAATCAAATCAACAAAAATAGATAGAAATGATAAAGTTAGAGAAATGGGTGATATTCGAAAATGAATGTGGTTTCTCACTAAGTATGGAACTGACTTGAGATTAATTTAAGTTTTTTGAATTATTATTTAATTAAATAATAGAAATTCGAAAATGGAATTAAATTAATTGATTATTGGGAATCCATTGAATATGAAAATTAAATATAATTTCTCATTGAGTCTTTTACGATAAAGTTGTCATGACTTTAATGAAATTAGAATTGGGTTAAGGAAATTATTGAACTAGAAGATTGATATATTTAAATTAATTTAATAAATAATATTTATTTTGAGAAATTGAAAAATATGTATTGGATCAAAAGTCCAGGAAGTACATATAATTGAACCCAATACAAGAGAGCCTCATAATGTGTATGAAGGGCATCAACTATAACACCCCTTGCCTGACCCGATCGTCAGGTCTGAGTTACAGGATGCCACAACCATTGTCAAAGAAAATATTTTCAAATATATCATAAATAAATCAATCAAACATTCAAACTTATAATGCCCCAAAAATCTAGGGCTTATAAATAATAGTGCTTGTTTTATGACACAAAGAGAGCGTGTGGTCGAGTGGCAAGGTGGCGTGTTGTTTTTGCTGAGGGACTTGAGTTCGAGTCCTAGGTTGTGCAATGCAATATTTATTTTATTGTTTGAGCTATGTAGGTAGTGGAGTTGAACTGAGACTCTGAAGTTGAATTGGTAATGAGAGTTTGAATAGAGTTTGAATGAGGTGTTGGAGTGTTATGTGGAGAGAATTAGGGAGAGATATTAGGAGAAAATAAAGGATTTTGAGGGTGTGGATGTGGTAGTGCCAAATTGGGATTCTAGCTGCTCAGAGTTTCGGCTGTAACTTCTTTTGGGGGAGTATTCCTTGTTTCAGTTTCTCTTTTCAACACTTTTTCTTTTGCATTTTTCTCTCTGGCCGAATATTCTTGGTTTGTGTCAACGTAAATCACACTTTGGTCAATTGCCAGTAAGCTGAGTGTTTCTTTGTACCTTTCGGGTTTGTGGTTTCTGTTCTTTGGTAACCAAGTCTCCTTCCCTCAATATCCTTACTTTGGTAGGCCAAATACACCTTTTTTCTCCCTTACTACTCTGTTCTTCAGTTATCCCTTCTAGCCGAACCTCTCTTTTCTCTCTTCTCTGTGTTTGTTTTCCTTCTTCCCTCTTTGCTCCCTTTTTGTTGGTAAACCGATTTCTCATTGCCTCTTCTCCTCCTCTTTTTTTATCCGTTTCAATTTTAGCCATTGGTTCATGATCGATCCTCTTCTCTTCATCTCTTCATCTTGTTGCGGCTTGTCTACTATTGTAGGTACATTCGACTCTTGCTTGTTTTTCTTTAATCTTTTTCATGTTACCTCTACTTAAAACCAAATGCTCCTCCCTTCTCTTGTTTCTTTATGGCCAATTCTTGTCCTATTTTTTTAGGTGTGCTATTCTTTTGATTCGCTGAATTCCTCGAGATATGAAGAAGTTTTTGGTGATTTTTGGCCATCAAAATCGTTTTTCTTATCACTCGACTTAGGGTATGTATGTGGGCTAACATGTTAGGGTGTGGTCATAAGCCCTATCTCTGGTTTTTGAGTTTTATTTAGGCAATAGGTATCGATTCAAGTCTTTGGTTTATACGATTGTTGTTAATGGGTTCCCTGGATAATGCAGCTTTTCGGCAAAAGAGGGTGGGGCCAACCTGTAATTAACATTATTGACGGGTTAAACCATATTCGTTGATAAAGGCAAGTGTTAATGATATTCTCTTTAGGATTAAGTATTAGTAAGTGGGTGTTGACCCTAGTGCCAAACGTTTAACCAAATGTCTTGATTAATGTAGGTTGGTGTTCGAAGGCTTTTTGTAAGTATTCGCAACCAAGTGTGTAATCACACCTTCTTTCAACTGTAAAACAGCAAAAGCCGAAAAGCCAAAAATATGGCGTTTGAGGGTACACGAGCATACGATCGCTCGTGTGGTAAACCAGGTCCACGAATCATGAGCGTAAGACTGTAGAGGCCACCATGGGCGTTCTCGTGGGCATAGGCTATTTTGGGCCATGTTGGGCCAAAATGGGCCGTGTGTGCCCAATGGGATCGTGGGCTCCGCAAGGATAAAATCCACGATACGTGGCAAATACTGGACTGAGCTATGTAGTTCGCATAGTAATGGCTAAACCTGGGGTAAATGGGTCACACGAGCGTGTGGGCACACTTGGGTCGAATAATGGGCCTTGGGCCCATTTACACTGTTATGACCATTATACGCCTAAGGATATATTGACTAATGTGTTTAAGATAAGTACATGACTATACTGAGCATGACATTTGGCATACACGTATGATTTATGACATGACATTCTATATGGGGTTGGGATACTGCTATGGAGGAATTGTATTGTAGTGGTGGCTTTGCCACATATTCTGTTACTGGTGGCTTTGCCACATATATTGATACTGGCAGCTTTGCTGCAATATTATTACTGGCGGCTATGCTACAAGATTGGTGTGTTGGTTGGGTGGGTTGACTTTGTCCCCACATGGTGTGTTGGTGGTACGGAGTGGTGTGTTGGCTGGATTAGGATGGGTGGCATTATAGTACCGTACTATTATTGTATTGGGCTAAGGCCCACATTGTTACTGTATTGGGCTAAAGCCCACTCTGTACTATTTATGAGTAGGGCTCAGTCCCAGACTGTTACCGTGTGTTGTATGTCAATCGACTGATAGGGGATTACACACTGAGTTTTGTAAACTCACCCTTTTATTTATCTGTACAGGGAATCCTTAGCCTTAGACAAATCAGTGTTGCGAGGGATTCGAAGGTGGCCACACTACTACTCCTGCTTTATATTTGACTCTTACTTACTATTAAATTTCGAATTGGGTATTTATTTATGTAATAAGGTCTCTCCTTGGATTTTAAATTTTTTTAATTTGGGGATTTACATTTCTTTTGCTTTATACTGCTAGTAGTAGGGAAAAGACGCAAGTTTCAAAAGATATCTGTCTTCAAAAACCCCACGTCTTCTTAATATAATTTTAAAGCTTCTGCAACAAACATAGTTTTAAAGTGTATTAGCAATCTAATATGGTTTACAAATTTTCATTAATGATATAATAAGGTTTTAATATATAACGGGCTTTCCAATGAAATTTTGGTTTCGAAAAACACTTCAATGTGACACCGCTAGATTCAGCCATAACGTCTGGGCTGGGTTTGGGGTGTTACAAAACCTGTTATAAATATATTCTCATTATGATACGCAATTAAATCATAGTCTTGATCGAGCTTACCAAAGCTCTTTTGTTGATCTGAGTATGAAATTGGACCAAATTGTAAAGTTTCAAAATTTCATGGTCGATGTCTTGACATCACTTCCTCTACATTGTGACATTGCCAAATAGTTTTTCATATCACAATGTCAGATCACTTAATGTCACGATGTCACATACTGTCGACCTACATTGCAATAAGGAAGATTGCTCATTGGGACGTGGGCTCTATTTTTGGTAAAATTCAGGCCATTTGGTACCTATTTCATAACTTACAAAAAAATTTATCAAACCAAGCATCATATATCATTTCACCTACACTAAAACATTCCCAACACATGCCAAAACAATCCATTTAACCATTTCAATCCAATCAATTCAATATAACTTCTGTTTAGCATCAAAACTTACCATTCCAATAAGTTCAATTGCAAACCATCCTTTCAACCAACTAGCCATTCAATATCATCTTTTTGTCTATGTTAAACCATATGCATGTTATAGTATGCCAAAAGACCAATCACGAGATGATTGTAATTACATACTTGTTTTACCTTGTTTATTAACATAAGACATTGCCATTATTTTTTCGGTTTCTTTTTTTGTGGATATAAATAAACTAAATTGTAATAAATTCCTAAGAAAATATGATTATTCTTAAAAGGTCCTTAGTCAAGTTTGTGGGTTTGGAGAAAAAAAATGCATTGAGACTAACAAGTAGTTGATTGATGACAAAGTGTTGTCATTGACATAGAGATGTCAAAATCAATACATTAGTATGTATTAGAGAATAACATATTGGACTGACCTGCTATGACTATGTTTCTTGGAATATTATGTAATAGTCACAACATTACTCAAAGTGATAACTATGTATATGATCCTTAGACTTGAGATCATCATTTTCCCAATGTCGTGAGTCGTATATTTTGATATAGTCAAACGTCTACCATAATAGGTTGTATTATAAAGGCTAATGTTCGATATACCATAATTCATGTAGTGGGATATGGTTGATCAAGATAAGATTTACCCCTCCTACATAATGGAAGCAATACCTTAGGCTTCTTGATGGAGTGACACTAGAAATGCATGGCCATGCTCGAATGAGTTGATATGAGATATCACACTTATTTGTTTATTGTAGTCTACTAAAAAATCAAGAAATATGAGATTGGACTATACAAGTGTAACTATTCCATGACTTGTGTCCAATCTAGATAGTAAGGATAAGAGGATATATGTAACACCCCTAACCCGTATTCGACGTCGGATTAGGGTTACGAGGTATTACCAGAAAAAAATACACATTACCCGAATAATTATAAAATATATATACACATATTTCATAAGTAAAGATATTCAGCATATCAAAAATATACATATCATACACACATACCAAAGTTTATATAAATATTTCATTCCATTATTCAAACATATGTCATATAAAAGTAATCATTTCAAGGTACAATTTATTTAAAACAAAATGATTTCCATTCAGCACAAAATACAAATATATGCATATGTACATTCGACTACTACTCCAATTACCATCCTAAATTTAGAATTTATACATGAATAAATAGTTTAGCCGAACTTATAAATCAAATTCTACATGTCAAAACATGTTACTCGTAACATGATTAAAACACAAGAAATTGAATATTATTCTTGGCTATTGATAAAAATTACTATTGATTTGATAAAACTACAATCCTTAACTGAATATATACATTCATGCTTACTACTCATGCCTTTTCAATATTTAATTTAATAACCATATATTCGGCTAAATATCATATTAAACAATTTAAACTAATTTAACTATTTAGTCTTTAATCAAACATAACCCTCATCTAATTAATATTTAATATGCCAAATACATCCAGCCAAATTTCACGTATATAACTCAACTAACTTGTTTTAAACATAACTCAAGTATAATTTACAAACATAATATACATTTCACTACCGAACATGATTATGCCACAACCAAATACTTACATCCATTAACCATAAATAACACACATAAGTCAAACCACAAGTTCACCTTATATCATTTATGCCATTCATATATATATTTGACCGAACTTCATCACTTTTACCACTTACATTTCTATCACCTAAATTAATCACATAATCAAATCACCAAGATCACATTCAATTCACTCCATCATCATTCACGCATAGCACACTTAAAAATTATACTCGATATAGCATAAATTCATAAATCAACTTAGCCATTTCCACATGGCTTTAGTTATACATAACTAAACTTCAACATTTCATATCAAAACATAATTCAGCCTATACATGCCATACTTCAAGTTTGATTATTTAAATACCGAAGTTGTAGATAGTGTGATGAACTTTGCTGATGATCCCCGAGCTTGTAACGTGAATCCAAAATCTATAAAACAAATTAACATGAACATACAGAGTAAGCTATCATAGGTTAGTAAGTCATAAGCAAATAACAACTCAATAATATAGTCAAACAAATTTACTATATCAACACCATATTTATTCTCAACTTATACATTCCATAACCACACATGTTTAACATAATTACCACTTTGGCCGAATACTTATAAGGTTAAATTTTACAAATTTTCATTCAACTTTCAAAGACAAATATTATTACACATTCAAATATACTTCCACTCATTTACATAAGCTCACAAAACAAGATTTAACTTCGTATTCAAACATCACTTATTTGGCCGAATACACAATATCATATATATAACATCACATATATACATTACCTATATGGTCGAATATACATGGCCACACATATGCAAATAGTGAGGAATCATTTCATTGATATTCAAATTATTTAGTCACAAAGCTGAATACACATACTAAACTCACATATATTTTTCATTTCTATCAAGCATGATTTAACACAAATACTCAAAGTACTTACTTACCTTATCTTACATAGGTAACAAGTTAATTCATACCTGGCCATTTAGCTAGATTTACTCACTCAAATAACACATCAGCATGAAGTCTTTAAGGCATAGATTTATAATAAATCACCGGCATATATCCTGCTAGGCCTAAGCCTGTATCACACACCGGCGCAAGGCCTGCTAGACTCAAAGTCTGATTTTATTCACCGGCAATAAGCCTGCTAGGCATAAAGCCCGATTTAATTCACTAGCACAAGGCTTGCTAGGTTCAAAGCCCGAATATCATTATTATAAAACTGTCTCATAAACAATTCATATATTGAACATTTTAGATATTCCATATAATTCATATAGACTTTCAAATGTTATAACTCAATCGAGTTAAACTCAAATACATTAGTTCTATGCTTTATCACATTCGGCTAACTCTACTATAATTTCATGAATTTCAAATCAGCATATTAAACTAAGTTACATTCAAAATTAACGATGTTTAATTGCTTAAAGACTTACCTCGGACGATGAAAAACCTGTACGGGTCGGCTTATCGACAACTTTACTTTCCCCTCGATCTAAATCTGATTTTCTCTTTTCTTGATCTAAATTAATATAAATTAAACTTACTAAATCAAATATTCAACCAAATTCATCCAAAAACACACAAATGGGCAAATTACAATTTTACCCCTGATATTTCACATTTTTCACAATTTAGTCCATATTGCATAAAACACAAAATATGCACAATCTCACAACAACATAGTTAGGCCAAATATTCCTTATACTCATACTAATCCATATATTTCATTTATTTCACATTTTAGTCCATCAATTTATTATTTCTACAATTTAGTCATAATTACTCAAAATCATCAAAAACTCCAATACAGAACTTGTTAATCTAAAACATATCTTTAATATTTCATCATCAAACATCACAAAAAAAAAATATTCATCAATGGCACAACTCAAAACATTCATCAAAATCAGAAATTCTAGCATGGGTCGGATAGTATTCAAAGCAACGATCTCAAAAACATAAAAATTATCAAAAACCGAAACCAAACTAACCTTGAATTAAGCTTGAGAAATGGCCGAATATCACCAAGCTTTAGTTTCTTTTCTTTCTTTTTAGTTTTGGTCAAAACATGCATATATGAACATCATTTTATTATTTATGTTATATTGTAACATATATTATTTCATCTTTTACTATTTAACCTTTACTAAATAATTTAAAATCCTTATATTGGTTGTCTACAACCGTCCAACTCATTTAATTATGGCCTAATTGCATTATAAGTGCTTCATATTAAAAAGCCACTAACACTTCAGCCCTTATGCTTTAAACTATCAAGTTTTCAATCTACGCGATTAAGTCCTTTTATTAAATTAATCACACAAACAATCAAATTTTCATACGAAACTTTCACACATGCATATTCACATATAATAAACAAGGAAAATAATATTTAAATATTTTTATAACTCGAATTCGTGGTCCCAAAACCACTATTCCAATTAGGGTCTAAATCGGGCTGTTATAATATAAAACATGAAAAAGATTATCACAACAAGGTTATGTCGAATTACGATTTCTTGTAATTTATGTAGCAATGATGCATTGCTAGATGCCACTCATTGCTTGTATTATTAGAAATGTTCTAGTATTACTGCTAACGTTATAATAACATACAAGGTCATACCCTATGGTTAAAATCAACAAAATCTAAAACACATTTGATATTGTGTTTAGCTGCTATATGAATTAAATTAATTATTGAATTAATTTAATTTGACAGTTAAATATTAACTGAATTAAATGTACAAGTTTGTTTTACTCAAATAGAGAACATAGTTAAAATTAATAAATGAATTTGATTCATATAAAATTGTAACAGAATATTTTTTATCGAAATTATTATAATAAATTAATTTTATTATGATTTCGGTCAAACATTAAAACATGGTGGTTATAATTCTTTTTAGAAAGAATATAACATTTTTAGTACTTTCCATATGTTATATATATTTTTGAAAAGAATATAACATGTTTAATGCTTTCCATATGTTCTTTATAAGATTTGATTCTGTTTTCAATATATGATACCAAAAATCCTGAATTAGGGTAAGTGTGTTATAAAAGAAAAATTAAAAAAAGGGTCTAGCAACCATTTTACGAGTTTTCTCTTTGGAATAGTTCCAAGAGAGTTTTTTTCGTTCGTTTTAATATCGGGTGGATTACATAAGGGCCGGAACATTTTTGTTGTGGCTTGGAATCGACATCAAATCAACAACATCCTCTCATTGTATTTGATTAAGAAGGTATATCTTCAACCTTATCTCAAACCGTTTTGTTCCTTGTACATGGATCCATGACTGTGGATCACCAGAATAATTTTCCGCTGTGCCACGAGGCATACCGGTGATCCCAACAATGCAAACATGCCACTTCAATCACCATTTCAACCATATTTACCTTACCAAAATTTAAGCATTAGTAAGGTTTTTAACTAAAACTACCATTTCAAGATAACATATACAAACACCTATGTACATACCACAAAAACAGACTTTAAAATGATCAAAAAGCTATTGTTTCAAATATCGCATAGTGTGAGCTTTGAAAGGTCTACTTGACATGTTTCACAAGGTAAAATATACAAGGGAAGGAAAAACAACGGGTAAGCAAATTGAGAAAAAATTGATAAAAAATCCTATTTAAAAAAATTATGGTTTTGGCTCAATTTTTGGGATATTTAGGGAAATAGGTCGATTGTGGAGAGAGGACGTGTTTTTCACCTTATGTGATAGAAAAGTGCATTTTGGGCCGTGTTTTCCAATGATCAAATTCCAATGGTCGAAAATCCAACGACTATTACAACAGCTAGTATATTTTCTATATAAACCCCACTCATTTTCGCCATTTTTCATTCAAATCCAATTCTCTCAATTTTTTAGCTTTTGATATTTCATTAAATTTCTGTAAAATTCTTACTATTTTAATTATTTATTTGGTATTTTATTCATTTTAATTTATTTATATAATGACAAATACTATTATTCTTTAAATGATAACCACATTCCTGACATCCAATTGCAAATTGTAAGAAAATGTTTTTAATATTTTTAATTTTAATTAAGTTCATTATTTAAGTTGTTAACATTATTAAATTTTTTTTATATTCAGGCTAAAGATTGGATTTTGGAGACATACATACACAATCTATCATCGAGGGCATCGCATGTAATTAAACGATACTTGCAAGATGCAAGATTCCTGGACGTGTCTCATATGCTTGGGGTTTTAGACTGGATCCCACACTTATTAACGCATTGGTGGAAAGATAGAGGCCCGAGACACACACATTCCATTTTTCATACGGTGAGTGTACAATCACACTCGAGGACGTAGCTTTACAACTTGGTTTACTGAAGGATGGGATAATTATTATGGGGTCAGTGGTCATTGGCGGTTGGAGCGGCATTTGTGAGCAACTATAGGGGAAGGTGCTAGAAATGCCCCAAACCTGATCTAATAAATTAGACCCAAATATTGGGGGTCACACCCTATTACAATGTAACTTAACCTTTTTACATAAATAAAATTTTCTATTCATAACTATAACATAGTTTCACTTCAAATCGATTTTCTTAAGTATGTATAATGAGTGGTTATAGGCTCGATGCATGGTAATTAAATTATAATTGTAACACCGCTAACCCATATCCGTCGCCGGAATAGGGTTATAGAGCATTACCAAATTTTTTTTAAGACTTAAGCATTCATTTCAAAACATTTTAAGAACCACATCATATTTCTGTCAAACATAAGCATATTGTCACTTATTTGAGCCCTCAAGCCAAAAAGACACTTTAGGAACAATTCAGGACTATATCGAAAACATGTAGAATTTTTGGGGAAAAGTTAAAATTTTTCATACTGCAGGGGTCACACGGTCGTATGGCCAAGCCATGTGGCTCACATGGCTATGACACACACCTGTGTCTCAAGCTGTGAGGACATTCGATGTAGGGACACACGATCGTGTCCTAGCCCATGCTCGTGCCCATGTAACTCTCTAACTTAGGTTACACGGCCAAGGCACACATCCGTGTGCCAGGCCATGTAACTCTCGAAATGGCCTCACACGCCTGTGTGTCAAGCCGTGTGCTAGGCCGTGTAACAACTTGACTTGCAACCCTTTGAAACCTCCAAGGGACACATAGCCGTGATTCACACACGGCTAAGACACATGCCCATGTCTTAGGCCGTGTGGACAAGAAATAGGTCATTTTCAAGCCATTTCTTTCTCCCAAATTATGCACACTCATGCAATGCAATTTCACCCATTTCAAGCATCCAAAATGTACCTAAAATATACATAATCAAGCTAAAACAATATGGTACCAATTCATACAACCAATATGCCACAAGGCACCTCAATTCACATGACATTAAATATACTCAAACACAAGCATAACTTAGCCATTTAACAACTCAACAATTGCAACAAAATTCCATACCAAATTCTATAAAATTCACATTCAAATACACGAAAATGGTTATTAAAACATACATTAACTAGACCATTCCAACACCAACCATAAAAGCACTAAAATTCCAATTTGTTAACAGTCATAAAACCACATATATACAAGCCAACATGACAACTAATTCATTAACCAGAATACCACATTTACAAGACAAACATAATGGCTATTCCAACAATCACAAAACACCTATACATGCCATTATAACCATGACTTAAAAACATCAAAATCTACCAATATAGCCGATGGATAGTGTGATAAGTCTCCAATGATCTTTCAATCCAAATGAACTTTCGATTAACTATAAAAAATGGATAGAGAATACAAGGTGAGCATATAATTCTTAGTAAGTTCATAATACATAAACGATGCTTACCAAAACAATGCATAAACTTAAATTAATATAGATCAATTCAACACAAGCTTGGCACAAGCCTAAGCATCACCAACAACCCAAATTAGTGCTTAATCACATAAATTCAACATCAACCCATGATAAAATAACTTCTATAAGTTTAAATAATATGAATTCATACTTTCCACAATCATGAATACACATGCTACCTACCTTCCATTGTAACAAAGTAACTTGCATAAAAAACTCTTACTGAAGCTCACACGAACGATGGTTGTCACCATTCCTTTTTCATAGTTGATGGTTGTCACCATCGCTTTTCATAATCGATAACTGAAGCTATCCCTTTTCATAATCCAATGGTCGTCACCATCCCTTTTCATAATTGATGATTGTCGATACATCATTGGATTTTTTCGCTGAGACATAATTTGTTATTACAAAATGATAGCATTTAAAACCTAATTTAAAATGATATTTAAATGTACGAACTTACCTCAACGATAAAATGTAAAAACAAAGTCGATTAATCCGAAGCTTTCTTTTTGCCTCGATCTAAACCCGTATGAGGTCTATCTTGATCTAAATGAATAAATTCAATCAATTTAATAGTCATTCAATTCAATTAAATCCAATCCAATCCAAATTCATATTTTTACAAAATTACGCTTTTGCCCATATGTTTTAATTTCTTTACAATTTAATCCTTAAGCTTGTAAAATGAAATTCATGCAATTTTATCCCTACCCAAGTCTAGCCAAATTTCATATAGGCTCATAACAACTCATACATTTCATCACTATGAATATTTCATGTTTTTCAATTAAATCCCTAATTGACAAATTCATCAAAAATCACTTAACAAAAGTTGTTTATCTAACAACAAAGGTTCATTTTCTTCCGTCAAACATCACAAACAACATGTATACATTCATGGAAAAGCCCTAACCTTTTGATAGTTTTGCAAATTAGTCCCTAGGCTAGCTAGATTAAGTTATAACGACTCTAAAAACATAGAAATCATTAAAATAGGATGAAAATGCGCTTACATGCTAGCTAAAGAAGTGACCGAAGCTTTCAAGCCCTAACCATGGCTTCTTCAATGTTATTTTCGATGGAGATGAAGAGAAAATGATGATATTTTAGTGTTTTTCTTTATTTTTACTTAAGTTATTTACTAATTTACATAAATAACCTTTTTATTAACCTTTAATTCACTTATTAAATTTTCCATAAATGTCCACTCACATTATGGTTGGTTTAATTACCACATAAGTCCTCTTACAACTTAATTGCATAGCTATTAGATCCCTTTAGCCTATAGAAATCAAGTTTTGCACTTTTTTGTAATTTAGTCTTTTTTATCGAACTAAGCATGCTAATGGTAAAATTTCTTAACGAAATTTTTATACGACTCTTCTAGCATGCTGTAGACATTAAAATAGTAATGAATTAAATATTCTCATTTCAGATTTGTGGTCACGAAACTACTATTTTGATTTCACTGAAAACAAGTTGTTACAATAATTTATATCTATGTTTTGAATTTCGTGCTAACATAAGTACCTTAATTCACGAATCGACAAACATGAGCTCATTCTTTGATCACACCACTTAATTTACTCTGTATCCATAATAGCCCTAGTTGCCACTTATTGGCGTAGTCCTAGTGTCATCCCTTCAAGTAGAGACTCATATCATCTAACCTAAAAACACAATACACTGAAGTGAGTCCATAAGGACTTAGTGAAGGGAAACTTTATTTACCTTAATAACAATACATATCCTTTGTGACAGATGAAACATCCTATCGATCTTATTGATCGCGATCCTTAAACTCTATCTCTGGTGAGTACCTTTGTACAATTTATCCTTCGTACACAACTTTCCTACTTCCATATAAACCTTCATATACTTATACCAGTTTCCTTTCCACAGACCTGCACATATATTATGTTATTGCCTTTACACGATTAATTATGTACCAACGTATAATCACAATCGTGCATAAACACGTCACAAGAGGTAGAGACCTCCTTTGAGCTTGTGTAGAATCAAATCCTTATTCAGATCACCCTTTAATTATTACCTGGTATTTCCTTATGATTCCTCAACTACCTTAATCCATTCCAATCTTTCTATTTGTACTTTAGGGCCATACAGAATACGCCATAAGAACTATACATCCTGTAATCATTGTAGGGATTACCTTGCCCATTTTACGCAGACATTTCCCTCAAGAGTTTCTACGAATATATTAATTTTAGAGTTTGTTAGAAGTTTTATTACTTTAGAACTCGCCACGGACATTGTTCCTTATGGGTTTATTACCCTTATCGTACATTTAGAGTTTGTCGTACATATGATTCCTTTAGAGTTTGTTGTACATACTATGCTTTTAGGGAACCATACATGCCATTCCTTCATAGTCCACCAAGATTTCCTTTCCTTTCGTTCAGGGTTCGCCATCGACATGCTCCCTTCAAATGGTTGCCACAAGGGCTATCCTTTAGATTTCACCACAAGGGTATTCCTTCCATCTTTAGCCACAAAGGCTTCCCTTACATGGATTGCCATAAAAGCTACCATTTCAGAGATTACCACAAGGGGTTTCTTTTTTAATATGCTATAAAGGGTTTCATGTTCGAAGGTTACCACAAAGGCTTTCCTTTCAGAAGTTTACTACAAATGCTTTCCTTTTCTTATGTTTTCATGCTAAGGATTTACCTAGACTCACATTACGCGAGGTTTACCCCTCACTGTTTGGGTCACATAGTAACCCTATTAGGTAATAACCTTCTTTTAGTTCTTTCCATATGATGCCATAGTCCAACTATGGTCTTACATGATATGGTGCCATGGCACATGGCCTTGTCCTTTTTAGATAATCGTGTTTAATGTATTGACTGACCCTTTTGGATGACTCTATGGAGATAGACACAGACTCATCACACATACTGACTCATTCATGACAAACATATTTCATAGCATGTTTTTAAGACACATATACAAATACATTTCAATCATTCAAATAAAATCATCATTTAGCTTCAAGATTCATATCTCGTACTTAGACTAGTCAAATCTCACACTCTCCATACATACAAGGCTTATCAAACACTCATTTTACATCAAAACCATCATACCATACTCATCTAACTTCCATTTCATGTTTCATTCACTTTTCACAAAAGTTTCTAAAACACATAACATACATGCAAGTGTCAACTTAGAGACTCACTTGATAACCTCGTAAGGCAGCTTAGCTTTCAAATATTGCACTCAGCAAGATACTGCAACAACTACTGCCTTGTACAATAGAAAATCATCATTAAAACCCATCCGAGTAGCTTTTACAATCATTTCAAACCCAAATAACCCATAATTAAAGCCTTCAATCATCAGGCATTCATGTAGATCTACTTTTCTAGAGCCATAAAACTTACCTTGGCATGGAGAAATATCACTTAGTAAAATATAGAATTTTAGATCCAGTTAAAACAAGAAAAATACTTCTTGTGTAACGCCCCAAAAATCTCGAAACCCAAAAATCTTGAAATCCCAAATTTTCTTTTTCGGTTCTCATAAAAAATGTGTGCTAGGTATTTTCGATTAAGTAGGTAATAGTAGGTCTTGGCTAAGGTTTGAATTTGAACTTAGGGGAAAAGGAAATTATGTATTAATAATTATTAAAGAACCTTGATGGCAAGTAGTTAGGCTTTTAAATAAAAATAGGGAAAAAATGACATCAAAAAGCCTTGTGGAGGAGTGGCTAAGTGACGCCACTTAAGGAGTAAGGAGATGACGTTAGTAGCTAGCAAGGAGGTCCAAGGTTCGAATCCTAGCTTAGTGTTTTTAGAATTTTAATTTTGGCCTTCTAGAAGGTTGGAAGTGGTGTGAATATGGACTCCAAGGGGAGTGTTCAGAAGAGAAAATTAAGGAAAAGATCAAGGGGTTATCAGGGAGAAAAACAAGGAGCTGAGAAGGGAGAAATGATGGAGCCAAATTGGGAATTGGGCATGGAAAATTCAGCTATAAGGGCTATAAATAGGGGCCGAATACAAGGTTGCCAGGCTACTGCTGAAATTCTTCTTCACTTTGTTGCCAAAAACCCTTTTTTCTAAAAGCCGAAAACCCTTATTCTCCTTTTTATTTTCCTTGTGCCGATTTATTTGTTTCACTTTTTGTTTAGCCGATTCTTCTTCCTCTCTCCCTTGGTGCCGAGTAATCAATTGTTTCCATTCAAATCTTTAGAGCCGAATACCCCTTTGGCCGAATATTTTTGGTACCGCCACTACCTTTACCACCCAGTCGGTTCTAGTGTAAGTGTTTGCTCTTCCAATCGGTTGGTTTTGCTAAGTATCAATTATTGTCCCTCACTTTTTCTAATCAACTTTGGTAGGGAATTAGTATCGAATCTCAAATCTTAGCTCTCTGTCGAATTGCTCTTTAGGTGTTTACGATTTTGGTAAGTATTCCTCTCCCATTCGCTAAGGTGGCCGAATGTTCATAGTTAAGGTAAGGGGACTTTTGTTGGATACGAGTCATCTATTACTCTACTTTTAATAGTTAAGATTGGTGCAGATCTAGGAGTTGATCGTGGTTAGTGATTTAAGAAAAGGCTGATCGCGCAAGGTAAGGTTAAGGTGAGGTTTCAGTTTTAGTAAAGATATGTATTAAGCATGTGGTTAATTGAAGGGTAATATCATTTGTAGGTTGGTGACTAAGGGAATCGCAGCACACTTGCTTACCAGGTGTGTACATACACTGCACACACATAATGAATCGGCAAAAGCCGAAAAACTGAAATGCCGAAAAGCTAAAAGTTGGGCACGGTAGTCTTGCGAGTGCGCGAACACTCGTGAGGAGAAAACTGATAGGTTGTTTGATGCAGATGGGAAATTCCATGGACTTGGGCTGTGAATTAGCCAACCCGGCTAGAATAGGCTTAATGGGCTTGACGGGCTGTTGGGCCCATAATAGGTAAAAATTGATAACTGATGCTATGTGATAGAAATTCATATGTGTGCATGTGTATAATGTTATTTGGGCCTAATGGGCCCCATAATTGTGATTTGGGTCTAATGGGCCATATACAGGTGATTTGGGCCTAATGCGCCATATGAATATGATTGGCCTAGTGGGCCATATATAGGTATGTGAATTTGACTGGGCTTTGTAAAGGGGTTTTAGGCCTAGTGTATGATGGCTACATAAAACTTAATTAATTAATTGCAACCATGGACAAGTCAAAGGGTTAAGGTGTGGCAACAGGTATATGCATGTCTAGGATTGGAACTAGGGAGAGCTTGGTACTTAAGCGGTCTTAATGACTCACCTCCTCTTCTCTGGAATCCTACCTAGTGCATAGTATTCGTTCATCTTAGCTCACGAGATTTGTTAACGGGCCAAGGTAATTAAAAATCGTAAAGAAAGGGAAAATTATCGAAATGCCCTTAAGGGCAGAAATGGCCAAAATACCCCTAGGTGTTGAATGTAAGTTTTATGGATGTGACATGAATACATATGATATTTTTCTTGGGTTGCATAGGGGTTGGGAATCATGGAATAGAGGAAGTATATGAGGATCGCATGGTTGCTTGACAATCGTGGATCCACCGATGGCTTTTAAGCCCAATGTGTAAATGAAGGTAGTTCCACAACTAAAGGTGTTTTAAACAAGGCTTTCGTAACTGAAGGTGTTTTTTTAGTTAATTAGGGTTTCTTTTATTTTAAGATGGGTTTTCAATGAAAACACGGTTTTGCAACTGGGCTACCATAGATGTGTCGGATGGGTGGGTCGATATTTATATCCCCTCATGGTGTGACAGGGGACGGAGCTGGTGTGTAGCAGATGGATTATTGGGATGGGATTGCATTGCATGTGATGTATGGTGTTTATTGAATGCTTGTTGCTCATCGAGGGTTGTACCCACTAAGTTTGTGAAAACTCACCCCCTCTTTTATTTTATTTTCAGCTGACGCTCAGTAGAAGGTTCGATGTTTGGAGGGAGTCTGGGTGGCCAGCTAGCAAGGCAACATGGACGTGTTTTTTTTCCTTAAAAGCATACAAGTGTCTATTTTATTAAGTACTTTTCTGGCCAGGTTGTAATAAGGCTTCCATTTTGTTATTATTTGGGTTTTTTATTTTTCATGCGTTGTAATTACAAAATGTTGAACATGGGTTTGCTAAATCATAGTATGTTTTCATAAAATCATATGTTTTAAACAGGTTTTCGTGATTGAAAAATAAAAAGTGTTTTTTATAAGTTAATTAAGGTTTCCTTTATTTTAAGAAGGGTTTCCAATGAAAACACGAATTTAGCTAAAACACTTCAATGTAACACACCAGATTCGACTATAGTGTCTGGGCCGGGTTTGGGGTGTTACATCTTGTTTCCTCTAGCTCTAGATCTTAATACTTTAGAGGAAAGAGGGAAGAAGATAACTCTTTATAACCAAACCGGAGTACTCTTTTAACTTAATTCAAGTCTCTATTGGAACTTGTTAAACATCACCTCTATACTGAGTTGTCTTATCCAAAATCTACCACTTTCAAGCAAATTACTCGATTATCTCCTTAGCCTTTAAATATTCTAGTCCACATTCGGTTAGTTCCTAACCAGCTTACCTTGTAACCTAATTGGCATGGGACCACAGTCACAGGGTGCACTATACTACATGTGTAAACACATACCTTAAGCATTATTTCACTTAACCACAAATCTCATCCCACTAATCATAGTAATTTGAAATGGAACCCTTATTCACTTATATTCATTTCAAAGTCCGCCCATTCTATACGCCAAAAATGCATTTGGGCAAGTACTATGTAATAGCCCGTTTTTTAGTGGTGTCAGAAATAGTGGTTTTAGGGCCACTAACCCGACGAGTAAGTTCGTAAATATTATTATTTAATATTTACGAGTGAAATATGGTATTAAAATGATTTTTGAAATTATAATTAAACCATGGTAAAAAGTCCAAATGGTGGTGACATGATTAAATCCATTAGATTTTGGGCATTTACTCTTTTAGTCCTAATTAGTTTAGGATTAAATTGTAAATAAGTTTATTTAGTTGGAATTTAATTTAATTGAAGCACCAATTGTGCAATTAAACCTTCCTTAGATGGTAATTATGCCATATATATATGTGATGGACAATTATGTACATGTGTTAGTGATATTATAAGTGTAATTTAAACGTTAATGTTGTAAATAAGTAAATAAGTTAATGAAAAATAAAAGATAACAAAATGTAGAAAAAAAAGTTGGCATCTTCTTTATTCATTGAAGAAAACCGAAAAAGACAAGGATGGAGAAGAAAAGCTTCGACAAAGCTTGTGTTCTTTGATTGGGTGAGTAAATCTTGCCCCTTTTTAGTGATTTTTATGTTTTTCAACTTATATTAGCTCGATTTAACTAACCCAAGGTCTAATTTGTAAAAATTTCAAATGTTTTGGATTATGCCATTAATGAATTTAGTGTATTCTTAAAGTTTTATGAAAGATTATTGAGCTTGGTTGCTAGATAGGACTTTTTTGTCAAGTAATTTTTGGTAATTTTAATGTTTAAAGACTAAATTGTTAAAGTGATAAAATTAAAAGGACTTCATGTGAAATAATAACAATAATTCGACTAAAATGAATTTGAAGAAAAATGGTTAATTTGCATGATTTCAGCTTAGGGGCTAAATTGAATAAAAATAAAATGTTAGGGGTAATTTTGTAAAATGTCAAAAAGGACTTAACTGCATAAAATGAATTGATTTTTCTCTTTAAATTAGTGAATTGAATGGAAATATTATTTTAGATCAAGAATGAAAGGAAAGTCAAGGAGAAGAGAAAATTACCAAATAGCCCTTGTAAATAGTCATTGTTGCAATTTAACCAAGTAAGTTTGTATGAACTGTAATCATTTTAATGTTATATAAATTGAATGTTTGTTATGTCATTTTAATGCAATTGAATTATTTTATAAATGTACCAATGTTATGATTAATTGACGCTATTAAGTCCCGATTGAACATTATAAATTCTTAGGATACAAATGACATGTCATTAGGGATTTCGTGTTTCAGGTGTTGGATTTGAATGTCCTATCGATGCTTGAAGTCTTGCATTTGTTGTAGATTCTCTAGAGCTCATGTAAGCAACATCACGTAGTTTTCAGTCTGACCTACAGCTTGTGTGAGCAGGTCTATTTCACAGCTCGTGTGAGCATTGATGTAAAGGAAAGGTTACAATTATATGTAAAGGCACACTTCGTGTGAGGTTTCTCAAGTATCCGATGAAATTCTAAATGGTTTAACGTGTAATAAAAGGGAATGAAATGATAAGTTCACAATTGAGATGTAATGTAATAGCCCGATTTAGACCCTAGTCGAAACAGTCGTTTCGGGTCCACGAATCTGAGTTAAAAAATATTTTAATATTACTTTTGGTGTCTACAGCATGTTAATTTACATGTGTGAAATTTTCATGATTTAATTTTATTATTTGAGTGTTCGATTTAATAAAAAGACTTAATCGCATAAATTGTAAAAGTGACTAGCTAATTGTTAAAGTGCTACATTGCTATTGTTTTTATAATGTGGAGTCCTTAAGATGTAATTTGACCTTTGGAAACATGCATGGATGGTTATGGACATTGAATATAATGTTTTCAAATTAATTTATAAAGGTTGATTTAGTAAATTATGTGTTAAAATGTAATTAAATAAAAGAAAACATAAAAATAACATGCAAATGTTCATCTTTGATCAAAACTTGAGAAAGAAAATGGGGTTTTAAGCTTTCAAACATTCGGCCATGGTCCAAGTTTGATTCAAGGTTCGTTTTTACTCAGTTTTTGATAATTTTTACGTTTTTGAGATTGTTGCTTTGAATACTAGCTAGCCTATGCTTGAATTTTTGAATTTGATGATGATTTTGTGTTTGGCCATTGTTGAAAGCTTGATGATTTTTGTGTTTGATAATGAAAAATAAATATATGTTGTTACATTGTCAAGTTTAATTAAGTGATTTTTAGTAAAATTGTCTATTTAGGATTAAATTGTGAATTTTGTAAATTGAGGGGTCAAAATATGAAATAAATGAAAGAAATGGGCTGTTAGGGACCTTAGTGAAATTCAGCCAAGCATGGGTGTAGTGAAATTTTGAATATTTTGTGTTTTGTGAAATAGGGACTAAATTGTGAAAAATATGAAATGCCAGAGGCAAAAGTGTAATTTGCCCATTTTTGTATTTTTGGATTAAATTGAATGAATATGTTAATCAAAAATTTAAATTTGTATTAATTTAGATTAAGAAAAGAGGAAATCGAATTTGGATCGGGGGAAATCTAAAGTTGTCGAATAGTCGTCCTGGTGCTCTCGTCGTTGTCCGAGGTAAGTTCATAAGTAAATAAATGTCGTTAAATTCGATTGTATATATTCTAATTGTACCAAATTGAATTATTAATTGTATATATATGTTCAAGCCAAATTTGTACAAGTATGGGGAAAGTATTTACGAGCTTGAATTGATCGAGTTATGACGTTCGAAAGCCCCGCATGAACCTTAGAAATAGTTAGGATACAAATGTCACGACATAGGATTTTGATTTGTGATTCATGTAAGACCACGTCTAGGACGTTGGCATCTATTTTGTGATTTACATGTAAGACCATGTTTGGGACATTGGCATCATATATGAGTTCGTGTAAGACCCTGTCTGGGACTGTGGCATCGATAATTGATCACATGTAAGACCTCGTCTGGGATGTAGGCATTGTATGAGCTATTTGAACTATCCAAGTATCCTTATTAATTTCGAATGGTTCCATGGGCAATATCGAGTAATGATCGGATGTGAAATCGAGCTAAGAGGTCAGGTATGTGCTAAGTTAAATGTTTGGGAAAATAAGGTAAGTGTGTACTTGTGATATATATATGAAATATGCATTATAAAAAGTTAGAATTATATATGTTTATGAGTATATGTATATTCGGCCATTGACATTAAAATGTTAATGTTTATGAGATATGTTTGAGTTTGCAAGCATGATACATGTACATTTGGTTAAGGTTTGTCTGGTTTGGTTTAATTTAATTGAATTATGTATGTTATTAAAATAAATACCTGCTTATGACTTACTAAGCTATTTAAGCTTACTGTGTGAATGTTTGTTCATTTTTTTATAGATTTTTGGAAGCTAGTTACGAGCTCGAGGATCGTCAGAGAAATCCGTCACACTATCGATTGCTATTTTAGTATTTTAAAAGCTTGAATTATGAACCTATGGCATGTATAGGCTAGCATTTGTTTTGGTTCGTTTTGAAAGTATATATATGTATAAGCTAGTCTTAATGTGTTTGAGTTTGAAAGTGTAAATAAAAAGCCAAGGGAAAATGGCTTGATCATTATGCTTATGTTCGATTATATTTGATCATGGTTTAAGCTCATTCTGGTAAGTATGTTATATGACATGTATGAATGGTGTTTGGTTATACGTCTTGATTTGAGTAATGATATGAATAACTTATAACTAGCTCATTCAATAAGCTTGGTATATAGTTTGATTTGCATATGTGGTTAGTCTTGTGATTCAGCTTTATAATGGAGTAAATGATGAATTTATAGCCAATTGTATAATAGTTATTTTGGTTCAATTATATTGGTTAAGTACGCACATATCATATGTTTGAATGAATAAGTTTTATGTACCGTTCAGGATGGATGTGGTATGAATTTTTAGAGGTTAAATAGATGACCAATTTTAGAGTTAAACGATATGGATTAGCATATGAATTTTGACATGATATATAGCATAAGAAGTTGGTATATTTGAATTCGATTAATGTACTTGAATATGACTATTTGAATATTGAATTATGTAATGTTAAAATTGATGGTTCCATGCAAATTAGGTAAGTTTGATTTTTCTTTTGTAATTTAATGATAAAGTTTACTAAGGAGGAATAGATAAAAACATAGGTTACTTTGATAGCCGTATGGATGAGTAGTGATTTGGTTGTACATTTGTGAAAATTTAATTAGTTGTTTAGCATAGGAAATAGGTAGATTGAAATGGTTACATTTGTAATTAAATTTCGATCTTTTGGAAATATTTGTATGTACTTGTATAACTTTTGCCCATTTTTCCGTGTAGTATAATTCAACTTAAGCTAATATGTGCATGTACAAAGCTTATAAATAACATATATTGATATTTGTTAATTTTATGATTTGATAGGGCTGGTTGTGGTTTAAATATACACAAGTGGGTAAGTTTTATAATGGATGTATTGCTGTAAATTGAGTATATGGAAGTGACATATGATAGATGATTAAGTAGGTGTCCAAAGGCTTTACTATATAGCCATAAGATTTGGCTAATGGAAATATAATGTATATGTATTACAATATGATGTTTTATAATAGTAAAATATGTTTGGTTAGTTGGTTAAGTAGTACGCATGTATGAATGTTATAAATTTGTGATGTATGGTTTGAATGTTGTTATTATAAAGCATGTATAATATTGACCTAATGCATGTTAACTGTTTTGAATTTTGGGAATAGATTATTGATTTTGAAATGGGTGTGTTATGAAGTACGATTTGCTTATATGTGAAGTGGCTAGTGAAATATGATTAGTTTTGGTTGGTTACGTAATTAATATGTGCAAATTTAGAATTATATGATTGAACTAATGATTTCTACTCGAGCTTTAAAATTCTTGGAAATAAACTGATATATATATTTTTGAACTTTTAAATGTATTATATGGACGTGTTGAGTTGTGTTTCGTTCGGTAATGCCTTGTAACCTTAATCTGACGACAGATAGGGGATAGGGGTTAGGAGTGTTACATGTAACATGATGTTATAAAAAGATTGATGAATTAAATGATGTACTTATATATGGGATGTGACAACCCGTTTTAGACCCTAATCGGAACGGTGGTTTCGGAACCACGAAACTGAGTCAGAAAAATAATTAAATATTATTATCTGTGTTCATTATATGTGAATTAGCATATGTGAAGATTTCGCACGAAAATGTGATCGTTTGGGTGTTTAATTAATAAGAAAGGATTAAATTAATTTCTATGTTTTATTATGTGAATTTCCATGTGTGAAAAAAAAATTGATGCTTTAATTTTGTTATTTGGATGTCAAATTATAAAAAGGGACTCAATTGATAAACCATAAAAATGTGATAGGTAAAAGTTGAAGTGGCCAAATTGTATATGGATAGCATCATAGAGGACTTGCATGTCAAATGGACCACTATGATTATAGAGGACGGTAATGATGATGAAAAAATTTGGCATTTTGTGTATTGTATATTAGTGAAATAATATTAAATAGTTTTATATTAGAAAACCATGAATTAATAATAGAAAAAGGGTGATAAAAACAAAGTTTCTCATTTTTTTTGTCTCCCCTTTTTGCCGAAACTAAACAAGAAATTGAAGAAAGAACACCTAAGGCATTCGGCCATCTTGTGTTGGGAATTAAGGTATGATTTCATATGTTTTTCTTTGGATTTTGAGAAATTTAAATTGGTTTTGAAGCTCCTAACATGACCCATGTGTATGATTTTGTGTTTGTGATGCATGAAGCATTCGGTCATGAGCTCAATGGGTTACATTGTGTATGTTTTGATAATTTGTAAGGAGAAATGTTTCTAATTGAGTATGAACAAACTAAATTACTATATGTGGATCAAATGAGCTTGAGTAGTCGGCTAATGAAGTTAAGTATATGAATTAGGAGCATGAGTCCATTCGGCAATTTAAGATAAATTTTGAAATAATGCTTAACATTAGTAGTACTTGTTTAATTGGCAAATTGAGCTTAGAATGGATGAATTTATGAGTTTGGGACAAAGTATATATATATTCGGCTATGAATTTTCGTGTTTAATTTTTAATGTTGATGTTTCAAATTGAAAATGGAAGTTAGTTGAGTATAATACTTGCTTAATAATGAAAAGAACATGAGCTTAATGCTCAAATAGCATTCGGCTTTGGACTAAGTTAAATTAGTTAGAAAATGAGTTCCAAGATAGTGAATTTTGTGTTAAAAGAGGGATTTAGGTTGTATATATGTGATTAGATTGAATACAAGAGGCTATGTTATCTAATTGAGGGATTCGGCCATAGTATTATAGTGAATAATAATTTGAACAAGGGTTTTAATTGTATGATAGGTTTTCGGCTATGATTGATTGGATAATAAATTGGTGTGGATGCTTTGAATGAGATATGTACAATTATAAGTTAAATTTACGGTTTGTTAAATTTGTCCTTATCATTGCCGAATGAGTTTAATGGCTAAAGAAAATTGTTAAGTGCTTAGTTAATGTGCATTCGGTCATTTAGGATGAGTATACATTTGATAATGTTTTGATGCTTTGAAATGGAATTTAATTATTAAGTGAGTTCTAAGCTTGTTGAATTTTGAGATGTGATTGGGAGTAAATTTGACATGAGCATATTTTGCTAATGACATATTGATAAATGTTGAGTTATGATACCATGATATTAACTTAATTATCAAGTTGCCGAATGTGCTTATAAGTAAGTGAAGTTATGTTATAATTGAACTAAGTGTGGCTAGTAAAGCCTATTTAGTTCTCTTGTTATGTTTGACCATAAATATGTCTGAGTGATTCTGATTATAGCTTAACGTTTAGTTAAGCATAATTGATGCTTTAAATTATATAGTTGTATAATCGAATTTGTTTTGGTTGAGTGTTACTTTGTTAAAGGATTTTTATTATTAAGCTTAAAGGCATTCGATCATGAGATGGATTAAGGTGAATAAATGTTTATTTGTTTGTTTGAATTGAGCTCAAGAAAAAAAGGAGCTAAATTCGGAAAGGGGGAAAGCAAAAGTAGTTGATTAATCAATCCGTAATTGTGCAATGACATTCAAGGTAAGTCCTTAAGTAATTAAATTTGATTTGCTGCACGCTTAAGATTATATAATATGATAAGTAATTATTTGACGTTTACAAGTTCGATTTGTAATAAGTATATTGAATTTAGGCTATAAAGCCGAATATGAAATGTATGATTTATGTATATAATGTGGCTGAATGACTATTAAGTAATGATGTGAAAGTGTGTAATATGTGTATACAATTTTATTGTACTTGTTTGTATAAAGTCGAATGTGAATTGAATGGTATATATGTGGTGACCGAATAGCTATTATGAAACAAAATCAAAGAATGGGATATTTGTATAATAGATGAATTGTGATTATTGTTCCTACTTGATCGAGGTTGTGTGTGAAATAATTTGTGAATATGGCATATAGCCGAATGGTTATTAAAAGTGAAACTAGGATAGTGAAAAGATTATGTGTTCTTTGTGTATGATTATTGAATCGAAAGTTAAAGGGTAGGTGTACATTTTGTGCTTATATTCGAATGAAGCAATTGAATTACTAATGTGATATGTTATGTGAAATGTGTTAACATGTGAATAAATATGCAAGACACTGGAAATGTATCCGGGTTAAAGTCCCGCAGGCTTCGTGCTGGAAATGTATCCTGGCTAAAGTCCCGCAGGCTTAGTGCTGGAAACGTATCCGGGCTAAAGTCCCGCAGGCTTCGTGCCGGTAATATAATTTCGGGTTTTATACCTAGCAGGCCAAGTGCCAATGAATTTGATAAAAGTATACAATTACAAGATCCTACACTAAGATGACAAATTGAAAGTGTATTACATATTAAGTTGGCCAGGTATGTATCATGTACTCGTATGCGATTTTGATTTGAATTAAATTATAAATGTATAAAGTGATGCATCTGTGAATAAGTGTTATGACTATAAATGTGATCGTGATACATTCGGTAAATGTGTGAAGTTATGTGAAGTGATTCTATGTTTATATTCAAATATAAACACTTGATCCTTGTGGAAAGGTTTGTGGAAGTATATGATTTTATTTTTAGGTGATTACGATCATGGAAAATTAAATGTGAATATGATATTGTTTTTTATTCATTTCAATTGAACTAAAGTTGATAGTGAAGCATTTTAATGCCTATGTTATATGAGTTCGATCTTGAATGACATGATATACATGTTTAAATAATTTGAATGCAAGGAATGTGTGAAAGAGCAAATTTGTAATAAATCTGCTTGGGATAGCAACAGTAGCATGATTTTGGAAAATCACCATAAATTGTGAAAATTGAATTAGAAGTTGAATAAATTATGTAATTAAATCTTAATGAGTCTAGTTTCTTATAAAAGAAACCGTGTAAGCAAAAGAATTGTAGATAATGATATATTTGAAGTGGCGTGAGATAGAGTCAAAATGACTTCAAAATCCCATGTTCTGTTTTTAGAAAATCATTGTAAATTGTACAATGATTATTATAAGATAAAATTTATATTGTTAGACTCCTTAATGAGTCTAGTTTCAAATGAAATAAATGAGAACATATTTTGAATTCTGTACAATGAGAAATCTTATTTATAGTGAAGAATGGTCAGAATAGTCAAACAGTGAAACAGTGGAAAATTTAAGAAAAATCTGGTATTGATTGGTCGAACCAAAAATTCTGAAAATTTTATGGATATAAGATATATGAGTCTATTTTCAGAGAAAGTTAACGGCACATGATTTGGAGTTTTTTAGCTGTAGTTATAAATAATTTAGTGACTGCTGCTCAGAAAGACAGCTTGTAGTGATTATGTGATTATGTTGTGAACATTGAATAAACTTGGTCAGATGTATGTAGTCCATGTGAAAATGAGACGTGATAAATAACAGATAAATATATGATATATGTGCTTGACATGTGACCTTGTGGTTCCATGAATCAAACATGGAAAAATATGACATGTTTTGGTTGGTATGTAATGGATATGTGCAAGTTTTGTTCATACGAATGAATTGTGATTATCACACGAATTTAAAATCATAGTCATAAGTTATTTGTAAATATAAATAAGTGAAGCTATTTAATAAGGTTATATGAACTTAAGAGTACTATGAATGTATATGTAATTGAGATTATTTTTCAATTCGGATTAGTGATATGGAATTTCCATAATCATTGAAATGATTTATTTGCTTAAGGCTTACTAAGCTTTCAAAGCTTATTCTGTGTGTTTTTCCTATGTCTATAGGGCTTCAGAGAAATTGCTTGGGTTGGAAGTCGAGGAGATTTCATCACACTATCGAGTTATCATGTAAGTAGTTAAAGTTTGTATATCATTAAGGTTTAAGGCATGTATAGAATAGACTAATAGTGGAAGGATATTTTGGTTAACGTATTTAAGCCATGCGAATATGGTATCTTTTGGATGTTTAATTTTATAAGTTTGAAATTCGATCTTTGGTTGTGTGTAGCATTTATTTAAATAAATAATCTTTATTTCAAGAGAATGTTCACAATTTTACTGTTAAGATCTATTTTCTGATTTTCGGTAATGCCTTGTCCTATTCCGGCGATGGTTACGGGATAAGGGTGTTACATGGGAAATCTACTTATGTTATGGATTGACTCATTTGTATGATGGACAAGTGCACTAACTTGTGATTTGATGATGTTGTTTAGTCTTATACTAAGCATTTGGAAACGGTAAGTATGCTAATGGAATGAAACATGATGATGAATTAAATTTTTTGTTTATATATATATATAGTTGATTTCATATGTATCATGAACAAGGATGCTAACTTGTGAGCTTGATGGTGTTATATAGGCTTTATTAGTCTTATGGCATTGGTAAAGGTTTAAAATTATTTTATAAAGTTCATTATTGAAATGATATATTATGTTTAAAGTTTATACGAGCTTACTAAGCATTCATTGCTTACGTATTTATTTTCCTTTACTTTACAGATTATCAGAAGCTCGATCGGTTCGAAGTTCGTCAGAGATCTATCACACTATCTAGTGGGAAATTTGATAGTTCTTGAGTAATTTTGCTAAGGTTTATAATGGCAAGTATAGGGTACTTTGTGATGGTATTTTGGTGTATGTGTTAATAGTGTTTTGGCATGTATAAGCTTTGGAAAGCTAGGTTGGTTTGGTACATTTTGATGCCTTACCAAGTTATGTGATATTGGTTACTTTGATGTGCTCGTTTTTAAGGTTATCTTGGCATGTTGATAATGACTTGAAAATGATTACTAAAGACATTGTTAAGTTCAACTATAAGCTAAGTTATCATGTATGGAAATAACAATATTATCATGTATAGGTCTATTGTATTGATGGCTCATGGTAACATTAATGGTTGTTTTATTATGCTTGTGTCTTTGAAGTTTACATTATATGATGGACTTTTAATGCTTGTTAAGTAAAGTCATTTTAACCACTTTTAGTTATTGAAAGGTATGGTCCTTTGGTAGGCTTATAACGGTTGAGAATGGATAAATTGAGATATGTTTTGGTAAGGAATTAAGCTAGATTATGATATTTGGAATAAAGTAAGGTTGACTTATGTTGGCATGTTATGTTTTGGTATGTTTGTGGTGCCTTTGAATGGCATATTGGTTAGGTAAATCAGAATGCTTGAAATTGTATGTTTATGCAATTCTGAATGGTGTTTGAACCTTTTGATTGTGTGCACAAATGGTTTATAAAGTTATGCATGAAATGGTATTGGAAATGACTTGATTTTAGGTAGAGTTGGGTCCACACGGCCTAAGACACGGGCGTGTGACTCAGCCATGTGAGACATATGGCCTGGCAACATGACCGTGTGTCATCTAATGATTTCTTTAGAGTGCAAGTCAGTAGGTTACACGGCCTAATACACGAGCGTGTGTGATGCAAGCTTGGCCAAAGAGCTAGTTGCCGAACCCTTAGAGCTGTCGTTGGGACCAATCACCTGAGCTCGAGCAAAGAGGTTCCAAGAGACTATTTCAATCTACATAGATCGAGCTTGGAAAGAAGGAGTGTTTGGCCAGCAAGTGGCCAACTCAACAAGCTCATTTTGCAATGTTCTACAAGCTGACTTAGTTCGTTTCGGCTCAAAGGAGCTCAATTCGACACCAAGCTAGCTCATTGGGCTGATTTCAATTTGTTTAGTTAATGCATTTATGTTGCTGGAATAAACTTAATTAGTTGTTGTAACGCCCCAAAAATCTCAAAACCCAAAAATCCCGAAATCTCAAACTTTTTTTGTTTTCGATTTTGATAAAAATTGTGTTTTATATTTCTGGACCAGTGATAATTATAGTTGGTCTTAATTCAAACTTAGGGGTAAATGAAATTATAGTTTAATTATTAAAAGAATTAGGGTTGGCAAGTAGTTGTGCTTTTAAACAAAGTTAGGGGAAAATAGCATCAAAAAGCCCTGTGGAGGAGTGGCTAAGTGACGCCACTTAGGGTGTAGGGAGGTGGCATTAATAGCTAGCAAGGAAGTCCAAGGTTCGAACCCTAACTTAGTGTTTTTTAGAAGTTAAATTTTAGCCTTCTAGAAGAATGGAAGTGGTGTGAAAGTGGACTCTAAGGGAAGTGTTCAGGAGAGAAATTTAAGGAAGGGATAAAGGGGTTATCGGGAGAAAAATGAGGAGATGAGAAGGGAGAAGTGATGGAGCCGAATGGGGAATTGGTCATGGGAAAATTCGGCTATAAGACTTATAAATAGGTGCCGAATGCTAGGGTATGAAGCTAATGCCGAGTTTCCTCCACCCTGTTGCAAGAAACTCTTTTCTAAAAGCCGAAAACTCTCTACCTTCTTTTCTTTTTCTTCTCCCTTGTGCAGAATTCTATTTCTCCTCTACTCAATATTTTCTTTGCTTTAGACGATTCTTCTTTCTCTATTCTTTGGTGCCAAGTAATCAACTGTTTCCATTCAAATCTCTAAGATCTGAATATCCTTTGGCCGAATACCCTTGGTGCCGCCACTACTCTTTCCACCCAGTCGATTCTAGTGTAAGTGTTCGCTCTCCCAATCGGTTTTTGATAAGTATCGAGTATTCAATTCCTCACTTCTTTCTAATCGACTTTGGTAGGGAATTAGTGTCAGATATCGGTTTTGGATTCTTGTCGATTTGCTCTTCAGATCTAAGAGATATACGTGATTAGTGACCAAAGTAGAAGCTAGGAAAGGCGTAGCGTTCAGGTAAGGTTAAGGTGAGATTCTGGCTTTTGGTAAAGTATTCGATAATTATGTGAGATTAATCTTTGAGTGATATCAATTGTAGGTTTGGGCTACGGAAATCGCAGCATGCTTGCCTACCAGGTGTGTACATACACAGCACACACACAATGAATCGGCAAAAGTCGAAAAGCTAAAAAGCCGAAATGCCGAAATGCCTAAAAGTCGAAAGTTTGGCTATGAATTTGTATGTGAGCATGCATATGAATGTGACAGGGCCTAACGGGCCATATAAATGTAATTTGGGCCTAATGGGCCATATACTGGTGATTTGGGCCTAATGGGCCGTACGAAAATGATTGGGCTTAATGGGCCAGATACAGGCATGTGAAATTGTTTGGGCTTTGTAAGTGGTTTTTGGCCTAGTATATGATATCCACATAAGACTTAATTAATATATTGCGACCGTGTGGCAACGGGTATATGCATGTCTAGGATTGGATCTAGGGAGAGCTTGGTACTTAAGCGGTCTTAATGACCCACCTCCTATTCTTTGGAATCCTACTTGGTGCATAGTATTAGTTCATCTTAGCTCACGGGACTTGTTAACTGGCCAAGATAAGTGAAAACCGTAATTAAGGGAAAATTATCGAAATACCCCTAAGGGCGAAAATGACTAAAATACCCCTTGGTGTTGAATGTAAGTTTTGTGGATGCGACATGCATACATATGATATTCTGCTTAGGTTGCATATGGGTTGGGAATTATGGAACGGAGGAAGTATATGAGGATCGCATGGTTGTTTGACAATCGTGGATCCACTGACGACTTTTAAAGCCCAATATGTAAATGAAGGTAGTTCCACAACTAAAGGTGTTTTAAACAAGGCTTTCGTAACTGAAGGTGTTTTTTTAGTTAATTAAGGTTTCTTTTACTTTAAGATGGGTTTTCAATGAAAACACGGTTTTCACTAAAACACTTCAATGTGACACACTAGATTCGGCCATAGCATCTAGGTCGAGTTTAGGGTGTTACATTTAGTGGTATCAGAGTCCAGGATACAAAACTCGGGCTGTGAATTGGGCCTTATTATTATTTAGTTTCTTTTTCTACTTATTATTTGGATTTTAAAAAAATATTTTGGATCGCGATGCTTTGGAAAGAGAAATCTTTCTGAGCGGCACACTGAGTCTCCAACGTCGAGCCAAGTAAGTATTTTTATTTAAGTTTGTTTAAATTGTTATATAGTAGATAGTTAGAGGGCTATTCTAGATGATGGTTAGAATGGAACCAAAGCCCGTAGGATCTGGAAACTGTAGAGGATTTTTGAAAACGATCTTCTCTTTAAATATTTCCATAAAACATCGGTGTAATTATTAAACTAACTAAAATTTCATAAAATTTCTAATCCAGATAATACGCGAATCGACGATAAGTGCTAGAAGAGGTGCAAGAGGTCGTGGCCGAGGCCGTGGAAGCATTAGGGCTGAATCGTCGGCATTGGGCCATATGCCCGATATTGGAGTAAAAGAGGCTGCAGCCTCACCGGTGGATGGGAATGGACCGTATGATCAGGCTGCGGGAGAAGATGCATTGTCGCAGGCAATGCTAATGATTTTAGAAAGGGTCGCTGGGCCAAACAATGGCAGCAGAAATTGGGGGTCCATTTCGAAATGACTTTGATCGAACGGGGCTGAGATCTTCAAGGGCGTGGCTGGCGTGGCTCCTAATGTGGCGGAATATTGGTTGGAGGCCACTGAAAGGGTAATGGAGGATTTGGTGTAACATCCTGAAATATGGCCTAAACGGAATAGTGGTTGCGAAACCACAAATCCGAGGTAGAAAAATTTATTTTATTATCATTTTAAGGTCTATGGAATGATTTCATGATTGTGTGAAAATTTCGTTTAGAAATTTTATCGATAGAGGGTCCAATTTGATATTTAGGGACTAAATCGAATAATTTGCAAAACTTGCATTCTAGAAGTTTTAGTATGAAATTACTTTGGAATATTAATGAGGAGGTCTTAAATAGCAATTTGACCAATTTCTAAAATTGTGGACAAAAATAGGCTTGTACATGAAAATTTTCAAAGAAATGTATTAAGGGTATTTTGGTCATTTGGTAATTAAAAGATTAAAAAAAGGAAAAAGATGGCAAAATACGTCCATCTTCTTCATTAGGATGAAAATTAAAGGGTTCTCCATAGCTAAGGTTTGTTTCAAGCTTCCAAGCTCCATAGTAAGTGATTCCAAGCCCCGTTTTTAATGTTCTTTACGTTTTTGAAATCCCGGTAGCTCGGATTTAGCTTATGCTAGCAATAATTCAACCTAGGGTTCATATTTGGAAAAATACCAATAGGTGAAATTTGTGTATTTTGGTGTTTTATGATAGAATATGAGGTTTTAAATTATGTTAAACAACTTGTGCTACTCGGTTTTAAGTGAAAATGAGTAAAAGGGCTTAATCGGTAAAAATACCTAATAGTCATAAGTACATGTTAGAGTGAGAATTTGATGTTGTCATAGAAGGGAAAGATGATGAACATGTCATAAAACATACGAAAATAGGATGAAGTTTAATTTCCGAGCCTTGGGGAAAAAGTGTAAATATGTAAAAGTTTAGGGGCGAAAATGTAATTTTTCCAAAGTTTGGGTCAAGGACTGTTTTAATAAATGTGAGTATTAAATAAGCTAATTTTTTTTTATTATAGATCAAGAAGAACAAAATCCGGAGTTAGACCGGGGAAAGAAAAAGATAGTGGACTAAATCGATATAGTTGATTGTATTTTGTTTCGAGGTAAGTTTGTGGTAAATAAATGCAATATTCTATTATTTTATGTTAATGTTGTTAATTTCCAGCATGTGTAAATATATTTTATGAAATTATTCAAAAAAGACTCAAGCATGAATTGACGGAGAAGTAATTTCAGAAAGTTCCGGTTGAACCTTAGGAATGTGTAGGATACAAATGTCATGACATTAGGGTTTAAGGATACCATGTAAGACCATGCCAAGGCATGGCAATTGGTAAGGTTTCTAAGGCAAGGAAATCATGTAAGACCATGTCAAGACATGGCATCAATAAGTTACTATAAGGCAAAGGTCCCATGTAAGACCATGCCAAGGCATGGCATTGGTTAGTTCATAAGACAAGGCTACCATGTAAGACCATGTTAAGACATGGCAATGGTAAGTTTCAAAAGGATACCACGTAAGACCATGACAAGTCATAGCAATGGTAAGGTACCCGTGTATCCTTAGTATTCCAAGTGGTTCAACGGGAAAATTTAAAGAGAATATCAAGGTAAGGTAAGACGAGTTATATTAAAAAGGTAAGACAAGTTCATGCTAGAAGAGCAAAGGTAAATACATAATGTTCATTTATGCTTGATAAGGAAAAAGGTAAGTAAAATGTATTAATAAATTTGATTAAATAAGTAAGTATTTAAGTAAGTGAGTAAGTGAAGAAGTTTAAAATATGTCCATGACAATTAATGAAGTTGCATTAAGTAGTATCATGCCAAGTAGTAAGATAATTCTTATGAATGTTGTTATTTATTTGCATGCGAACTTACTAAGCTTAATGCTTACCCCTTTTATTTTCCTTCTTTTATAGTTTTGTGAAGTTAACTCGGGGATCGTAAAGTACGTCGGAGGTCCGGGCACACTATCACGAGGATTATTTTGTTATAGCTAGACGTTTCATTTTGAGTATGGCATGTATAGCATCGTAGCCATTTTGTGTGTATGACCTTATGATATGGTTGATGAATGGTATGTAAATGCTTGATAATGATTAGCTGTTGGAATGGCTAATCAATGACATGTTTGGTGTTATGTATGCCTAAATGCTAGTTGTTCCATGGAAATCATGAAAAAAGTGAAATTAGCTTTAAAATAGTATCGGACAGCAATAATAACGTGAATTTGGAAAATCACTAAAAATAGTATAAATGAATTTAGATAGTGAATGAGATATATAATTAAAGCTTGATGACTCTATTTTCATATGGATGGAATAAAACAGGTATATGAGTTATATTTTATAAGATATTTAAATTTTTGTGAAACAGGGCCAGAGCGATTTCTGGATCCCCTGTTCTGACTTTGGAAATTCACAAAAAATTGTACAAAGATAATTAGAAGTCATGATTTATATGTACAGATTTATTATTTAGTCTAGTTTTAGGAGAAACAAACGGCATAATAATTGAAATTCTGTACAGGGAGATATTTGATTCGTAATACACAGGGGTTTGAGTAGTTGAACCCTGAAATAGGGGAGACTTTAAATAATAAAATGTACTATTTGGCCTGACCAAAAATTATAGAAACAAATTAGTTGATAGATATATGAGTCTAGTTTTAGGGAAAATTTACAGAATTGGATTTCGAGTTTTGTAACTCGAGATATGAATTTTTAAGCGACTGTGATGCAGTTAGCCAGCTTGTCTGGAAGTTCTAAAATAAATTGTTTGAGCTGTTTAATTAATGAATTAAGTCCGTTAACACCTCGTGCTCGACTCTGGTGACGGTCTTGGGTTCGGGACATTACATTTATTGGTATCAGAGCAAAGGTTTAGTCGGTTCTCGAAATATTTAGTATGAGTAAGAGTCTAGCTATACATGCCATACTTATGTGTTGATAGTGTGACGACTCCTGACGATTTTAAAATGTTTTCTTTTATAGTTATGGATCCCGAACAAGCTGGTGCAGATGATGTAGAGAGTAACGTACCCACTCCGGCAGAAGGGACGGTGCCACCAAATAGTAGTGAAAGGCCCGTTACAGTTAGTCAGGGAGGAGGGGCTCAAGAAGCCTTCTTCCAAGCTATGATTGAATGGTTTGCCGAATTCGTTCGAACGAATCCGGCTATTAGACCTCCACCTCCTCATGATCATCAGACCACTCATGTAGCTCCCCCAGTCACAGGTGCGGTTATAAGAGAAAAACTACCAATTGATAAAATCAAAAAACAAGGAGCCGAAGAGTTTCGAGCTACGAAAGATGATGATGCAGAAAAGGGAGAATTTTGGCTTGAGAATACTATCAGAGTCTTTGATGAGTTATCCTGCACACCTAAGGAATGTATGAAATGTGTTGTATACCTCCTTAGAGATTCGGCCTACCATTGGTGGAAGACACTTGTATCAGTTGTACCGAAAGAGAGAGTCACTTGGGACTTCTTTTAGGAGGAATTCTATAAAAAGTACATCAGTCAGAGGTTTGTTGACCAGAAAAGAAAAGAGTTTCTAGAGTTGAAACAGGGCAATATGATGATGGATGAATATGAGCGCGAGTTTGTTAGACTCAGCAATTATGCTCGAGAGTGTGTGTCTACAGAGGCTATTATGTGCAAAAGATTTGAGGATGGGCTTAATGATGATATCTGATTGTCTGTTGGTGTACTAGAAATAAAAGAGTTTCTTATCCTAGTTGATTGAGCCTGTAAGGTAGAGGAGCTGTTAAAAAGAAAGAGCAAAGTTGAAATTGAGACGCAAGACACGAAGAAAAGACTAATGAGCAAGTCATTTCAGTCTACATCCAAGAGGCCTAGAGAGTTCTCCACTAGATCTAATTTTTCAGCTGGATATTCTAGCCGAAACAGAGGCAGAAGATTTATGAGTTCGAAAGCTCAGACCACTTCGGTTGCAAGTGTTGGTAGTGTTCAACCTGATAGACCAAAGTGTCCCCGATGTGGTCGACATTACCCAGGTTAGTGTTGAGCAACTGAGATAGGTTGTTTCCGATGTGGTGCACCAGACCATTTTATTCGGGAGTGTCCCGAGATGATTAAAAGGGAAGCAATACTGAGTGTAAGATCAGGAAAACCTCCTGTCAAAGGCAGAGCACTGAGAAATCTGGGTGCTGGGGCAAATAATAGAGGTGCATCTAGAGATTTAGTAGTGAGGCCAGATGTTAGAGCACCTGCGAGGACTTATGCTATCCGTGCTCGCGAAGAGGCATCCTCCCTCGATGTAATTACGGGTACATTTTCTCTCCATGATACTAGAGTTATTGCTTTGATTGATCCGGGTTCAACCCATTCATATGTTTGCATGAAATTGATGCCTAGTATGAGTATGTTTATAGAATCTACAGAATTTGTGATTAAAGTATCGAATCGATTAGGCAAGCATGTATTAGTAGATAAAGTATGTAGAAATTGCCCTTTGATGATTAGATGCTACTATTATCTGGCCGATCTCATGCTATTTCCATTTGATGAGTTTGATGTAATTCTTGGTATGGATTGGTTGACTACACATGATGTGATAGTGAATTGTGGAAACAAATTCATTGAGTTGAAGTGTGAAAATGGTGAAATTCTTCGGGTTAGTTCAGAAGAGTCAGATAGTTCATTTGCCATAATTTCTGTTATGTCTGCTCAGAAATATTTAAGAAAAGGATATGAAGCTTATGTTGCTTTTGTGTTGAACACTAAAGATCCAGAATTGAAAATTTAATCAATACCTGTGGTATGTGAGTTTCCCGATGTATTTTCGGAAGAACTACCAGGTTTGCTTCCGTTAGAGAAGTTGAGTTTGGTATTGACTTGATTCCAAGTACCACGCCCATTTCTATTGCTCCTTATAGAATTGCCCCGTTAGAATTGAAAGAATTGAAAGCTCAGTTGCAGGAATTAACAGATAAAGGTTTTGTAAGACCCAGTAGTTCACCATGGGGTGCACCAGTGCTATTTGTGAAAAAGAAAGACGGATCGATGAGATTGTGCATAGATTATTGGCAACTTAACAATGTAACAGTAAAGAACAAGTATCCATTGCCTAGAATTGATGATCTGTTTGATCAATTGAAGGGAGCCACTATGTTCTCCAAGATAGATTTGAGATCCGGATACTATCAGTTGTGAGTTAAAGAGTCAGATGTCCTGAAGACTACTTTCCGGACTAGGTATGGTCATTATGAGTTCCTTGTGATGCCATTTGGCTTAACTAATGCTCCTGCCATTTTCATGGACTTAATGAACCAAATTTTCAGACCGTACTTGGATAAGTTTGTAGTTGTGTTCATTGATGATATCTTGATTTATCTCATGATGAGACTGAGCATGCAGAGCATTTGAGAACATTTTTACAAATTCTGAGAGATAATCAGTTGTATGCCAAGTTCAGCAAAAGTGAGTTCTGGTTACGAGAAGTGGGTTTTCTTGGACATATTGTCTCAGGTGAAGGTATCAAGGTTGATCCGAGCAAGATTTCAGCCATTGTTGATTGGAAGCCTCCTAGAAATGTATCAGAAGTTAAAAGTTTTCTTGGTCTTACAGGATATTATAGACGATTTGTAGAGGGATTTTCCATGATAGCTACCCCGCTGACAAGATTGCTGCGAAAGGATGTCAAGTTTGAATGGACTGAGAAGTGTCAACAGAGTTTTGACAAGTTAAAAACATTGTTGACTAAAGCTCCTATTTTAGTACAACCAGAACCAGGTAAGGAGTTTGTGATTTACAGTGATGCATCCATGAATGGACTTGGTTGTGTACTTATGTAGGAAGGGAAGGTAATTGCTTATACCTCTAGACAGCTAAAGCCACATGAGAAGAACTATCCGACACATGATTTAGAGCTAGTTGCCATTGTTTTTGCGCTGAAGATTTGGAGACTTCATTTGTACGGTGAGAAGTGCCACATATTCACTGATCACAAAAGTTTGAAATATTTGATGACTCAAAAAGATTTGAATTTGAGGCAAAGAAGATGGTTAGAGTTAATTAAAGATTATGAGCTAGTGATCGATTATCACCCAGGTAAGGCAAACGTTGTTGCTGATGCTTTGAGTAGGAAATCTTTGTTTGCATTAAGATCTTTGAACACTAGTCTAGCCTTATCAGATGATGGTTTTATCTTAGCTGAGTTGAGAGCTAAACCGATGTTTCTTGAAGAAATTTGTGAAGCTCAGAAAAATAACAGTGAGTTATTAGCCAAAAGAGATCAGTGTGAGTCGAATATAGAGTCAGATTTTCAGATCAGTTCTGATGGTTATTTGATGTTCAGAGACAAGGTATGCGTACCGAAGAATGATGAGCTTATTCGAAAGATCTTACAGGAAGGACATAGTAGTTCTTTGTCTATTCATCCAGGTAGTACAAAGATGTATAATGATTTGAAAAAAATGTACTGGTGGGTAGGAATGAAAAGGGACATTTCAGAGTTTGTTTCTAGATGCTTGATCTATCAGTAGGTAAAGGCCGAACATCAGGTATCTTCAGGTTTATTGTAACCTATGCTAGTCCCTAAGTGGAAATGGGATCGAGTTACTATGGATTTTGTGACAGGATTACCGTTGACACCGAGAAAAAAAGATGCAGTATGGGTTGTGATTGATAAGTTAACGAAGTCGGCTCATTTTATCCCAGTTTGTATGGATTATTCACTAGACAAGTTGGCCGAGTTGTATATTTCAGAGATAGTCAGACTACACGAGGTACCATTATTGATTATTTCAGACAGAGATCCAAGATTTACTTCACGGTTTTGGAAGAAATGACAGGAGGCTTTGGGCACAAAGTTGAGTTTTAGTACAACTTTCCATCCTCAAACCGACGTCAATCAGAGAGAGTTATTCAGGTACTTGAAGATATGCTTAGATGCTGTGTACTAGAATTTCAAGGCAGTTGGGAAAAATATTTACCATTAGTAGAGTTTGCCTACAACAATAGTTATCAGTTGAGTTTGAAGATGGCACCTTATGAAGCTTTGTATGGACGTAAATGTCGCACACCTTTGTATTGGATAGAGCTTAAGGAAAATCAGATTTACAGGGTTGATCTAGTTAAGGAAACATAAGAGAAAGTAAAAGTCATCAGAGATTGCTTGAAAGCAGCTTCAGACAGACAAAAGTCGTATGCAGATTTGAAGAGAAAAGAGATTGGGTATCAATTTGGTGACAAAGTGTTTTTGAAAGTATCCCCGTGGAAGAAAGTTCTCAGATTTGGCAAGAAAGGCAAACTAAGTTCTCAGATTTGGCAAGAAAGGCAAACTAAGTCCACATTTTATTGGACTGTTTGAAGTGATTGAAAGAGTCGGACCATTAGCATATCAGTTAGATTTGCCGATTGAGTTAGAGAAGATTCATAATGTATTTCATGTATCTATGCTACATCGTTATCGTTCAGATCTGTCACATGTGATTTCTCAGACAGAGGTTGAGATTCAGCCAGACATGACTTACAGTGAAGAACCGGAAAAGATTCTAGCTCGAGAGGTAAAGCAATTAAGGAACAAAAGTATTGCACTTGTGAAAGTACTATGGAATAGACATGGGGTAGACGAGGCTACATGGGAGCCCGAAGAGGCTATACGAAAACAGTACCCAAATCTCTTCACAGGTAAGATTTTCGGGGACAAAAATCCCTAAAGGGGGGAGAAATGTAACATCCTAAAATAGGGCTTAAACGGAACAGTGGTTGTGAAACCACAAATTCGAGGTAGAAAATTTTATTTTATTATCATTTTAAGGTCTATGGCATGATTGCATGATTGTGTGAAAATTTCGTTTAGAAATTTTATCGGTAGAGGGTCCAATTTGATATTTAGGGACTAAATCGAATAATTTGCAAAACTTGCATTCTAGAAGTTTTAGTATGAAATTACTTTGGAATATTAATGAGGAGGTCTTAAATAGAAAATTTACCAATTTCTAAAATTTTGGACAAAAATAAGCTTGTACATGAAAATTTCAAAGAAAGGTATTAAGGGTATTTTGGTCATTTGGTAATTAAAAGATTAAAAAAAGGAAAAAGATGGCAAAATATGTCCATCTTCTTCATTAGGACGGAAATTAAAGGGTTCTCCATAGCTAGGGTTTGTTTCAAGCTTCCAAGCTCCATAGTAAGTGATTCCAAGCCCCGTTTTTAATGTTCTTTACATTTTTGAAATCCCGGTAGCTCGATTTAGCTTATGCTTGCAATAATTCAACCTCAGGTTCATATTTGGAAAAATACCCATAGGTGAAATTTGTGTATTTTGGTGTCTTAAGATAGAATATGAGGTTTTAAATTATGTTAGACAACTTGTGCTACTCGGTTTTAAGTGAAAACGAGTAAAAGGGCTTAATTGGTAAAAATACCTAATAGTCATAAGTACATGTTAGAGTGAGAATTTGATGTTGTCATAGAAGAGAAAAATGATCAGCATGTCATAAAACATAAGAAAATAGGATGAAGTTTAATTTCCGAGCCTTGGGGAAAAAGTGTAAATATGTAAAAGCTTAGGGGCAAAAATGTAATTTTTCCAAAGTTTGGGTCAAGGACTGTTTTAATAAATGTGAGTATTAAATAAGCTAATTTTTTTATTATAGATCAAGAAGAACAAAATCCGGAGTTAGACCGGGGAAAGAAAAAGATAGTGGACTAAATCGATATAGTTGATCGTATTTTGTTTCGAGGTAAGTTTGCGGTAAATAAATGCAATATTCTATTATTTTGTGTTAATGTTGTTAATTTCCAGCATGTGTAAATTTATTTTATGAAATTATTCAAAGAAGACTCAAGCATGAATTGACGGAGAAGTAATTTCAGAAAGTCCCAGTTGAACTTTAGGAATGTGTAGGATACTAATGTCATGACACCAGGGTCTAAGGATACCATGTAAGACCATGCCAAGGCATGGCAATTGGTAAGGTTTCTAAGGCGAGAAAATCATGTAAGACCATGTCAAGACATGGCATCAATAAGTTACTATAAGGCAAAGGTCCCATGCAAGACCATGCCAAGGCATGGCATTGGTGAGTTCATAAGGCAAGGCTAACATGTAAGACCATGTCAAGACATGGCAATGGTAAGTTTCAAATGAATACCACGTAATACCATGACAAGTCATGGCAATGGTAAGGTACCCGTGTATCCTTAGTATTCCAAGTGGTTCAACGGGAAAATTTAAAGAGAATATCAAGGTAAGGTAAGGTACGACGAGTTATATTAAAAAGGTAAGACAAGTTCATGCTAGAAGAGCAAAGGTAAATACATAATGTTCATGTATACTTGATAGGGAAAAAGGTAAGTAAAATGTATTAATAAATTTGATTAAGTAAGTAAGTATTTAAGTGAGTAAGTGAAGAAGTTTAAAATATGTCCATGACAATTAATGAAGTTGCATTAAGTAGTATCATGCCAAGTAGTAAGATAATTCTTATGAATATTGTTATTTATTTGCATGCAAACTTACAAAGCTTAATGCTTACCCCCTTTATTTTCCTTCTTTTATAGTTTTGTCAAGATAACTTGGAGATCGTAAAGTATGTCGGAGGTCCGGGCACACTATCACGAGGATTATTTTGGTATAGCTAGACATTTCATTTTGAGTATGGCATGTATAGCATCGTAGCCATTTTGTGTGTATGATCTTATGATATGGTTGATGAATGGTATGTAAATTCTTGATAGTGATTAGCTGTTGGAATGGCTAACCAAGGACATGTTTGGTGTTATGTATGCCTAAATGCTAGTTATTCCATGGAAATCATGAAAAAAGTGAAATTAGCTTTAAAACAGTATCGGACAGCAATAATGACGTGAATTTGGAAAATCACTAAAAATAGTAAAAATGGATTTAGATAGTGAATGAGATATAAAATTAAAGCTTGATGAGTTTATTTTCATATGAATGGAATAAAACAGGTATATGAGTTATATTTTATGAGATATTTAAATTTTTGTGAAACAGGTCCAGAGCGATTTCTGGATCCCTTGTTCTGACTTTGGAAATTCACAAAAAATTGTACAAAGATAATTAGAAGTCATGCTTTATATTTACAGATTCCTTATTAAGTCTAGTTTTGTGAGAAACAAACGGTATAATAATTGAAACTCTGTATAGGGAGATATTTGATTCGTAATACATAGGGATCAGAGTAGTCGAACCCTGAAACCGGGGAGACTTTAAATAATAAACTGTACTAGTTGACCCGACCAAAAATTCTAGAAAAAATTATTTGATAGATATATGAGTCTAGTTTCAGGGAAAATTCACGAAATTGGATTTTGAGTTTCGTAACTCGAGATATGAATTTTTAAGCGATCGTGTCGATTAGTGACTTTGTCTGGAAGTTCTAAAATAAATTGTTTGAGCTGTTTAATTAATGAATTAAGTCTGTTAACACCTCGTGCTTGACTCTGGCAATGGTCTCGGGTTCGGGGTGTTACATTTGGACTGCTCACCTAAGCAAAAGTTGAAAGGGGCGGTGTCATCGCTTAGGGAGGAAGCCTACTAGTGGTGGTTGACAGTGAAAGAGGGCACCCAACCGGAGTGGGTCACCTGGGAGTTTTTCAAAGCTGCATTCCCAAGCTATGTGGATGCTAGGAGAAAGGAGTACCTGAACTTGACCCAAGGCAATAAATCGGTGGCGGAGTATGAGGCGAAGTTTCTACACCTTAGTAGGTATGCAAGGGTAATGGTGGCAACAGAGTATGAGCGTTGTGTTAGGTTTGAGGATGGGCTTAGAGATAGCCTCAGGGTACTGATAGCTCCGCAAAGGGATTGAGTTTTCTTGGAGTTGGTGGAGAAAGCAAAGATAGCAGAAGAGGTAAAGCACACTAAGCGCCTAAATCGGGAGAAGGAAAGGGGTAAGAATAAGTGGGAGGCTGAGACCCCGGTAAGAATAAGAGGGAGGCTGAGACCCCGGGTGTTGGATAGAGGCCTAGGGCCAGGGCCAGAAATAATGGGCCGGTTAGAGCAAGGCCCTCTGCTGCTAACCTAGGGGTGCCACCTTGTGCTAATTGTGGGAGAAAGCATGGAGGCGAGTGTTGGAAGAGAATGGAAGCTTGTTTTGCTTGTGGGTCTATGGAGCATACGATCAAGGATTGCCCTCTAACGCTAGGTCGAGAGCCAGTAGTGGGTCAAGGAGGTTCTCAGCCACCTAGGGGTGGACAGTTGCCGCCAAGGGGTCGTGGACAGGCCAGGGGCGGTAACGACAATAGACGTGGATGTGGAGCACCAGGCGGAAATGCGGGCCATTCTGAGGTGAGACAGCCAACTTTGGTTTATTCTGCTCGTCATCGAGAAGACGGGGATGCCCCAGATGTGATAACGGGTATGTTCTTTATATATGAGTTATCTTACATAGCCTTGATTGATATTGGATCGACGCATTCATATGTTTCATGGAATAAGACTGAGTCTTTGGGTGATATGTTTTAGATTATTGTGAATGAGATGATTGTGATAAGTCCGTTAGGGCAGTCTGTAGGAGTGAATAAGATGTTTAGGGAGGTACCCTTAGTAGTCCAAGGGGTTACCTTTTTAGCGGATTTGATGGAACTGTCGTTTAGCGAATTTGACTTAATCTTAGGTATGGATTGGCTGGTGAAGCACCGAGCCACCTTGGATTGCACTACAAAGTGAATGGTGTTAAGAACGACAGAGGATAAGAAAGTAGTGCTAATTGGTGAATGCCGGAACTATCTGTCGAACGTGATTTTGGCATTAAGGGTCGAGAAGTTAGTACGAAAGGGATGCGAAGCCTTTTTGGCTTATATTAGTGGTACGGAGGCTAAGAGCCTTATCGTTAAGGAGTTGAAAATAGTTAGGGAATTTCTGGATGTCTTTCCCGAGGAGCTGCCTGGGTTGCCACCCAGTAGAGAAGTGGAATTTGGAATTGAGTTGTTACCTGGGACGGCTCTAGTGTCTATCGCTCCTTATCGAATGGCACCAAAAGAGTTGGTGGAACTTAAGGCACAGATTCAAGAATTGTTGGATCGAGGATTCATACGACCAAATGTATCCCCATAAGGAGCACCGGTGTTATTCGTGAAGAAGAATGATGGAACCTTGCGAATGTGCATCGACTATCGACAGTTAAACAAGTTAACTGTTAAAAACAAGTACCCTCTACCGAGAATCGATGATCTTTTTGATCAGTTTAGGGGAGCTTCTATTTTCTCGAAGATTGACCTGCGTTCGAGATATCACCAATTGAGGGTGAAGGAGGCGGATGTTCATAAGACAGCTTTCAGAACTCGTTATGGGCACTACGAGTTCTTGGTGATGCCATTCAGGCTGACGAATGCACTTGCTGCTTTCATGGATCTCATGAATCGAGTTTTCCAACCCTACATGGATTGGTTCGTGGTAGTCTTTATGGATGACAATTTGGTGTACTCAAAAGATGAGGATGAGCATGATGCACACTTAAGCATTGTGTTCTAGACTTTGAAGGAGAAGCGACTGTATGCCAAATTCAGTAAGTGTGAATTCTGGCTAAAGGAAGTTACCTTTCTAGGACATGTGGTGTCAGCTGAGGGGATTAAAGTGGATCCTCGAAAAATTGAAAAGGTGTTAGACTAGAAAACACCCAAGTCAGTATCGAAAATCTGAAGTTTTTTGGGCTTGGTAGGATACTATAGGCGGTTTGTTGAGGGCTTTGTAGTAATTGCTACACCCTTAACTAAGTTGTTGAGGAAGGGGGTACCGTTTGTTTGGATGGACAAACAGTAAGAGAATTTTGGAAAACTTAAGAAGGTTTTAACTGAGGCCCCTGTGTTGATTCAGCCAGTGCCTGGGAAGGAGTTTACGGTTTATAGTGACACGTCGCATGTGGGCTTGGGATGTGTATTGATATAAGAAGGAAAGATGGTTGTGTATGCGTTACGGCAACTTAAGACTCACGAAGTAAATTACCCAACCCATGATTTGGACTTAGCTGCGATGGTTTTCGCATTAAAAATATGGAGGCATTACTTATACAGGGAGAAGTACGTTATTTATTTAGACCACAAGAGTTTGAAGTACCTCCTTAGGCAGCGTAGATGGGTGGAATTGTTGAAGGATTATGATTGTACGATTGAATACCACCCTGGCAAAGCGAATGTGGTAGCCGACGTGTTAAGTCGTAGGGTTAGGTCGGACTTGAGGGCTATTCTCGCCCGTTTAAGCTTGTTGGATGATGGTAGCTTGTTAGCTGAGCTTCAGGTAAAGCCGGTGTGGGTCGAGCAGATAAGAAGTAAGCAACTAGTGGATGAGACCTTAGGTGCTCGTTTTAGACAAGTGGAGAGTGGGGAGACATCGGACTTTGGGATAAATGGTGAAGGAGTATTGTGTTTCCGTGGGAGAATATGTATACCAAAGGATGATGATCTAAGGCAGCCTATTCTGCGGGAAACACATAGCGGTCTTTATGCAATGCATCCTAGTGGAAACAAGATGTATCGGAATTTGCATGAGCTTTATTGGTGGCCTGGACTTAAGTGCGAGGTTATGGAGTTCGTAGGCAAATGCTTGGTTTGTCAAAAGGTGAAAGCAGAACATCAGTTGCCTTCGGGATTGCTTCAGCCAGTGAAGATTCCACTCATGGAAGTGGGAAAGGATCACTATGGACTTTTTTAGTGGGCTACCCTTGACGCCTACTAAGAAAGACTTGATATGAGTTATATGGATCAGTTAACCAAGTCTGCCTATTTTGTACCGGTTCACACTGATTACTCATTGCAAAAGCTGGTTAGGCTATATGTGGCTGAGATCGTAAGATTGCATGGAATGCCAGTCTCTTTAATATCTGATAAGGACCCACGTTTCACCTTGCAATTTTGGAAGAAGCTAAATGAGGCGTTGGGTACTAGGTTGAATTTCAGTACGGCTTTCCACCCTCAAACTGATGGACAGTCAGAAAGAGTGATCCAAGTATTGGAGGATATGTTGAAGGGATGCGTGATTGAGTTCCGAGGTAGCTGGGAGGACTATTTACCGTTAGTCGAATTCGCGTACAATAATAGTTATCAAGCAAGCATTGGGATGGCTCCATACGAGGCACTGTATGGGCGAAGGTGTCGAACTCCAACATGTTGGACGGAGTTGGGCGAACAGAGAGTTTTGGGGCTTGAGTTAGTAGCCGATACTGAGGATAAGGTAAAATTTATTTGGGATCATTTGAAGGAGGCCTCGAATAGGCAGAAGTCGTATGCTGACCTTAAGCGTCGAGAAATAGAGTATACAGTAGGAGACTTAGTTTTTCTGAAGGTTTCTCCATGGAAGAAAGTGTTAAGGTTTGGACGAAAGAGGAAGCTAAGCCCAAGGTTCATTGGGCAATATCAGGTGGTAAAACAGATTGGGCCAGTCGCTTATCAGCTGGAGTTACCTTCTGAACTAAGCCAAATCCACGACGTGTTTCATGTTTCCATGCTAAGGCGGTATCGCTCAGATCCTTCACATGTCATGGCGGTGGAACAAATTGAGGTTAGGCCAGATCTGACTTTCGAGGAAGAGCCCATACAAATAATTGGTCGAGATGTCAAAGTACTGAGAAGGAAGTCCGTTCCATTGGTCAAAGTACATTGGCGGAATCACAAGGCTGAGAAGGCTACTTGGGAACTTGAAGAAGTGATGCGATGTCAATATCCTCAACTGTTTGAACAAGATAAATTTCGAGGATGAAATTTCTTTTATGGGGTAGAGTTGTAACGCCCCAAAAATCCTGAAATCCCGAACTTTCTTTGTTTTCGATTTTGATAAAAATTATGTTTTATATTTCTGGCCCAGTGATAATTATAGTAGGTTTTAATTCAAACTTAGGGGTAAATGAAATTATAGTTTAATTATTAAAAGAATCAGGGTTGGCAAGTAGTTGGGCTTTTAAATAAAGTTAGGGGAAAATATCGTCAAAAAGCCCTGTAGAGGAGTGGCTAAGTGACGCCACTTAGGGTGTAGGGAGGTGGCGTTAATAGCTAGCAAGGAAGTCTAAGGTTTGAATCCTAGCTTAGTGTTTTTTAAAAGTTAAATTTTAGCCTTCTAGAATGATGGAAGTGGCATGAAAGTGGACTCCAAGGGAAGTGTTCAGGAGAGAAATTTAAGGAAGGGATTAAAGGGTTATCGGGAGAAAAACAAGGAGATGAGAAGGGAGAAGTGATAGAGCCAAATGGGGAATTGGGCATGAGAAAATTTGGCTATAAGGCTTATAAATAGGTGCCGAATGCTAGGGTATGAAGCTAATTCCGAATTTCCTCCACCCTGTTGCCAGAAACTCTTTTCTCTAAAAGCCAAAAACTCTCTGCCTTCTTTTCTTTTTCTTCTCCCTTGTGCCGAATTCTATTTCTCCTCTACTCAATAATTTCTTTGCTTTAGCCAATTCTTCTTCCTCTCTTCTTTGGTGCTGAGAAATCAATTGTTTCCATTCAAATCTCTAAGAGCCGAATACCCTTGGTGCCGCCACTACTCTTTCCACCCAGTCGGTTCTGGTGTAAGTGTTCGCTCTCCCAATTGATTTTTGATAAGTATCGAGTATTCAGTTCCTCACTTCTTTCTAATCGACTTTGGTAGGGAATTAGTGTTAGATCTTAGTTTTGGATTCCTCCCGATTTGCTCTTTAGATCTGAGAGATATACGTGATTAGTGACCAAAGTAGAAGCTAGTAAAGGCTTAGCGTTCAGGTAAGGTTAAGGTGAGATTCTGGCTTTTGGTAAAGTATTCGATAAGTATGTGAGATTAATCTTTGAGTGATATCGATTGTAGGCTTGGGCTACAGAAATCGCAGCAAGCTTGCTTACCAGGTGTGTACATACACTGCACACACACAATGAATCGGCAAAAGTCGAAAAGCCGACAAGCCGAAATGTTGAAATGCCGAAAAGCCAAAAGTTTGGCTACAGTAGTCTTGCGAGTGCGCGAACACACGTAAGAGGGAAACCGACAGGTTTCTTGAGGCCCACGGGCGATTCTGTGGACTTGGGTTGTGATTTGGCCATATGGGCCGAAATGGGCTAAATGGGCCCGATGGACTGTTGGGCCCATAAAAGGCAAAAACTGAATATTGATGCTTTGTGATAGGAATTTGTATGTGAGCATGAATATGAATGTACTGGGCCTAATGGGCCATATAAATGTGATTTGGGCCTAATGGGCCATATACAAGTGATTTGGGCCTAATGGGCCATACGAAAATGATTAGGCTTAATGGGCCAAATACAGGTATGTGAAATTGTTTAGGCTTTGTAAGGGGTTTTGGGCCTAGTATATGACATCCACATAAGACTTAATTAATTTATTGCGACCGTGGGCAAGTCAAAGGGTTAAGGTGTGGCAACGGGTATATGCATGTCTAGGATTGGATCTAGGGAGAGCTTGGTACTTAAGCGATCTTAATGACCCACCTCCTCTTCTCTGGAATCCTACCTGGTGCATAGTATTTGTTCATCTTAGCTCACGGGACTTGTTAACGGGCCAAGATTAGTGAAAATCGTAATTAAGGGAAAATTACCGAAATGCCCCTAAGGGCAAAAATTACTAAAATACCCCTAGGTGTTGAATGTAAGTTTTGTGGATGCGACATGCATACATATGATATTCTGCTTAGGTTACATATGGGTTGGGAATTATGAAACGGAGGAAGTATATGAGGATCGCTTGGTTTCTTGACAATCATGGATCCAATGACGGCTTTTAAAGCCCAATATGTAAATGAATGTAGTTCTGCAACCGGCTACCATGGTGTGTGGGTTGGGTGGGTCAATATTTATATCCCCACATGGTGTGATGGGGGACGGAGCTGGTGTGTAGCGAATGGATAATTTGGATGGGATTGCATTGCATGAATGATGAATGATGTTTTTTTTGAATGCTTGTTTTCTTCGAGGGTTGTACACACTAAGTTTACGAAAAATCACCCCCCTCTTTTATTTTATTTTCAGGTGATGCTCAATAGAAGGTTCAATGTTTGGAGGGACTCTTGGTAGCCAGCTAGTAAGATGATTTGAACTTGTTTTTTTTAGCATTTAAGTTTTTACTTCTTTTTATGTATGTTCCAGACCAGATTGTAATAAGGTTTTCATTGTGTTATTATTACTTGAATTATTATTATTTCCAATGTAATTGCGAGAAGTTGAACATGGATTTCTTAATTTATAGTATGTTTTCTACGTTTCCGCAACTAAGTTTTTTAATCAAATGTTTTAAACAAGGATTTCGTAACTGAATGTGTTTTTTTTTAGTTAATTAGGGTTTCTTTTATTTTAAGAAGGGTTTTCAATAATGTGACACACCAGATTCGGCCATAGCGTCTAAGCCGGGTTTGGGGTGTTACAGTTGTGTTAGTTAATTAGTTAAATTTCACCTCAAAGTAATTAATTAATTAATGTGTCTTAAATCTAGACATTTTTTAATTTAATGTATTAAATATGTCTTATATTAATACATAATTTTAATGTGTCTAGTTTAGGACATAATTTTAATATGTCTAGTTTAGAACATCATTTTAATGTGTCTAGTTTAGGGACAAATTTATTAGCTGCTGCTAATTAATTTGTCTTAGCCGAATTAATGGTGTCCTAACTCAATTAATTTGCTACCATTTAATTTGCCTAGGAACATGCATGGGACAGCATGGAATTGGCAACTAACAAATGCACCTCTTCGTGGACACCAAGGGCCAAAGGTGGTGTTGTTTTCTCTTCTCAAGGATGGCCAACCAACTTCCCCAAGCAATATCTCTTCTGTTCACATTTGCTGAAAGTTCTATTCACACTTGTGGCTGATTGGTTCCATGTTTTCACACTTAGAGGGCTGTTGGAGTGCTAAAAAATACTCATTAAAGTCAAGTCTTTTTAGCTCAACCAAGTAGCACATTTAAGGAGCATTCAAGCTGATTTTATTCACCTTGGCCGAACATGGACAGCACCATTCAGCTTCTCCAAAAACTCTATTAATGATTAGCTGAACAATCATCATCTAGAACGTATCTATTGATGTTTTTCAAGATAAGAATATTCTAGGGATGTCCAAGAAGCTACAAGGAAACTTCCAGCCCCTTTTTAGCCTAATTTTGCCGTCCATTCAGCATCCCATATAGCCATTCGGCTACCCATTGTTTAGGCTATAAATATGAGTTGTTTTTCTCTTGTAAAAGGTTAATGAACATTTTATTAACTTTAAGTTATATTGCAAGTGTGTTCAACTCTCATTCTTCTTATATTGCAAGTGTGTTCAACTCTCATTCTTCTCCAAAGATTGACCTGACTTATCAAGCAACCCTTGTGGCATCACCCCATCTTTGTTCCCAAACTTATCACTTTGTTACAAGGTGTGGTGTTCACTATACTAAAGGTTCCTATGTCGCATATATAGAGGGTTTTGGTCATTATCCTATTCACCTATCTTCCTTTTCCATTCTTTTCTTTCCTAAGTGTTCTTATAAGTTTTGGGTTAACACAGTGTTAGTTCACTCTTGATCCTTAGTCAAACCATATTCCTATTTCCCCCATCCAACTTTGACCCATTTCCATTGAACCTTTTTTCTTCATTTTCAAGCCTATTTTGTAAATAGTTTTAATCTTACTCAATTTAACTATCGAGCAAACTTTACGACTCATTTCTTAACCGAGGCGAGTGCGTATTAGTTTGACACGACCATGTAACCCTACTCAGAAAGTTATACAGGTAAGGACACAGGTTGGGACACGGTCGTGTGTCCCTAGTTTGAAGGTTACACAGCCTAAGAAACGGACATGTGTCTTAGCTTTGTGAGTCACATGGCCTGGCCACACGGCTGTGTGACTTTTGTTTCGCAAATTTTGCATCATTTTCCTAAACTCTTTCTAAACTATTTCAAATTAGCCTCGAATTGCTTCTAAGCTAATTTTTAAGGTCTCGAGGGCTTGATTTAAGGACAATATGCATGTGTACGAATGGTTTATGATGTGATTAAACTATTGAGTGTTATAATGTTTGAATGTCTCCGGTTGTACGATAATGCTCTATAACCCTAACTCGACAATAGATACTGGTTAAGGATGTTACATTTGGTGGTATCAGAGCTACGATTTAATCAGTTCTTGGACTGAACGTAGCATGTATAGAGTCTAGAAATATATGCCATTTTATAACCTATGATAGTGTGATATCTCTTGATTCAAGATGAATTATGTTTTCATATAGATAAAGATGTCTTTGAATCGAGCTAATTTCGATGATGCTGAAAGCAATACTCAAGTCTCTAATTAAAAAATTACCAATGATGAGCAGAAACTCATAAAGGTTAGAGTAGAGGTTCATAATGTTCATATGAATAATGAATGTTATGTCTGATGTGTATTATAAGAGAATTAAACTTTGTGGCATTATGATCTCTACCCCCTTGTTTGCAAAATTTTATATCACGAAATGCCTATAGTATTTCTGTTGTGAAAAGTCCACAAGTGTAAAGCCGAAGAGTTCAGCGGTTGAATGAGTAATAATGTGGTTAGAGTCGAAAGTTGGTTATGTAACATGCCTTACCCATGTTTGACGCTGGAACAGGGTACGAGGCATTACTGGACATAAACATACACATTTATGCAAAACTGGGCCATAAAATCTCTTTTAATTCAAAACCTTTCAAACACATGCATGTCATCCCTTATTTGGGTCTACGAAGCTAAAAACATTCATCAGAATTGATTCACGACTAAACCGAGAACTTTGAAAAGTTTCAGGAAAACTTAAAAAATTTTCCCATGAAATAAGGTACATGCCTGTGTGGACATAGGGACACACCCGTGTCCTCAGGTCGTGTAAATCTCTATTTATGATGTCAGCATGCATATCAAACCACACGGCCCAGCCACAAGCCTGTGTCTCCAGGCCGTGTCCCTCACACGGTTGAGACACACAGCCATGTCTTAGCCCGTGTGGCCAACACTTAGGCTATTTTCCAAGCCTTCATGTTACCCATAATTTTTTACAACCTTATGCTCAAAAAAATCTCAAATCATGGCATCATTTTAGTGATTAAACACTCACTTTATTAAGACATATCCTTAACAGTAACATGTCCTCTTACAAGTAATGCATCTACTAATGCAATACCAAGTCTAGATTCCTTATTTCACATTCATAAGACTTGTCATTTTGATGACCACTATTACCATTATACTATGGTTACCAACTTATCCATCAAGCACTCATATTCAATCATTATCATGTTGTGTTTATAACGTGAAATTAATACATGGCTATGACTACCTCAATTGGTTATAGAGCATTCATCCAACACACATGACATATTACTAACCATGCATGGCAAACAAACATAATCACATTATAAACATTAGACATGACATTAATAGCTAGGCTTACAAGCCATAATCAATATGAGCCACATCTCATGGCCATATACATATAACTCACTATAAGCCAACAGATTTGGCCAAAGCAAAATAATACATGTCAATCAACTAGATCCCTATACATGCCACTCACTTGAAATTTCTAATATATGCTTCATTATTCCAAAGGTAACGACTTGATAGTGTGATGCTGCCTCCGACGATCTCCAACTCCGAGCTAACCTGAAAACATGAAAGGAAAGAAAAGGAAGGGAGTAAGCTTTATAGCTTAGTAAGACCGTATGAAAATAATAAGCAATTTATCAACTTGCTTCTCATGGCAATACAACCCTATTTGCATTTTTACTCATGTTTCAGTCAAGCTGTTTTCTCGTGTCATAGTCACTAAATGATTTATATCTGGAGCTACGGAACTCCAAATTAAGTTCTGCTAATTTTCTCTGAAACTAGACTCAATATCTTCTTACCATAAAATTTTCAAAATTTTTGGTTCAGCCAATTAATACAGTTTATTCCTTAAAGTTACCCTTTTTTTATCTGATAGTTCTGTCCCCTCTTCACTAAAAATTAATTATCTCATAATACGAGACTTGGATGATGTTCCTGTCTATTTCTATTGGAAATAGACTCATTGCGAACTATAAGCCTATAAATTATAATTCATAACTATTTTTGTACAATTTTCAATGGTTTTCTCAAATCACAACAGGGGATTTCGAAGTCATTCTGACTCTGTCTGACAACTATTTAAATATTTCATAATATGAAAATCTTTTGCTTACACCGTTTCTTCTATGTGAAACTAGACTCATTAGGCTTTAATTTCATATTTTATTCAACCTCTAAATCAATTTCCACAATTTTTGGTGGATTTTCAAATTTGGACTATGGCTATTGTCCAAAACTGTTTTAGTGTAAATTAACGATACTAAGTCTATCACACCATATTAATTCATTTTCACCACATTGGTAAGGCTACATATTCATACATCATAAGTATAGACTTATAATCACAAGGTCATCACAAAATCATTCTCATAGGCATGAATTACCTATTTACATCTTCACTAAATGTGCATCATAAACTGAAATCATTTATCATGAGCTTGCATACATACCTGTGTTACTCAACATGCTCATATTCATTATTTACTAATCATATAACAAGAATTGAATTCACAGCTCATCAATTTCATGTAAGTATCTATACCACTTACAATATGGTCATAACCTTTCTTATTTATTTTAAATAGTAACTCTCACCATTGAACCATTCGGAAAGCTATCGAATATTCACTAAACCTCAAACATAGGGTATAATACCAATGCCATGTCCCAAACATGGTCTTACACTAACACATCTCGTAGCCGGTGCATGTCCCAGACATGTCT